>JAWNMR010000492.1:12757500-13957500 GCA_035043845.1 Drosophila picticornis | reverse complement strand
AGCCAGAGCTCTATTGTTTTCAGCAAAAATCCGAAAACGGAGTTCTGTGCAGATCCCATTTTAGTAGCTTTAGACAACAACTTTCTGCGCCTGAGCGACGTCCATCTACTGCATGGTCCTCACTTTCTGAACGATGCTGTACTTAGCTTTTATATGACCTATCTAAACAGAATTAAGTACAAACTAGATATGGACAATCTGTTTGTGACACCGGAACTGTGCCAATGCTTGCCCTACATGGACAAGAAGCAGCAAGAAACGGCGCTAATAGAAGATGGCTTAGCCCTTACCAAATCATTTATATTCTTTGCGGTGAATGACGGATGGTCGGACGAACGCAACGGCGTCTTTTGGTCTCTGCTGGTTGCGTCACGGCCAAATATGTGCTTCTATCACTTTGCCTCGTATAGCGACAACAATATGGATAACTCAATGGAGCTGTTCAACAGTATTAAAGATGTTGTGGGTATGCCTGAAGCAAGCTTTCGCGTCAAGAAGTGCCTACAGCACAAGAAGGACTACGAGTGCGGCATTCACGTCATGTGCACAGTCGATCATCTGGTTGACCATGTGAATGAGTACAATTCCATCACAGGTGTCAAACCGTTGCAACATAAAGTGATTAAAGACAAACGCAAAATGCTTACCGAGCTGATCGCCTCGCTGAGTAAACTAGGTAAACACTAAACCTTTAGAACAGAAATAGAAAAATTACACAGCCAACAGCAAGTAAAAGGACTCCCTACACTGCGACATCCAGTGTCTTTTCGATTTATTTAAGAGCTGTGTACTAACTTAGCCATAAATTAATGTTTTTTTTTTTTTAACATTTGTCAACCTAGTGAAAGGTTAAAAAACAATTATTTAACACGGTTGGAAAATTAGATGGAAATTCTAGTCTATAACATAAATTAATATTGTAACAATAGTAAAAACATTTAATATTTGTTCGATAGATAGCATCAAATGTATTGACACTCAACTCAAGAAACACTAACCGTGCTTGTTCAATATAAAACAAGGAATAAAGCAAAAAATAACTTACCTTGAGGCATTACCCTTGACCCACTCTCCCCTTCCATACTGTTTGAGGGACTAAGCAAATAGCGTGCACAGTATAAATAAGTATTTGCGAGCTACGTGTTGCCGCAAATGTTTTGGTGGTTTGCTTGAGATGCTCCTCAAAGTGTTAACGCAATTTACGTGATCAAATTCAATAGCACCTTACGTGTTATTCACAGCTTGATTCGCTCCCATATGTGCAACATACACACACACACGGACACACTTGACTTCCTGGCTAAGGGTTAAAGAACAACGATACTTGATTCATAATCTATTTCGGTAATTCCTGTGTTCCAATTGGTGCATTTTAGATTCGGAAACAAACGAAAGTTAAAATTGCCCACAATATTTATGGATTCAGTTGTTTATTTCTATTAGGGCTTAAGGGGCATGTTAACTATAAATGATCTACATCTGATTACTATATCATATAGCTTTCATTGCAAGAAATACTTCATACAGAATCGTTCAACTGCATCAAGTCCGTGTGCGCCTTTGCCATTCCTTTGCTGCACGAGAAAAAATCCAACACTTGAGTTTTGTTTGCCGATTCAAACTTTAAAATTTAAGTTGCGTAAAAGGCAACAATTGTCCAAGTAGTCGTAGTACAAATGCGTAACGTCCTCAGCCAATCGTTGGCCAGATTCCACTTTGATTTTCAAGTTCTAAAGTAGCCATAGAAAATATATAAATGATTTATTATTGTAAGCCCACATTGGCAGTCAAGTTGCCGAAGCCTCACAACTTAACAAAATTCAATGCCGTTCGTAAAATGGATAATCTCCTTTTGTTGTACTTATCGTAACATTACTGTACACAACATAATCTAGTATTGCGCTCTACATGCTTATTTGCATATACTCGTATAAGTGAAATTTGTACAAACCTTTATCAAAGCCTCGTCTGATTATTTACTCTAATGAGCCGGCATATTTTACATATAATGTGCAGCTAATCTAAGGGATCAGATAGATCGAAAAGTACTTATTGATATATGTAATTCAATGTTTTACTTACGCCTTAAGCTGCCCTCGCTTAATGCCACCGGGCGGGCAGCGATTAAGTGTGTGTATGACGTGTCGCGATGTAAATACAATTTCTGCACATTTCACATTACGCATTCAGCCCGCAATATGGATATGGCAGCTTTCAAATGCAATTGCCAGAGAGGCTGAAAGGCAGACAGGGCCAAAATACCAAATGGTCACCAGAAATTGGGCCCAGAGTCACTCCAGAGTCTGTACGCTGGCCATTCAACGCCGCAGACAAAGCGGCGACTGGCGAAAACGAGTGGAATCCAGTTTCTAGTGGCAGTCCGGACAAACGGACAAAGTTCTGCACTGAATGCCAGGTCCTGATATTAATGCGAACGAACTCAATTCAAAGGCGACCATTCAAAAAGCAGCTGCCCCAGAAGAGTAAAAAAGTGCTGAACTCTCTGTGTTGAAGTCTGCTCTTGCAAACTGTGTAAGCTATTGAATTCATCCGTAAAAGCGGGCGCGGGATCATTAAATGAAAATCAACCGAAATGGGTAAAAAAAGGGTTAATGAAGTTGTGTATAAACTATGTAACAGGCAGAAGAAAGTAACCGGGATCCCTTATATATAATATGCTTGACTAAGCCATGTCACACACACATATCTTTTTAAGCTTACTACGAAAAAGTGCACGACTTATGGTAGGTGAAGAGCTGGGTTCAGGATATCTCATAGTCGACATCGCTTCACCAGAGCATTTTTACATTTTTTTCTTTTACAAAGAACATCATGCTTTTGAAAATAGGATTAGTTCGAATAAAACTATACTGGCTTTATACAATTTGGAACCGTCTGAAAAAATGGTATTTTTAGTAGTTTTGGAGGAGGGAGAAATTTTGGATCTACAGTTGAAAAGCACGTGCGAATAAGTGAAAAAGATTGAATTAATGTTGAATAAGCTTCAATGATTTGTTATAAATAAACACTTAGATGTATTTTTATTATGTAACGTAATAATTTAGAAATTTTTGTGATCTTGGATAAAATAGCTTGGCGACCAGCAATAGAATAAATATCTAAGGCCCAATAAAATCCAAGCACTTGCTTGAAATGGAGTGTCAATGCCGAGTCCTGGTCCCAATCTTACCCGCGCTGGTGGCTTTGCTCGCGTCGGAGACGCTGGCCATAAGTGTGGGCGCAAAGGCGAAATGAGTCCAGGAAACGATCCATACACATGTTGATGCAGCTTTCCTCCGGATCACTCAGATGGTCGCGTGGCTTTGTTACGCACTTCTCAAAGCACTTGCAGCTGACGGTGGCCAACAGCTCCTGGACATTGGCTAGGGCAATCTGTTGCTTGAGGTGACGCATCACCTCCTTAGTATCGTAATCCATATTTCACTATCACGCACACTGTCTACCTCTTTGTCTTCCGCCCACTCTCACTCCCATTCAAACTGAAATTTCTTTATGTGGCTCTGGTCCTGAGTCGAAAACTGGCCTTGATAGCATTGATGACAAATGCAGAGTTAACTTTGTTAAATCCAAACTTACTTCAAATGCTGATCAAAGTTTGTCTCCTTGAATGCGCAACATATTTTGTGATACCCTCTGAAAGGTCGACATTTACAGAGACAAACTTAAAACTGAGAACGTAGAGGCTATTTGGGAATAGCATAGCTGCCAGGTTCTCAGCATAATAACACTGCAGATACACTCGGGAAATCGTCGAGTAAGATCCAATCTGACCAATCTGGTTTCTTTGATCAGCTTTGGGCTGTTGAGGCCTAGACATAAGAAGTGCAGATGCTTAAAGAATCTACCGTCACGTTTTATATTGATATAAAAAAAAAATAAAAAAAAATATAGCTACACGGGAAAAAAAAAAACCCAAAAAATGCCAACAACCAACAGCTAACAGCAGACAATAAATGGCTGTACAAATTTCTGCGCATTTCACATTTGCCAGCCCCGTTCAAGCCGTACGTGCTACGAGAAACGGGGACTTAAAGAGTGGCAAGCGGGGAAGTCGGTCCTAGCCCATTGGCAAGCGGATGCAAGCGTCCACGTACCAATGGAAATGGTATTGGCAGCGCCAAAGCCAGCGACACGGCACGGAAATTGCAATTGAGTGCAAATTGTTGAATTTGGACGATCGGGGCGGTGGCGGTTGCAACATCAAATGACGGACGGAGCGGGGAATGGTGGGCGCAACGTGATGGAGCTTTGAGCTTGAGTGGGTCAACCGGCAGAAGCTTTGTTTTACCTTGGCAACGGCTCCATGCTTAACCAAAGACCAACAATCCGGGCAATGACTAAATATTTCATATGCTGCAGCTCGTAACTCGAACCGCAAATGAATAAATCTGTTCGAGATTTTTCGTGCCTGGGACCAAGCTGGCATTATGCACGGCAATTTGTGTGTCCCACGGACTGGCGGCTTTAATCCAGCAGGATTCAGCAGATAGCACACAGCAGAAAGCTGGCAGCTTTAAGGACTCATGCTCCTCTCGAAAGGTAAACAAGCGGGTGGCATCATGCGCACGCACAATATAAACAGCACAATACACAACATTCAGCCAGGCAGGCAGGCAGGCTTCACTTAATGCCACTTCTCATCCTGGGAGAGGCCACCCGGCACTCTCCCGTTGCATTGGCTTTGTTTGCTCTAGCCTTTAACGCTGCCGCCGCGGCGCGACTTGTGTCGATTGTCACGTTCGGGTGCGATTTTTATCGCTCACAAAACGCTTGAAAAGCAACTTTAATTTAAGCTGCTCGACAACACAAGCTTAACTTTGGGTCGGTAAACCTATCTACAACAAATATTTAAGCACACCACAAATAACATACAAAATGTGACGAACGCAGTAAAAACTCACATCAGTCGGAACATTATATGCCCAAATGGGTCATTTTGCCTAGCAAGGGGAAAACAGATGTTTGTTTCGTTTTGGTCTGGAAACGGTTACAGTTTGTGAGGCGAGGAGTCTGAGAAGCCTCTCGCTTAAGCCAGCCCAATGTGCACCTAGCCATATATGTGGCATTCAATAATGTAGTAAGCCTGTTGTCACATAATAACTCAATTATTGACTACAAATTTATGTTAAAATTTCCTGATTGTGATTTATTCAGGCATATTATTCCAATCGACCAAACCCAAATAGATGTCTTTAACATTGCGATGTGAATAGTTAGGCTTGTGTGCTCTGTGTTAATAGGATCTGCCAAGTGACTTAAAAACACAATTATTTTATATTTATAACTATTTTTGGACACGTATGACTGCGTGTGTGTCTGTGACAGTGCTTAAGCAGCAATAACTGTAAATGACAAACAAATGTACACATTGAATTCGTCGAATAAAATCACTTTAAATATCAACAAAGGAATTCAGGATTTCTGGACAATCGGCACACCCAAACCAGCACAAACACAAACAAGCACACACAAACAAACACACACAGACAAACACGCACACATACACAGAGGAAGCACAGGTAAATAGGCTGCACATTAAAGCAAACAAATAACAACAGCATCCCGTCAGTGCCCAGCCCCACAGCACAGCAATTGGACTCCATATGTGCCCAAATTCCGGCAGGTAAAGGTATAGTCATTGGCTGCCCACCTTAAAATATGACCATTTATCCCATCAGGCTCTGTGCAAGTGTGTTTGAATTTGTGGCTATGTATCTGTATCTCGATGTGTATCCGTGTGCGTGTGTGTGTTTGTGTGTATAGGTTTTGTTGTCTGCTTGTCAGAGTGCGTGTAAATGTCATGCAGAGGCCCAAATACGAGTAGAAAAATATTTTAATAACTTCTCGTATTGTCGGTGTTTGCCAACCAAATGTTTTCATTAGCCAACAAAAAGAGCATCGTCAGATGTGTGGTCAGTAAGCTTGTCAGTTAAGTTAATGGCCACAGAGACCGTAAGCCGTTGATAGAGACAGATTTAGAGACAGAGAGAGAGAGAGAGAGTGAGAAGGATAAATAGATAGGGGAATAGCAACAATCGATTGTGTGCAGTGTTTCGGGTACTTACCCAGTATACCCTATACTGGCACCGGCCCACAATGCTGGGTTTAACATGCTACAGTGACATTGATGAAATCGTTTGTGTCCCATATATACATACGTATGCATTTAATTCGTTTTCCCTATTTGCTATTGTGTTTTTCGGTAGTCAAAGTCTTAGCAATGACCGACAATTTAACCCGTAGATACTGAACTGATATCTACATATGTAGCCTGTATGCACATGTATCCATGAGGATTACGGGCACATACATAGGAATACATAAGTTCAACAGAGAGAGAGCTGGCATTAATCCTCAGTTAACACCTGCTTTGACCATACTGTGTATTTCGAATTCGAGCTTAGTATGTATTCGAACTAGAGATGGACACAGGACTAATTATTCGTCCAGATCCCTTCTGTACCGAGTATTTTTTTGTTCCGACCCAGCAATACCTGAAGGCTTCAAATTTTGTCCCGCGTGTTCCTCGGGATCCACGGACATTATTTTATTATTATAATGTTGTTCAATTTTCCCACACAAATTAGACTTTCATTTGTATATTTTCTTATTTACAATTGAACTTCTTATTATTAACTTCAATATATTATTAACTTCGAATATCGAAATGCAACATATCATAAACATTTCATTGATGAATTCATTCGGTTTTTTAAATTCATAATTAAATTAGAGGTGAGCAAACGGACACTGGTCTGCTGGGCTATGAAATCTTCGGCGTGCCTACAAAAGCTGTTCCTTCAAGTTTTTAAAAGTGATTTTCACTTGGTGAGCACAGCTGGGCTCGTTAAAAGCCCAAACAAATGGCAACGACAGTGTGCAATTGCAATACGAAGAGTTTCAAAGGCTATCCTTAACTGAATGTGCCAGTGGAGTGGAAGAGTCCGTCTGCTGGCCTGCACATATGAACATGGACAGTAGTTGGCCTGTGGTGTAAGTCATTTATTGGAAACTCACAACTATGACAAACGGGATGTGCCAATGGCTGAAATTGTGGGGGGTAAAAGAACTGAGAAAAACGGTTGAGAAACGACTACCGTCCAAGTATGACAAACAATATCCAAATGGGTTTTTCCTTCAACAATAACTTTTCAATATGGTCCGACCAAAATTACCAAAAGAGTTGGCTGCCAGAACGATGCAGAAGATGTGTTGCCAATGGGGGGAGAGAGATAGAGAGAGAGAGGGAGAGAGAGAGAGAGGAAGAGAGAGAAAGGTTGAGTTTCAAGCAAACGAATATTGTTGTTGTCATTGTTGTTGCCGTTGTTGTCGTTGTCGTCGTCGTTGTACTCTTAATTGTTTTTATCATTCAGCATTGTGGGCGCTGGCGAGGCCACTGTTGGCCAAGGCTAAGAACATTTTCTGGTCGATTGTCGCTGCCATTAAACGTGCATAAATGTGACAACAATAATAATAGCAACGGAAAGCGTACACAAAGCTGCGACTGGCCTCGATCCTGTCCAGCTCGCTGAATGTTTGCCTATCTGTCTGTATTCCTTTTACTTTTTATGGCATCCACGGTGTCCAGCGGGTCTGGGCTTGCTGCAGCTGCTCGTTGCAAGCGACCTTTAAATAAGAATCGTCTGAAAATAAATTTTAATTTGTGACATTGCCCATTGGATGTAACTGCAACTGCAACTGCAACTGAAACGGCCAGAATGGAATGAAATGGAAATGGAAATGACCGTCTGAATGTAAATGGAAATTGTATTGATGCCAATTGCATGAATACAGGTGCCGTTGTAGGTTGCGTAACGATATTTTGACACATTTGAATAATGGGTGACGTTTGTTATTCGATTTCAATTAGATTCAATGAGATTAACAGCTATAACGAGTGGGTTATTAAATTCACTGTACACATTCAGTACCCATTGCAATATATATTTCATATGGTCTTACGGCACACAGCTTTACATTGTTTTCAGGAATTTACTTTTATGTGAGGATGCTTTACACACTTTGTGATCGAATCGGAACATCCCTGTTAATACTATCTGTTGATTATTATGAGAACACAATATAATTTGTACATGTATTTCGAGTTCGAAAAGCGTTTGCAACTTTGAATGCAGTTCTCATACAGAGATCAAACCATGATCAAATTTCCTTGTTTAAAAAAAAAGATCTCTTTTGACAAAGTTGAGGCCTTAGAATGTTTTGAATTCCTGTTTTGTATTTCAGCATTCAGAACTGCATTCAAAGTTGGTAACGCGATTCTAGCTCGAAGCCCATCTTAGAATTCTGTAATTTGATTATATAAAAAACAGATTATGTACAAATTAAAGGGAGTAAATAAATGAGAAACCATATTTGAAAAAAAAATACAAGTGAGAACGTATAAAATAAAAAATAACTGATATAATAAAATATTTGGGTATTCAAATGTAAAATGAGAAAACATTTGTTGCAAGGTGTTTGGATACCCGGTTAAGACTCTTTTAGACCATAAACATATGAATATTTTGGCTAATTGGGCGAAAGCCTGAAAAATTGTATTTGTTGCGAAAAGGTCGGGTAAAAAGAGCTGTTTCTCAAAATATAATGAGCATGAAAAATGCAAAATACTTGCAACTTTTTTCAAATATTTACCTGTTGTTGTTGTTTTTGTTGTTGCTGCCTTTGCTGTTATGCCCTCATCTGCCCAGCGGCTTTTCACCTGACCGCGCCATAAACAGTGCTTTAAAATAAACTCGAGACAGTGAAGCGGCTTGCCCTTGTACTCATCCTCATGATTGTCTCCGTCTCCGTCCCTGTCCCCGTTCCCGTCTCTGTCCTCGTCCTCATTTCCACTCAGCGGTCGCCCTTTCCGCATGCTGAATGCGCACTTAATGAGCGTTTAATTGGCTCTGTGTTTACAAGGTGCAATGCTGACAGGGGCGAGCTTCAAAGGGAGGCTGAGAACTCGACCGAATGCTGCAGGTGATATCCTGCGGATGGGGGGAGGGGGGCTTATGGGGGTCGGGGGTTTTTGCAGAATCGGGTCGCCAGTTCGAATTAATTGAATGTCTGGGAAACACTTTTTAGTTGACACCCATTGTTTGGCGAACGGTTAAGTAAATGTTTGTTGCTCTTTTATTGTCAAACTAATAATTTATTAGCCGTTCGACTTTTAAATTGTTGCTGTTTATGTTTATGAGTCTTGCATTTTTGTGCTAAGGGTTGCAAATAAATTTTAACAAAACGCGTAAAATACGCGTGAAAAATTCGCAGCGCATTTTCATTTGGCAAATTGTTTTCGCTTGTCTATGAAAGCCATCAAAACAGAACAGAACAATAACAACAGCAGCAACGACTGAAAAGCAAGCTGAAACACGTTTCAGATTTGTACAAACATAACACCCCTCACTCTCTCTCTCTCGCTCTCTCTCTCTCTCTCTCTCTTTCTCTTTCTCTTCCGTCACCGCCACCCCCCCCCCCCCCCCACCGCTTGTCCCCACTTAAGTCCCGCTTTCAAGTTGAAAGAACATTGCCTGCTGTAAGTCCTGTGTTCATGATTTTATTTTCAAATGCTGCAGCGTTTTATGTGGCCATTAAAATATTTTATTGCTCTTGGCGTAAATTTAAGCAATAATAAAATAAACAAGTGAGAGGCTTCTAGCCAACTGTTCCCGACTACGAGATACCCTGCTACCCTATGAACAAAGCGTGCCTTTTATTTCCTGATACGCAGACTAACTAAACTAGTGGCAAATGCCGTATGCCTGTTCTACAATTAAGAAAAAGTACCTCTAATTTAAAAAGTGAATAATATTACACATGCTGCAAATTTTGTTAATGTTCTAGGGGTCTTATAGGTTTTCCTTGCATGGATAGGTCAACCTAATGAAGATATTCTGGAATTCTATTTCCCTTCGCCTGTTACTAATACATCTTCATTTCATCCTATGACTCCCTATTAATGGGTACAGGGTATAAAAAGGCCACTGCAACAACAACAACAACAACATCAACTGAAATCCCAAAAAAATAATATAATAAAGAAGAAGCAGACAACTCAACTTTTCCCCCTTCCGGGCCTTACAAATTCAAAGGACTTGATTTGTGCGTTTCGTTTTTGTTTGGTTGCTCGCCGGTGAAAATTTAATTTGCATTTACCCATAACTTGCGTGTATACCGAAGACAGCGACCCGAACCACAGGTAGATCCAGAGTCAAACCCAGTGTCAGAGCAGACCCGCAGCGAGGACCCTTCAGGATAGCTTCATCTTAACAAGCACAGCAGCTCGGCCTCAGCCGTTCTTTTTTTTTTTGTTCCTTTCATTTTTGGAGCTGTCACGCCCCGCAAGCCTTACTTACACCATTTCACGAGTGTGCGTGTGGATGTATGTGTGCCTGGCTGTGGGTGTAGGTGTAGGCGTAGGTGTAACATATTCTGCGAGCGCTATGCACGGCAGCAGATGTTCTCGCCCCGTTCGTCTCACATTCCACCCAATGGCTAAACTCAGCCAGGATCACTGTTTAGGTTGGGGTCTGCAGGGCTGTGCAGCTTATGTTGCTCTGCCTCATTTTTTTTTTTTTTTTGTGAATGCCACGAATATTAATGGCATTCCATTGATATTCTTGAGCCAAGGATTTTTTCCCTGTACAAATTAAATATTAGTAAAATAGCGCAAAGGTATTCAACAGACAGAAGATGACATTGTCGAGTGTTGACGGACATGGCTGTATCGAATCAGTCATTTAGCCTGTGTGGAATGCAAATTACAATTAAAAATGAGTCACTAGAAGCTCTCCAGGTTATTCTGTGGAAGTGGCAACTAATATTTAATCATTAACAATAAATTAAATAATAACAAAAGAACAAATATTTTTAAATATAATTAATAAAATAAAAAATCAAGTTAATTTTACTAATGGATTAATTGCTTTTAAAATGTGTCCCACTTTAAAAGCTAACCATAAAAAAGAAGAAGAAGAAATTTACTATTGTTTTATTTCCTGAATTTCCCTTTAAAAAGTTTTGCACTCTCAAATATAAATATGAGTGCAAGTTTTCCAATTTCTTGATCTAGAACCAGAACTAGAAACACTTGCCTCTAAAATTGTTGAAGAAATAAATCAAATTAAACCGGCCGGGGTATATGGGAACTTATAGTCTAAATTTAAAGTCTTTAATCAAAAATAAATATTCCTTATTGGGTCGGAGATGCTTCCTCCTGTCCGTTGTATACTTTGGCACAACTTCATTGCACCAGTTTTACCCATTTTAAATGGGTTCAGGATACAGATAGAAGCTCTTTTATCGAGAAACAAAGTGTGCGTTTTCTTTAAATCGTGGGCAGTTTTTAAATCGCACACAAGACGATGCTTAAGTCAGCCTCTTTGGAAATGCGGCCATGCCCATACAAACCCAAATAAGCTGCGATGTAAGCGCACTTTGCATATGATGGGAAGCGTTCTCAGCATCGAAGTAAGTGTCACATAACCGCTGAACTCAGTGCAAAATTGTTCACAGGGGAGTTGGTAGACAGCGCATTCTCATTACTTATTCCACCTAACTTACTGCTGCCGCTGTTGCATTTGCTTCCATTTTGGCCTTCCCTTTACAAGTGGATGGCTTCATCTTCCCATGCGTATTCCTGGTGTTCATATTTCGCTTTCAACTTGTGTAACATTTGAACAACGAAGTGCACTTAATTAATCAGTACGATTCATCGGTACATTTAAGTTCATCGGTACATTTAAGTTCGTAAGTTATAAGATCAGAAATATTTATCCTACAAATACCGGATAGAAAGATGATGTATTGAAGATGGGTGTGCGCAAATACATCAGGAAATCAGATAGATTAGAATAAAGAGCTGCATTGAAACCCGTAGCATTCAGTTCAATGATTTGTTAAAAGTTGCGGCATTTGCAAATAAGTCCTAAGCGTCTTTTAGGCTGAGTGTAAAATCGTATAAATAATTGAAAAGCTATTATCAATTGTGAGGCTTGCGATAGCAATCGTTGGGGTCGTTAGGCAGTCGAATTCTAACACAAACACCTCCTCCACCCGTTGGTGTGGATGGTAGTTTAGTTAGGTCAACATGCAATGCCACGTTGCCAGGCCGGGCCGGGCCATGCCGTGCCAGGCCGGGTTTGGTCTGGTTTGGTTTGACCTGACCTCGTGAACATGGCGATTGGCAAAAGGTTACAAAAAGTTACGGCAGCAAAAGAAAATTCAACATTTTATATACAGCGTTTTATTGGAATGGACGCAAATACCGTCGCACTCGCAAATTTGCAAATGAAGTGCGACGAATTGTAAAATCGAATTGGACTCGTACCCCGTGACTGCTAATAAAATACGATAAAATGTCATTCAGCCATAATAATGCTGACTTCTGTTGCTGTTGCTGTTGCAGTTGCTGCCCCCGAATTGAAAAGCGTAGCGTCTGACGGTTGCACCCTAGTTGAGTTGCAGCATGCCATTGATCGATTTAATTTCATGTGCTGTTTTGTCGTTCCAATTTGATGTTCGCACAGATTTGGCATCGTGTCGATGGTGCGGAAATTAGTTGCCGGTAACCAAACTAAAACCAAGCTGCGATTTTGAATTGCAATTGCGTTTTCATGGCAACACAGGGTCCGCGCTGCATGCCATATTCCCATTTTATAACATATTCTCAAACATACAAACACCCATCCAAATAGATACTCGCATTTTGCGCGACATTTTCAGATAATTAAAACTATTGGCTTGCAATTGCTGATTGAGTGACATTTAAATCATCGCTATGACAACTGTTCGTTATACGTCGTGATGAGAATTTCAGAAAATTACTTTATTCAATCTATCCAGATTCCAGATTAGAAACTTCATATCGTCCAGACATCATTTGGTAATGAATACTTAGGATTGTTCGTCCCATTATATAATGTTGTCTATATATGTATGAAATATATCTATGCTATGAAATTATAAGATTATTTCACGATATAAATTAATCGAAATGAAACCCGCAGATATGTTTGAATAAAGATTGTATTTATTTTATCGGGGACTTTTGGTCTGGTCTTGCTTGGCAAATGAAGTAGCACTAACAGCAAGGACTAATTTGGCCAACTCGCAAACTTTCTGCAATCGAGCCGGGAAATGTAAATGAAAACTTGGCCTAGTAACTTGCTAATTAGATTAAGACGAGGACCAAGAGCAAAGCAAGGACCAGGACCAAATGCCAACTGCTGCTCTAGCAGCAAAAAGCAGAGACAGTGCAAGTGTCACACCAGGATTTATGGCTGTTGACAATTTGGCTGATGCTTTTTGTTGCTGCATG
This sequence comes from Drosophila picticornis, assembly GCA_035043845.1. Lineage (NCBI taxonomy): Eukaryota > Metazoa > Arthropoda > Insecta > Diptera > Drosophilidae > Drosophila > Drosophila picticornis. The sequence goes on along the minus strand of JAWNMR010000492.1, from coordinate 13,944,158 downwards.
CAACATTTGGACTGTGCGCCAAGTGGCAACAGTTTCGTCCAACTGCGTGTCACAAGTCTCGGAGTGGCTGCCGCTGCTGCTTCCGCCGCAGAGCCAAATTAATTCCTTGCTAGGCAATCAACAATCAGCATAATTATGACATGCCCACTTGAGGGCGTTTGGGTTGTGAAAAATGGGCAAAGTTTTAGTCAACGTTTTTGCATCCAAACTTTCAACGAGACACTCAGCTGACACTTTTAACAATGACCAAGAGAAAGGACCGGTAGACATCTTATTTTCATTACGTGTCGCAGCAGCATCTGATCCTTGTTCATAAGTTGGCATAGTCCATGCGTCACTCTGTCTATTAAATCAAGGCTTCAAGATGACTTGCCATAAATTAGATACAAAATATCCATTCCTTTCTTGAGTTACTAAATCAATTAACATAGAAAAGTCAGTTAATGCTAAATTGCCAACAACTCTTTGAGCAAACAACGAAAGCACCCCAAAAAGGCATCCAGTGCGAAGTGTGAATTGAGGACACTTTCCGGTTTCATTTTGAGATTGCGTTAGTGTCTGGCAAGAACAATACCATAAACGATAAACATATACAACATTAGGGGCAAAGACAACCAATAACATGGGACTGGACAGCACTTTCTCTGGCCGTGCTCTATGCTTAAATTTCGATTTCAATGGGCACAAACTGCATAATTTATGGACATGGCATCGCACATGGGCCGCTGCCGAGCCATATGCAAAACGGCAATAAAATTTAAATATTTTGCATATAAATTAAATCGATGGGAAATTTCGGTGCAAAGCCAAAAGCCCAAAGCCCCCATGAACCGTACAAAAAAACTCCCAGTGGAGTCTTACACCATCCACCTTCTGTCACACACACACACACACACACACACACATGTGCACACACACCCACACACAAATCCACATACAGGCATACGCAGGTGTCCTGCAAAAGTTGGGCCGGCCTGCTAAAGTTGGACCGAATCGGGTCAGTCCTTAAATACACACTTCTGATACGCTTTTTACATAATGGCTACAGGGTATACAAATTAAAAGTGCTCCAACCGACAGAACTCGACGAGGGCATAAATAAGTCTGTACCTATCATAAATCACACTTACACACACACAGATATTCAACCCAAGGCGTTTAAAGCTGAGTGTAGAAATCGAGCCCAAAACAAGTTCGATTATCAAAGTGAAGCACAAAAAGACAAACTGCATAAGCAACAAACACCATTTACTTTGAAGCCTAACAGGAATACATAAATAAGTAAATACATTTATTTTTAAACAAGTTTAAGAAACGCATGGTTAATTTGCATGCATGCATACATACATACATACAGACATGCATGCATATATGTATGTATATGTTTTTTCGTATTGCTTGTCAAACGTATTTGTTGCTTGCAATGAGGTGCACGGCATTATTGATTTATCAGTGCCACGAAATGTGCATAGTACAAAGTACTTGAGTGTGTGTGTGTGTGTGTGTGTGTGTTTCTCTGTTGTCTATGTGTGTGTGTGTGTGTGTGTGTCTGTATCCTGTGCAACTATGCCTGTTGCTATTACATTTAGTGCTACTGCTTTTAATCAAATATCAATAAAATTGTTGCTTCTGTTTAATGTGTTTTTAGGTACATAGCTATATGCTTATATATATATATATATATATATGTATGCACACAAAGGTGTGTGCATGTATCCAAGCAGGTATGCAGCATTCGTGTGCAGCCAAACACCGGTCTATCGTGGCATCAACTTTTGCCGTTGTGTTAAGCCCGCAAAATGCAAAGTGCAATTGTACACTGCCCCGTGGCGCTACCTCCGGTTGGCTCCGAGCTCTACATAATGGTATAAATAGTGAATTTATTTGATTTACATTCGATGGAATGTGCATCGTAAATGCAGACTGCACTTATGCATGCAATATGTTTCAGCCTTATTCCCGCTCTTACTCACGCTCTCAAGCTCTCTCTCTCTCTCTCTCTCTCGCTCTCTCTCTCTCTCGCTTACATACACTGCACTCATTACAAATATACTAAAAGGGTTTTAAGCTTGTGCAAGTATATTTTAATGGATAACTATAATGATTTACATATGTGTGGGTGCGTGTGCAAAAATATCTAAATTTGGCATTTGGTTGACCCAATAAGTTGGACATGTATAGGCAATTAGTGCTGCATCCATGGCGGCTATCGCACAAGTGCTGGAGTAGACTCCAACAATATCCATCAAAAACTGATTCAATTTGCTGAAGGCCCGCCGCCATTCACTGTCGAAGAGCATCATTCTTATCAGTAACAATGATTGACACAGTGACCATCGTTTATCGTAGTAGGGCGAACGGAGAATATCTCAGTGGCAGCATGCGCAACTTTTTGGTTCAAGTTGCAGAGAGGCAAGTAGGGCTCTTTGTTGCATTTGCACACAACTTTATTTCAGCAGGCTTCGCTTGCCTCGGCCAAGAACCAGGAAATGGTTAGGGCTTGCCAGTAAAGGTCAGTGTATGTGTTTATTTAAACACAAGCATGGCATAAGCGCAACACCGATGTGTGGTCTTGTTCATGTCAATTAATATGAAATCAACTTTTGCAATCAACAAAAATAAGCTGCCTGTCTCATAAACGGATATTTTTTAATAAATTAAATTACTTTTAATAGTATCAAACGTTATTGCAATAGCTGTGAGCTGACGTTTTGCTTTTAACATTCGTTGCATGAATTATACAAAAATATTTAACAAAAAATATGTACATTTTTATTTATTTATGTATCATTTAATATTGTTGAACAGTTTCGCAACTCGTTTGATGATCAAATAAATTGATTTTTCCATTTACTGTACACCGTTCCAAAGTTAATTGCTGCTGTTGTGCAAGTGTTGCACCTAATATAATTGATTTTATGAAAACCTCAACCAAATATGACAAAATCACATAAAATAGGAAACGACAACTGGCTGGATTACATTATACTTGTATATGTATATGTGTGCCCTCTGCAGCCCAAACCCATGAATGTATCAAGCTGAGTATGAAAATATATTGCCGAATTCAGTAAATTTTGCATCCATTAAGCCACGCCGGAAGTCTTTTTAAAATGTTATTAAAAATTTGCCAGTATTCATACCTAAAACGTGAGGCGCACACATTTCGCAAACTAAACAAATACTTCAGACTTCATAATCTGAATTTGGAAAATTGCGTCGGGTCAGGGGGCGATGGAGGCGAGGGGCTTAGGGCTTGGCGGTTGGGTATGTGTAATGGCGACAAACAAAGGGCGGGATGATTAATAGACCAACAATATAAATGCAGGACGCTGTGCCGCAAATTTATGCTGATTACAATTCATCATTAAAATACTAAATAGGGCAAAAATAAATTGAGAGGAAGAAAAACAATGACGCTCGGGTTCAGCGTGGTGAACGCCCTGGGTTATCAGACGAAACCTAAACAAACAACTTGCCACAAATTTCATTTGATGCTACGCAGAATCAATGCCTCCTTGGCACCGACAATAGAGACCTGTCAAAGGGCTTTCAGCGCCAATTTGTTTACATGTCCCCGGCGGTGTCGGCTTCTCCAATGGTCGCCCCGCTGCCGGGTCGCCCGGCAACCAGGAGTTGCCAAGTTGCTTGCTTTACTACTCGCACGGTTTCCGCCTGGTTCCGCTGATGGCGTTATTTATTGTTATCAGACACTCGAGCACATAAAACATTTTATCACTTGCCAAAAATCCGCTTCATACAATTCAGAGAGCAAAAGAAAAAAATGGGTATGCCTTATGTCAGAAACCGGCGACTCGACCGGAGACGTTAACGGGCACAGGAACATAGGGGGGACGAGCGCAAGGATGCGCAAGTGGGCCATGATGGGAGCGAACCTGGTCAGGCGACCGGGCGATACTTCATCACTCAAAGAAAACGCCATGTGTTGAATGTGGCAAGACGAAACTTGAAATTGAGGGGAATCGAATATAATGCATGGGAGCCGTCAGCCCGTTTCCTATGCCTTTGACCTTTCCCCAGGTCCAGCCCTTCATCCATGGCTTCACTGCGGCTCGTTTATCTTTAAGTAATTTGTGTGGCCTCTGCCGGATAGCCGGAAGCGAATATGGCCATAGGTAAAGCGACAAGAGCAAGTAGGAAAAACAAATTACATTTATGATTATTAGTTTTTGTTTTCTTTTTTTTTTTCTTCTTGTGCCCCTGGCAAAGGAATTGTATTTTTGTCCCCGATTGTGCGGCGTATTGAAAGAGAAACCATCGAAGCGTTCTAGTAAAATTACTATGAGGTATTTTCAGGCATTGAAAACAAAAAAAAAAAAAATAAACAAAACACAGTCGATTTTTTCATGTCGTTAAAAAAATCCAAAGTCAAAAATATTTTGCAAAACTCGTATTCAACATTTCCAAAACGGATTAATACTGTGAATCATGATGATTTGCTAAAGGCACTTATTGCTCTAGCTTGAAGCCCAAGACGAGTTGTTGGACAAAAAATAATAATAATCCTTGTATCCAACATCCATCATATGAAATTTGAAATGCGGTACAGCATTATCTTGTTTCAATAAGTTATTATCTTACGTCAGTTGTTAAGGTTGCCAATTGCCACTTCAGTGCTGAATAATTTAGTGGCAAGCAGTCAAAACAAACAGGACGACTTTACTGATGCCCATTAGTTTGTTACCTCGGCTTATTTGTAAACTTTTTTCTTACGATACAGATTGCATTATTTATAAACTTGTGTGTGTGTGTGTGTATGTGAGTATGTGTGGTTCTGCTTGAACGGCCAATGGACAACAATTAACATTACTTTTCGCTTACATTTTCACGCTATTTTCAAATTTCCCTGACAGTTGCAGCGTTCTTATTGCTTGCTCGAGGGCAGCGTTACTTTGTGTTTGTTTGTAGCAGTCGCTATTGCCATGCACACAAGAGAGATATATAGAAAGAAAATATATATATATATATATATATATAGAGAGAGACAGAGAGGAGCAGCGAGCTGGAATGAGCTAGGATGTAAAGATTAAGTGTAAGAAGAGCTGTGGGGCACCCGCTGGACTTCGCACCTTTTCAGAACTTTCTCATCAGCGCGCTTGGCTCAAAAACTTTTTTGGTGCAAGGCGAAACAAAGTTAATGCCAAGCAAAATGCACCTCAATGACCCATCCTCCCTCCTCCACCTTAATAGAGTGGCCAGCTGATACTTGCTGTACAGCTGGAAGTCGTCAGCTTAAATGGGCGTGACAGTGCAAAGACTAATTGAGTTCTTTGGGCAGCTTATCTTAAAATGAAGGTAATGCGAGTGCCTCTCCCATTCTCCGCCATCCACAGATATCAGACGTAGAGAATTCAGCCCGTTTTTTTACATTTTTACATTTGCACAGTAAATTAAGTTGAATCTTGTATAAATTTGGGAGTACCCTTCACAACTGCGCCCTTTTTTATACCTTAACATCGAAGGTAAGGTTTGTGCAATGTCCGTCATCCTGTCTGTCTGTCCGTCTGTCTTTCTTCGAAACCCTTAAAGACTTGAAACTTGGAACATATACCGGGCTGTGCCCGCGTTAAACAAAGTGTAAAAATCGGAGTGCTACGTCCATTAGGCGGCTAAGAAATCGCGAATCGATAAGCCCACATATCTCACACAATTTGAAAGCTAGTCACCAAATCTGAAAGGTACATTGCTAATAACACCCTTAATCCGTAAAAAAATGTTAAAAATGTCAAAAACGATAAAAGCCTATTTCTCCCACAATTTAAGAGCTTTGGTTATCAAACTTGGATGGTAAATTACTAAAATCAAATTCCAAACATTTTTGGCGCCACGCCGAACCTCTGCCCTAAAATTCCCAGGATTTGATAGCTACAGTTACCAAACTTGGAAGGAAGACTACTTGGAACGCTCTCCATAATTTTTTTTTTCAGTCACGCCCAATTCCTCCCCCCAAATTTCCAAAAGCCCCTATCTTCCGTAATGTAGCAGCTCCAGTTACCAAACTTGGATGGAAATTACTAGCTTATGTCTACCGCAATTTGAAAGGCACAGTACTTCTTGCCTGCACCTAACCTGTACTTTGCAAATTGTTATCCGCTGGAATAGTTTATGGTATCAAAGTATTTTGCAGTCAGTTAAGCCCGATTGCAACGTTATCTCTTGCTTATATCTATGCTTTATTTGCAAAGCTGAAGAAAACTATTCCTTCCGAAATAATTATTTCATATGTTATAAATAAATAATAGGAAATTATGCAGCACATTGTTATTCGCTGTTTAACTTACATCACAGGGTATATGAAGAACAACAATTCGCGGCTAGCTGCAAATATCAGATTGCAGTTGTACACACCCACACTGACCCTCAACCTGTGCATATTAATTACGTTGCAGGTTCAGTAGCTGAGCAAATTTTACAAACATTTTTAATTATGTTCTTTTTCCGCTGATTTAAATTCTGGCGCTTGTGTTACCTGGGCATTTCAAAGTTGTTTTCTTTTTTTTAACCCAAGCCAAATGGAATTTAATTTAATCCTTTGAAAAAAATTTTCGGCGTTACCAAGCCTACCACTACCCAACCACCCAATCGCACCGCAGCCGGCAACTCAAATTGAAAATATGCAAAACGCTTTGGTGCGGGATTTGTTTCATGATATTGCATAGCTTCAAACCCATCGTCGGTCGATCCTTGCCCAGTTACTCTTTTGGGCCAACAATACCAAAAAAAAAACCTCAAAAGCTTCCATTCAAAAAACACACACAGACACGCACTCATACAAAGACACACACACACACACACACACACAACTTGATGCACACTCACACAGATTATGGAAATGAACTTCGGTCTACAGTGACCAGTACGGCTTTCATGTTGAGATTTAGTTAATGTAACACCATTTGGCATAATTACATTTTTCTATAGACCAGTGCTCTTGCAATTTTGGCGCTTTCAACTACTTAATTAAATATTTAACATTTAGCTCGCAAGGTTTCCACTTTTACGGCTCACTTTTCTTGCTTTAGAAAAGTTTTCTGAACGCCGTCACGATAATATTTGCTAGTTAATAATAAAGATATAAAAAAATACAGCTGAAAAAGGAAACAGTTGAGATATTACCATATTTTTCTAAAAACAGAAAAATGATTTTATCAAAGGAACTTCGACCATTTTAATGTTGGCAGCCGGTACGTGCGATAAGAATTATAAGTAGGCCGAATAAATAAATATAAATTTATCGATTTTTAAGAATTTTGTCTGACCTTACTGGATTACAAAATTTTAGTCACCATTTTTTTTTTAAACCTAGCTTTCTTAATCTAATAAATGTGTGTCCCTTTGATATTCTCACTAGTATATATACTATAGTACTATAAAAAATAAAAGAGAAAATATTTGTGATTAAAGAAAAGCAGCAAATTTCCCGAAAATGCATGACTCCATTCGATCACAATCCATCACAATGTACACAATTATTATACACAGCTAAATTTGATTTATTCAATACATATATAAAATGCATTCAGCCCCTGGACTCAACTTAATAATTATTATAATTACAACCATATCAAGCATTATCATTTTACATTCATATTTTATAGTAGGTAGTTAACTAGACATACTGGCATAAGTACTTGTTAGTAGCGTTCAAAAGGTTCCAAACGGAAACTAACACGCCCCTTTGGAGACTGAACTGTCTGCTTGGTGCTGAAACCTTTCGTTGCACTCAACGGCGATCGTTATAAGATAAGTACATAAATAACGTAATCGTAATTCGTTTGAAATCTTTTACACACAATGATTCAAGATGCCTTCGAAACCGAAACCGAACAAACCTGGAAACCTAAACCAACATTTACCGTTAAACTATCACTGGAACAAAGCGTCCTAACTTATCACACAGTAATTTTCCTATGATATAAAACATAATATAGACATAAGATAGTAAAACAATTCGACTACAAAATATTTATAGAACTAACATTAAAACTAAAAAAAAAAAAATTATAATAATAATAGTAATAAGTAAAAACGTCAAGTTCGGAATATTCCAATCATAGTGTTGTAACCGTTGAAAGCAAGTTCAAGTGATCTTTCTTGATAATAATAATGACAATAGTTATTTAAAAATTCTAAAAATCTTAGCCAACGACTTGAAAAGAGTAAAATATAGTTTTTTGTTCAAGAGGTGGTGGCGGTTATGGGTAAACTCAATTCAAAGTTTTTGTTTCCCTATGTTTGCAACAGCGAAAAAGTATCAAGCTTAAGCTGCGTCAAATAAAATTACGTTTATGAAGATGGACGGACTGACAGACGGACAGCATTGCACATAAAATTGATTTGTGGTATATCTGATTCAGGTCATGGTCTCCTCGAAGCCGCAGTGCACATAGCCTGTTTCTAGGGTGCCGCTGACCGCTGCTGACTTTGAAGGCAGATCGCTGGCGCCATTTGTTACTGCCTCGCTGTTGTCCAGGATCCGCTCAAAGACCGCATCGAAGCGACAGCGACTGATCGAAAAGTTCACCGGCACCTGAAGACTGGCAGCCATATCCCGCACCGTATCAAAGAGCTCAGCGAGCGTTGGCTGCTTGAAAGTCGAGCCAGACGAACCATTCGAGCTGTTTGCCTGCTGACGTATCTTGACGAGGAATCGCAAGCTATGCGAATGGTGTTGCAGGTCACAGGAACTAGGCAGACGCTGGGGCAGCATCTTGGCCAGCGCCGCCTGCTGAACGGGCGCACAGAAGCAACTGATGGCATAGTAGCCACCATGCTGGGCCTTTAGCTGAGCCGGACTGTTGCTGGCCACGATTTTGCCATCCTTAAGCACAGCCACGCGCTGACACAAGTGCTCGATCTCCGATATGGAGTGCGAGGTCAGCAACACGGCACGTCGGGCCGCCAACAGCTGCTCAATGGTGCGATAGACAAAGGAACGTGTCACCGGATCCATATCACTAGTGGGCTCATCCATTAGTATGGTGGGCGTGTAACCGCAGCAGCTGATAGCTACAGTCAGCTTGCGTCGATTGCCACCACTCAGTCTCTTCACCTGCACATCCCGATAGCTGCGCAACTCGTACGTATCCAGAATGCGCTCCAACAGCTGATCCAGTTGCTTGATGCCACGCAGCTGGCCATAGAGCTGGATGCACTCCTTCACAGTCAGCAGCGGATCCAGTGGATTGCTCTGCGGACAGTACGAAATGCTGGGCTGTGGGCATTGAAAGGAAATATTTATTTGAAGTGTATTCAGTTTTAAGTACTTTAAACGACTATCCCCCATGAGGACAGATTTGTCATGCTGAACTATAATTGCAATATTTTATTTTCAGTTAGCATTTAAACATCAACCAGCACCTAATCAATCACCACTCAGTGATTGGTTACTTACATGCTCAAAGTAGATTTGTCCCACATTCGGCAGCAGCTGACCCGTGAGTAGCTTAAAAATGGTCGATTTGCCGGCTCCATTCTTGCCCAGCAGGCCAAAGCATTCGCCGTGGTGTACGGCGAAGTGCACCTGGCGCACCGCATAGCGACCGCGTCGGTAGGCGAGCCAAAGATTGTCGACACGGAGAGCCTCGCCGGCGCTGACGCAGCTCTTCATGATGCTCTGAATGCTGACGAGCTTAAGCTGGCCCAGCTTGCGCAGCTCTCGCCGGTACTGCCAATCGAAGAAGCTCGTCAGCTGATGCCACATGCGGCTTAGCAGATGCAGCTCGATGAGCAGGTTGAGCAATACGCACACAATGCCAACGATGGCCAGGGCAGTGAAGTGACGACTCAGCAGATCACTGGCCAATGGCACCCTGTAGGAGTCAATGTCGTAGCGCTTGAAGACCACAGCGGCCATGTAGTTCTTGCACAGCTCCAGCAAGCCATCTCCCAGCGCATGCTGCGGAAATATAAGGAAGGCATTGTTCAGGCCATGACGCCAACTGTCCCAGCTGGGGCCGTCGCCCACAACACCCAAGATCAGCACGATGGCCATCGTTATCATTGGTATGATTATGTTGGCGGAAAAAATGGACACAATAGCTATGCTCGAGTCGCTAAAGATCTTCTCCATCACATGCACGGCGGGCACGCAGGCAAAACTGTAAACAAAAATAGATGTGGAAAAGAAGTTTACTAATCGACTTGGAAAATTACAAAAATAAAATCAATAAATAAAAATAGAAATGAAAAATTGTGAAATATAAATATGAATAAATGTGAAATATGAATAAAATTAAAATATAGTTAAAAAAAAAATATATAATAGAATTTGAAGAAATGCGCAATGGAAATGAAGTCACACGAAGGAAAATATATTCAAAGTATAAAATGTATTGGATATCGCAGCATACCTAAACATTAGGGACAAGCCCACAATGCCAGACAGCTGCTGGCGATCCACAAAAACGGGCATATTAAACATCAGCACAATGGTGAGGCAAACGATCAAGGCCAGCACCATGACGAGATAGTCCCAGAGGAAGGCCACCAGCCAGTAGGTGGCAGCGCTGACACCGCTTAGGCGCTGTTGCAGCTTCTCACCATTGATGCGCTCGTTGACCAGATAAACGGAGCCGGCAGCAACAACCAGACCAAATGCGATCAACAGTATGAAGACCATGCAGGAATCCCCAGCCTGTCGCAGCACTGAGCTAGTGCTCAGCTCGGCATAGCCCAGTTTCCAGGGCTCATTCAGCACTCGAATGTCGTAGTCCGTGCTATTGAGCGAGGTGCGCAGTAGATGAGTGTTCAAGTCATTAAGCCACGCAACCATGGCATGGTAGCCTTTGTTGTTATACCAGACGGTGGCGCCGGTGCCATTGAGACCATAGCCGCCATAACGGCGACCCCGATACTCGTCCAGACTATTAAGCACCCAGTGAAAGGCATGCCGCGAGCTATTGAACTCACTGCATCCGAAATCCTTGTCGCAGTCCGTCATCAGATTGTCATAGAGGTGGTCCGTGAAGCGCGTCAGTCGCTCCTGGCTCAACATTTGCGCAGTGTGCGGATAGAGATCACGACTGAGGGGGAGCACGGTGTCAAAGTCATCCTCCAGGCGGTAGCTAACAAACCACATGGCGCACACCTCGAATATAGCTGGCAGCAGCAGCACGTATAGCAGCAGGCGATAGTTGCGCATCAGATGACGTCGCCGTTTGCCCAACAACAGCGAGAACTGTCTCCAGAAAGAAGGTGGCTTTTCTGTCACATCAGTGGGTCCAGTGACAATGCTTGACGTATTCGTCGCCCCTTGCAGATTGAGCGATGCGGTTGCGCTGCTATTCAGCTGCTCGAATTCCTGCTCCAGGCTACAGGAGCTACTGAGCGATAAGTCACTTATGATGCCAGCTGCCTCCTGCGTCTGCAAGAGCTCCAGAAACTGCACCGCACTTGGCGTCAGATTTTCTGCATAGCTGGCGCTGATGCTCAAATCTCCTGGCTGATTGCCGGTCAACGAATGGCTGTTGCTTAGCAGTTGCTGTGCCTGCTGCACAATGGCAGCGGATGCATTTGCATCCGTACAGTGCATCTCGATGCTGTAATCCGAGGTGCAAAGGCGATGCAGTGATTCGCGACTGTGCTGGCCCACAATGCGACCCTGTGGAGAAGATGAAGATACAATCTTAGAAATTGGGGAAAACCAGGGAAACTCAAATCACAGCTTACGTTGCGCATGGTGATAAGTGCATCGCTGAGGTACTTTGCCTCGTCAAGGAAGTGTGTGGCAAAGATGACGGCGCGTCCCTGACGCAGTTGCTCGATCAGGTGCCATATATCCTTGCGCGCCTTGGCATCCACTCCATTGCAAGGCTCGTCCAAAATAACAACAGAGGGCGAGGCAACGAAGGCAAGGGCCACACACAGCCGCCGCCTGTAGCCGCCGGATAGCTGATAGGCAAAGTAGTTCTCATGCTTGCCAAAGTTGAGGCTATCCAGGGTTTGACGCACCTCTTTCTCAGCATTCGCCTGCTCGCGACTATTCGACGGATCCAGCTTGAGCTGAGCATAGAGCTCCAGATGCTCGCGGGCAGTCAGTTTGGGTATTAGAATATTGTCCTGCCAGCAGACGCCCACATTGTGCTCACCGGCAAGGAACACCTGGCCGGTTGTCTGCACCGTCTGGCCCGTGAGCAGCTTAATCAGTGTGCTCTTGCCGGCACCATTGCGTCCAAGCAGGCAGCTTACCTGGTTGCGTGCAAAATCCAAACTGAGATTCGAGATGGCATACTTGTTGCCATACATCTTGGTCACGCTGCTCAGCGAGGCGCCAAGCTTGGCATCCAGCTGAGCGCGAGTTACCCGCACAAAGCTATAGTTATCTGGCAAACAAAATCCGATTAAATTCAAGTCGGCTCGATTCGATTACCAGATAAGTGGACTCACTCTTCTTATAGCGCTGATAGCCATAGCCAATGGCCGCATATAGCATAGTGTCGAGTATGAACATGAGGAAGGCCAGGGCACACTCGCTGCCAGCCGGTCCCAGGTGGAACAATTGGCCAAGTGTCAGGCCCTGTTCCTGCAGCTCCATGCGCATTAGCTCGCTCCAACCCTTAGCAAAGGCCGTCGTAAAGGAGAGATCGACCAAGAAGTTCTCCAGCAAATTGAGCTTGGCATCAAAGAGCAGCACTATGATATACGGACAGAGTGTGATGAAGAAAAGCAACGATGTGGCGACAGCACCAATGTTGGCCGAAATAAAGAAGTTCGAGCACATGTAGCTGTTGAATTCAAAAAGTCAGATAAACCGCAAGCCATAATGAATCCCTGAATCCCCGAAAACACCTTACCAAAACGATATCAGACACGCGCCAAACACCAGGCAATAGAACATCATAAAGAACCAGTTGGTAAAGGCAAGAATACCGCCAGAGTAGAGGACAATGCTGATTAGTACAAAGATGACAAGGAGTTCCATGAAGCTCATCAGAATCCAGGCAACCAGTTCTGAGTGTGCATGCAAGCCCATAGAGCGCATCAGCTGAAATATTTGTGTGGGCAAAGCATTAGACGATGTCTATAGCAACTTGGATGTGACCTTTGATGAACTCACCATGCTATTCCGGCTTTCACGCATCCAGATACGCTCCCGCACACAAATGGCGACGGCTATGACGAGGCCCAAGCAGTATGCGACCTGAACGGCTTGGGCTAGGTAGAGGCCACGCTTAAAGCTGCAAGAATTATCTAATAAAGTGGCCAGTCCATTTTAAGCTCTAGTTAACTTACTCATCACTGACATAGGCGGGATAGGGAAATTGCTTGGTATAGAACTGCATATCGTCCACATTAAATTTCATGCCCTCCGAATTATCACTGCCGCTACCAAAGCTGCTCAGCAGATCCAAGAGACCCTGCCGCTTAAAGCGAGCTCCGCTCTCCCGTGTATCCGATGCCTTCTGCAGATCAAAGGGTTCTTGGCGTCGCACGCGCTCGCTCGGTTCATCCATCTCGCTGTTGCTGTGTAACATAAGTTCAGGTCTTATGGTTGACGTAGTTGATTCCTGTGCTGGGATAGTCTCCTGTGCTGGGGTAGTCTCCTGTTCTGTGGTTGTTTCCGCATCCTCTTCACTGAGAGTTGTATCCTCTGGAGGGAATGTCGTCCGCTCGACACTGCTATCCAGATCTTGTTCAAAGTCATCCTCATCATTAAAGAGATCATCCTCATCGTCCACTCGCTGTACGCTGATAAAGGGGCGTGTCGATCGCTCCAATTCGGGCTCCTCGACGGGACCGAGCTCTTGGCGCTTATGTTTAATGATGCCTAGGTCAACCATCTGCATAAGCTGTACAAAGCCGCGATGATACTTGAGATCAACCAGCATACTGCCCGCTGGCCCCGGAAACCAGAACCGATTCTTATTCTCGAAAGTGGGCTGCGTATTATCCGTGTCCATGTGCAGTCTGTAGGTAATATGCTCACCCGCCACGCTCTCAAAGTTTAAGGCGGCCATGAAGAGACGCTGCTGGTTCAGCTTGTAGGCGCGATGCTGAAGTTGCTCCACATTCTCTACCGGTACAAAGCGATCCACAGAGAGGCATTCCAGTAGATCGCTGATGGTACTGAGAACCTCGTATATGAGCTTATTGCTGCGCACATAGTTCATTATGCGCTCAATCTCTCCAATATCAAAGTCATCGCCAATGAGACTCTTGACCAGCGGCGAACGTGCCAGCTTCAGCAGATTGTCAAACGCCTCCTGGACGGTGTCATTCGTGCGTAGCTTGCCAAGTACAGAGGCAGTAGCTTTGGACAATTTCTTCAGCCGATCCATCTCCTCAAAGGTGCCATTGGTCTAGACAAGGGACACAAGACACACAATAGTGAGCAGACCTGTTGATCAATTAATGCGTGACAAACTCTTACAAACTTAACAATGCTTTCAGTATCCGCATTGGATGGCGTATAAAGAATTTTGCCCTGTATAATTGGCTTGACAAAGTTCCAAGTGAGCTTGCCCTGGTTCGTCGAGGTTACATCCAAATATAAACGCTTGCAGTACTTGGCTATGAGAAGGAAACAAAATGTAAGCGAGAAACGAGCTGAAACAATGTTTGGGAGGAGCTTACTCGGCATGGCCTGTAGCTCATCGTCGTTGACCTCGCTAAAATCCTCGGAGTAGAGAATGTCGTTGACCAAAGGTATGCTCTCCGTGCTCGGGAAGGGATGTCCGCACAGCAAAATGCCCAGCTTAACGAACGTCTCCCGATCTACAAAAGAGAGACAGACAAATGCAGTTGACTTTGAGAAGCAGCACAAGAGCAAATGTCAACTTACTTGAAAACAGTTTTGAGATATCAAAACTGTAGTTCATCAGGCGCTCAATTTCAGGCACCAGGGAAATAATTTCGCCTATGTTTTCTGCGGAACACCAAATATTAATTGCGGACTAGTCATGCAGGGCATAGCTGACAGCCACTACTCACGGCGAATGAGATCAAAATGTTTACTGGTGACCAACGTGGTCACGGCGCCCACAAAGTTCGCCTTCTCCGGCAGTTCCAAGACCGCATTGTACAGACGATCATCGGTGACAAAAACGTTTACGACATCGATCACGGTATGCAAACTGTAATCCAAAGATGAAGATGATTTGTTAAAATTAGATATGCAGTCTGATATCCAGTTACTCTTAGACTTACGGTGCTGCCTCCCATTTGGAGTACTCTTCGTAGGGATCGGTGCTCAGACACTTGTTCTCTATGCTACAGATATAGGAGAAGGAGCTGGGCACTACCTGATTCTTGGTGGGCAGCAGGCGTGTGGGGAACTGACAGGCATCCATCTTTTCGGATCCATACTTGAGCCGTATAAGATAGAGCATCATGAAGATCAGCACGGGGAACAGGATCTGCGTCAATGTTAAACCCTTCTGGCGCCAGCGCACAAGCACATCTTTGCGCAATAGGGCCCTCACTTCACTCTTCCGGAACGACATTGTGGCAGGGGCAACTTGCAACAAACTGCAGTTTGAGGTTTCCTCAGTTACGCTCTGTTGATTCGACGGCGCACTCAATCACTGAAGCATTGGCGCATTTTGTAGCTGTTTATTTTCCCTGCAAGGCAAAAGAGGTTCTCTTATCGGCTGTTAAATTACACGCTTATATTTAAATTTGTCTAGATCTAAGCTTTAAATTCTGACGTTAGATGCGGTTTTTATAATTTGAGATAAAAACAATTACAAAGTCGTTTACATTCGATCGCAAAGCGAACTTGCTCACTCATGTGACCGGTTAAAACTGGTCAAAGTCCATTTAAAAAATGAAGCAAATTTAATTAAAATATTGCGTTAGTGGTCATTTTGTATTTGATGCTGTTTTTAAATTTGTTTTATGTGCAATAAATCAACTTGCTGGCTACTACAAAGAATAATGTGCAAATGTAGCAAGACAAGTATTTTTACTTCCATGAAGGAGTGTGATTCCCACCGTGCACATAAAATGAATTTAAAATTACTTAAAAATTAAATAGAAAGTGGGTTTATAATTTGCACAACTAAATACAGAATTGTACATTGGATAAATTTTAAAAGCCAGTCAATAAAGAAGAAAAATGCCATTAAAATTAAGGCTTTGTTCATATAGAATTCCTCTCGGCACCATACCGATCAACTGTCGAAAATCATAAAGGCCGGTTCAGAAACGCATAAGTTGTTAACAGAGCGTTGACGTTAAGGTTGTTAAAGCTGGTAAAAAGAGGCGATACAACAAAGCCTCAGAAAATAACTATTGCTTTTGGGCCAGTTAAATGCCAACTGTGGCTATTGATGTGCAGGTCGGCACAGACTGAATCCGTTGGCCCCAGCAAAAAGGTAGGCGTTAATAGATTTTTCAAGTATTTGCGAAAATTACGCTTGACGTGTGAAACCTTTGATTTTGTTTATTGGCCATGTTTGGATGCCTTATCGCTTCGACACGCCACGCACGACGGCGAGAATGCGAATAATGTCACGGATTTGTCGGCTTAAACTTGGACTTAGCACTGCGCCAAAGTGGTTGACTTCCTCAATGTGCATTATCAGAATATATATACATATATAAATATATATATATATATGTATGTATATTGATATATGTAGATGTTTCGTTGCTTTATTAAATCATATCCGCTAATTCGACTTGTGAACTGCTTGCAGTTCACCTTGAACATTCAATAATTCTATTTGACATTTTCAAATGTATTCAGTTCGAGACTCTGGTTGCCGGTTCTTTTAATGATGTGCTCATTCGTAAGCCACATGGCTAATAGCAATTAACTTTTGCCAGAACAATGCGAAAGGTTTCCATAGACTTCGATGTGAGCAAAAAAACCAGTTAGGTTTTGTAAGCAAAGCATGACTTGTGACTTTTTATTTCAACTGGTTAGGGAATTTTTGCTTCAGTGGTTCTATTTTAATTGATATTACAAAAGACGTTTCACAGCCGCAGAATACAAAGGTTTAATGAGTGCTCTTCCCCTTATTGCTCTGCACAGCCAATTTCATCAGTGGATATGCGTAATTTGACAATAGTATCAACTATTTGAGATAGTCTTGCTGTGTCTTGTATGGTGTTGCAAGTATTCGAATGGGCAAAAGTTTTGTAACTCCATACAAAAGAACTGTGCACTTGTTCTTTATGAAACAAATTTCTGCTTCATTGCCATTTCACTGGCCTTTTCTAGGCTGTACAAATGCCAATCTAAAGCATAAATCAAATAGTTATCACGACTAAAAATATATTCAACTTGAGATATCTGAAGCAGAAACCAGTCTTAATTGCAAGTCTGTTATTGTATTCATTGTATTATTATAAGTGGTACCTGGACTTGAGGTCTTTATCAGAGGTGACCTATTGGTAGCCCCCTTAAAGTATGTATATATCATGAGCTTCTACGAATGGATCTTACTTGTGTGGGAAATGGATAACTCAGGTCTTATGTTAACTCGTATACCCGCATATACACAGACATGTATATGGCTAATTATACTGCTATGCAATATTCATTATAATTCATAGCTTCATAACTCGGTCCATGTTGTGCGAGTCAATATGATTTGTGTCTGACAATCTCTGAACCAGTTTATCAAACATTCAAATCGCACATTGAGTGCATTGCTGTGTGTGTGTGTGCCTGTGTGTGTGTATGTGTGTGTGTGCAACTCAGACGAGAGCTGTTGCTCCCATTCAAGCGACACAAGTAACTAATGACATTATTATGACACTTATGCATTTCATTGATCTATTTATGAGCTGCCGATCCACTTGGCCCGACTGCGTATATGAATAGACTCGTATCGTAGCAATAAATGTTGCTTTAGACTGATGTCTATTCTCTGTGAAAAACTGTGCCACTTGCCTCCACTATCAATCGGAAGCTGTTTGAACTACTGCGACTCCAAGTAAGATTCTCACTGATAATTCCAATTATAATGCAATTGCGAGGCGATTAAAATGTTACGGAATAAAAAATTAAGGGGCATAAGTCAGAGAGTCAGCAAGACAAAGATAAGAATTTAGAGTTCGATTTTGTTTTCTTGCATTTTGCAATGTGTACCCGTCCGAAGAGAATGCCGAAGTGAGCCAAATGTTAAAATGCAAATGGAGTACATAATAATAATAGATGTGTTCAAATGTGCATATGAGCACATAACTTACAGGCTAGTCAAACAGCAGAGTCCACAACAAACAAACAGAAAACAATTGTGCTCGCTACAATTAACACATTGGTGAGATTATTATGTACTTGCACTGTCCAACCACACCTCAACCCTACCGCAAGCCCTCCCACAACACGCACTTTGCACCGCACCGCACAATTTGCATGCGGAAGAAGCGCAGCCCGAATTCATCGTCAACCATTGTACATACGTACATGCATACATACTTATGCATACATATGTGCATACATATCTGTGCGAAAGATCACACCTGCAATTAGCCAGGCCAGGCACGTACAAAGGCCCAGACAAAGAGAGTTGTCGGCTCGAACTGCACGCTAGTTTTGTGCAGTGCGTTCACTTCGGCGAATGCCACAACCAGCAACAAACAATGGGTTTGGCTAGATTACACGGCTGTTGGCCAATGAAGCCACCTCACTCAGGCCATTGTGCTACCCTATTCGGAAACTGCTCCCTTTTCTTGACTCCGTGCGAGACTCCAACGAGATCAACCGGATTTGCTATCCGCACAAGAAAACTAGATGTCAAAATTACTTGAACATCAAATGACACATTAGCCACCTGGAAAAGCAGTAAATATTTTTAGGTTTTCCCTCAGCTGCAAAGTGATCAGTCACAGATCACGGCTATAAGCATAGTCTTTGTATACCAAGTACACCAAGTCCACTAAAAGACTTTTTGCTAGTCGGCTAGTTTTTCATTGCATTACTCATTTAATGATTAGACGAGTTAGCTGCTTAATTAAGCCATATACACTAAGCGAAACAACACAAAACAAGTAGTCGACAGAGGTTAACTAGTATAAACTTATTTCTGTTTATAAACAGAGCTTAATGGAACTTCGTTAGGTGAACAGATGAACAATACTTTGCCGAGCAGCCAATTGACTTGGCTGTTGTTTCTGATCAAGAATTTATAAGTAACAGTTTGAAAATGCGTAATTCTGCTTACAAATTCCGGATCTTTATGTTCCATTTGCCTGATAATCTTGCTATCACTCAAACCTGAGAAGCGCTTAGATCTGTATCACTAAGCAGACAACACGCACAGGCGTCAAATCGACTCTTGTCTGCAGCCAATTTTCAACGGTTGCCAATCTAAATGAATTCAAATCAATTTCAGTATCAGCAAAGCACAAACAATTTGAAAAGTTCATCAAGCAACTCCATCGTCAAATTTAACTGAGAACAGAGTATTTCACAATTGCATCAACGCTTTGAAGTATCGCCAGGGGCGATGCTCAAATGGATGTTCAAAAAAGGCCTCCAAGTGCAGCTGCACCAACTAAGATTAGAACAAGCTGAACACCTTGGGGCTGCCGGCTTCGACAATTTTGCAGTTAGCCGCCCACCAGCAGCAGCTAAGGAATAAAGCAACAACTTTACCAAGCCAGCTAAAATGCAAAACAAAAAAAAAAAACATTTAAAAATAAAATCAGGTTACAGTTGACGATGCAAAAATATCGAAAACGACAGTAATTTTGAAGTAGAACGTGCGATAAATCAAAATTCAAACATAAATAAAAGCAAATGATTTGAAAAATCGCCGCTCAATGTCAATTCTGCTGATTATGGCGACATCGCCGTCATCTTTATAAATAAAACAGTTTGATTAAACCGAGTGTAAGAATCAGACAGTTTTTCAGTAGCTTTTCAATTAGCACGTTTGTGAAAAATGTAAGCCGCAATTAGCGCAAATATGGGTCAAAGTTTGCATACAAAATACGTAGCTGCCGATCCATCAATGTAAAAATACACTTTGCGAAACTCGATTGACGGCATGTAGAACATAGAATATTTAAGCTGTTTGCTTTCATAATAGTTAGTTAGCTGTTCATTAAATTGAATTGGTAACTTTAACAGATAACTTTATTTAATTTTTTATTTAATTTTTTTTAATTTTAATTTGAAATTTAAGTCTCAACTGTCCTCTTGTGATAACTGAATGCTGCCCAGGTCATGAGAGAACCACCACCACAGCTTGGAGTGGGGAAAAATCGCCCAGACTTGACTGAATCATGCCAGTAATAATCTAAACAGTCTGGTCCATCAAGATTACATTTTTGGCTGTTATAATTTGGATAATGCATTGCTATTGGTTCTTGAGCTATTTTTGTTGTAGTTCTCTTTGAATCTTAACACGTTATCAATTGCTGATGCCGATCGTTATTATATATCGTTATATCTACCTTTACACCTTTAATATATATATATATATATATATATATATATATATATATATGGATTTAATTTTTGTCAGCTAATTTTAAGCAATACACTCGAAGATACTACGCAGCCAGGTTGCAAAGCCGCAACTGGGTAATGTAAGTGTAAAAAAAAAACAAACAAATTAATATTGTTTAATTTATGTAGTTGGGAATTAGCAAGTCAACCGGCCCCCTCCTCGAACAAGCGAGTTTTGCTTCATAATAAAATTTTTTTTATTTTGATTATGGCCACTTAAATTTACATGGCTGTCACAATATACACACAAATGCATGTACATAAATGTGTAATACAGGTGCACACTTGTATGTCTGTATATAACTCTGTGTATAACTCTGAACTCTCAAAATGCGACATTGTTGACTTACTGATTCAACGGATTCCGCGCACTGATCTGCGTATAAATTGTACATATGAACAGCAGTTGTCTGCTTGCAGCTCCGCTTTGACACCTAACAATTAAACGATGTTGCCGCAAACACGAGTTTTGAGTTGGCAAGAATTGTTGGCCATGGCCTTATCGAACGTTTATCGCATTTATTTATTTATAAACTTGAAACTGAGTGCATAGGAAATGCTGGCGAGATTTTATTTTTTATTCTCTGCTTTAAGCCCGCTCAGCAACTTGCAAGGTCAACGTGCAACACTTGCAATGCAATTAAGTCCGACTACCTTCAAATGTAAACAAGCATCTGCCTGCTACGAGAGGGCTACTGTTGCTGATGCTGTTGTTGTTCAGCTGAGAATACTTGAAGTATGCCAAAGATACAAAATATTAACCGGTATTTCCATATTCTGTGTTGAAACACGAGAATCAGAAACGAAACCAACAAGAATATAAATTTACAGAGTTGCATTTAGATGGATTATTACATTGACGAGAATATCGAATTTTTTTTAATAACAATAAAAAAAAATAAATATATTTTAAAAGTTGACTATTATTCAGTGAACTTCTACATGCTTCACACTTAGAAGTGTGTTGGACTGTGTATGATAACCTCCTTTAAAAATGTATGTAAGAAATACTCAATATTTTTTTAGGTAATTGTGGTAATCAGCCTTTAAGCCTGATCCAAAGTAGCTAAAAACTGCTAAGGATGTCAATTATTATAAGTGATTGTAAGTCGATAACATAACTAAAAAAAAATTGTTAGACTTGTTGATCAAATTATATACGTAGACCGACGCGTCGAGTTGATTTCAGGTACTCTATACGAGTCCGAGCTTTAACCGGTTAAAAATGTACTAAAGCAGTAATCAGGTGCATGCTATAATTTGCATATTGCATACAAACCCATGCGTTTGTATAATTGTAATTAAAATATGTATTAAAAATCTGATTGAGGATGAATTTGATCTTAGAGTTGAACATTTAAAATTTCTGCTAAGAATTTCTTCGAAAAACACTGAAAAGAATTCAGCAGCGTTAAAAAGATTATTTTTTTTTATTATATGTATATATTCGAATATATACGCAGATATATACACAGGCCGCATCACATACATAAGTACATTTTCAACCATTCCGTTGGCACTTTAATTTTAAATCCAAACTATTTACACTTTTAACTAGAAAGCTGTACAAAAAATACTTAATTTTGAAGTAATATAGATAGCAGTGAGTTGGGAGAGTTGGCGATTTAACACAGCTGTCGAGCTGAGAACATGTGGACGGACGATCTTTATGCAAAAGCTTCTTTGCAACGTGGGCATTTTACGTCTGTCTGCTCCGCCAACATTTACATTGTTAACGTTAGTGGGCTATTGTTTATTTTTCGTTACTAGGTGTTACCACATTTTGTGTGAGTTAGTAATTAATCAGGCGTTAGGTGCAATGGAATTTAATTGAATTCTGTCTGACTAACCTCGCTGCACTTGCTGCTCCAAAGAAGTCGCTTCGATTTCGTCTCTCCTCTTCGCACAAGCATACACAACACAAAAACACAGCAAATGAAACAGAAACAAAAACAAAATAAAAAGTAAGCCACGACTCATTCGTTTCTTTATTTATTTTTCTTTCTTATTTTTTTATTTTTTTTTTGTTTTCTCTCTTTTTTCAATTTTTTGTTTGTTAATGGTATTTTCGTATTTCGGGTTTTGGTCTCGCTTTTAGGCTTGAGCGAGCAACAAGTTTTACTTTCAGTGTGTCGAGCTTTGTTGTGATCGCTTCTGCTCTTACTTAATACACACACACACAGTCACACGATTTTAAGTTTTTCACTTGTTGTTTTCTTATTATTATTCTTTACTGTTGTTCTTCACTTCTGGTTGCTGTAATCCAGCTGATGTGTCTTCTTCTTCGGCGTCTGCTGCTGGTGCTGCTGCTACTTCATCTGTTTGTGTTTCTGCTTCTTCTTAAACGTGTGGCAGTTGCAATTTTGAAAAAATGCGCAGTGACTGTAGACAGACGTCCGTTGACAACGCTTGCCGCAATTGAACTGAGCTTCGCAAAGCGCGCTTACGGAAATTATTTAATTCCGCTGCTGCGGCGCCGATTCAACAACTATTTCGACGACTAAACAACAACAACAGCGACAGCCACAGCCACTGCTCACCTGGCCCAGTCGCGGTCCCATCGATGCCGCAACGCAATGTTTTGGATCGTAGTCGCTTAATAGTTCGATCGATTCCTCACCCCTCTCGGCTCCTCAGCACTCTCCCATTTCACCCGCGCTATTGCCGAATTCATTCGTAATTTGTTCTAACTGTACATGTTGCGTGCAGCTTCTCTACTCATTCATAGATATGTGTACATATATGTGGGCCCAGAGTTTAGGCCCGAAAAACCAAAAACAATATTAGGAAAACACCAAAGTTTTTCACATCGCCGGTAATTGAGATGTCGTATGGCATTAGCTTTAATTGCACTACAATTTCCTCTTCGTAAATTTCATATATTTAAGCCGTTCTATTGCCGCATAATGTATGATATTATGATTCTTCACGCTGATTCGACACAAACACACAGCCGTACATACTTACACGTATTTCTATATTTATTTTACTCCAACTCACCAATCCCCCCCCCACATAATAAAACTAAAAGTCATCGTTTAGCGGGAAGCGCAAGTCAGGCGTATTGTACCAAAACGTTAATGACTTGGAACTTAATTTGACTATGGCATAAGCGATCTTTATCAATTTGACATTGCTTCCAATTCAATGACAATCCCTGGATTTAATTGGCCATCTACCTATTGCGAAAAGGATTTACATGACATGTAGAATTGTGGGAAAAAGTTTCAACAACGATCCCTCAACTGCTCTGCAAATTTAAAGCTCTAACGGATTCTGTTCAGCATTGATTTTGAATCACCAATCGTCGCTCCTCAGTCAGTTTAAATTACTTTAAATATCTTCATATGTATTTATAAAGAAATATGATTTCCGTCTAGTTTGTAAAACCAAATTGTACAAAAGTAGAGAAACAGCTAACTACAATAACAAAACAGCTGCAAAACAGGCAAAACAAATTAATGATTGTTTTAAGCCAATAAAAAATAAAACATTTTTTCTTTGCAATTCAAGTACGTAAATTAAAAAGCAAAAATAGAAAGCACTGCAATCGCTCATCACCGACTGGCTAACACTCTAATGTCAAAGTGGCCTTAAAAAATGTTAGCAGCGTTCTAACTTTTATATTCGGTGACTTTATCCTTAAGAGTTTACACGATGTCACCGAAATCTCAACACTTTGACACACTCTGACATACTCTGAGCGAGGATATACTTCAAGCTATGAGCCCTTAGTTTTAAAAAACCCAAAAATCCAAATCCAATAGGCATACTCCTCCACATTCACTATCGTTGCAGAAGCGTGCAACTGTTTTACCAATTGCATATCGATATCAATTAATATTCGAAAAATGCATCCCTTACACCTCTGATTGTATGTTTGTATTTGTTTAGCAACAAGCAGATGTAATGAGGACAATTGAAGTGTTAACCTCCGTCACAACATTATCCGTCTTTGCAAATATCAACCTCTTGAAAGCCTCGAGGTCAAAGTCTCTCAGAGACAGGTTCTTGTATGCCAGAGAGGGGTTTTTATTATCTATGGCGTATAGTTGCTGCAAAGTTTACCAGGATCTCCTCGATAATTAAGCCAATTGCTTGAAAGTCAGACTGAGTCCGGCAAGAAGCGTTAACAGAGCAGAGGACTGGTGATTGGTGACCAGCTCGACGGCAAAGAAGAATAACTGAATCATTTTACCGGGGAAGCAGAGTATTTCATAAGAATTGAAATGCCTACTATCCAGACTACGATTCCTGCTTACGCCAGCAGACTGGCCACTAAATATAGAATACCAAAATTAAATATTTAATTTGCATTTTATGCTCACTGAGTGTGAAATACAAGTTTTCAAGCACCAGAGACATTTAAAATGATAAAAAATTGCCGCTGTCCAAATTCAACTAATGTGTTGTTATTATGTGTTTTTGCATTTAGCCATCAACAAAGACATACTTCAACATAATTAACATAATTTTGCTTGTTGTGGCTTGAAGTGGGATTCGACCGAGTCCCCAATCAGTACCATCATCAATTGGGGGTTTTGTAAGTTATGTTTAGCAAAGAATGGATTGGGCAAACGCAACTTTATAATTACAACCACGATATTTTGGCAACTAATGTCGAAAAGTTTTTTGTTTGTCAAATTTTTATAAAAACAATAATTATTAATTGCAAAAAATGGCAATAGGAAAAATCCCAGTTGGACTCGGGCCGGATAAACAATTGCCCTTCGTACCAGAAATCAAAGGTAGAACCATTCTGAACAAAATAAAATGGCAAAAGTTGTGCTTCGTTGCGTATCAGTTGCGCATAATTGTCAAAGTCATTAAAAAAATATATAAAAAGATTGGAATATTAAAGCCACAACAAAGCAAACGCAATTGGAAATGATCGACCCGCAGATAGCCTGTAGTCTGTTCTAACATAAATTCTCAGTCTCCTAACAACCATCAAGCGTAACTTTAACCAAACCCAAATCCACAAACCGAACCCAGAGTTAAGATACTGGTTCGACCCGTTCAACATTTTTTTTTTTTTTTTGCTGTTTATCTTTGATGTTTATTTCAAATAAATGTTTGTGCACAGGAAATCGGTTATTCATGCTGATCAATTGTAAATTTATTACCCCGTTATTAAACGGTAGTTGATGCATAATTATTATACCCCTTCCATCTATAATTAGAGTAAATGCTAAAGGGTATATAAATTACTGCCTACACTTATAATTATTTAATAAAAATAAACGCGTTAAACGATACCAATCAGCAATTTAAGTTATTCCAAAGAAAAAACGTAGAAATGTGTCCATTCTAAATCTGGGAAAGTAATTTTAAAGTTTAAGCGGGTTGAAGGTTTCCTTCAGTCAACAAATACGGCCAGAGAGCATTTGGAAACAAGTGTTCAACACCAACCTTCCTATAATAGACAAAAAGATAATATTCAGAATTTGTGCGATCAGAATTATTAGCAGAGTTGATCTATATATTTTTGCATGCTCTCTGAAAACGTGAAACGTCGTTAAAAAGTCTTCGTAATGATCTTTAAGGATGACTTAAGTCCGAATGGATGAAAACAAAATAGTTGTTTTCCCAATCCAATTAGTGGAAAGAATGTTCCCAAACTCCTTGGTCACCAACAACTTAAGACTGAGACAACTGCGCAATTTCAGATCTCCCGCTGAAAATACTTTGATTCAATAAGGTTAAAGTCTTTTATTAAAAATTTGTATGCATACGTTAAATAAATGTCATTTTTACATATGTATTTGATTGTTGTTTTAATTTAATAATTTAATTGCGGCATTTTAGGTATTTAGTGGTAGGAGAATCGCTTTTTCCAAATAAATATCAGGGCTTCGCTTCGTTGACCATTATGTAGGTGATGTAATTTTTTGCGTACAGAAAATGAGAACAACAAAACAGAATTAGCGGAAGTAGACATATGACCAGTAATTCAATCGATTTTTTAATTATCCTAACTTACCCCATTGAAAAAGAAGCAAGACAAATGGACTTGAAAGTTCGCAAAGCTGAATAAGATTAAAAAAAAGCGTTTGTCAGACTACGAAACCAGCAAAATGTGAGGATGGTGTTCAACTAAATTACAATCAAATTAAGTACAAAGCACCTTTTGTCCGCCACAAGGTCAGGCAGCTTAGCACTTTGTCAGCTGGAGTTATACAAAAAATAAGAATTAGAATACCTGAGCAGCACACAGTGTTTGTCAGGCAGCAAAACCTGTAAAATGTGAGGACGATTTTCAATTAAATTGAAATTAAGTGAAGTGTGAAGCACCTCTTACCCGTGAAGGTCAGCCAGCTCAGCAGGTTTACAACTGGGTATATATTTATTAAATAATTGCAATAAGTTTATATTTATGTATATACAATCCGCGATTAATTAAAGGCACTTGTTTCACTTGTGAGATTCTGGTCGGGTGATATTCCGAGCCACTCTAAAAGCTCAAAATTCTTATCTCGAAACCACCCACGACAGGCTCGCGTCACACGTATTGGAGCATAATCCTGCTGGAATAAGGCATTTTAGTCTGGTTGATGTTTCATGAAGCTCACAAAACAGATCTTGAGTGAACCACCACCACAGCTTTGAGTGGGGAAATATCTCCCAGACTTGTTTGAATCGTGCCAGTAAAACTTTAAATCTTCTGGACCATCGAAATGAAGTCTTATCTCATCAGAAAATATCACATTTTGCCAGGATATGTATTCTTTAGCAACATTTAATCTGGCTATTTGATGTGCCGTCGTCACTACTGGCTTTGATCACATTTTCTTCCAAGCCCATCCATCTCTGCCTAAAAGAATTTGTTGAACACTATTTAGATGCCGTAGCATTTTTATCCTGTGTAATCATTTCTTTATGTTGGCTTTATTTTTATGCTATGTTATGTTATATATTTCTTCTATGTTAACATGTTTTCAATTGCTAATGTCAATCGACGTAATTTAATTGATACTTGAATGTTGCTCAAACCAGCATCCTTGTAAGCCAGGCACTTGGCGAGAGAATGTTTTCCCTTTCCCATTAGCAATCTTATGATGAATTCGATGAGGGACTTTTTGAAAACTTGACGGATAGCGTGATGTGTTCCAGGAATCTTTGGAATTCTAAAAAGGATCATGTGTGTCGTTTATCGTTGTCGTTTCTGAATGCTTTCGATTCGATCGTCCAACATCTTTACTCAGAGGCATATTTTCGGCATCACTCTAGCCCAAACGTTGGCTTCTTAACACTAGCGCTGGAGATGATAGACTTGGATTTGACTTTAGTGCTGAATTTATCCATTTGGAGTTTCTTAACCTTGTCGGCGTGCTTGCTCTTTATCGGCTCCGGGCTCATTGGGTTTATTGTGCGCTCGTGTGACTGTAGAACTACGCGTTGTTCTCCGGCGCTTGTAAATGACATCCTTACAGCGCAATTAAAAGACCAGCATGATCAAATCAAATCAAATTGACATAAGCCGCTAATAAGTTTTGTGACAACACACACACGAGCAGTTCAACGGAATGAGTGTAGTTGCAGCTAATTACATCTACAGTCCACATACATACATAGATGTATGTAGATACTTTTGTTTGTACACCTTTGATGACTATTTGCCAAGTCGATGAGACGTGCACGATTGTTCAGTTGACTGATCTGCGGACGATGGGCACGAGTATGGGAAACTGGCAACTGACAACTGGCGGGGATTTGAAGTAGTGAGGCGAACGGCACTTAAGTGTTATTATAAGTCACCGATTTACAATACACAAGTCATGATTACAGTTATCTACAAAAGATAAACAGGTTTTTATATGGCGTGTCGTAGCCGCCGTAACAAATACAATTAATTCCAATGACTTAAACACTAGCAACAAACGGTTGCAGCTGTTGTAAACTGCCGTTTACTGTTCGAGCAGATTACGATACTCGGCGAGCAGCTGCTCCTCCTGCAGCAGCGGCAAATTCAAATAGTCCTGATCACCGTGCGTCAGATCGGCATGCAAACGCTTGTACGCCTGATATGCCTCGATCTCCGCTCTCGATTTTTTCAGCACAGCATCTATGAGGGACCCGGACGGTGCGCTCGCCTGTGAAGTGGATGCAATATCACTGCCGATAGCATTGCTGCTAGCCAGCTGTGTCACACGATCAACAGTCTGCAGCAACTCTTCCTCGCTTTCAATGGCCTTCAGCAGAAAATCGGTTGCCAGCTCCAAGTTGTTTTGCGTGCTCTCGAGGGCGGCACGTGCCGCCGGCTCCTTGAAGCCCAATTGCAATAGTACAGATAGCTGGACAGCGTCGGCGCTGCTCTCTTTGGGTAACGTTGCACTCAACTCAGCGGAGCCTTCTTGCAGCAGTTCCACCTAAACGAATTAAGCAAAGCATGTCAAAATCAGATAGGACGTTTAGCTTTGTGTGGCAGCCAGGGTCACTTACTGCGCGAGGCACATCGTTTTCTGTGCGTCGTAGCGCTTCGGTAGCTAGACGACGATCAAAGCCCATTTCGGTGAGGGTGCAAACGCTACGGGGATTGACCCAGTCGCTATCCTTGGTCGCCTGCTTGGCGTAGCGTCGATGCATGGCACGCTCTCCTTTCGACTGCTTGCGAGCATCGGAGAGCTGTTGCTTTCGCTGCTGTATCCACTGCAACGCACGCTCCACGTTTCCGGCACTGGAGCGCAAAGCGAGGCGCGCCTCGCCCACCTCAAAACCCATCTCTACCAGCAGAAGCAGCTGCTCGTCGTTGACCTTCAGCTCGGAGAGCACAGCGGCGGCCGCCTCGAATCGCTCATAGGCGGCATCACGTAGATTTCGATGGAACAATACAACACCTTGGAGCAGATGCAGTCGCATAATCAGCGCTCGCTCTGGACAGACGCGACCCTTAAGCGCGTACAGACGCGAGTAGTTCTCGCCATAGCTGCGCCGAAAGCTGCGATCGCAGATGCCCAACCGGCGATCGGCATCCGGCAGCTGTGAGACGTTCTTAAGACACAGATAGCACCACACAATATCCAAATTGAGCAGGGCATAGTTGTCCACAGACTCAAGGAATTTACTATCGCAGGCACTGAACTGTTCATCTGCTTCGAGCAGCAGCAACAGCGCCTCCTCATAATTATCACGATTCATTGCGGCGCGTGCCTTCTCACAGTAGCCCATGCCTGTAAGAAGTGCGCGATTCTCGTTTGGCGGCAGAAATACCGGATTGCCATCTTGATCCTCCATCTAAACAATAGACAAACACACATTAAATTATTATATTTATATGTGAAAATGGAGTCGTAAATGGATGTTGGCAACTTGAAGTTCGCAGTCCACCTACCTCCATTAGCTGGTTTTGGGATGCAACCACTGTCGCAACATCCGATTTAATCTTGCTGATGCGTTCATGAAGGGCGCCGCTTTTATTGTCGCACTGGCCAACGATTACGATCAGTTGCTGATTGTTTTTCAGGTTCTGTGCAGCCAGCGTTGCATCGGGCGAAATAATGCGGCCCGCAGATATGCACTTGACGTGATTGGCATCGTCGATCTGCAGTTTGCTGGCAATCGCCTGCTGCAACGTGGAGCCCAATTCATTGAGGTCGCACTTGATGTCAATGATGTTGGTCGTGCCATTACGATTGTCGACGCGACGCACCTTGAATGTGGCCAATCCCGTTTCGCTGAACTCCTGACGTGCCTTCAGCTTGCGCAGCGCATTATCCTGCAACTCGGTGAGCACGCACTTGCAGCGCGACGAGTCAATTGCCAGATGTTCGCTAAATTCGTCAGCCAAGCGCTGTATGAAATTTGACATATTTATATTTAGTATATATCGTATGTACATATGCATATAAACTCACTTCAATGGATGCTTCAATGCTGCCCAGGCCTTCGGAGTAGTACGGCTCCTCCCACAGCTTAATGCTGTGCGCCTGCAGACGGGCACGAACCTGATTGAAAATGTTGTCTATGTGCGACATGTGAGCGGATGTGAGGCTGCTGCTTCTGCTGAAGATGACTGAGCATTTAATTGTTAGTTGCAAAATTGTGAAATTAAATAGAGACACGTCACAAAGGAGCAGCATTCAAAAGTGTGCCACGGCACACAAGAACTTTGGGTGCATTTACCTTGGAGGAGTCTTCTTAGTTATTTCTTTGTTTAATTTTTACACCTTATGGACTGCACTGTTAAGTTAACGATCCAAGTATATATTTAGCAAGTTAACATTATGGATTATAGTCTGCTTAAGTGTTCGTTGTCGTAGAAAATGCGTGTTTACTTTGTTTTGACTCTGTGGCGATATCTGTGCACCATTGGTATCAGGCCGATATGCGATATGTTCTGACAACGCAGGCTGCTTTTGTCTGTCTCCACAAACGTTACAGTATCGTTTGTTTCATTTGTATTTAAAAAATTATTCATTTGTATTGACAAGTTAAAGCATTTACATTATCGGGCTAAGATTAGGCAGCAGTTAAAAGTGTGACTTGCAATATATTTACTTATGTTAACATTTAAGCTGCCTTCTTTGTTTGTAGTTGTGTTGAAATAAATTCGTATTAAGTTTAAAATGTGTTTGGGCATCGATAGCGATTTTCAATATATCGATTGACAGTTCATACAGCTTTTGTCTGTGAAATGTATTTCTTTGCAACATTAAAATGTGTGACTCTATTTGTACTTGTAAATATTAACCTTTGAGCTGCCGTTTTTGTAGGCAGTTGTGTTGAAATAATTTCGTTTTTTATTTTGGCTTAATTTAACATCAATAGCGATTTGTAATTTGTTGACTGAGAACACGGGCAGCTTTTGTCTGTAAGCACAAACGTTACAGTAGCCTACGTTGCATTTGTAATTCAAACGCATTTATTTGTATGAATTGTCAAATCAATTACTCTGTTGGGATAGAATTGAATTATAACATTGGCGAGCTATTTGTATTTGTATTGAATAAGTGCATGCAAATGTACTATCGTTCAACAATATCAGTCTGCAACAAGTACTGCAATGAATAACTGGAATATCGCATCTGCATCTGCACCTGCATCGTTTCGGTTGAGCGCGCGCAGGTAACCAGTTCGTGTCCTGCAACACAGGCACCGGTGCTACTGTTGTCAAAGTTGGTCTTCTGACGGAGAACGACACCAATCGGTGGTGAAGCGCTCGAAGCATTATTTACTAAGCAACATCAACAGCACAAAAACACAAAAAAAAACTCAATAATTAAAATGTGCAGAGTTAAAAAATAAAACCCATTGTTTATAGAGAATTTAGCGATCTTATCTGAAACATCGACAGATGAGCACCAAATTGCATGTCGAAATGAAAACAAATCAAATACGAACTGCTGCCGCTGCTGCTGCCAAAAATGCTGCCAGCAGCCACCGACTGACAAGCGTACGCCAGCACAGCAGAGACGAAGAACTGTCAATAAGGCTAAGCCAAAGACAGAGGCAATCTCAGCCGACGTGTGAGCGCGAGCGCAAACACGAAGCAGCCAGAAAGGAGAGAGAAGTGAAAGCCCAACACAAAAGAGATGCGCCATTAAGGGGACCAAAGTCGACGACGCTGACGCAGACGCAAACTTCGAAATCAACTGCACCAAGCACAGGGCCGTTACAAAAGTCAAGTAAAGAAAAAGCGAAACAGCAGTCACCTGCAAAAGCTGGCAAGCAACCGATAAAGCTTAGCGCGCAAGCTGCTCAAGCAAATAACGCCACCCTTTTAGTTGGGCCCGAAACCAACTATGCGGATACCACGCAGCTGCGACTGCAGTTAGAGCATTTGGCGCAGCTGTCGGAGACGGAATTTGAGCGGCAGTTTCGCAAATGGATGTCAGAGGAGGGCATCGAGAACCAAATGCATACGCATCTTCGCGTGGAGTTAATCAACAGCTTTAATAGCACCTCGCTGGGTAAGTGACTCGCATTGGTAGATATCATCGCCCATCCGAGCATTAATTTCGCTTATTCCGCTTACGTCTAGGTAAGTTGCTGAACCGGGCATCGGCGACCGCTGCACAGATGGGCCGGCAATCGGACTGTTTGCTGCTATCTCCAGTTACGCTGGCACTGCACACGCTCGTCGCCGAATTTCTCTACGAGCAGAATTGTCATTATACGCTGTCCGTATTCTGCAGCGAGATGCCGCATCGCCGTACACTGCCGAAGTTTGAGGGTCGCACCGAGTTCCGGTTTAATCGAGAGGAGCTGCAGCAGCTGCTTACCGCACTGATGGGCAAGCAGGCAGCTGAACAAACAATCAAGGGAGAGGCAGTGCAGCATCTGTATGGCGAACAGCCACAACAATCCCTGCTGCTGATCCTGCTTAAAGCCCTGCTTGAATTCGATCCTCAGACGAGGCAAAGCAAAACGGGGGCCGTACAAACGGAGCCATTGGCGTGCTTGGAGATCAGCAAAGAAATGGGCACTAGTCAGCTGTATCAGGCCGATGAGCTGATTGCTGCCGCCGATGGGCGCACTGTGTTCGTTGGTCCACATGCCTCACAGTTGCTTAACGATGTGGGTCAGCAGCTGTCCCAGTTAATGGAACACTTAAGCAACCTCAGCAAGTCCTGTGCGCCACCCATCGAAATCATCTCGACAAAGGCGTTTGAACAGCTACTGCAACTGGAGCTGGCGGAGCGGCAGCGTCTCACACGTGCTGGACGAGCGCTGCGGCCGGGACAGATGGTAACTCAGCTGCCCGTTGTACCACAACAGCATCAGGCACCGGAGCAGGACAAGCTCGGTGGCACTCATGTACTCTCCTCGGCGGGCCCAATTAAATTGCCGGTAGTGTCTACATCAGTGCCAGAGTTGCCGCATTTGCATGCGGAGCAGGTGGCCACCTTGGCAATAATGCACCAAACCATACAGAAATTCAAGGGGCAGATGCAGCAGCCCTCGTCATCTGTGCGTGTGACGCTGGAGCGCTGGCAGGCACTGATGGGTGAGCTCACTGATTGCGTCAAAGTGCTGAGCAATGTGCTTAATTTGTCCATGGAGCAGGAGTGTCTTGTGGGCAGGCATCAAGGTTACAAGCAAGGCTATCGCGAAGGCTTCTCCCACGGACATTTCATGGGCGTGCAAGAGGGTAAGCTCTTAATCCAGCCGAAGACACAAAAGCTGCAGGATACCGCGAGCCAAACACAAACGCCACGCACAGTGGAAAAGGTTAACCAAACCACCCAAACTAAGGAGCCGAGTCGGAGGCATGCAACCACTAGCACAGATTGCAGGCGGCAATCCTCAAATGATGTCGCCAGTCAGACACCAGCAGCAGGTCCAGTGAAATCGCGTAGCTACGTGCAATGGATCTATGAGATGCTGCATAGCAAAAGTGGTCGCACCTTCCTGGATCGCGTGGAGCTGTCACTGAATAAAGCGCTAATGCTGCACAAGCAGCGACTTGATGAGCTCTACAAGGTGAAGCTGCGTCACCATGTCGAACTAATCTACCTCAGTATCCGGCAGAGCTCCTGGCGCGTAAGTAAATACCCCGTTCCAAGAGCACGAACCCCAATTAATCGAATTAATCTCTATTTGTCGCATCCTGCAGACGCTGTGCAAGCATGTGGAGAGCGACTCGCATTCGCCGGAAATGAGTGAATTGATACAGAAGATCTTTAATCTGCTGGAACACTATGAGGCACACCATCACCTGCTGGCGGAGAAGATACAACAAACCGAAATTGCCGCCCAGCAGGCTGTGCGCATTCAGCCAGTGTGGACCGAAACGGAGCTCAAACCCTGTACAACATCAAGATCCAAATCGAGTTTGAATTCGCCACTCCCAATAGTGAAGGCGCCTTTACAGCAGCTACCACCGCTCCCACTCGCATTAGAACCTGACAAGGTGCAGGATTCGGCTGACGTTGCTCCTCCCACTGTTCCTACCACTGCTCCAGTCACTGCTCCAGTCACTGCTCCAGTCACTGCTCCAGTCACTGCTCCAGTCACTGCTCCAGTCACTGCTCCAGTCACTGCTCCAGTCACTGCTCCAGTCACTGCTCCAGTCACTGCTCCAGTTACTGGTCCAGTCACTGCTCCAGTCACTGCTCCAGTCACTGCTCTACTCACTGCTCCAGTCACTGCTCCAGTCACTGCTCCAGTCACTGCTCCAGTCACTGCTCCAGACACTGCTCCAGGCACTGCTCCAGTCACTGCTCCACTCACAGCTCCAGTCAC
Organism: Drosophila picticornis; assembly: GCA_035043845.1. Classification (NCBI taxonomy): domain Eukaryota; kingdom Metazoa; phylum Arthropoda; class Insecta; order Diptera; family Drosophilidae; genus Drosophila; species Drosophila picticornis. The sequence goes on along the minus strand of JAWNMR010000492.1, from coordinate 13,909,546 downwards.
TGCTCCAGTCACTGCTCCAGTCACTGCTCCAGTCACTGCTCCAGTCACTGCTCCAGTTACTGGTACAATTACTGCTCCAAGCCCTGTTCATGCTTCTGCCACTGCTTTTCCTGCTACCCCTGCCACTGCTCCAGCCACTGCCGCAGCTCTTGCAACTGCCTCTGCTCCTGCCACTGCTCCTGCCACTGCTCCTGCCACTGCTCCTGCCACTGCTCGTGCAACTGCAGCTGAGTGCAAACCACAACTGCACCACTTGGTTTCCAATACCAAAGCTAGTCACAAAGCACACATCTTGGCAGGTCTCCGCTCACCGGCTCACGTGTCCAGCTTCAATGAAGCACTGCTTAGCGCCAAGTAAATACACAATGTCCTATAACATTTCCATGCAGATAACTAATTAACCCAATTAACGCCCGCAGGAACCGCATGCAACAGCTGGAACAGGAGAGCGATTTGCTGGAGCAGAGCTTTCTGGGTTATCTGGATCATGCGCGTGCCCACACACAGAAGATCAACACACGCACCAACTGTGCTCGTGAGCAGCAGCATATCCATCGCACGCTGGACAGCTGCCAGGAGTGGCAGCGACGGATGACGAGGCACGAGGATGTCCAAGAGCCAGTACAGATGTTATTGCCAACAGTGGCCTCACCTGTATACAGTGCTTCCGAGCTGGATTCTGAGAGATATCAATTCACCAATGCCATTGCCGTTGCACGGCGCCAACTCTTTACTGAGCTGCAGGCGACGTTATCAGATTCCCCAACAGCGGCACAGCAGCTGGAGCTGGAGCTGCCAAATAAGATGCTCGTCGGCCAGGTGCAGGATGAGGCTCAGCAGCTCCTGAGTCGTGTGGAAGCCACATTGGCGCGCGTCGGCAAGCACCCTAGTCTCCAGCTGCTCACTGCAGAATCGCAACTGCCACTGTTCGACGCTGATATGGATTTGCTCAGCAGTGATACGGTTACATCTCTCGCAGAAACGATTTCGATGAGCGGCGACGTCGTCTTAGGCGACGATAGGCCGCCAACGCCGCCTGCCAGTCGCAAACTGCAGCGTTCCATGGCCAAAATGCAGCAGCTCTTTGCTAGCCAAGCCGGGGCACAAGCCAAGTACCACAACAAGAAGGCAACGCGCCCTTGGAGTGCACCAACTGTTAAACTGAATACCACCTGCTCAACCAATGCGCTGTGCCAGCGACCGCATACAGCGCCCAGCACTCGAACTGATGCAGCTCCCACTACTGGTCAGCTGGAGGCGCTAAGCCGTATCGCAGACACTCCACCAACGGGCAATTCAAGCAGCCTGGAAACACGACCCACTGTTCTGCGTGAAGTGTACGCTCAGCTGGTGGACAATGCCTCAACCACATCGCTGGCATCCTCGGGTTCGGCACTGTCGCACAGTCTGGAGTTCTGGCGACGCATGAATCTGTGATGGTCACCACGACAACTGACGATTGCTTTGCCGGCCCCGCTCGCCGATATGTACATATGTCTGATCTGTCCACTGTGATCCTGGTTAGCAAATTGACCGCCAGTCCATCACTATACAATAGGGATTACATCAAACTCGGGAATACATCAAGCATTTAAATAGAATATATTAAGGATTAGTAGATTTTTTTCAAATCAGAACTTATTCAATCAGTATTATCCATTAAGGCCTAATCTATGTACATACACATGTATACTAAGTAATGCGGAATACAGCTGTAACTTAAAAACAATGAAAGCTCAACAAAAAGTCGCTAGAAATAGTTTAGATCCACTAAGATTAAAGATTCGGCGAAAAGAATCTGAAGAGCGGAGTAAGCCGGGTCATTTCAAAAACCGATTACTTGTTGCTGTCAGACATCGAAACAGATGGACACTCACTGGCGGACAGCTGGCTTCGATTGATGTTGATCAAGAATATGTATATATATATATATATATATATATATATATATATATATATATTTAACCTATGACGTCAGAGATTTGTTCTACAAACATTAATTATTTTATGCAGTCTGCTACTATTGTTGAATATCGAAATGCAATTCTTGACTTTTGTCAACTAGACTTAATGATTTAAATTCGGTTTTGCTCATAAGCAAATTCATATTATCGAAATTGATAACTGGAAGAGCCATATTATATAGCCACAGCGACGAATCGATGATTCGAACTACATCAAAAATAATATTTTAATCTTGCCGTTCTCAGTTAACCATCATTTATAATTGAAATGTGGCCTTAAACTGCAGTGCCATTAATGAGATCGTACGGGTCCCGCTTCTGGGCTACGCCAGTGCCACCAAAAAGGCTTGCATGAGAGCGTCGGCGATCGCGCTCCATCTCGTCCAGATCGAAGGCTTCTCCGATGGCCAGGCTACCACGACGCTGGGCATCGTCGAAGGCATACGCGCGCTGAAACTTGGCCGGATGAGATGTGTTGCTGCTGCTGGAGACTGGTACGGCAATGGCAGGCGTGTAGAGCGGCTGCGGATGTGGATAGCCATTGACGTAATTGGATGGCGAGGATGGTATCGCCGTTGGCCACTGCACAGCCTGTGGCTGTGGCTGCGGCTGAGCCTTGATCTGTGCCTCCTCGCCATGAAGCAGCGTAAGCGTGGACAGATACCGATTCTGTGGATGCAACTGATGCTGCTGGTGCTGTTGCTGCATCAGCTGCGAAAAGCGCTGATGCCCAGGACTGTAGCTGCTTAGCTGTGAGCCCAAGCTATCCTGACTGCCCGCTGGTTGACGCATGAACGATCGTGGCAACGTCCGGCTCTGGTTGTGCTCCGACGCCAGGCGATGCTGTTCCGGCCATGCCCACATATTCGACGCTTGCGTGTGCAGCGAAAGGTTCGAGTTGAGTTTGCGTAACGATGGCAACACCGGATCCATATACATGGATGCCGCCATGCCATGAGGATGCACAAGTTGAGCGTGATCTGCAGAGACAATGACAAAAAAATACATCAGTTTCCATGCTTGTATGTTTGTACTTTGGCAACTTACCAGTCACGACGAAGAGATGATCTTCGTCCAATGAAGGACCCGAGCGAAATTCTTGAAATCCATGCTCATCGCCATCAGCATCGTCGTCATCATTTTTGTGGTGACCATTGTGGCTTCGGCGTTTCTTCGACGTTTGTGGCAGCTGTGACTGCAACTGTGACTGAGGCACATCGTCTGCTTCCTCGCTGGAGATGTAGTAGATCTTCTTGGGTTTATTGCGTATGCCGGCGCGCTTGCAAAACTCCTGGAAGAGTTCGTCTTTGGTCTTGCGCAGGCCACTCTTCAGACCACATAGGCGAGCCGCTTGCTCCTCTTCGTTATCCCGCAGCTTCTGCGTCTGGGTGTTGGTGGCCATGTTGCGTCGATGTTTGTGCTGCATATGCGTCTTGGGTGACGCCGCCGACGTGTAAATGTCCGTTGTGGTCGAGACGGAGCGCGTCAGCGGAAACTCCTGGGGCAGATCGGCAAACATGGCAGCTGGGGGCAGTGGTCGTTGGTCAGCCGGTGACGTGTCCGGAGCCAACACAGGTGGCTCAACACACAGCTGATTAAGTGACTTTGCAAAGCTGCGCGAGTGCAGATTACAGTTGGAAACCGCTGGCTTCTCGAAGTAGAAGCGACGCTCCACATCGTGCAAATACAGATTCGTATTTGAGCCGAAACTGTTGGCATTGGGATGCTTGCGGCACGCGTATCCGCCAGGCAGCGTCTGCGACTGACTGGGTCCACGTCCCGCATCATGCACCTGATGCAGTCGTCCGTTGCTTGACCGAAGCGCCATTTGGCGCATCTGCTGCTGGCCATGTCGTTGTAGGTGTTTTCCCAGCTGTTGTCCATGCAACGGCATAGAAAATGCCACCGCCTCCTGAGATCCTGCTGCCGGCGTCCCCTGTGACTGTTTATACCGTTTGTAGGAATGACTGTGAAGGGCATGCTCATGCTGGCCCTCCTTGATCTTGGTCTGCATGTTGACCACACTGAAGCATGGCAGTCGCTGCCCAACATTGGCAAAGAGAAACAAAAGTCAAGAAAAATTACTTTTTTACCAAGTGTAACTTTGGCAGCTAGATTTTAGCTGAAAGCAAATGTTGACAAATGTAAAAAGTATATTATGCATTTATATTTTGAGTTATGAAGCTTAAGTTTGGGGTGCCAAGTGCACCAGGAGGCAACCAACTGTTTGCAAGCTGTTCATGTTATTAATTTCGTGTCGGCTTTTGCAATTTTGCTGTCAGCCGGAAGTGGGCGCTATGGGAAATGCAAAAGTCGCCACCCAAGGTGAACGGTAAGATGGGCGTCCCGATTTTCATTATTACAGAGGCGGATGCAGTCACTGGATATATCTACACACACAGAGACATACACCTACTAAGCACCAACCAGCAATACTTACGCTGTAATAACTGAGTTCTTGCAGATTAATGTAGAGAAAGATGTTGAGCACTCCAACAAACTCGGTGGCAATGAACCCAAAGACAAATAGAAAGAAACTCTGTCCATAGGTGACCTTGATGAGTGGCGGCTGCAATGTGGAACGCGGTCGCAGCTTGGAGCCAATCTCAGCCTTCAATATGGATATATATGCAATCAGTCCGATTAGCATGATAAGACCTGCACACATCAAACAGCCAATTTATTATTTATCAGTTCAAAAAGATATGTGGCATATCTAAAGATGCCTCAAATCTAAATATAAATTGAATAAGTTGGCATTTCACTGATCAGATTTTTATAAACACTTTTCTTAATATTTTTACTTAAATTATTGTTTGCTTTTTTTTTACTTACCGCTAACGATGAAGAGTATTCCGGCACTGAAGTAGTAGACATTATTTTGATGGGAACACGTAGGGATCAGAAAGACAATGAAGCTGATGAGCAGAAAGATGCCGGAGGCCAAAAAGATGGGGGAAGACTTAGTCACCGTATCTGGCAAAGGGAAAACAACAGTTGAATAAATCCTTTTACAATTCTAAACAAAAAACACTGGTATTCATTTACTTCCTTCCCTTTATTGATCATTTTTCGAACATTAAATCTGATTCAACAGCTTATAAATGATTTGGAGGCTAATCGAACAAAAATTGTGGTCATAACTTTGTTTAAGGGCGGCTGTTTTTTTTTTAGCCCGTGGCAACACTGTTGAAGCACAAACCAAAAAAATCCTATTAACTCGAACCATTTGTCCTTCGAAATTAAATTTTTTGTTTGGGAAATTGTCATCCGTGTGAAATTGTCACCCGCGGCGTCTTTAAAATACAATTTGAAATAGGTAGTTTGTTGTCAAATTCATGAAATTGAATTAAAACAAAAGAGATAGTTTTAAAAAAAATACAAGAAATTCCAATTCAAAGTTTTTCTTTAATCGAGGCTGTCTTTCCGACTATAAAATGCACAGGAAATAAAATATTTGCATTTCAATTTAACATTGTATCCGCATAACTTTTACTACACAAAATGGCATTCTTCATCACTTGAAGCGGTTCCAAGTTCTACCCCCTCTTTGCCCCAATTATTAAACGGCTTACGAATCTAAGAACAAATTGATATTTAATTATTAACAGGCTTTAGGAGGCAATCAAATATTTATTATTTTACTATCAAAAACAGCTTACACCAATTCAAAGAAAAGAACATATTCAAGCCACAAAATCAGATGTGTCTATTCTCTATACACAAATCAGTACTAAGGAAAGACTACAGAAGATTGACAATGTACACAAGAAGAGACACGAGTATTGCCGCATAGGAGTGTTTTCTCGGTCTGGATACAGGGTATATTTTTGGCAGGTGTCTTCACTCTGAGATGGAGTTTTTTACTTACATGGTATGGCCGGCGTTGAGTCTTGCGGATCCGGTTGATAGCCTTCCTCTGGGAAGTAATCAATTTTAATGCAATTGAATGTGTCCACATCCAGGCCTTTAACAAAAAAGGATTAACCAATACCTGTTCATACTATGTATGCCATGTATGTGTGTGTGTATGTGTGTGCGTGTATGCACACTGACAAGCACACATGGAAGTTGTCATGAGATAAATTTGGGCTGCTGTCAGCGAAATAAATCGGGTCAGTTGCCACACTTTCGTGTTAATTGGCTGCAGTTGTCCCGCTTATTTGCTTTGATTGATTGCTGGTTTGACGGACAAGCTGACTGACTGATGTACAGGATGATTGGATGCAATGATTGTGCTCCATTTAGTCTCTGCTGTTGCCATGTCTTCAAACAATATATTGGTTGGCCCACATGACGTATGCACAATATCATTCATTGTCCTCAATTGTGTTTATGAAATGCTCGCAATTACACACTCACACACACACAGATACACAAACACACACACACACACACACTTACCTGGCAGCGTTGTGCACAATATCCAGAGACTGGATTTGGTATATTTGGTTATATAGGCACCATCGTCCTGTGCCTTGAAGTTGGCTGTGCCATTGTAATTGATATTGGGCACTTTCTCCTCCGTAAAAAGCCATTGGGGGCCCGCCAGAGCGGCAATAACAATTGCCACCGAAATGCTGCAAAAGATAGCCAGTTCTCAGTTTTAGCCCATAAAGACACACCCCAACGACACACACTCGCACACACCCACACACACACACAAAATGCACGCCTGATGTAGTGGGTAAAGTCGAGTGAAATGTAGGCGTTTGTCTGAATGCTGATTAAAAAAAAAAACACCCAACTTTGTTCAAAATTCTGCCGTGAGCAGAAGATAAAAATGAACATTCAAGAACAATTACTGTCGCCGGAGAGTGCATAAAGAGTAAAGTCATCGTACATTCTGTAAAACATTGTGTTGTCTTAAGCTCAATGAGAGGCTGACAGCTGAATCGGGATTTGCAGAAAAGCATTACTTGCTGCTTATTAATATTTCTAAAGTCAATTAATAATAATATATTTATTTATATAATTTAAATGTGAACATTTTTAAGTGCGCTTGCCGAAGTATTTGGCATATATTAATTAAGAGAAGGATGGCCAATCCAATCCAACATGTCAAACTTAAATTAGGTTAGTGGATGTAATGCACAAAATGAAGAATAGTAAATTGTGTCAGGTTGCATTAAGGAACCTTCACGCTACCCAGGTAAATGAAGAGGCGGACAAAGGGGAGGCTAATGCAACTACGAATCCAAATGGCGATGTCAGTCACTGTAAATTTGTTGCGAACAAGCAAATTAAGTCCACTTTGCTGTGATTTGATTTCCCTAACAAAATTATATGTCAGCGGAAGTCTGGTTACGACCAGGATAAAAGAAGAGCGATAATAATTACTTATATACATATGTATGCATATACATATATATCTCTGGCTGACTGTGTCAGCTGCAGTTTAGTTCAGCTCATTGTTTTCCAGTCCTCCATTTTCTACCTTAGATTTCCTTAGCTTCCATTGGCGTGTTGATCGAGCGACGAAATAGTTTATAACAAAATATCATTCATTTAAAATTGCTACGCAGAGATTTGTAGACATCAATGAATAAAGACAAATCATATATTTTTTCACAGCATTTAGCGAGATACCATCAACTTTATATAGCACAAAGGGTTTGGGTTTGGGTTTGGCTTAAAATCTATGCAAAAATTACAATTCGCCTGCCCCCATTTCCATGAAAAGCCAGTTGCGCGCTTTGAGCTTGATTTAAGTAAAGTTTACAACTACTTTAAATGCTTACGGAAGAAGAGCAGAATATGTGGGTGCCTAATGGCCCTTAATTATTCACTGCTGAGCAGCTTAAGTGTTGCTGCTGTGAATTTAATTAAAGAGTTTTATAAGTGAAATGTGCTCGAGTACCCACCTAGCCGCGACAGGTGTCAACAGCCACAGGTAACCGCCGCCAACGCTGGTCATGTTATTGAACCCACTTTGACCATTTAGGACACCATTGCTAGTGGTTGTTGTTGTTGTTGCTGTTGTTGGTATCCGCTGCTGTTGTTGCTCGGCAGCTTTGTATAAGCCCAACGAAACCACCTGTCGCTGTTGTTGTTGGTGTTGTTGTCGTTGTTGCTGTTGTTGCTGCTGTTGCTGTCGTTGATCATTATTATTGCTGTGGCTGTTGCTGTTGCTGTTGTTGTGCACATTGTTAAATTGCAAGTCGCTCAAACTATCTGCGAGTGAACTATATCCAGTTGATAGAATGCTGCCAGATATTGTGTTGATGACGCCTGTTTGCAGTCTTTGTGATTGCTGTTGCTCTGAATGTTGTTGCTGTGCACATCGTTGACCGTTGCTGCTGCCGCGTGGCAATGTTGCATATGGCGATTGCTGTGGCTGCACGGATTGATGAGGATGCTCAATGGACGCACTGGTAGTCAACTGATGCTTTGCCAATGGCTGTTCCTTTTGCAATTCCGCCTGCGATGGTTGATGCTGCTGCTGCTGCTGCTGATGCTGCTGATGCTGCTGTTGCTCGAAGCTGTTGCTCTTGCTGTAATTGATGTTGCTGCCGCCCAGAAGTCGCTGTTGGTTATTGCTGCGAGGCGTTGCCGTTACGCCCATGCTATTAATGCTGTGCGATGAGGCCACACGAAATACGTTGGGCACCGCTGGATGATCACGCATTTTACCGACTATTCCAGCCAAAGCGATTTATGTTTTTAGCTTGTACACTTAAAAAAATTAACAAACATTCAAAAAAAATCTCGAAATAATTGACGAATATTTTTGCGCGCTAAAAATGAAAGCACTGCAAAATTCAGTCAGCTGCTGTCGTTGTGACGCGCTCAAGAACTTCTCATTAACTGAAAATGTCGCCAGCCAGGATGCCAGCAGCAACAGCAGCAGCAGCAGGACTCGGCAATGAGCAAACACGAGTGCCACACAGCCGAGGCGTGTTTGTTGGCCGACTGGCCGACCTGACGGCAACGGCGACGTCGACGTCGACGCTCTCCTGCTGCTCACCTTTTGCTTGTACGCATCAACAACACAACAACACACCAACAACGGCAGCAGCAGCAGCAGCAGCAGCAACAACAAACAACAGATATTTGCAACTTCCGTTGTTAGTTGAAAGTGACTTCCGGTAGCTTTGGGATCTATTCACTTATGCATGAGTATGCCTGTGTCGATGCCTGTGTCGATGCCTGTGCGTGTGTGCAACAAAAGGGCCAATGACAACGGCTTTTGCTTTTGTTGCACTCACTTTGCAGCAAAGCTTGCCTCCTCTGCACTAACAGCAATTCGTTCAATTAATTGAATCCCCACAAGTGACTGAAAGAGAGTCCACGTGATGGTTTTGGTGCACGTAAGAAAAAATGGCAAATAAAGTGTTTTCAAAATCGTTGCATAGTCGCAGGCGCTGCATGTGGCAACATATTTCCTGCAATCATGTTTCCTAATGGAAAATACTTTACAATCCTTGTTACAAGTGTTGCTTATCGTTGACTCCATCGCCTGCTGGCTTCTTCTGACTTCTTTTCCATCGACACCTGTGGGCAAAGTTATTCACTGTGGGAATGGAGAATGTCGAAACAAATACACATTTTAGCTGGTATCTTTCCATTCCCATAGACTCTTTTCATAAAGTATTTCTTAAGATTGTGCTGAAAATCGCAAAATAAAAATAAAAACAGTAAATAAACTGATTTAAATACTTCGTAAGACTTTTGGCAATATTTAGTTAAAATCACAATGTTTTTGTACGGGATACTGGTTAAAGATGAGTGGCCACTGCCAATGAACGCTTTAATATATAACACCGTGACACGTTTACACACCCACACCCACACACACACACACACCCTGTACTCATTTGTGTACAGATTGATGAGCGTTTTGGGTTGTTGACCAACCTGCTTGTGGATGTTGGGTATTGGGAGTGGGGCAAGAGACTCCGTCGGTTCACTGGGTTCACGTGACACGCTTCAATGCCTCCGCGACTGACCCACTCACAGCAAGAGGCAGCGAAGCGATAACAATTAGCAAACAATAACTCATAACTAGGCAAATGCGACTACAAACCACTCCACGCAACGTGCACATCTTTAACTCATAATGCTGCCACACTCCACAGTCCCAGTGAGATTAAATGCGTGTCGCAACAGCCAAACTATTTCAGACATCGAGTGACCGACTGGCTGACTGTCCTACTAATTGACGTCCGGCCTAACTGTAACTGGTTTATTAACGATAACTGCTTTAAGGCACTGCCAACCAGCAACGAATCCAAAGTTGAAGCCGCCATTCCAATGAACAAATTTGTGTTTTTGCAGCGCGCTCTTCGGCTGTAACTGGAGCGGAAGCCAAGCAGCAAGCCAGCACCAAACCAGCACCAAACCAGCACCAAGCCAGCAGCAAGCCAGCACCAAGCCAGCACCAAGCCAGCACCAAGCCAGCAACAAGCCAGCAGCATACAGCTGCTTCAACATTTCACATTTAGCATGCAACTGCCTGGCTTTCGTTTGCACCTGCCATGTTGGAGTTTTGCCAAGCAGCTGACATGCTGCAAATTGTTCAAATTAGTACAATTTATTTGCAAAACAAATTAGATTGAACGCACACACAGAAACACATACAAACTTGCCTCCAATTTGGAAGCACTCAGTCCTGTACTATTTACATATTTGATTGTAAATATCTTCAATATATTTACCAAAGCTCGCTCGCTCCAGCACTGCGACCCTTTGAAATTAACAATAATTGAACTACAGAGTTTTAACCGAATGTAATCAACTGCAACGTAGTCGATTGTGCTGCAAGTTGCAAGTTGCAGGCATTGAGATGGGCCACAAAACCTCATCAAATTATTTATATATTCCGAAATTGTGTGCGACTTATGACTTTCCCATTCTTGACTTGCCTCTCTGCTGCCCCCACCGAGGATATTGTTCTTGCTAGTTTTTGAGATCCTTTTAGCAACTTTGCGCTGCAAAACTTTTCGCCAGACTTTAAGTACTCTGATACCCTAGATGGAAAGGGTGTATTGGTTCTGTGCTCCTTAAATGTATATCCAAACATTTCTGCTTTACACAAAGTGTTATGTTCGCGGAACGGCTTGTTGAGAAGACCTTAGTAAAGAACAAAGTTTTAAATTATACCTTTAAAAAATTGCTGTATGTGCATTACACTGTCATTAAACTGGATCAGAGTATTCTGAAGTGGGTTAGATCCCTCAGAAACTTTTTATGGTTTCCTTTTTGTTCTTAAGCCAATTCTGTTTGTTATCTGACATTTTTTATATAGCATTTGCATCTGGTGCATCCAACTTTTGACCAGCAGCAGTCAAAACTTTGTTTGCTTGCAGCAGCAGAAGTCAGTCAGTGAATGTCGTTGAAACAGACAGACACAAACAGAAAGACAGAAAGACAGACAGGCCTTAAACCGGCGGTTTAAAGAGTTGAAGAGTGCGGTCAGTGGGACAATTGTATCAGCTCGCTGCAGTCGTTTAAAAACTAAAGCATGCTTGGAGCCACTTGCTCCCAGGACTGTAGGATGGAAAGGACACATTTTGCGACAAAAAATAATTGCTGAAGCGAACTTCAAGTTGTGGACTTAGCACTGCAATTTAGATCCCCGTTCTGACTCTGCTACGTAAAGAGCAAAATTTCGATATTTTCTTCAACTTTTTGACGCTATTCGATTGCGTTTTGCTACTTTGATTTTTACGTTGTCGTATTTTTTGGTCCATTAAAAAAGTTTGAAAAAAAAATGAGGAGAATATTCCAGTCGGGCTTAACTGACTGCGGAATACTCTGATGCAATTTGAGCAACAAAATTGAGGTGTCAGCAGGTAGACTGAGGTGGTCTGCAAGGGTCTCTTAACTTCGACGTGCCTAAAATAGCAGCATTTTTGGTTCTTATACCCTAAGCCAAAAAGGTTAGGAAATGGTTTAATTGTAGATGAAAGCATAGACGAGCTCAAAGGGTATATACACTATCAATCGGGTCTCAGAGACAATTCGAGCTGGAGACTTGAAATTTGGAAAAGACAAGGGATCCATGAAATGAAAATGGAATTTTCCCATAGTACTCTGAAGCCGTTGCAAACTTCAAAGCAACATGATAATGATGCTGCTGCTGCTGCTGCTGGCTGTCGGGCTTAATATGCGGTTGGGCCTTTGTTCAATGGTCTGTGTATCTATTATAAAACCCATTCACAGAGACAGTTGGCCGTCTTTTTTTAATTTTTATTTTATTTTTAGCTGTCCAGTGGTCACGTGTCCTCATCCCACAGGACGAAGCTTAGGTGTTAATTGTGCAGAGAGCAACTTAATGCGAGACTCAACCCTTGGATATCATTATAACATTGCAACCAGCAACGGAGCTTAAAATGTGACCTATTTCGCTGAAGCACATTGCAAAAGGAGCCAACAAGCAGCACACAGTTTATTAGAGCTGCTTGCACATAATCCCCGATGACTGTTATCCACCTGCCCACATGCAAATTCGATTTGAAATTTAATTATTTGTAAGTGTAATTGTTGCACAAGAAGTTATCTGTCTGCCGCACATTCTGAAAGCGTCTGTGAAATTTATAAAGCGGCTTCATTTTCAAAATGATGCTGCAAGAACATTGATGAATTAAGAATACAAATTGATATTTGAGCATATCAACTATTAAATAACATAAGAATGAATGTTATTCATTATTGAACTATTATTCGTTTTTTTCCAACTTTTATTTATGCTCAAAGGTACGAAATACAGTTAACTGTTTTATTGATTGTTTGTTTGTTGTTTTTATTTGCTGGGTATAAATTTGTTTATTGCGATTCGCAGGAGTTTTACCAGATAAATACAGTATGCATTTTTTATATTTTTATAATGTGAACAGTAAACCAAATTTTGTATTAACCAACCAATCTTTAGGCCAAATTTCGGTTTGAATGCAAGCGATATGAAACCTCAAGAACTGAGCACCTGACGATGAGTTTTGAATGTGTTTTCCAGATAGATGGATGGATTTGCTTATGGATGCGAAATGAAAGCCAACGGCAAGAACATAATCGCCTTTGTTTTTGTGTATGTGGAAATTGAAAACTTAAGCTGAAAATGTGTGTTTTCATTTTCAGACTGAATACAAGAATTGAGCTGACAACTTGAGTGTGCTTCTTGTGTTTAGTTAGCTTTCTGCTTTCGTTCATTTACTATAAAATATGATGTGTTCTTCTTTCATTGCCTTTTGCACATCCAGCAGCAATTCAATAATAGTTTTTATTTATATTTGAATGCATAAATATATTTATGTAATTGCATGTATCGCTTAATTGTATACATAGAATTTATAGTTTTATTTCCTAACCGTTTCAGTGAACTATTATTTAATTTACGTTATTTCATATTTCTAGCTAATCATTTAATTAATCAACACTTGCTCATTATGTTTTATTATTATTGTTATTATTGTTGTTATTATTATTGTTATTATGAACTTTATTACATTGCTCTTGTTAGTTGTCTTTGGTTTTTGCATTTTGCTAGGCTTACACATCTAAAGTTAATTTTGATTGAAAAAAATTCATTCACGCCAACAACAATAAATATTTAATTTATTTAACACTTTAAATCAATTACAACAATATAATACTTAAATTTCAGACAATTTTGTATGGGGCGTTTTTCTCGTTTTGGGTGGGCTGGGGGATGGCATTTTGTTAAGGGCGTGTCTCTAAATGCATATTTGTCATCATATTTCAACTGCTTGTCTGCCGCATGCATTCATCTCATTTCAATTCACTTTGATTCATTTCAATTCAATTCAGTTCAATTCAATTTCATTTGCAATTTTCATGCAGCGCCAAGAAATATGCAATGGACTCTTTCCATGAGACATTTTTACAGTGGAGTCGGAAATCGAAGGCTTGACTATATATATATATATATGTATGTGGTGTGTATGTATGTATTTCGCCCAATTGTTACTCATCTCCACGTATAAAATAAAATAGACTATCAAATACTTATCAAAGACATTTCAACTATTAACAGCTAAAATATTCAGGAAATCTCCACTACAAACTCAAAAAGAACATGTCTCGTTTAAGCTGGTAATTTGTCGAAACAAAACCACATAAAATACTGCTTAAATTACTACTGTTTGCATGAATTATTTTAGAAAAAAAAAAAAGAAAAAAAAAACATTTTAAAATTGAAAAATGATCAAAATTTTGTTGGTTGCCTTCAGAGCGAGTTCCCTGCAATCTTTGCGTTTTTTGTGGAGATGTCAACCCAGCCATCAAATGATTCCACGCAAAAAAAAACAAAAAACAGAGTTGCTCAAAGGCATGTTTTTTATGTGTTTTCTTTATTTGCAATGCGATTTGTTGGACATGGCGGAAAGTTACTAGAGAAATGCTGAGGTGCAGAATCTAGTTGGGCACGACAAGGCACAAGATGTGGGCGGAACCGATAAGGTATTATTTGGCGATGATGATCTCCACTGAACTGTATATTAAAAAGAGCTAATGTAGTTTTCCAGCTTCAAATAAAACTAAGAAAATAATCTAATCATTTTGAATTGGTTTTCTTCATTTTAAAATAAAAAACATTTCCATTTTCGCAAAATTGGAGCATATTTTTACTGAATCTACTTTTCGCGATGGCCATGCAATATGCAAATATTTGGAGAATGTTCGCAATTAAACATTGGTAGGCCTTAACGAGCCATCCGTGCCAGTCTCAATAGTGGCGAACAGCAGCTAAAATAAATTGTTGTTTCTTAAATTCTTACGATATTTGTTTTCAATTTCATATTTAATGTGGTCAATCAAGTTTATGTAAGCTCAACAATACCTTAATCTTTATGAGGAGAAATATTTGAAGTGTCAAAAGAAAAGGGGACTTGAAATTACAATTGAATTAAGGACTCAGCTGCGAATCTGGGCTGTAATCGAGGGTGGAATGAGTACACTGAATAGGTTTGTCCACATTTATATTAACGATTGCTAAATTCGAACTCTGAATGAGCTCAGGCATCCAATGGCCACAAGTACACATAGTTACACACTTAATCTATTGCGAACGCATACAAACTAACACTATATTTAATTATATGCTGTGTATTCTTAAGTTTAGATAATAAAAAAATACATTTCGTCAATCAACATGGATTTGTAGCTCAATCAATTGGTGCAATTGACGCAACTCGAGCCAATCGCCAATCGAATACATACATATTGTGTAAGTAGTATATATGTATGTATGCATTGTGTACTCCTTCGTATGCGAATTCCATACTCCATACTCCATACTCCATACTCCATATTCCATATTCCATATTCCGTATTGCCTAAAAAAATATACATCTAATAATACTCAAAAACACAAGTCTAAACATTGTCCCACGTTGAGGCGATCCACCCTCGCTTTCTATATACACACACACACACACTGGATATAGTACATGTTGGTATATGCATACAGATATATACATATATGTGGCATCTACATATATGCTGAGGCGCTTTCACACGGCCGTCTCGTGATCAGTCTCGTCGATCCGGCCCAGACGCCAGGAGTTGGGATCGCCGGCTGCAATGAAAAGTGGACAGTTTTCTTTGTTTGTTTTTTTGTTTTAATATATTTGAAAAGTTTTTGAGTTCGAGCTATGTGAGAAATAAATAAAAGGTGGCTCTAAAATTAAACATTTAATCATCGGCACTCCACAAGACATTACAACAATTTACACACGACACGCCAATGGTGTTTGCATTGTGGATGTCGTCGTGAGCATCGACAGGGCGTTGGTAACATTAATGCTAAAGATAATAACCGATAAACGTTGCATTTTATTGTTTTTTGTTTTTTTTTTAATTAAACCACACATGCAAGCTACATTTAAGAAGGTTTGTATGTTTGTGTGTATGTAATTGCAATAACTACGCCAAACACACGCATCCACAGCCAAGGACACAGCATGGATGGATATGGATATGGACACAGACAGACCGACGAACAGATCCAGATAGATATGTGTATGTAGTTAGACAGTTAGTTGAGAACACATCCATATTATATATGTGGCATATAGTTTTCTATAGTTTTCTATGGAGAAACGAGTACGCTTGAATATGGTCGCTGGCTGGGTAACTCTCTCTTTTTGGGTTTTGGGGCCTGGGGTTTTTTTTTTAATATTATTTGACTGTTTTTTCTTTTGGTTTTTTTTGTTTTTTTGTTTTTGTGTTGATTATTTGGCTAGAAAACTGGAAATGCAACTTACCGCAATCATAATACTTCGATATCCTGGGCAGAGCTGTTGCCATTGGTTGTTGTTCGTGGTTGGGTGGTTGTAGTGGTGTTGTTGTTGTTGATTAACGTTTATGAGCGATATATATATACATATTTATATACAAATATATATACATATATTTATATATATATAGGTATATTTGTAGTATACGACGTTTACGAGTACATACGACAAAATTATAGGCACCCAAAAAATATAGAAAATCATTGGAAAAAATTCATAAATTCGTTTGACAATATTGAAATCAAAATCTAATGAAATACAAGCATGTTTCAAATGTTAAGGATGGTGCGAGACACACACACACACATATTTATATATATATTTATATAGATATATATGCACATACATCAGATCGGCAGCACAATGGAATTAGTATTATTAAATTGCAAGCAGGGAATTTTGGCAACTGTGAACTTTTTACTCTGCAAGTCGTGAAATTGATTTCATTATTCCTTCTAAAACTAATCTAATTGGCGAAATGAATTCAGTTTGTAAACCAAAAACACACACACAACCCAAAGATGACAAGAGAATATCAGGGAACTATTTCGTCTGACAAAACAAGTTTTCATTTCCGATGTAATTGCGTAATTGCAATTATTACGCTTGCCAATTGAAAAAGGCAGTTGATTTTGAGCTTTTAATTCTTGCACTCATTCTCAAAGTGGCAATTAGAAAGTTATAAACATTAGCGCCCCTTTCTAGAGTGAAACCAACCCCCCCCTTTGGGATGGTCAGTAACGAAAATTGAACTAGATCATCTGAAAAAAAGAAATCTGGAAAGGCTTTCTAAGCTTAAATGGTTGGCAGATACAATGTAAGATGTTAGATACAGCAAAGCATGTGCAGATATGATGATAATTGATAAGCGCTTCCGGTGCAGAAGGTGTTCATGGATTAGTGGATTAGATATTGGCAATGATGTGCAGCGCCATAAATGGCGAATCGATGGCCATGCGAAAATTGAAAACAATTCAATCGAAACTCATCAGCCAAAACTAAAAATGATAAATGAGCACAGTTGTTTTTGCATACTTGTTTTTGCTTCACAACAATAGCACGTGGCCTACATACACAGGCGCCGAAACGCGCACTTCTGTAAGCTGGCCAGAGGGGGCAGGGTGGGTGTGTGGGTGGTGCCACAGGCGGAGCGGCTACGTCGGATGCACTTTGTGTTAGAAATTTATGGGCATGCCCAAAGTGTTTAGAGATAGCTTCGAGCTTATTATCGCCATTATTGCCGACGGGGCGGGGCGGGGCAGGGGAGGGCGCAAAAGGGGTTTGGGCAGTTTGGTAAAAGGCTTTGAAAGCCATACCGAAAACAAATTGCGCTTGATTGCGATCGGCGGCACAAGCAAAATATTTTATTTATATATAGAAAAATATATTTTGCTGCGATCTGATCATTATTGTATTTATTATTCATTTTAATTGTGAATTAAAATAAAAAACAAATCAATGCCATTTGCGCAAAATTAATGTTAATGATACGCAAACAGCCGCAGTGCCCAAAAGGCACGCGTTCCGTTCCGTTCCGATTCGGATCGATTCGATTCGATATAATGGAGATCGGTTCGATTCGTATATATCGCACTGGGTCCCTCTGCTTTCAAGGGAAACCAGGTGTTAAGGAAAACTGCCTAAAGGAACAACAAGCAATTCGAATCGGTTAAATAAATCAACTTGAAATTGACGTTTTTTTTTTAATTCAGTAAGTTCTCAATTTGACTGCATTATTATTAATATTATATATAAAATATATTTGTATTTATATTTATTTTTATATTAGTGTATTTTTCCTTTTTTCATTTATTTTTTTCTTTTTTTTTTTGGCTTGTTTACATTCACATTGATTCCGCACTTCACTTTTAGCATAGTAATTAAGTTTGTTAGGTGTATGATACAGTTGCATGTACAACGTATTGGGGCATATCGCTTAGTCTGTTAATGTATGCGTGTGTAAATATATATATATATATTTAGTAGGTAGTTTTATAGTAATTACAAGTATCTACGGTATTATGAACGCTTCTTTGTGTTTAGTTTTGAAATCGAATTAATATGCAAATCAATCAGCGATCCAAAAACAAATCTCATTGACAACCAAGTAAAAACGTTGCAGTCGAAATTGACCGACTGCTCAATGCTCTGCTTCCAGTGTTGTGTACTCGATGTGGAAAGACTGCTAAAACTAGTGCTGAAAGCGATTATGGGCTAAGCAGATATTTTTGGCTCTAAAACATAATTTTCTTTATTTTTTCAAAATTTCTCTATTTTCAATATTTGTACAACGCCCAGTGGGCGTGACGGATATATAGGTATAATACACATTCCAAATTTCAAAAATCAATGCAGACAAACACCGCTGAAGGAAACATTATTAAACTCTTCTCACTTCAAGAGTATAAAATTAACACAATGTGTCAAATCACAAGAAAAAGAATTAAAAAAAAAAAAAAAACAAAACAAAAAAAATATTATAGAAACATATGAAAACAATAATAAAATTAATGTGATAATGATTGGCAGACATATGATCCGTATATATGCATGTATTTTGTTAACGAAATTTTCCATTAAATGGGGAACGGAAGTCGAAACATTCTTCATTTTTTTCCATTTCTTTCTTATTGCGTGTGGAAAGTATTTATGTAAAAGTTCGCAGCTGTTGCAATGGTAATCGAAAGTCGATGATGAAATGATGCAAATGATTGATGACACGGCCAGTTTGATGTTAGACGGTTGCCTACTTGGATCTTGGGGAGATCTTTGGGTTTTTAATGCAACATACAACGGAGTGAAGATCACTTGACGATCATGACTAGAGTTTGTCGGCTGTAAATCACGATCACAAGATTTGTGGATCACAATTTGAATTTTGAATTCATATAATCAGAGTCGATCGCTCGAAATGCGCCAATTCTTTTTCACATTATCGAGAATTTCATAATTACAAACGACATCAACAATTTCAAGATCTAATCTTGCATGCAAATCATTTTAGCGCCTGCCTCAACTGATCGATCTCGTTTGAAAAAAGAAAAACAATAAAAATAAATCGCTGGGGGAAAAAAAATGTTTGTTCGCATTTAAGCGAGCGTTAAAGATCTAGTTTAGCGAGTATTTCATTATGTTTACATATTAAACTCTACAATTTCTGTTGCTGCCTTTGTTTGGATGAGCATTGAAGTGCTGCTGCCTGCGATGACGTTGTGGATTGACGACGCTGATGAGGCGATGATGCGATGATTGATGATTGATGACTGATGACTGATGATGATAATACACATACACAGATGTGCTATATATATATATATATATATATCAACGATGACTCGACGGTTGATGCAGATGCTGCTGAGGTCGCTGAGCTGTTTTCTTTGTTTATTTTCTTTTTCTTTTTTTTGCTAATGATGGTCTTCTGCTACTCCCTGCAATGCTGGCAATTGAAATTGGTGCTGCTGTTGGTTTTTTGTTTTTTGCTGACAAACTTGCAACATTGCTGATTGCAGCCACAAAACATATGCATATAAATAGTGTGTGTGTGTGCGTGTGGTGTGTGTGTGGTGTGTGGTGTGTGTGCTGTTGCTCCTATCAGGATTCAGTTTCAGTTTCAGGTTCATTGAGTGCCATCGTCATTAACAGCAGCAGCAGCAGCAAGTGCAGCAGCGGCGGCGGTGGCGGCAGCGGCATTGGCGTAGTGATCAACATTGGTGTCCGCCAAGTTGGCGAAACGTGGCAGCGGCGGCTGCTGCTTAGTGTGTTTGTACGTGCGACCAAGTAAAGGAACATGCTCTTCTAAAATTAGATAGCGAATCGTAAAAAACGAACATAAACATCAACGTTTGTACAGTTAACCATAATCGAAATCAGAAAATCAAAACAATAAAATAAAAAACGTTTAGCAAAATGCAAACCAAATGACAAATTAACAAAACAAACAAACGATAAAAAGTGAATTCAATTCAAATCAAATCAAATCAAATACTTGTTTTTCGGTTAGGTTTATTATTAAAATATTTGTTTTTTTTTTTTTTTAATTAGATGTTTTGTAGCATGCAACAAGCGCGCGCCCCAAAGCCCAAATGGCGACCAGCGCAAGCGTGCAACAAAAGCATTGAGGCGGCATAGGACATGTTTGGTTAAATGGTTAAGGAATCAAAGAACGACGGCTCTTCAATGTGGGCCAAGTGACACGTTAAGGAACAGCGAGACGGTTCTCGTCTGACACACAGAGAGAGATTGAGAGAGAGAGAGAGATTGAGAGAGAGAGAGAGGGGGGAATAGAGAGTGTGAAGGTGAGAGACTGTTGGTGTGGCAAGAGGACGTTATATTTACATATATGCATAAGGAGGAACACGCACAGCGTTTGCAGTGAACAAAAAGAGTTTCCAGATCTTAGGCATCTATGTAACAATCTATGTAACTATGTAACTATGTATGCAAGTATGTATGCATGTATGTATGCATGTATGTGGACAGCTGGCTGGTTGGTCAACTCACCCTGCAACTGGCGATTGATGAGCGCCGTCAGTCCATGGCCCACATCGACGCTCTTCTTCAGTATGAGCATTGGCTTGTCCTCGGCATCCTCCGCATAGCCGCCCGAGGGCAGAAAACCGTTGCTGGCTATCGATTCGCTGACCTGCACAAGAAAGCACATTAATAAATGATTGATTGATTGATTTGATTTTGTTGTGTTTTCTTTTTGTTGTTGTGGATTTTTTTTCTCGGCTGTCACCTGTGTCACCTGCATCAGTTTTTTAACCACATCGCGGCCGAGTATGTGATCGAATACCGTTTGCAGGAACGGTTCGGCCATTATCGAAAGCTTGAGCTTGTCCCGATGCCAGATGAGCACACGCGACTCCTCCATGGCCATAATGGACACCTGCACAAAGAACAGCCGTTATTAACTGACTGCAGAGCAGAGCAGAGCAGGGCATGGCTTACCTGAAAAAAATCATCGGTCGAGACGCCAAACCACTCTGGCGAATCTAGGAACTGATGGGGAAACACAATGTGCAGCGCCCGCTGATGCTGCGATACAACTAATCTGCAATGAGTTGAAATTTGACGCGTTCAATCAATCAATCTGGTATCAATCAATTGCTGCAACGTCCTCACTCACTTGCCGCTCAGCACCAGCGACAGGCTGTCCACTTTGGTGACCTTCTCCTGCGCATAGACCTCCTGGTATTTGAGTGCCCTGATCACCTTCATGCAGTTGAGCACCTTCCTGAACTGATGCCGGGTCACGCGCAGCGGCTGAAACAGCGCCACATACACCTGCAACAAAAGCAGTTCAATAATCAATTACAAATCGAACAGAGTCGGTTTGGCTAATATGCGTCACTGGTATTGAAGTAGATCGCTCCCATTCCAAGTGGATGCGGGGTGGGATCTGTGTTATGAACAGCAAAATGATAAGTGGAGGATGTTCTAAAGGATTGTGGAGGATGTTATAATTCTGTCGTGAAGACTGTAACGCCCACCAACTGAATATATTCCTAATCAGCATCACTAGTCGAGTTCAAACTAGTCCCGAGTCCTCAGTTTGTAGCTATCTGAATGGAACCTGGCCTGCAACCGTCTCCTATCCCATCTTCCACACGATTGGTTAGAGGAATAACCAATCGAAAAACTATTTTGTCTAACGAGATATGATCAGTCGAATGATCAGTCGAAGAATAAGTTATATTTTAGAAAACTATTTCCTTTATTAAGATGATTTAGAAACAATCAGTCAGAAGACAAAGCAAAAGAAGAACCAATGTAAAATGTTGGACGAAAATGTGCCAACATCAAAATACAATTTGATATGGTTTTTTTTAGGAAGGGTCGATCGATTCATAGTAAAATTCAAATGGGTTTCTTTCTTGTTCAGCTTCAGCTCTTTAGCTGTCTCCGAGTTGAACTTAATTTAATTCATGTGCATGAAACAAAGTGAATAGTTCCACTTAAAGCAATTGATAGTTGTTGGCAACATTGCTCAACTTGGCAGAACAAATGCACTAAAAGCAAAGTGTTCTTTTTGAGATTACCAGGCAATTTCCAACTGGTGGATTAAGGACAACTGCAGCAGCTGAACTTGTTTAGTTGTTTAGTGTTTATTGATGATATTTTATTGTTTTTGTTTTTATTTTGCGCCCGCCTTTTTTGACGGGACAAA
This sequence comes from Drosophila picticornis, assembly GCA_035043845.1. Classification (NCBI taxonomy): domain Eukaryota; kingdom Metazoa; phylum Arthropoda; class Insecta; order Diptera; family Drosophilidae; genus Drosophila; species Drosophila picticornis. The sequence goes on along the minus strand of JAWNMR010000492.1, from coordinate 13,887,155 downwards.
CAATTAGTGAGAGTCAGCTGCGAGTACTGAAAGCGTTTGCACTTGTTAACCACTCGGTTCAACAACAAGCAATCACAACATGTTTATGACAGTGCCGCGCGTCACCTGCTCAATAAAAATGACAACAATAATGATAATGACAACGATAATGATGATGATGATGATGATGATCTGACGGCGCCACACCAAATCTTAAATGGGCCAACGAAAATAAATAAATAAAAAAATGCTTAATCACATGGCCAAGTAGTCAGTTAGCCAGTCAGCCAGTTAGTCAGTCAGGCAGTTAGCCAGTCAGGCAGTTAGCCAGTTGACGACTAGGCCAATTGTAAGATGGCATTCAATTTGCGGGCTTTCGTTTATTCGTTGCTAAGCAAAAAGTTTACTTAAACGTTTTTTTTTTGTTTTTTTTTTGTTGACGCAGCCGCCAGACGATACACCCCATGTCTGCTGCGACATGATATGGCTGCGGAGCAACCGATAACAATGCTCTGCCAAAAATTGGAAAACTTTCCTACAAACACAGCAAGTCGCAAAGCTAATCGCACAAAGCTTATTAAAAATCCGCCAGAAATATCTGAAAAGCTCCAAACTTCTTCTGCATCATTTGGCAGTTTCAATTCGAATTGTTGAACTTAAGCTGAACTAAACTTAACTAAACTAAACTGAACTAAACTAAACTGAACTTATTTTTAGTTAGTTTTCAGCATAGATATTCGCTCAAAACCAAGTGGATCCAAGTCTGTTCACGAGAAACTAACGATCGACAGATGAATATATTAATTCTTTATATATATCTACATATTATATATATCTATATATGATATACATATATATAATATATCATCATCATCATCATTCGTCGCTTGAGTGTATTCAATATTCAGCGCTTTGAAATGATCCACATTTGTTTCGTGTGCAATTCGCTTCTTGCGTTTCCTCTTTTTGTATTTTTTGCCAAGCAACAACACAGCAACAACACAGCAACAACAGCAGCAACAACAGCAACAACAGCAGCAACAACAGCAACAACAACAGCAACACACAAGCAAATAAACATGTGCACATATATAAATAATAAATAATAATAATCAAAAGCTAAGCTCAACGGCAAAACTGTAATCCGGACAGGTTTATTTGCTACTGTTGTTGTTGTTGTTGTTGTTGCTGTTGTTGCTGTGGCTGACCGGCTTTGCTGCCGCATGTGGCGCGCAATTTGCAACAGCAACAACAACAACAGCAGCAGCTCTCGCTTCGGCGGACATCGCCACCGATGCTAAAGTCACGTACGCCAGCGATCGCTGCCTTCAGGCACCAATCACTCGTGGCGTGAGATAGCTGCCACAAGCGCTGACCAGGAGGAGGGTGGCCTGTTCGCACGGTCGGAGGGTGCCTGACCCGACTCAAATTGCGGCGACGCCGAAGCCAGCGCATTCTCCCAAGCGACGTTCTGGCGGTCAATTTTTATTGCATATAATAAAAGCCTATTTATAAAACAACAACAACAGCAACAACAACAAAAATACAGATAGAATGCCTTAGATTATCGGAGGAATCCACCTGCTATGAATTAAAAAATAAGCATGAATGGAATAGCTCGTCACACAAGAAGTCATCTGTTGATAGCAACACAGATACAGACACAGATGCTCAATTTCCCAGAGGAACCAGAGAATACAGCGTATATATATGTATGTATATATGTGTATATATATATATGTATATATATAGCTCGAACTGGGTGTCTGTATGAGAATTGTTCGATTGAATGACAGCTGACTTTAAACAGAGGAACCAACGTGCAAAGCAAAAGACAGACAGACATATAAATATATATATATATATATATATAAATATATATACAATATATATATACACATATAGTATAAGCTACCCTCGACAAGAGTATAAAAATACATTATTACTTTAACTGCTTTTTAAGTGGATTTCTTAGTCACAGCAGTCGGGAGAACTTATTTGAACTGACCTGCCTGAACTCTCTGCACACACACACACACACACAGACATACAGTTACTCATTAGTATGCAGAGATATGTCCATAATACTGGAAGCGATTAGAGTAGCCACAGCCATTGAACTGAATCTTTTGCGTTTGTTTTGCTAATCTGTTGGCAAACAAAGAGAAAGAAGCTCTTTTTGCTCATTTTGCTCTTTCCTTCTTTCCCTCTTTCCCTCTCTCTCTCTCTCTCCTCCTCCTCTCTTTGCCTTAAGAGCGCCAGTCGATAACAGTCGCAGTCGCAGCCGCAATAATCATGCAGGCCGTCGTCTGCTTAGTGGTTGGTAACAGGCTAGTCTGGTGTGGATGCAACTCTGTCTACGTGTTTGATAATTGCCATTGTTGAGCTCTGAACTGTTTTTCTGTGATATGATATGTGATACGTGGCATGGGGATCAATAAACAATATATTATGGTAGTTATTTCGTTAAATTAATTCAATTTCGTCAGCAGATTGGCGAAACAATCAGCTGATAACGGTGCGAATGCAATCGAAACCGATCACAAGCATCAGTCATGATTAGACAGCCAAATAACAGTTAAGTAAAAGGAAAAGAGACGGAAAAAGAGAGAAAGACAAAGAGAGAGGGAGAGAGAGAGAGAGAGAGAGAGAGAGAAAGACAAAGAGAGAAGGAGAGAGAGAGAGGCTTTCGATTGCTTATCTCTCTTGTATTGGTAGCATATTTTTTCCATTTCCCATGTGATTCATGGTTCAGAAGTTTCACAACAGTCCATCTTACGCCGATAGCGCTTTAGCAACTCACGTGGTGAAATAGCAACACCAGAAATCCCGCCCACCAACCGCGCCGAGCCCCTCGGCAATGATTGAGCGAAAGCGTGCGGCATTTGCTATCGGGAAAGGGTGGCAGACGCAGCTGACATGATTTGGATCTATGCCATGGACAAAGAGAGACATGTGATGGGGCTGACGAAGATGCTGCTCTGCTGACGCAAGGTGTCTGTCTCCGTCTCTGTCTCTGTCTGTCAGGTCAGGTGTTTTGAGGAAACAATGAAGTATCCCTATAATATTTGATGACGCCAAAGCGAGCGCGAAATGTTTGTATTATTTTTGTTTTTTTCTTTTTTTTTTGTCAGCTGACTTGTTTCTGTCCAAGCAATCTAGTTAATAACAAACGAATGAACTGTAAAATATTTGAATATACAAGTTAAAAATCAATTGACTAACCCCACAGCAATTAACAGTTATTATTGATGTTCTATTTTATATCGAACTTAATTTAATTCTGTTTACTCATTAATCCAAACAGTTTAAAGTCAGCTCGACAGGCTGGAAGAAAAACAAAAATAACGTATGACTACCAACCGATAACAATCGAAATGATATGGTGTCTGAGTGAGTCAGCAACCGTCGAAGAAACCTGACTTATTATGCGATAGAAGGATTGGGCTACATTCTAAGGTTACAATCTAAATCTAAATCGATCTAACGATAAAAATAAGTTTTGAATTCCAAGAAAAAATTTGATTGGGTTTCCATATATAAATACATATATATATATATATATATATATATATATATATATATATATAGCACACTATTTGAAATAGCTAATGGAAGTTTGGGTGATTTTGAAGTTAATATTTGTATAACCAGGTTAATTTATTTTTAGTTTGGATTTCTCTTTTCGCGGTCTTCAAATATCTTTTGATCCGTTTAGTCCGATTTACGTGACTTTCGGCACTCGTCCAATGCTCGATACGTGCAAAAACTATAACACATGCAAGCAAAACTATAATCTTTCAACCCGCCCTCTGTCCATCAAAAATCTAGTTTGCAGACAGGGAGAAAGAGTGTGTGTGTGTGTGTGAGAGAGAGAGAGAGAGAGACAGAGAGAGAGGTGGATTGCGAAATAAACAAAATGATTAGTTGTTTAAAGGTCAGACAATAAAAAACGAAAAAAAAAAAAAAAGAAAAAATGAATACAAAATTCACAAAACATTTGATTAAATTTAATAATCATGGCCAATTGACTATTGTTAGTTCTGATTCACGGGGTACCGTACCGACAAGCACCGTTAAGGTGGACGAGTGTGCGAGGCAATTTTCAAAAAGGCACCACAAAGACAAAAGACGAAAAAATGTCCCGTCGCACGATGAGTGGGCAAAAATGCAGCAATGATGATGATGATGATGATGATAATAATGAGGCGTCGAAAAAGAAACGCAAAAGCTTTAGAATCAATATATACATATACATATATATATGTATATACTATATATGTATGCATGCATATACAATCATATGGAATCCATATCAGTTCACTAATAACGCGTTTGTATGCAAAATTGCAACTCTGTGCTTTCAACGCCTCGCCAAACAGCTCCTGACTTTTTGGAAATCTTACTCACTGCCTGACTGACTGATTGACTGACTGACTGACTGACTGACTGATTGTTGTTGTTAGATATTCGGCTTTCGATCGACACAACGTCCGGCGCTCGAACGGAACTTGCCGCAATTAGATAATTAATTAGGTAGCAGTTTGGTGGCCGACAGACATTCATCAAAGTGTCGATTGGGCTGCCTGCCTCCCGTGTTGCCACCACGCCGCCGACAATTCAATATATTTGCGTGGCAACCTAATGCGGCTATCGACCGCTCAACCAGATGCGCAAATCAGATATGTTTTTTGGGTAGATTCATATTTTTCATATATTTATATTTATATGTCTACATATAATAAAATATATAGAAAGCAATCCATGATCAAATTTATTCGATTTGTATCTCGTTGGCATGTGGATCACGTTCCGTTGATAATCACGTGGGTTCTCCGTGGCAGGAAAACAGTGAACAAAGTCAAAGACGGAAATCAGTTAAAAAATTGCAATGCTAAAATCCTTTAACTAACCATTATCCATCATCCATTATTCCCTAAACCCAACTTGAACAAACAATTACCCATATTGGGAGTGTGCCATTGAAGCGAACAAGTAATTAAAAAATAAAATTAAAAAAAAGGTTTGCTTTGCAAAGTGTTCAGCTTTTGATTTAACTAGCAAAATAATGACGCTTGACGGTTTGCTCCCGTGTTCATCGAGTCCATCGAACACTTACTCATCAACGTAGTCCCCGTAGTCCCCCGGATTTTAGGAATTTAGGTTTAGAGTCCGAATGACGTGAAAAGAGTTTGGTTTCTTTTTAGTACCCGCCGTTGGGCAATTGAAACGGGGATTTTTAAAGGGGATATTTTTGAAAATTTGGTATTTAAAAGGGGAATATTCTAGTCGATCACTTTCTCCTAGATGTCTCTTGCCGATTGCATTGAATTGCACGAACGAGCTGCAAATGCCAACAAACCTGCAACAAAGTAAACAGTCAGAACGGAATGTCTGATGTGTCTATATATATGCATATGTATGTAAGTTATGTAAGGTATTATCGACCCCCCCACGCCCCTGTTGTGGCTGAAACTGTGAGCATGTGGCGTCCATTACCGATAGATACCCATGACGGCGTCCATTTGGTCGCGCCGACAGCACGTTCACATCACCTCCCCCCACACGCCGAGCAGTTCAGTCCAGTCCAGAGGTGGCTTGGCCAAAAAAGTGCGCAACTAACGATCGCAGCGTGACAAGAAGCATTTAATTGCATGATCTTCGTCTGCGATTTAAGAGCGCAAAATGTAACAGGTGCTTTCTCTCTTTAGCTTGCTCGCTCTCTCTCGTCTTTTCTCTCTCTCTCTCTCTCACACTCTCTTTCGCTTTCTTTGTGACATAAATTTCTGCGCTGTTAATACAGTTTAAGTAGCAAATTGCACATCGCCGACTGGCACAATTAACAAGAGGGGGCGAGGGGGGAATTTACTACCCCCTTCCCCTGCCTTCAATATGCGAATATGGATCAAGTGCAGAATGCGTGCGTGGGAGCGTATTCGTCGAAGCCGAAGAGAGTTCGGTGTTCGTGTTGCGACATCCAAGAACTCGCGACTCACACACACATGCGCAGGCACCTTATAAAAGCGTACGACGCAACGTTTCGGCCATTCAATCGCTCGTATTAACTCAGCGCGTAGACGTCGCAGCCGCATAAGCAGCAGCAGCTAACCCAACCCAACCCAACACAGTTCCCAACAATCCTATCCGCTCAAATTCTAAGCCGCTCGCAGGCAGAAATTTACTAATTAACTAACCAAAACGACACCAAAAGAAAAATCCCAAAAAAAAAAAAAAATATTGCAATTTTGTCTTTTTTTTTCTTTGAGTGCAAGCCAAAACGAGCAACTGCAAAAAGCAAAACCGAAACAGAAACAGTGCAAAATAAGAAGTATAAAGAACCGTTAAGCAGTTATACAATACAAATGCAAACATGTGCCATAATTCGGGCATCGAAAGTGAACAGATCGAACGGTATATGGCCTTCGGTCTGCCACAAAAAGCCGTCAAATCGGTAAAATACACGATGCGCAAGCGCGAAAAGCAGCAGCGCAAGGCGCAACAAAAGCAGCAGCAGCAGCAGGATCAATCACAAAACAACTCCGATAATGAAGACTCCAGCAGCAGCAGCAGCAGCAACAGCAGCAGCAGCAGCGACAGCGGCACTAATTTTGATATTAAGCCAGTGCAGCAACAGCAGTTGCCAACCGCAAAACAAAATACAGCAACTAAACCCGAGACAAGGACGGAAATAGTGAAAGCAGAAGCAGAAATCGAAGCAGAGGCAAAAGTTGAACACAAAACAGAAGCTTTGTTAACAGTCAACAGTCAGAGTAACATTAAGAGTAACAGCAGCATTTTAAAAATTCCCAAATTATGTGGACGTTTTAAGAAAATGCAACAGCAGCAACAACAAATGGAAGCTGTTAACTCTGAGGACAACAGCCCCATCACAACAGTTTCACCAACAGCAACAACAACAACAGGATCAGCAACAACAGCACAGCAGCAGCGCAAACTTAGCTCCATGGAGCCATCGATGGACGATGCTCTCGCAATTGGCACTCAAATGACGCGCAAATTTACTGAGCGCTGCCATTGCCTGATCGTTCAGCTGCAGGAGAGTCGCCTATACACGTGAGTCTTCTTCTCAAATCTTTGCTGCGCCCATTTCATCATGTGATATAATGTCAATGTATAATTTACGACAAGTGTGTCTGACTCTCCGTCGCCTGCTTATCGCTTGCACTGCGAATTAACATGGTGCTCGATCATGTCAATCACACGAAGGCGAAAGATTACGATTCCGCTAATATTGTTTCACGAACTTTGAGGCGAATATATTTATTCTTCTTTTTGTTTTTGTTTTCGTTTTCGTTTTTTTTTTTGCGTTTACCGCTGTCTGTCGTCCGTTCCCGTTATGCAAACAAGAAACAGAAAAAGAAGAAGTCTTTCCACGCATCACAAGCACAAATCACGTGCTTCAAATGGAGCTTAAGTGGCTGAGCAGCATTCCTAATTTCGGGCACCAAATCATGTGCTATCATTTATATCAATATGATTTCTCATTAAATATCGATCACGCAGAAATTAAACTCTTTTCAAAAATTGTGACTCATAAACAGCTAGTCAATTAACACTTTTTTCCTATTCCTTTGGAATTAAACATTATCTCAAAGTCTCGTGGCAAATGCTTTGCTTGGGCCAATTATTCACCTTGCTACGTGTGCGCCCCCCAAAATAAATACCTTTATCAATACTATTTTTATCACAAGTCATTTATAAATAATAATAATTACTAAGGCATCGATCGAAAGTAAACGCGCCCCTCTCCCTTCTTGACAATAAAAATTCAGATTCATTCATAAGCTCGGGGCGATCCAAAAGTCACCGTTATCATCTACGTATATCTATATGTATCTGTTGTGGTTTTGGTGTGTCAACAGAATTCCTTCCCCACCCAACAAACAAACACACACAGAGAAGTCCAAAGTGCGAGTCGCGTTCAACGTCACTCGGTCTGTTTCAGTGTGTGTGAGTGAGTCTGGTCTGGCAGCATTTTTTCTGGGGAGCTGGCTGCATTGCATTGCCAGCTTCAGCTTGAGCTCGGAGAGCAGCTGTTCGATCAATCGCTCAATCACAAACAGCTGACTCGCAAATTCGCTGCCTACACATTTTCCCCACATATACTTGCATGTGTCCCCCAGCAGATTGCGAATCTGTTGTATTTAGTTGAACACATGCATGTGCATATATATGTACATATATATATATACATATGTATATATATATATATATAGATGTATGCATGTGTTTGGTTGCATGCCTTTTTGCACGTACGCCACATTCTGCTAAATTCGCCGCAATGTCTGACAAGAGCTACAGCAACAAAACCTTAGCTGTGACGACGCCTCAATGTTAAACGTCACTTCCCCACATGATCTATGACAATATGCAAAGTAGACAAAGTCTGCAAAAAAACACCGTCTGTCCTGATCGGCAGCTTTCGACTTTAAGATACCCTATATCGTAAATAGTTCCGATATAGAGTAGATATATTCAAATGGTTCTTTTCTGTTGTCTGTTGCCAGCACTTTAATATACCCATTTGGTTATTAATGAATAAGGGGTATTAAAACAAGTAGAGCGAACGCAACTAAGGACGCTACGCGGCAAATGCGTAAGCAACAACAGCGAGACTATCTCACAACACAACCAAAACAAAATTATCGAGCTTCAGCTTCAGTACAAACTACTCGATGTTAGATAAGTGTTGTTGCCGCTGTTGCCTGCTGTCGTAGACGACGACACTTATCAGTGTTACGCAAATGTTGCCAAGTGCAAAAGTTCAAAGCGTATCTTATCCGTAGCTAGCCGAAAGAAAGGCATACGTGTTAATGTCAACATGCACTTCCAATGCAAGGCAGATAATCACAGATAGAGACGAATGTTAGCCGTTACATATCCAAATCCTTTTTAACATAACATATTTTGCATAACATATTTAACATAACATATTTAACAGCCAGCTTACAGTTCAATAACTCTCTCTGTTTCTCTCTCTCTCTCCCTCTCTCTCTCTTACAGAATACTGACGAGTACCACGCAGCCGGCGCATTTGATGGCCATTTGCATATTGTCCTTTGTGCTACTGACCGTTGGACCCGATCTCACAACGACAACGACAACAATGGACGACAGCCAATTGGCAGCAGCAGCAACAGGGACACAGATGCGCAGCAAAGCTTCCGCAAAAGTGGGTGGCAGCGGGCTGGCAACGCTGGCGTTTTTAGGCGCGTTCGCCACACACTTTGGCTGTCAAATTTGGATGACCTTTGTCTCGGGTAAGTTTCCAACCGAACAGCTGCTAACGCTGCCAGTTAACGTTGCTGCTGCTATCATCGCTGCTGCCACAGCTGCAACTATCGCTCGCCTCAACATCAATCATCGAATTGAGTCAATGTCAGTCAAATCGTTGGCATTACACATTAAGTCATTCTATCCCCCTCTCTCTCTCTCTCTCTCTCTCTCTCTCTCTCTCTTGTCTCTAAGTTAATATTAATCGGTGAATTTGTTTACATTTGATCTTGTATTGCAGGCCTCTCGCTATATTTCTCGCTGCCCCGCCACACCTTTGGCCAGTGCCAGCAGATATTGTTCCCCAAATATTTTGCACTCAATGCGATGCTGAGCATCAGCATGCTAATCATTTATGTGAAATACTTCCTAAACGGCTGGTCAACGTCGGCCGGTGTGCAACTGGGCGCCCTATCAGTGACGTCAGTCATTGAGGTGGTGATACGTTTATATCTGGCACCGCCAATGCTTCAACTCATGCACGAGAAGTACAGGATCGAGGGTGCCATCGGCAGTGGCCAGGAGGTTGGCAGCCTGTTGCAGGGGGATCTGGTCGAGTGTCCGCACTATCAGCGCATACATAAGGCATTCCGGCGCATACACATGAGCATTGCCATTGGCAACATGATTATACTGTTGGCCACATGTCTGCAATTGTATTTTCTATCATTGAAAATACGAATTAGCTAAGACGCCAACCAACCACTGGCATTGGCAGCCCAGGCCAAAAAGCACATTTTCGTGCAGCGCCTGAAAGGCTGTCAGGTTTCTTTTTTTTTTTGTTTGGTTTTCAACCATTTCATGCAAATAGAATTTATAAATTAATAACAATTTGTAGCGCAATTAAGCCATTAAAACATCACCAGTCAAACACACACGAACGCACACACGCACACACACACACACACAGAAAAGTTGATATTGTATTTGACTGTCACTGATTGTCTCAAATTTATTATTAAAATAGAAAGTACTACGCGGCTTTCATAAGCAATGTATTTATAACAAACACACTCACCACACACACACCCGCACACACACACACATCAGTCATTAAAAATAACCAATTTATGCAATCCAAATAGAAAAACAATTGGAAAATGTTACACACACTTAATGAACAGTAAATTGGCTCGGAAATTACATAAAAATAATTGTTGTAATCGTTTTCAAAATGTTTCAATAAACCTGTGATAAATCTCAACCCGCCCATGCCCATCAGACCACCACCCCCTCCCCACCCCCACCTTGCACACGCACTAAATCATACGCAATGCATTTTAGTTTAACCGCGTAGCCAGTAATTTACACACAATTGTTAATTAGGAGTGTTTAGTAATAATTTAACAACTTTTTTTTTCTTCTTTTTTGCTAATGAAAAACTATCGAAATTATTTATTTGTTTAAGTGAGTTATGTCCATTTGTTTCTATGTTGTGCATTGGGCCACAGCCACAAAACCATAAACAAAGTGAAAATATACAAAAGAAAATAAAAGCAAAACAAACAAAATAAAAAAAAAAATAAAAAAAAATTAAACAAATCAAAATATATGCAAAGCAAATTGTATAAAAAAAAAAAAAAAGCGAACTGAATTTTTATTTGGGTATAACAAAATTAAATAAATAAATCTAAAAATGATGCTGGCCAGCATTCCCAACCTACTCTGAAGAATCACGTTGAGATAAACGAGGGCAGTCAGATACTTTTGTGGCTTTTACTGCAACTCTTTTGCTGTCAGCTGCCATCCTTCAACACACTAAACTCAAACACTGCTAAGCCATTCAGCAAAGATTTACTGGATTTTTTTTGAGGCTACTTTCCGTATACAAATCCTGAATAATTGGAATTATTTTGGTGGATTGAACTAGCTGGAAAAGAGTCTCAACTAAATGTGTGCAAAGCTAAAATCTTTCTATTCCAACAGCAAGCAAATAAAACACAAAAAAAAATATATAATCATTTATGCACAGACTGTTTAAACTGCCCTCGCGTGTGCTGATTGTATGCAGAAATATACACAGAAAGTTGCCACTTACCGCTTCAATTTCCTGATCGAAACGCACCGGACGCAGCCGGCAGAGCACCACAATCAGATAGACAAAGTTGATGGCGATGCCAAGGCCCGACCAGAGGACCACATCCTGAGTGCACTCAATCAGGTAGCCGTACATGCCCATCATGATGCACCCGATGAGCAGTGTGGCGCGCATCCAAAGCGACCCGAACGGACCGTGTGGCGCCACAAACGCCAGAAAGAGAAAGGCCCAGCCCAGCTGAAAGTAGAGATGATGCGGCTGCTGCCAAATAAGGCACTGTTCGATCGACCAGTCGCCCGGATTGATGGAGCGCAGTGTGCCGTTGTTGTCCCACGTGATGGTGCCGCTGGCGGCACTGGTGCCCGCTGTACTCTGTGCTATCAGTGTGCCAGCCGAGGCGGCGCCCACCGCACTGCTGCCGGCACTGGCAGCCACGCTGCCAACGCTGGCACCGCCGCCGACACCGACACCGACGCCGCCGATGCCGATGCCGGCGCCATCAACACCAATGCCCATGCTGGCGCTGCTGCCGGCACTGTTGATCAGTGCGCCGACGCCGGCCGCACTGCCCGCCGTACTGGGCATGGTGGTCCGATGGTGTCGCGTCTGTGTTGATCACGTTTTGGTCTGTCGTTCAGCACTTTTCTCTCTCTGCTTCTCTCTGTTTCTCTATTTCTCTGTTTCTCTGTCTGCTTGTTTTTTGGTTGTTGTCCACCTCGTCGCTCGTTCGTTGCTCAGTCTGCTCCCTCTCTCAGCGTTTGTTTGTTGTTTGTTGTTTGTTGTTTGTTTGGTGTTTGGTGTGTTTCAGTTTCAGCAAATTGGTTTTACAGTTGGTTGTTGTCTTCGCTAATTATCGATTATTATTTGATTCGATTCGATGTTGCTCCTCTGCTCCCACGTTGGTTGCCTCTGCCACTGCTGCCACGGCTGCCACGGCTGCCTCGGCTTCTGCTGCTGCTGCTGCTGCTATCGCCCTATTGTGCTTTGGGTCACATTGCTGCATAGTAGTTCACTCAAGGCACTCCAGCTGCAATTAAATTAAAAAGTGAGCAGAGCCCTCACAGAGGCCATCATTGAAAATCGATTGAAAGCAATTAAGCCCGTTAAATGTTCTGCTCGCAGATTAATTGACTGAAAACAACAACCACAACAAAAGTTAAGTTGCACTTTTGTATACCTTATGATAAATCAATAAAGCTGCTAATAGAATATGGCCCAAAGCACTCATTCAATTTAAAGTTCGATTTGATGCATGCCAAACCTTTTTTGTTTTTATTTCTTTTTTCTATGGATAAAAGGACCCAAATCTGACAGCTCGTTTGTGACCCAGTTGCAATTACAAGTTTCAGCTGCGTATTATAATGTGTGCATTTCGTTAAAAGCCAGGCTAAGACAGCACACCAGGGGTCACACAGACAGACAGACAGACAGCCAAGTTGGCCAAAACAAACAGGTTGTACGATTGACCTAAATAATGGTGGTGGTCAATACATAAGTTAAAAGAAGACGGCAGAAGGTGAAATGCTCATTGAAAAGAGTTGGCCAAATAACCAAAAACGAAAAAACATTTCCGGCATTGAAATATAAAAATGCCTGGGAAAGAAAGAAGAGCAAACGAGACAGAGAAAGACTTAGAGAACGAGAGAGAGAGAGAGAGAGAGAGAGAGAGAGGGGAGGACGCGCTAAATAATCAAAGTATGACAAAGTCTGTGGCCAGTTTCAAAGAGCCACTAAAAGCCACAAGAGCCAAAAACACTATTCTTGTTGGTTAGTTGATTAAGCCAAGCGCCGCCAAATGACACACATGACAAAAGCAACGCCAACGCCTCCTTGGCATGGGGGTGTGCAACACACACACACGCACAACCAACTCTGTGTGTGTGTGTGATCTGAAAACGAGCAAATGGTCAAAGCAGATGAAGTCATCGCATTTTTTGTTTTTGCCTTAAAAACAGGCAGCGAACAAACACAGTTGATGGCTCAGCTCCAAGCTTTATGTGTTGGTGGCATTTATGCGGGGCCACACACACACACACACAGATACAGACACAGACACAGACACAGAGACAACCTTCAATTGTGGCACACATATATAAATATAGCAGGTTGAATGGTTGCCAACAATGACTATTATAAAATGCTGTGCTTCGTCCAAAATTAAACATTTGTAAGAAATAACCATTAAAAGTTTACAGCCAAAACAATAAACATGCATTTCTATTTCTATTTCATAAACAAATAGTTCGTTTGCATCTACTTTTATATGGTAATCGGTAAATGGTAAATGGTATAAGGCATGTGGCATATGGCACAGGCTTTCGCTCCACCAAAAAGCGATTAGACGGCCTACAAATAAGCTCAGAGAGCGAGAGAGAGAGAGAGAGAGAGAGAGAGAGGGAGAGGGAGGGAGAGGGAGGGAGAGAGAGACATTCCCTTTGCCTCAGGCACCTTGCAACAAAATGCGAATACCTTTCTCTTATTCTTCTTCTTCTTCTTCTAATCCAAAGCTTCTGATTGTAATTGAATATCGGTGAGCAAGTGTAAAATATATAAACATGTCTTACAGCTGCGGTTCAAATAATAGTGCTCCACACAAATGTTTTGTAGAATGTTAAAAAATATCCCTAAAATATAGTTGGAAAAAAAATAGCTAGCAAACAAAGTAAAAGTCATTTTGTATTTATTTTCTATACATTTTTATTAAAAATTATTATTTAAATTTCACATAATGCTACTGAACTGAAGTTGAAGATATCTCAGCATTTTCTGATGGTTATATTTTACTTTGTTTGGTATTTGGAAAATAAAAGTATTTTAAAACATTCCCAGATGAGAAAGCAAACGTTTTATGTTTTGCAGAAATAATTTGTATTCAATGTGAAGACTTTTAAAAGGTCTCGATTTGACCACCATAAAATGAGTCATAATTTAATTAAATGCTTTGAGAAGCAGAACTACTGTTATCTTGACCGCAACTGTTTGTATGTTTGTCTGTATGTGTGTAACGGAGGACTGGAACAAAGAATATTGAACGAGATTGATCTTCATGCAAAGCGAGTACAAAGGCAAAAAGACGTTGACGAGAATATATATATATACATATATATATATATATATATATGCGTGTGGAGGAGTGAATTTGAATATTGTAATCAACTCGACGAAACTCTAAATACACAATTGAAAAAAAAATAATCTCGAAGAGCAGACATGATTGCGATAATGCAACTGCAACTATGCAACTCCCACATTCATCATTTGCATTTAAACTTTGCATTGTGAATGTATTTCATGCAGCCCTGGTGCGTTACTACGTGAACACACACACACACACACATAGAAAGAGAGAGAAGAAGAGGAGGAAGAAGAAGAAGAAGAACAACAACAACGACACATCAATTGCCTGCACAACAAATGCAATTTGCTCGCGTGGGGCACACGCGAGTATCGCTGCACTCTGTGTGAGAGTAAAGGGAGAGAGTGAAAAAGACCGGGGGAGGGGGGAGTACTGCTGCTTTTTCTATGACGCACACATAAACATACATAGCACTTTTCCTATTTGCATGTGCTGCGTGTACAACATGCAACTTACAGCACCACCACCATCAGCACCGCACCACCCGGCTAGCCATGCGTTGATGTTCGATTTTTCACCATTCTTTCAAATTGTATAAGCTGCATGTGCATGACTCCATGCAAATGTATCTGTGTGTGTGTGTGTGTGTGTGTGTGTGTATGTTGATGGTTAAATGTGTATCGTAATCAATTTGGTTTCGACCATGCCCTGCAGTTAGTCCTTATTCCCACACACACACACACATTCGCACATATAAACATACGCACGCATTTTGTGCATGTTGTGTGTGTGTGTGTGTGTTATCTCCTCTTCTCCCACACACGCATTTCTTATTGTTATCACCACTTACCAGATTAAACAGTTGTTGTTGCTTCCGTTGTTGCTGTAACTGCTGTTAATGGTATTCTATTATTGTTACTGCTGCCTCCAACTCCAATTGTAGGCGGTGTCCCAGCGCTGCATAACAGTTGACATATGTGTTTTAACGATAATTATTAATTTACAATTTACTTGCAGCGCGGCATAAACTCTAAATCACACACACACACACACATACACTCGCACAAACGCACGAGCACATTCATATGCGCTAAAGTAATAACAAAAGCGCAAAAAAAAAAGAGTAACAAACACAATAATATTACTACTAGCGCTGCTGCTGCTGCAGCGACTGCCCTTCGCTTAGGTTATGTACACGCAGCTTGACATTTTAAGTTGATGTGTGTGTGTGTGTGTCTCTGTGTGTACACACATACATTCGTGCGTAGTATGAAGCTTGGCAATTGTAAAAACCAATTTCTATTGTTTATATACCACACACACACACACACACACACACACAGTCAGACACAGACAAACACACACACGCACTTTCATTGTAAATGAAAAAGAATAAATCAATTTACCAGTGGAATCGCGTGGGCTCAACCAAAATATAATTATTCAAAAAAATACTAGCACTTCAAAGTAAAAACAATAACAAAAAGTCGGCAGAGCAGCGACAACTTCCGCGCGAGAGCAACAACAGCGACGACAAGACGACAGCTATTTAATGAATTGGAGATACTCAGTGCGCAGGTCCGCTTTTGTTGTCAACGCTGAAGCAAGAGAGACAGAGACAGAGAGAAAGAGAGAGTACAACGGAGCTCTGAGTTTTGTGACGTCACAGCTAGCTAGTTATGAGTGTGAGCCTTGCTTACAGCATTCACGAAACATGAATTTAATTCAAACAGAATTCTAACAAAATTGTGGCTTACATAAAGTTATCAAATATGCGACTTTTTGCAGTTTGTTCTTATCAAAATATATCAAAATTAATACATAATTGTTTAACAAAGCATGCAAGCCTAAACTTTAAGTTGTGACGACAAAGACCAATATAACAACGATTGCCGTAAGCCATTCTAAATTGTGAGCAGTGACCTTATTGATTGCATGCGTGCCCCGACCTATCGGTTGTAAAAACTCGATTTTTTGATAAAAAAAAAGATGTGAGAGGAAAATATTATTAACATGATACATTTTTAAGTTTTGAATCATTGGACTGTGACTCTTTGAACTATGAATGGTTGTTTCGCATTGAATCTACACTACGTGTAAGTAATTTGTCTAGCTACTCACAACACCTATGCCAATAACTTCTTTATATGCATTGTGTCGATTCAAATTTGATTGCATAGCTGGCACAGCCGGCAATTGCTTATTGATCGATTTCGCAGTGGTGTGGACTTATCGATATAAATCCGCATACAACGAGCGTCTCGCAAATTTTCTTTTGGGCTGCCACGAAGCTTCGCCGCATTTATTTTCGTACATTTCGTTTGTTTTTTTATCTCATTTTGCGCAAGAAAAAGAGCGCAGGTAATGTGCCGAATTATTGTGTGCTCAACGTGGAAATCCGTGTGTGGAATTGCGTGTACTTTCGCCCAGGCAAGCCTCTAAGCAACGTCCATCCAAAGCCGCACCGGCATTTCCTGGGCAGCAGGAGAGAGCCAAGACCCAAACCAATATTATATCAGCCATGACCGTGGATACCAGCAACGCGAGCGGTGGTGCCGGGACAAAGACAAAAGGTTTCCTAACATGGGAAAAACAAGAGCATCTCGTCAAATTGGCGATACTTATTCTGGCCGCTGTACTCTGTGAGTATTTTGCGTGGTATAATAAAAATTCATAAGCCGGGGGTGGGGACACCAGCCAATCAGTATTAGAGAAGTCTATGTTTACATGCATGTGTATTTGTTGTGTATGTGTATGTGTGTGTGTGCATGGGCGTAAATAGCGATAATTACTCAAATGGATCTAGATCTAAATCTAGCTCACACATTATCGATAGATTGAATACTATCGCAGAGAGTTCTAATGTGTTCGATAAGTGTTGGGAGCAGCCAAGCTTTAATGCCTTCATTTTACTTCTTGTTGCAGCATTCGCCACACGTCTGTTTTCCGTGCTGCGTTTCGAAAGCGTCATCCATGAGTTCGATCCATATTTTAACTATCGCACCACGCGATTCCTGGCCGAGCAGGGTTTTTATAAATTTCACAATTGGTTCGATGATCGCGCCTGGTATCCACTTGGTCGCATCATTGGCGGTACCATCTACCCCGGACTGATGGTCACCTCGGCTGCACTTTACAGGCTGATGTGGATGCTGAACGTAACCATTGATATTAGGAATGTTTGCGTATTTCTGGCGCCGTTCTTTTCCTCCCTCACCACGCTTGTCACCTATGCGTTGACCAAGGAGATTCATGTGAGTATGCATCAATTGAGGTTAAACACGATAAATATGCACGTGTTCCTAAATTTATTTCTCTTTCCTTCTCTTCAATGACGTGTACAGAGCACTGGAGCCGGTTTGGTCGCCGCAGCTCTCATATCCATCGTGCCGGGCTACATATCGCGATCGGTGGCTGGTTCCTATGACAACGAAGGCATTGCCATATTCTGCATGCTCTTCACCTACTATCTGTGGATAAAGGCTGTCAAGACAGGCACCATATTCTGGTCAGCGATGTCGGCACTCGCCTATTTCTACATGGTGTCCTCGTGGGGCGGTTATGTCTTCCTTATCAATTTGATACCACTGCACGTGCTGGCGCTGATGATCACTGGCCGCTTCTCGCATCGCATTTATATTGCATATAGCACACTTTACTGTGTCGGCACCATACTCTCCATGCAGATATCGTTTGTCGGCTTTCAGCCCATTCAAAGCTCGGAGCATATGCTGGTGAGATGAATAATTGTATTATAAGTTGAATTCGGTTTTGCTTAATGATGATTACCTTTGTAATTCTTGATAGGAAGAGTATGACACATAATGAGTACTATAAAATTAACTGATTCGCAATCTTTCGATCACATTTTTATGCACATCGTGAATATATCAGTTCAGTGTCTCATCGGCATCTAATTCCCTTTTTTCTTTGAAAGGCACTCGGCGTTTTCGGTCTCTGTCAGATACATGCTTTCGTGGACTATCTACGCTCGCGCATGCCCAAGGATCACTTTGATTTGCTGTTCAAGACACTGGTGTCGAGTGTGGTCAGCCTGGTGTTGATTGTGGGCACGCTGTTAACGTTAACCGGCAAGGTATCACCTTGGACGGGTCGCTTCTATTCGCTGCTGGATCCGTCCTATGCCAAGAATCATATACCAATCATTGCCTCTGTGTCGGAGCATCAGCCCACATCATGGTCATCATTCTACTTTGATCTGCAGGTAATGTATTTCACGTAATTGTGTTTTATTGAAATGTTACTGCTTTCCACTTGAGTGATGACAATACAAACACGATGCGAATGACTTGCACCTTAAAGCAGCCATTGATTACAAGCACTTTGATCGCTGAGACAGTTCCATTTACATCGAATCGGCTTTTAAGCGATGCACTAATCCAATTTGTTTTTGTTGGCTTTTTGTGAATGTTTCAGATTCTTGTCTTTCTGTTTCCCGCCGGGCTCTATTTCTGCTTCTCGCGCCTGACGGATTCAAATATCTTCATTATTTTGTACGGTGTGACAAGTATTTATTTTGCTGGTGTCATGGTGCGTCTCATGCTTGTGCTGGCGCCAGTTATGTGCGTTCTCTCTGGCATAGCCATATCGCATCTGCTGGCCAAGTACATCAAGTGCGTGGACACAAGCAGCTCGAAGGCAGCGACGGAGAGTAAACGCCAACATAAGAAATTTGAGCAGCAGAGTGGTGGGGTCAAGAGTGAGGTGGCCATTGGTTTTGTGTCCATCATTACACTAATGCTAATCGTTTACACATTCCACTGTACCTGGGTAACATCCGAGGCATACTCTTCGCCCAGCATTGTGCTCAGCGCACGCTCCCACGACGGTGGTCGGATCATCTTTGACGATTTCCGCGAGGCCTACTACTGGTTGCAAATGAATACGCCCGAGGTGAGTTGTTGTTGTTGTTGCAAGTATGAGTGAGATCGAGTTGTGCGCACTGCTGATGAATGCAATTTGTATATTCTTGATAGGAAGAGTATGAAACATAATGAGTACTAACAAAATATTTCTGAATGTGCGTCAAAAACGATTGCAACGAAGACGTTCTACAAATCCTTGCTCAATCCTTGATTTTAATTGAGATGAGTGGTTTTGCTCTTGTCGTTGTAGAATGCTCGCATCATGTCCTGGTGGGATTATGGCTATCAGATAACAGCAATGGCCAATCGCACGATACTCGTGGACAACAACACGTGGAACAATACGCACATCTCCCGCGTTGGCCAGGCAATGGCCTCGTCCGAGGAGAAGGCATACGAAATAATGCGTGAACTGGACGTGGACTATGTTCTGGTTATATTTGGTGGATTGACGGGCTACTCATCGGACGACATCAACAAGTTCCTGTGGATGGTGCGCATTGGTGGCAGCACCGATCGCGGTGCCCACATCAAGGAGAAGGACTACTATGCGGCCAATGGCGAGTTTCGCGTGGACAAGGAGGGTTCGCCGACGCTGCTCAATTGCCTCATGTACAAGATGTGCTATTATCGCTTTGGACAAATGTACACGGAGGGTGGCAAGGCGCAGGGCTATGATCGTGTGCGCGCTTCCGAGATTGGCAACAAGGACTTCGAACTGGATGTGCTCGAGGAGGCGTATACCACCGAGCATTGGCTGGTGCGCATCTACAAGGTTAAGGACCTGCCAAATCGAGGCGTCTAAACGCGCCAAGTGCTCTCTCTCTCTCTCTCTCTGTCTCTCTCTCTCTCTGTGTCTCTCTCCGACTCGGTCGTTCTCATGGGACTTTGTCTCTTTCTCGCAAACATTCGCAAACCGTCTATAGGCCTCTGTAATATGTACATTTATAAGGCTTAGTTCTAATGTTTTGTACGAAATCTCAAATTAGTATTATTGTTTCTATCTCACTTTAGAAAAGAGGCCCACAGGTCCTCTTTCTTTTTTTCTTTTTTTTTTGAGTGTGTGTTTTAGTTCAGAGACATTAAGCAGCACTTTACCGAGTTGCGTTGAATGAACCGGATGCGAAGCAACAACAAGTGCATAATCCTAAATTGTAAGCCAGCAAACTGCACGAAAATATAAATATGTAAAAACAAATCCCATGAAAACTACACAATTTGTGCGTTCTTTGTTTAATGTTGAATCTCTGGAAAAAAGAAATGTTAACTTGCTGCAGCTATAAATGTTGTACGACCAAGTGCAAGTTGATCTTGTTTGGATCATGTGATTAGCTTGACGCTTTACGGCCAAAGACGTCACTGATGGCAGCATCATCGTCAGATGCGAGGCTGCCCTGCTCGTCGACCAGCTCCATGCGGGCTATAAACTCATCTAGGCCATCTAGTGTGGCAACGACCTCATGGAGCGGCATTTGTTCCACAGCATCCGCCCCGTTCGAGTCTGGCTCAGGATCCGATTGCGTTCCGCCACGATTGGAGTTGTACAATTCGCGTAGCGTGGTCCGTGTCAGATTGAATTCCCTCATGCCGAATCCCATACGCTGGTTGGCATCCTCGGCAGCATGACGACGTGCCAGTTTACGTATGTCGTGCGCTTCCTGCTCGACAAGGGTGCGCTCAACGCCCGAATTTCGTCCGGATGACCAATTGCTGGCGGCCGATTTGCGTGAACGTTTTATGATTTGACGACACTTGTTTGTGATGCCGCCAACAATTTCCGAGACGAGCGCCACGGCACCCATCAAATAACCAATGCCCATCAGCAGAAACATGCCCTCCGTGTCGGCAGTGGTCAACTGGCGCTCCTCCTGTATGATGTCCCGCAACGATGAACTGGCGCTGGCCTGCAACAGACGCCCCGTCGACGAACGCTGCATGGCCCAGCTGACCTCGTGGCCAAGTTTAATCAGCAGACCGCTCTCCTGTGCAATCATAATCATCGCATCGATCTTCCGCTTGTACACAGAGTTGCGCGGAAACATGAACCCAATTTGAAACAGGGCAAAGCATTCCTCGCTCAGATGCAGTGCGGAGCGTCTGGACAAGTTCCTGCAACGACCAGCCAAACCAAGGTGAATATTATTCTTATACTTAGAATTGATATGATTTGGTTCACATTTTGTAATCTGCCAGGGAGAAGCACTTACTCATTGGAATAGTTGGACTGCACCAGATATTCAAGACGTGCCTTGGAGCCGAGAAATGCATAGTTCCAGAAAAAGCTCTGCGTCACATTGCCAATGCCCTCCTCCAGGCTGCCGACAAACTCCATTTTGTTGTACAGATTGGACGTTGGCGCATGCGTGGAGTTTTGGAACCATTTCTCCCAGCCCCCGTTATCCAGTGTGCAGACGCGAAAGAAGAGGCCAAGCAAGTCCCTTACGGAGTCGACGGTGTCGGGAAACGCGGGCAGTGTGACAAACGCAATGATGGAGCCCGTGTAGCAGGACGTTATAATGATGGTGAAGAGCCAATAGGCGCCAATTAGGACACGCGTCGAGTTCTTCTCGGTGTTGCCCCACGAGTATTTGCCACTAAATGTGAATGCATTGGTGAACATGCCAAAGACATACCAGAACATGTTCTCAATCTCGCCCCAATTGCCCAACAGATGGCTGAGTGTGAGGCGATCGGTGAACACAATGGGAAATATGCCGCCGAGATAAACGCATATCAATGCCACCCAAACGGGCCACTGGAATGGTCCCATTATAGCCCGATATTTTGGCAGTGCCTTCGATGCGAGTGTTATGAATGCGGCACAGTCACGCGAATGCCCAACGGACATGTCCGTCTCGATCATTCGCTCCTCCGTAATATAGATGCCCGACATGCCAATGTCGATGAGACCCTGGGCAATCTGCGATTGAACGCTATCAACGACACTGGCGCTCAACGGGGCATTGGGCGTTTCTGTGACATCCACCGTGAAATTTAAACGTTTCGCTATCATCTGCAACAGACGCAGCTCGATGCCATCCCAACGCAACTGGTTCATGCCCGATGAGTCCAGCGAACTGATGCGAAAAATGTATGGCGGCTGATTGGCGGCCGATACCTGAAAACGATGGCCGGCAAAACCATTGTGGAACTTGGCCGGAAACAGATTGACGTGCGGCCGCGACAGTGCTCCCCGAATCCAGCTGGTCAGCACCAAACCGTTATTCGAGCCCAATCCATCCGCATACAGGTTGTGTGTGTACAGCACAAAAGGACGCTCCTGCAACGAACCAAAGAACAAATCACAATTCCAAGCACAAACAACAGTTGGCTCAATCAATCAGCTCGAAGAGAACATACCCTTTACTTGCTTACTTTAAATTCTAACTGAGCCCCATCCCAGCCATTTGATATTGTCGTAATTATATTATTTATAAGTTGTATTTGTATACCCAGAAAGTATGTATATTCTCGACCTGGATCTGCCTAAGCATCTTAGATTTTTCAAATTTGAAATGTGACTTGCAGATCAAGTTTATTTCACATTATGCCAATAATACAACAATGTAATTGCTGTATAAAATACATTGATAGATTATTAATTGTATCAAGATCGGATAAGAAATAACCAGTTAGCTTTAATCATACTGTTCTCATTCAATCCATTATTGAATTTGGAGAACTGGGATCTAGTTCAATTCTAGTTGGTTTATGGCTTGATTAAATTTCATCAGTGGATCCCAATAACCTGCTGATATCCCACGCAATATAATTGATAGCAATCGTATATCATCTTTGCACTCACCCGCTCTGGACTGGTCATCAACGATTCGCCTATAACCAGGAGATTCACAATATCCGACGACAACTCCGAGCTGAGAAAGTCAAGCAGTTTCCACTGCGTTGACGTGGATATCAAAACGACGCGACTCTCTGTCTGTGGTCCCAGGATTTGGCGGGCCATCAACGGATCGGATAGAAATAGTATATAGCTCTTGCAGTTGGAATCGATGTGCATGTTCAAGTTGCGATTCACTGGCTCGTAGCGCTCGTTGATTTCGCCATGGTAGAAAGTAACCGGAATGGTCTACACATACAATACTCTATAAATAAATAAGAGATGATGACTTGGGTGCTCACCTTGAAGAGCGTTTCCAATATCTGAGCCTTTGAGTCGGCCACATTCCTGTCATAGTAGATGACCGGTGGACACTTGGCCAAATAATCCTTGGCTATTTTGTTGACCAGCGTCACCAGCGAGTTCGCCTGACCGAAATTATATGTATGCAAAAATTTATTGGCCAACAGCTCGGCGCGTGACTTGGGATGGCCATGAAATGTGGGATCGACACGACGCCTGAGGCGTCTCCCATCACAGTTCCCATAAAGTTGCTGGTTCAGGCGATGGCGCTCGATCAGACGACTGCTGACACACTGCTGGGGCCAATCCCCATTGTGGGGCGACAGCATCGCAGTCCCCTGGCTGAGGCATCCAGCCAGCAACAGCACACACGTCCAACGCGGCCACATGCTGCAAATGTTACGCTGCCCCATGTAGCGCCACCAATTTATATTGGTAGACGCCAACCTGGTTGCCGTCACGCGACGGGTCGCCACCCAAACGAATTATATGCATTTCTGATTTGATTATTGTTTCCAAATATCGTAAATCCAGTCGGGGCACAAACACCTGGCTGCACAATCGGAAGTGGTTATTAATATGAAATCAAATTGTTTTCCACGATTCTTGTCTAACCCCATTTGTTGTTTCCAATCCTGACCCATCCATGACTATCCGCAATACAAGTGACGTTTTATTATTCGAACTATTCCCATTTATCTAACTAAATACTGATTACTGAGTATTGATTAATGACATCGCAATTAGCACGATTGCCATAGTTTATTATCGGTGACATTTAGTGTTCAATAGCAATGACTTCATTTGATTTTGATGACATGTGCTTAGTAGTACTGTTTATCTGATATACAAATCAAATAGCTTTGAAGGACCAACAATAATGTAAATAAAATAATGTGTCTATGTTTGTTTAATCAACTTTAAACCAAAGCTGCAACCTGCTTAAGCCCAGATCCAACTAAATCAGTTATGGGGTTTGTGTCTTCTGATTCTCTCTCAATTAATTAACAGATTTGCTTCTATATTTATTATTATGGAGGGGGGATTGCACCGGGACCTACTCGATCTATTGTGCCCCCTTCTGAGCCTAGAACTCTTCCATTATCCCCTCCTCTGAATTTCATAACATGCATCCGTAGGATGCTGCATCTTTTTCTATGATGTGCATCGAGGATTCCCCCTCTCTTTCACAAAACCTGCTCAGTTCGCTACAATATTTATCTAGTTTAGTTAGGTGACTTCTTAGTCTAAGGCTGTTCATTTCCATGGTTATAAATTGATAAAATCGTCTAAGATTATAGCCAACTAGGAGAGATCTGGCTTGTCGGAGTTCTAATGCCTCTGACCAGCCTCTGTCTCTCCTCATTCCTAAGTTTTGCTCCCATATTTAAAAGCGAAGTTGCAGTTTTGCAAGCAATTTCTAATAATTAACAAATGAAATCGCAAATCTCAAGCCAGACTGACAGAAAGAAAAAGCAGTTTCTTTAAAAAATTATATATATATTTTATTGTATTGTATAATAGGCATTCTGGTATTGGAACAGATACAACATTTATATGAGCATATAAAATACATAAACCAAATATTATTTAGAGGATTGTTCGTTGTTGATATCGATATCGGCCTTATTGATCTGTCGATAAGGCTGTGGGAAACTGTGGCTTCGGTGGCAGCTGCATCATTGGCATATAATTGGCCAAATACGGTGTTAACAGCTCCATGGGCAAGGGGAACACAATGGTTGAGTTCTTCTCCGCCGAAATGCTGCTCAGCGTTTGCAGATAACGCAGCTACATGTAAAAAAAAAAGCACATTGAAATCGATGCCAGGCATTATTCGAAATTAGAGTATTGTGAGCGACGCACCTGCAGGGCAGATGGACTGGCGGATATCACATCTGAGGCATCTTTTAGGGCTGCTGCCGACTTCTTTTCACCTTCGGCAGCAATCACCTTGGCGCGGGCATCACGCGCCGCTTCCGCTTCAGCGGCCATGGCACGTTGCATGGATATGGGCAGCGATACGTCCTTGCTGCAATGCATCAACAAAGTGAATTAGAGTGTTCTAATCGAGTGTTCGAGAGTTCGACTCTGCACCAATCCAAGCAGTGAAGACTGCGCGTACCAGCATTCCTATCGCTAATCGATTTTTATCGATATTATGAAAATAATTAAATCAACTTTGCAAACGCGAGACGGACGGACGAAGGGACATTTGTAGTCATGTATATAGTATATAAATCACATTCAAAATGTTATTGGATTGTTGCATTGAGGCTTACATTTCCACACGTTCGACCATAACGCCCCAGGGCTCGGTGGCATCGTCCAGGGTCAACTGCATGTTGTGGGCCAACGTTTCGCGTTCGGTTAGCAGCTCGGAGAGATTACGTGTGCCGACAATGTTGCGCAACGTGGTGGCAGCGAGCAGACGTGTCGATGTGCTATAATCCTCCACACGGACAATTGCGTATAGGGGATTACTGATGCGGTAATAGACAACCGCATCGACAGTCACCGTCACCGCATCCTTGGTGAGCATCTCCTGTTGGGGCACATTGAATGTCACCGTACGCAGATCCACCTTGCGATACTCATCGATGCAGGGCAATATGAAGAACATTCCCGGTCCCCGAGCGCCCCCACTCAACCGTCCCAGCCGAAAAATAACGGCCCTCTCATATTCGGCCACAACCTTGAAGCAAATGAATATGGCTATGGGACTGGTGACTATAAACACCAGCATCGAGAGTACCGTGACCAGCCATTCCATGCAACCAAGCGGCTTGTTTTCCGCTGCAAACAGCAAACAGCAAACAGAACAAAAGCTTGATAACCAAATACATATATATAAATAATATGTATATGTATATATATATAATAGATATAATTAATAATGATGTGGTTGACTCACGGCTAGCAAATATGGATGTTATCAGTGCTATCTGTAATTCGCGTCATATCCCACTTAACTCAGCGACGCTCAGTAAAAAAATCGCATTGAATGAAAAAAAGCACCAAATGAAACTTTGCCTATTTTTCAGAAAGTATATTTCTAATACGGAAGGTTGGGTATTACTACATATATTAAAAGTTAATAAAAAAATACAAATATATAATTTTAAAGTCTTTTTCGTTGCTTATATTATTATTAAACATTTGACTTTGAGATTTTTTGATTTCAGCTATACAAATATTTTAGAAAAATTCAGAATTTATAGATACGGACAGTTTAATTTGCAGAAAAAGCGTGCGATTTCACGGGGATTTGAACCCGTGCCCCTTCGTTTGGGAGTTGGTTTAGTGCTTCCCACTGAGGGAAGCACTTCAATATCAGTCAGTGGTCGAGTGAACGAATTTTAAAACAAAGATTTTTCTTAAAAAACCGCTTGCATTTCTACTTTTTAAAAATATATGCTATTATTAAGAAATATATTTTGGAAAAATAAAAGGAAGACTTTTTTATTTTAAGAATATATTTTTCGCATATATGAAAATTATAAAGACTTTCTAAATTTAAGGGCGTTTTTAACTGTACGATTTGAAAAGCATACGAGAAATTTATTAAATAATGCATTTAAATAAGTAGAGTCCTAGCCTGGTATCAACATCGTTGCCATTGCCACTGCTAAGCGAGCACAGTCTCGATAGCTTCAAGAAACATTATCGCTTTATCTAGGCGAAGAGAAAATATATATATATATATATATATATATATATATACATATATATATATGTACATATAGCTCAGTTTGCCGAAACTGAACTTTGCTTATCTAATCTTATTGCGTTTTACAAATAATTAGGCAGTTGACAAACATAATTGGTACTCACATGTCTTGAAACCGCGATATTGTGGTTCGTCGGAACGACCTGCAGCTGGCTGCATAAAATTTGTCGAGGGTCTCTGCTGGCTACCTGACACATCGACAATATGAACAGTGGAGCCACTTGGTAGCTCTGCATTGTGCAAATCCTCGTAATTCGAATACGATGTAACCCGTTGCTGTTGCTGATCCATAACGATGAATATTTTATCGCCCCAATGCCCACAACAACCCACTCAATTCGCCGACTGACCGTTTGTTACTGTTTCTATAGCTTGTCGTCGCACTTTCAGCGAAAGTTTTCGCTCACAAAATAGCCAGTTATCTGGTATTCCCAACACTAGGCGCACTGCAGCCCGCCCCGCCCCTAAGCCCATCAGTGAACTGATTACTGTACTCAAGCCCAACCGAACGCCACTTGGGACTTATCAAACTTCTTGGTGAGCTAACAATCTAAAACAAGACTCAATGATCCATTGCAATATTATACATGAAGTGTTATAATTGACATAGCTGCTTTGACATCTTTACGATTTAGTTATTCAACAAAATTCGCATAAATCCGGTATATATATATATATATATATATCGGTCATGCATACATGCATATACATTTGCATTGCACACACAGTTTGTGTGCATGTGCATATAGAAAGCAAATGTGCAGCGCACGCTCGCAAAGAGCGCGAAAGCTGGTTGTGCTCATTGGCAATGTGTCGTCATCGACTACGTCATCCTTCAGAGCAAATTTCAAAACTATGGCGTTTCAGCACTCACATTTTATCAAAGCGCCTATAATTCCCAACTCGTTATTTGGCATGCTGTTGGTTTATATAGCGCTTGCCATAACAATTCGTTCGGGCGGTCGAGCATCTCGCAGCTTAAAGGGTTGATCACATCCCCATCCTGTGTGTGGGATATAATTGTGGTCGGTTGGCTTTTGATGCGCAATGGGTGCGGATTATTCTCTCGCTTTCTCTCTGAGCACAAACAAAACAACACTCGCCAATACAAAAATATGATTTGCTGTACAAAAACAACAACACGAAAAACAATGATATGCAAAAAATACGTTTACAAAGAAAATACACTGACAAGAATAAAAGATTATTGTAAGAGATTGAACAGAAATCAAAAAAAACTGTGTGTGAAACTGTGTGGTTAACTTATGCAAAACAAAAATGGTTATAAATAAAATATCGAAGAAAAAACACCAATAAACAAGAAAAAACCAAAAAAAAATATAAAACAGTCTAAACACGAAAAAAAAACACACATTTGTTCGATACGCTGCGAGATGCTCCGAGAGGGAGGGGGGCAACCTTACCAACCCCCCCCCCCCTCCCCCTTGGTTGATCGCTTTTTTGGTTGGTGCTCAAAAATTTGAGATATATGGTTACGGTATAGTTAGTCTATAAACTGACTGATCAGCGTGTGTGTGCTTGATTTGTTAAGGGTTGCATTAAGCAATAACGAATCCTAAAATCTAGATACTTATGAACCAAAGATGAAATGCCAAAGCTTCTCAACATGAAAACTTATTTGCATACTTACATACAAATAATACATTCCTACAAGCGATAAACTAGTACTTGTTCTGCAAATCCCTGTGAATGAAAAAACGCAGTACTTCAATTGTTTACTTTCACATTTTGTCCGTTATTTATTGTATTTTATTAATTTGTCTCTTTTTTCTCTTTATTATGTTCACGAACTCCTTACCGTCCTTTCTCTTCCCGTCTGTCTAGCTAAATATACCAGTATTAAGAAATTTACAATATTTTTGCGTAAGAAAATAATAATGCTAATTTCATTTATCGTACAATTGGAAGTTTTTTTTTCGTTTTTTATTATTTGTTCGCGCCGAGGACTCTTCATCAAACGAAGAGAATTATGCGGCGCGCCATGAAAATGGGCCCATTTCTGATCTCTGTTTTGGGAATATAATATATATTCATATATAGTATTATATGTATATATTACTGTGCAGTGGCAGTTTAGGTTGAAAGATATAAAAAAAAATTAGACCCGAAATTGATATAAAAAACAACCAGTTGGCCAAATATGTTTACAGACGTTTAAAAGAGACCAACTTTAAAAAAAATAAATGAACAGCACAGGCCAAAGCTGTCACAATTTCCGTAAGTTAACCACTAAAAATCTCTATATTTTCAATATTAAAAAAAACACGTATTATTAATTATTTATAATATTACGACTGCGACACGCACGGTTGATGTTCTCGTATGGTTGATGTTCTTGTATGTATATGTTGGTGTGTGTGTGTGTGTGTGTGTGTGTGTTTGGAGGGGGGTGTGTGAGTTGGTTGTGCTCGGGTGCTTGGGTTGCAGTCTTTAATCATCGCCCGCGGAACGCTTCACTTTGCGCTGTTTGGGACTTTGCTGTTGGCTGGCCTTGGGACTAGCCTGCTTGCCCGGCTTGGGTGACGTTTTTGGCGTTTTCGATTTGGGCGGCGATTTCTCTGCAAGTATGCGAAAAAGTAACGGTGATTATCGAGTATTATTATTAATGCAAATAATCCTTACGCAGCGCACGGAGTGTCTCCTGTGGCACCCAGTCGTAATCAATGTTGCTATCGTTGGCGGTGCCGGTCTCGATGACCTTCTTGGCGGCGGCACGCTTACGCTTGCCGGAGCTGCCCAACAGATATTGCTGACCAATGACCAGCAGGAGCACAGCAATTCCAGCAAGCAGCACATACAGGAAGAATGTCTCACCGTCGAGACCCTCGTCAACTTCGGAGATCAGCACCGTCTCATTGAACACAGCCTCGTTGTATTGTATGTCATTGGCATCACGGTAAGACAGCTCAATGTTCAGGCCAAAGGGACGGCCAGCAAACTGATCGGACGGCAGGAACGTATAGGAGACGGTCGATTCGAAGCCTGGTTTTACTTCCCGATTGTATGCAACCGCCGAGAAGTTCTGTATGAAGTAATTGAAGTCCATAGGATAACGAAAGGATGCCTCCACCGTTTCAATGACAAACTTCTCCTCGCCCTTGTTCGTGAATCCGATCAAAAACTCAACCGGCTTGCCACCGGGCAGATCCAATTGCTGTCCGGCCGTATGCAGAGGTTTCGTGAACAGTAAATAGGTGTCGGCGTTTGGGGAGGTGCTGCTGCTGCCGCTATCCGGATCCTCATCCGGCTCAGCATCCTCGCCCGTTACTGCGCCCTCATCGCTATCCACATCAACGAGATCATCTTCCACAGACTCGGCGGCGTATGCACCAAATTTGTTTGCTGCAAATACAATTGATAAATATATTTATCTACATATATATATATATATATTAATATATATGGGTGTGTGTGTGAGCGAGATGGGGAAGTGCAAATGTGTATTTGCGCCCATTTGCCAACGCAACACTTTTGCCGAAACTATATGAATTGGGATGGAAAACTTGAGACATGCTCAATTCGACGCTGTGCTGCTATTAAATATCAACGCTTTTTTTCATTAAACACTTCTTGAGCGGCTAACACGTCAACTGCCACGTAGTCGCAACAACAACAGCAACAACGCCGACGATTGGTGTTTCGAATAAAAACACTTACGTGAGGAGAAGGTGCAAATAATGATGGGCAACAACAGCAGCAGAAAGAACTTCAGGTCCTTCATCTTTGTTGGATTTGATAGAATGTTGTTTCACTGATGAATTTTCGAGAGTGTGAAAGACAGAAACGAAAATGCACAGTGTTTGGGGCAAGTGGACAACTTGGCGACCGACACGTTTGAGCGAAACTAACAGAGTGGTAGCCAGCAACAATGCGTGCATCCGAAGTAGCGCACGAATTCAGCCGACTTTCACTTGTCAAATGTATACGTGGTGCCGCGTCAAATGACAGTTCAGAGTTGTCGCGTGGCCTCATGCAATGCTGATAAGCGAGCATTTTGCCACTATACAAGTCTTTGGCCTATTCGTTTTGAATCAAACTCATACGCATTTATAAAAATATACAATATTATTAGTATAATACTTTTCTAGATAGAAAAATATTATTATTATATTTCACAGGATGGCAATACTGTGCTTTGTGGCAGTGTTGTAAGACTGTTGGAACTGTCAAATGCCCAATTCACGTATTTTTCAGCTATAAAGCATTTAGATTTATAAAATTAATTTTCTTAATTTAAATTACAAATTATTATTTGGTATAAGCAAGCCATTAACTTGTAAGAAGTACAAATATAACTTATTTGACACTTCATCCCATGGTCGCTTACAGCACTATTTGTCAGAGCAACACTGCACACTAGCGCCGCCACCTTTACGTCGCTGAAACAACAATCTGCCGACTTCCTTTTTGCTTGCGTCTGTCATTTGAAGCGCAACTCGCACGTGAATTCTCTGCGCGAAAACGAATTGAAAATACACAAAAACCATGGACAAACCAGTTGTTTGGGCTCGCGTGATGAAAGTTCTCGGCCGCACCGGCTCCCAGGGTCAGTGTACACAGGTCAAAGTGGAATTCCTCGGCGAGCAGAACCGCCAAATCATTCGCAACGTGAAGGGACCCGTCCGCGAGGGAGATATTCTGACACTGCTCGAATCTGAACGCGAAGCCAGAAGACTTCGCTAGGAGTTGCTAGCAGCCAATCGCTTGAGATTTGTTTAAAATGTAAGTTTAAAGTAACTGCAATTTGAATGAAATTCACATGTATACCATACGCTTATTTTCAGATGTTGTTTTACATTTTGGCAATTTCCTGGCGAGGCTGTCGAGGATTTGGAATACAATATAAACAACATACAAACAGAATTACACAACACCAGATTGAAATGTTTTGAATAAATTTCAAGTATTGCAGTGGTTAAAAAAAACAACGGTTGTGCGTAATTTGGTTTTTTTTTGTTTTTTGTTTTGTGCACGTTTGTGAAAATCGATGCGGAAATGCGAAAGAGAGGAACAGAAAATGGAACTGACTGCTGGTGATCGGCAGCTTAACGCAAATAAATTGATAAATCGCTTATGAAGACTGGTGATAAATTAGTATATTTGCGTAATTTAGTTTGCTATTGCCATTTCCATTGGCAACAGTTCCGGCCGTCGCTCCGCTGTTGCTAATCC
The DNA here is from genome assembly GCA_035043845.1 of Drosophila picticornis. NCBI lineage: Eukaryota > Metazoa > Arthropoda > Insecta > Diptera > Drosophilidae > Drosophila > Drosophila picticornis. The sequence continues at coordinate 13,854,818 of JAWNMR010000492.1, read as the reverse complement.
CATGCGAAAGCTTGCCTCGTAGTGTTGAGCTAACTGGAGATCCTCCTTGAACCGCTTGACTGTGGACGCCTGCACCAGTTTGGGCAGCAGCGACCGCGAATGCAGCTCTAAATACTTTGCCTGGGTCTGGAGCACACTTAATGCCTGCGACAGCCAGGCACACCAGTCGGCCAGCGGACAAAGCTGCGACTTTGGCACCTCGCCCAGTTCCTCGGCCAGAGCGTTGCTTTCCCTCTCAAACTCGGCCACTTGATTAGCAATTTCAGCTAATTTACCATTTTGCCGATTGCTGCAAAGACGAAAGAAAGAAAAGAAAAACAATACAAATGCATTTTTAGCTATTTAACGTTTACAGCGGTGGGTTGGGGCCGATTCACTAACATAAACTTGTGGATGGACTGATGTGCGACTTGGGAAGATATCAGCAGTCTTGCTTCTGCAGCCTGGTCAACGCTGTGGCAATTACATATGCATATTTGTAGTAGGTATGGGAATGATCATTATCTTATTATTTATTTTACCCAGCGACTAAACGTTGTCGTTGGCTCAGCTCCCACAGGCGGTTCGCCTGCGTGATTAGATGTGGTGCTGTGGTGTTAAGTGTGTCATAATAGTTGCGTATGTGCGTTATGGTGCTGTGCAACAATTCGCTAAGCTGCGCTTTATAATATTTGTACCGCTGCGACCCCAGCGGCATGTCTGTTCTCCTTTTGTTTGGCAATTTGAACAAATTTCGCGTGGTGTGTAAAACTGTTTCTGGCAACGCCGTCACCTAATGGAGGAGAAGGCATGTGTTATTTGTTATCGATATTTTATATTTCATTATTTTCAATAGACAAGGAATGGTTGCAGATCGAAAAATTTCGCCTTTACGACTAAAGCAATCTAAAATGCCAGCGGTTTTGCAGCGTTTCTTTTTATACGGAGAATTTAATTTTACTCAATTGTCAAATGTGAAGAGTATCGATATTAAATTTATATCGAAACTCATACCTGGAATGCATAAAAGCAGCTGATACGCAGCAAGAGCAAGCTAAAATATTTTTTTTGTTAATATAAAACAAAACGTTTTCATCGAGTTGCCTCAAGCATTGAAGCTGCATAAATAGAAATTTATTAACCGACTAAAACCTCAAAATGACAACAGCAGCGCGCCCCACATTTGATCCCGCACGCGGTGGCTCCGGCCGTGGCGAAAAAGACTTGAGTGCCCTTAGTAAACAATACTCAAGTCGCGATCTGCCTGGACACACCAAATTGAAATACAGGTATGTACATGTATATATATATATATATATATATATATATTTTTACACTTGATGATGATTGTGTGTGTTGCTGTAGGGAAACCGGCCAAGGAACTAGCGATGAGATCCGCAATCGCGACTTCCGCAAGGAGCTCGAGGAACGCGAACGTGACGCCCGTTCTGGCGCCAGTTCTGGCAAGGCGCTGCCTTCGATTGTGCGCAAGGCGATCGAGGCAAACAGCAGTGCGAGCAGCAGTAACAAGCGCGCCAAATTCGAAAGTCTGTCGCAGCAGCAGCTGCTGCAGCAACAGCAACAGCAGGCAGCAGCCAATCTCGATGCGGATGAGCCGCTGGACAACGACAGCTCCGGTTCGGACAGTGATTCAGATGATGATGATGCCGCTCTGCTGGCTGAATTGCATAAGATCAAACAGGAGCGCCTGCAGGAGACGGCCCGTCGTGAGGCCGAGAAGAAGCAGGAGGACGAACGCATACGAATGGAGAACATTCTGTCAGGCAATCCGCTAATCAACTATGAGCCGGGCACGGCCGCATCGGCTGCTGGCCGCGCCTCTGGTCTCGGCGGCGATTTGAAAATCAAACGACGCTGGGATGATGATGTTGTGTTCAAGAACTGTGCCCGCTCCGCGCCCGAGAAAAAGACGCACTTTGTGAACGATGCGCTGCGCTCGGATTTCCACAAAAAGTTCATGGACAAGTATATTAAGTAGATGATTAAAACAGATAGTCTAGTAAGCCAATCAACGCGATTTGAACATTCATTCGAAACAGTGGAATCCAACTTCTCTTTCATTTTCATCTTTCATCTTTTTTCCTTTTTTTTTTTTGTATCTCTTGTTTTGCAAATCAATAAAATTAAAACATACCTCTTGTATGAGCTGTGCTTAAACATATTGCCAGGCGCTGCTGGCTTGACCCATTCATTTGGCTGACCGCGACAAAGCCACTTGAGTGCGAAGGGCATGGAACCTTAACCAAAGTGTGAAACCGCAAAAAACATCAGTAGCAGAAACAGCACCAGAAGCAGCAGCAGAAAGAACGGTGCAACGAGTACGTGTGCAGCACCAGCCGGATCAGCAACAGCAGCAGCAACAGCAGCAGCAACAGCAGCAGCAGCAGCAATATGATCAACATGATCAACCTGATGAGCTCGCGAAAGGGCCAGGGCAATTGTCGCTGCTGATGAGGCACGAAGCAAAATCAATTTGCCAAAGGAGGCAGGCAGAAAGCGCAAAATAACTTGGCCAATTACGCGCCAAGCCGCGTTGGCGGCGACGCTGATGATGAACCTTTGACTGAAACAGAGTCGAAACCCATGTAAATCATCAGGTTTTTTGGTATATATATATATATATATATATATATGTGTATATATGTTTATGTATATATATATATATATATATGTGTATGTATATGTATATTGCCACACAATACTGTACGCCTCTTAATGCCGCGCACGCGGCCTGCGATCTGCGAAACTGAACTTCGACTTTGACAATCAGCACACGTCCTCGGCCCGGGAGCCACCTCCTTGGCTGCTTGGTCGCGACTTACGCGACCCGTTGGCTCCTAAACTTTGCCGAACGCTCAATTTTACCCTAATTCGATCAGAAACAAAATCAAACAAAATTAGCCCATCTTCACAATGATCATGATAACAACACTGGCGAACACAATTCCATCTTAGTTTGCAAATTGTCCATAGTCCAAAGAAACACTTGTCACAGTGTCCATGGAGCGAAGCTGATACACAGTAAGTATGTAGATATTCTTGATCAGCAGCAATAGGCGAGTCGACGGCCAGTTGGATGGCATTTTATGTACATCTTGATGAAATGCGGAATATATTCCTTTTGAGGCTGCAGGCGGTACATATGTATATAGATGTATGGATCACTATGGCATAGAGCTAACAAAGCAACTATCGGTCGATAGATGGATTCTCGTTTGCCAGCAATGAAGAAGAAGAAACTTTCCACAGCCATAACTTGTTCACCTGTTGACCGATTTTCATTTAAAAATGCAATAAAATTTGATTATTTGAGAGCTTGAATTGCTTGACATGCTGGGCATTTGAAAACAGATAATGCTTGAGAACAGATAAATAATGAGTAGCATTTTTTATTTTTACCAAACCACACAGCCATAAGAATCTACACAATACTCATGTTTTCAAACTTTGCTCGCTGCTGTAAACAGAATGATGATTATTCATGTTGATCGTTCCGCAGAAGCAGCAGCAGCAGCAGCAGTTGCAGCAGCAGCAGCAGCAGAAGGGGAAAAATGCTGCTGATTGTTGTTATTACGCTGCTTGCTTCTGTCTGGCTGTCTGCTGCACAGTGGCAGGCTCTGTGCTCAAGCTGGGGCACATACATACCTTACAGCTAGCAAACAGACAGACATACAGACAGACATACAGACAGACATACATACGTACATAGATGGGCAGACCTGACCTGCTCCAGCAATGCTAGCAGAATAATTTATTTCCTTTTTGCATTATGCAGCCCATTATTTGTGCATTCATCAGACGGAGGCAATCTGCAATGAACTTTTCGGTAGTCGCAGCGCGCTAAATTGTGGCCACTGGCCAACAGAACAGGCCAGAACAGGCCAGAGCAGACCAGACTCCATAATCATCATCATCATCATCATCATCATGATCATCATTATCATTGGGGCATGGCCTATCAATTGACAGAGATTTTACAACTGTGGCAGTTAAAATGGCGACTGTGGAGCGGAAATGACCGTCGCGGTTGCAAGTGACAAACAGCCAGCGGTTAAAAAGGACATCGCACACGGCTGACCACCAAATAAAGACCACGAACATATGTTTCTGGCCGGCTTTCATGCAGCCAGCAGCCCGCAGCCAGCAGCCCGCAGCCAGCAGCCAGTAGCCAGTAGCCAGTCAGTGCCAACCCACCCATCTTAATTAGAGACGAGCTATTTGTTTGAGATTCGATTTGCAAACGAATTTGGAAACGCAAATTGAACATTTTCTGTGTTTGTTTTGGTTTTTGGCTATGTTTGAAGTATATTAAATGGCAATTGCCCTGTAATTATTTCTACTTATTTCGAATTTTTGTTACCAATTCGTTGCCGAAATATTCATTAAATTAGCTTCAAATTTAGTTTCAAGCATAATCAATAATTAAGCATAAGAATCCAATTAACGTTCAGCAAATTTGCATTGATTTAGTTGACTCATTCAGCCGTCATGGGAAAGCCTTTTGAGTTGTCCAATTAATTGCAGTTTGTAGTCTACTTGATATTTGCAAAAAATCTGTCAACTTTTCTACTTAAGCGCCTTTTCAAAGAATTTATATATTTGATGAACGTGATTAAGCGTTTCCAATGAAAGCGACAAGACGCATTTATCGATCGGAATATGCAAAACAAATGCGTCAAAGATGATGTATAGTTTTACGAGATCAAGTTGAAGAGTCAACTCACATACTAATTAAATATAGAAAGGGCGAACTGGGTTTATTGATACTCTGATGCCAGCAAGTCTTTTAACCAATCTTCGGAAGAGGTAAAATTACGGGAGACATCGGCTCTTGCGATTTTTGGTAATTCTGCTTAAGCCTTCGGTATCAGATTATAAAAACTAGATATTTAAGGACAGTGTAAATGCATTTAAATGTGTTGAGTCCCAAAAAGCTCCATTGTCCAATGTCCAGGAATAAAAATGTGTACAAATATGTATGTATTTCGATGCTTTAACATTTTATAGAATGCAAATTTGCCTCAGCTGTTGCATTTTTTCTGTTGCGTGGACATCGCTGGAGGAGGAGAAGGAGGAGGTCTGGGGTGGACGGAGGGGTAGCTGTGGCAAACTGACAGCTTGACTACTGGTGCAACTGATGCTGCATTATTTAGTTGACCAATTTACACACTGGCAACCGTTTGCCACTGAGTGCAACCGGAAACACATGCACCAAAAGGGCGAACGGCTGCTGTGGGTGCTCCACCCGTTTCAGCGCACTTCTTCCCCGATTTGTTCCATCTACTCTCAGCTGATGTCTGTTTTTGCTGGTAGCTTCTGAGTCCGTTGTCGTTCGATTTTTCCATACCCTGAACCAATTAAAAAATGGTCTAATGACATGCTCGAAAATTAGGAAACATTCATCTTTGGCTAGGAGGTATTTTCGATCCAACGATCTGAAATCAAAAATTAGAAGAAAAATGAAAATTAAGGGGAGGAATCTGAATTTGTATGAATAAATATATATTTGGCTTCCGATTTTTGCTGCTCTATTCAATATTTTTTGCACTTGAATTCAATTTACATTCTTAAAATATATATTTGCCTTTTTTCTGTGTAAGTATGTGAATAGTTAGGGTATCTGCAAGTCCGGCATTCTTATCTTGCAAGATGGTAGTTGTTTTGTTGTTGCTGTGTTGTTGATTTTCGGGTCACCTGCACTTGACATATTTACTCGTTATGGCCATTTGTAAATCGTATCCACTGATGGCAGACACGCAGCGGGCAGCACTTTATTTTGCATGCCTTACTTGTATGAGCTTGGGCAGTTGTGGGGTGGACTTGTGTGTTGACGACTTTGAAGGTTAAGGGTAGGGGTAAGGCTGTTGCACAATCAACAAGAGCAACGCAGCAACTGCATTAGACACTAAAAAAATTATTTAAAAAACCGAATGCTTTGAGTTTGAGGCAAGAAACAAAATGTTTAAAAAAAAAAAACAGGTAAGAATTCTGTTGTCGAGTGAGCTCGACTTCAAAATACCCTGAGCCAATCTATTAAATACGTTCTAGTTTTATTGCCAGCGCCCTCATTTGCCAGAACAGTACCAAAACATTGGCTCAATCTTATTTATGTCGGTGTTTTCATTTAACATAACCCTCGCCATCTGCTTTGGACAAACTGTGTAATAAAGTTCAACTTCCCAAAGTATATATGCTCTGCAACCGAATCCAAATACTGTTAGAGTCAATATTTTGTACAATTTTGTATCCACAACATGGAATTTTTGGCAACAATTGGTTATGTTTATAAAATAAGTCGAAAGCTTTTCTGTACTTAACTGGCTCGATTGTGTATAAATATACTGTTTAATATAATGTCATATATAGTACAGTATTAACTATATATAGTATTTGTAGTTTTTTTTTTTATATATTTGAGCATTGTTTTTCTTTAATATCCTGGCAGAGTGTAGCAGAATTTGTTCTCAATCAGCATATTCACGCTGAGCCAAGATTAAATTGGCAAACACATCTCTTGGTGGAATCTGATAATGAATAAGAGATATTAACTGACGGATAAATATGTGTGGGAAACATATGCATATGTGTACAAATGTGAGGTGCTATTGCCATTGATCAATTAGTTGTTAATATAAATGAATCATAAAGCGTTTCCGACAAACTGCAGCCATTGCATGAGTTCAATGCACCGCCAGCCGCATATGCGTAGAAGGGTTGACCCAAAGGGGGCAAGAGTGGGCCTATACACACATACATGCACACACACATGTAGCATAACTAAGTTCAAAATTATTTGTTATGCGGTTACAAAATATTCTAGTGAATCAACCTGATAGACACATAGATGTATAGTCGATGTGGAGTTTTCTTTGTGGCATGGCGTGCATTGGTAAATGCGTCTTAATCGGTCTTAACACATGTGTCAATGCCAATAAGTCCGCATTTGCAGCTGGGCTGGCCAACTAATTAAAGCTTCAGCGTAATTTGATAAAAAACTAATTTGTGCAGGCAAAAAGCGACAGCAACCGAGCCAACTAATGTCAGACATCTGAGGTGCTTCCTTGTGGCAACAGGTAACACGTGAAGGGGTCCTGTCGGGGCCATCGTCCGACAAAATGCGCAAATTGAACGCACGTTTTTTGGGTTGATGCATATTTCTGTGTAGTGTGTGTGGGTAGACATGCTAGGTGCAGTAGATGCAATGCCAGCTACGCATTGGTTGGTTAGGAGAAAGCGAACCAAAACTAAAAGCTCATTTGCAGTTACTTCCGCTGCTAAATGAAAATGCATTTCCTGGCTGAGAGAGGCGTTTAAGTCGCCGCCATTATGGAACGGGTATACCAAACTCCTTCTCCTTCTCCCTCTCCTCTCTCTCTCTCTCTCTGTGGCTGCTACGGCTGCATGCCAAAACGGTGTCTGTGACATTTTTATGCAAAATGTTGCGACATCTGTAAATGATTTGCTACCATTAGAAGAAGCTGGCTCGAATCAGAGTTACATTCGGACACCGGCTTTGTTTCCATCTCCATCTCCATCTCCAACTGTGGCAACTCTAGCTTCAGTTGCAGGCGGTCAATCGTACTTCCGGCCAAAAGTCACCAAATGTTACTATCGTACCCGATTCCGATTCCTCGTTAGAGCACACGCACTACAATCCGGAAAGGGGGCCTTCACTCCGGCCGGCTACAGGCGCATCCAGACACTGAACTGGAGACTGAGACGGACCTGGAGCTGGAGCTGGAGACAGAGAAAGATGCACAGTCGTAGCCACTAGCCGCAAAATGCGTTCCGTTCACATTTTCTTGCCAACCTTATGCGTAAACGGTACCCAAAAAAAACAAAAAAAAAAAAATTTATATTTATATTTTGAACTAAGAGTTGGCAGCGACTGGCGAATACACTTTGTAGACATAGAGTTGATTGAAGTTAAGCTCGACTTTAGTAAATGAGATGCACCCATCAAAAATAAATATGTTGATCCAAAACTTTGTTGATCTTTGTGCCAAAAAGTAATTTGCTAGCATCAAACTAGTTGCAAAATATGCATTTCATTTTGTAGCCCAAATGCCAAATTGTGGCAAATAACCACATTTATAAATAGATTTAGCTGAGATCAAATGCAACAAAAGGCTGAAGCTGCTATACCCGTAATAAGGCCAAGGATGCAAAGCGGTACCAGTCAAAGGCAACAAATGTGGAAAAGGGGACACTCTGGAAAATGGGGTGTGAGTGATGCCTGAGGCCTGTTACCGATTCCGACCAAGGCCAGGCTAGGCCAGGCCAGGCCAGGCCAGTCCATCTAGCCATTTAGAGTGAGAAATTGACCATTAAAACAGACAGCTACACATGTTGACAAATGCAACGCGTTCCGTGGGGTTGGCAAATCCGATGGGAGCGTGGGGCATGTGCGGCGTATTGTTAATTTGCAGTTGTTGCCAACAAGCCATCCAGTGCACACTGAGAAAAATAACCCAGCTCAAATCAGCAATATATTCTTGACTCAAGCAAAAGTTGAATCAAAAATGTACGCTAAGAAATATTCATAAATATAATCTGAGGTTCAGAACATTTATTATAGAAGAAGCATCCTTTAATTAGGTTTGCTGTCTCCTGCTTCCCACTAGCGGTAAGGCCTAAAGCCTTGATGTATTGCTGAAAGATTAACAATTATTTTTTTTAGCAACTTTTTGTATTTGCTCTGTGTACTATTGCCGTAGTCGTTGCCAAATCCACACAACAAGTGAGCTACGAAGTGAGACTTTTATTCTGTGCTGTCTTCTCTGTTCTACTAATTTCTTGCATATACACAGCAATACACACACCCACACACACATGCATTTAGATATGTTCTTTTGGTGTGTGTCTCGATTGAGTAACCGCAATGCTTGGACCCTCCAGCGGGGTGGCCAAGGGCCATCACCCCGGTGGCTGTTGCCTTATCCAAGTGTAGCAATTCTCATTGCGATAATCAAATTGTAGGTTTCTCGCATGCGTCTGCTTTTGGGTTAGTCTGCCAAGTGATGATGACGATGGTGATGATGATGATGATGTTGATGATGGGTGCAGGCACTGAACGAACATCCGGTGAGCTGCATTTGCATCGACTGCAATGCCAAAGTGTCCTCTTTTGGGGGCCAGCAGTGCGACTACAAAACGCATATATTATGTATGCCAATAAATAGAGGTAGTTAAGAACCTTGCGGTTTCTCCACATGCATTTCAATTTTGAAAAATGCCTCTTGTCCGAGTAGTGTACCTCTCTCTCTCTCTCTCGCTCTCTCGCTCTCTCGCTCTGTCTTTTTTCTACTCGAGGTGGTCACTGCTCGGCGCTCAGTTTGAGTTCTTTGGGTGTCATCGGGCAGTTCGGCGAATTCACACGCCTTTACGAACGATGAGAGTACACATCAAGTGCAGGAGTACTCTAGTCGAGAGAGCTCGACTGTGAGATACCCTGAAATCGGAGTTGCAAGTTGTAAGCATCACTGGCTGAGGGCATGAAGTGTGCAAGGCAATGAGGGAGATGTCTCCGATAAGTATATATATAAATATGTTGAGCAGCATCAATAGTTGAGTCGTCTATCCGTCTGCAATCCAGTAAAGCTATAAAAAACGGATCTGAATTCATATTGTTGCCATTAGAACTATGGGCGAAAATTAGTTTTTGCCATTCAAGATTGTGTTAAGACATTCATTTAAATATTTAGTCATAGCTGTGTCAAAACTAAGCATTTTTTCCAATTGTCTTATTTTCCGATAGTCTCAGAGATCTGCGTGTTCATTTGGACACTCAGATGGATCAAGGACTAGATCGAGTTGATTGCATAGGCCGATCAAGAATGTATATATTTATGCAATAAACTTCACGGAGCAACTTCACGGACTGGGGAACTACAAAAACCAATAGCTAATAGTAAAAATATGACTGTGAGTTCGAGTTCATCGATTGCGATGATGATTCTAACGATGAGTTCGGGGCCAAAGTTGGCGCAATCTTGTGCAAACATTTGCCCCTTTCGGTTGCCTGCCCCCGTCCCCGCCAGTTGCAACAAGTGCGAAAGCGAAAACCCCCTTCATAATTCAGCTGGCAAACCGGTTAGTCGAACGCTGATGCTCTGATTTGTTCACCCAGGCAAATACTTGTGTCTATTGAGATTGGTTTTTCGATTTGTTTAAAACGCGTGGGTCGCCCTGTGGTTGCACTTAATAACCTGCGTTAATTGTTGCTGCTGTTGCATCTTCTTCTTCTTGTTCATCTGCAGCCCTGTCTGCGGCTACAATTTCCGTCAACAGCAACAATGTTTAATGCGGCATAAAAATCAAAGCTCTGAATTTTTTTCCGTTTTTACAGTGCCCGACCGATTGCCATCGCCATACGCATACTAATGGATACCCGGTTCAGGTTCAGGGCGGCTCTTTGGTTTGGTTTACGTGCGGCCAGCGGCGTATATATACATATATATATATATATTTACGATCGTGAGATACATATACGCACGTCGATCCGCTTGTGTAGGGGCTAGGGAAGGGGGTAGGTGTGATTACGTCGAAATTGGCATCATCGTCAATTGTCAGCGCGTCATTTTGCAGCGTGCCGTTGATGAATCACTGCCGTTGTGATCCCACCGTCCGCTGTCCACAGCTCACTTTCCACTAGGCATTGCCTATTGTGTTTGCCCACTGTCATTACTGTCTGAGCTTCACACATTTGGGTATCTAAGCTTTCTTGGCCAACTTGTTAAGTAGCATTTTAATTAGACTCTTTAAGTGTGCGTTTAGGATTTGTTTACCCTGTTTTGAATTTATGTAGAGCCTGCTTGTATACTTAATTTGTTTAGTTATATTTATATAGGAAATATTATTATGACTTTTAGACAGATCTAATCAGACAAGAAGCAGAACAGACTTGAAATGCTCATCGGACTAGTGATGGTATCCTGTCCACTAGGAGGCTTAACTAGCTAAACTCGATGTAATCAGTAATGAAATGAAACTATAATCACAAATGCATTATCATAAATGTTCACAATTAAATTGCAAAATTTTGAAACATTGAAAAATGTCAAAATATCAATCTTCAAAATGAATAAACATCAAAGCACAATTCGTGGCGCAGATGAGAGCATCTGTGTTTCGTTGTGACGACTCTGACTGTGGGGTTTCTTGCCTGGTTATTGTTTAATTATGCCAAATCCATAAATGTATGCATGTGTAAGCCGTGCAAAAGTGTTCGCAGCCGGGTTTTGCCCATGTCCATGGGAAACGTGCACCAGATCCTAAAGCGACGTCTACAGATACTGCACAAACTCGAACTCGAGCAGCTATTTCACATGCATCCAGAATTTCTCCCATCTATTGGGTTTTTTCTTTTAACAATTATCGTTAACTGTTGAAATCGTAGATGCAATCTAATAGATCAATAAAATTAGTTAGTAAAAAATCGCCTATCCCCTGGGGATGGCCAGAGAACTCTTTAAATAAAGTGAAACATTAATTTGAGGGAGAACAACCACAGTAACGAAATGTCGATCAAATTTCTATTTTATTTTTAGTTATTTGTTACACTGTAAATAGTATTTACTTAATAAGCGGTTAGCAACAAAAACAATAACACAGTCGTATAACGCCTGCGGTGGCGCCAACAACAAATATATCACAAACGAAACTGGTGCCAAAATAATCAAAAGGCTAATAAAATAACTGTAATGATGTGGGCGTAACAGCAGCAGCAGCACCAGCAACAAAAACAACAACCGCAGGTTCAACAACAAAAACAACAATAACAACAATAACAACAACAGCAACAACAACAGGCACAACACTAATCAGCAAACGCGACGACCTTTTGAAGAGGCAATAAACTGCAACCGCTAATCAAGCTGCCAGGTTGCATTAAAGGCGCCTCCCGACACCCAACCCGGACGCGGTAAAGCGTTGCGGGGACCGTTGCACAGAGACGTCTGTGTAAAGAGCCAGTGGATGCACTTTCACCCAGCTAACCACCATCAGCCTCACCCCAAATGCTGGTAGCCGTGACCTTCACGGCCCCCATTTGCATGCGGTCCTCGACAAGCAGGCGCATCCCATACTTAATTACAGGACCCATAGATGAATGCCTCATCACATATGTATACAAATATATAAATACATATATATATATATATATATATATATGTGTATACATGTACATGGAACTGTTTATTTATTTATTTAATTAGCTATTGCGTTTTTAAACAAATGCTGCCGCTTTTTATAAGTAAAGCAAATAGCTTTAGTAAATGTGGGATGCAAAGGTTAAAAAGTTGCCCACCACCCGCATCCCTTGCAAATGCATCTAAATGTCAACATATTTGAGCTGAAAGTCTTGCTTTTAAATCTATTTGAAATAAATAAATAAAGTAATTAAATTCCGTTTAAGATTGAAATTAAAACAAGACATGTGATCTGCTATTAAAAATACACTTCACGATTCAATGGGGGGTTTTTTTTTGTGTACCCCCGAAGAGGGTATTTTAATTTTGGGACTAAGTTTGTAACGACTGGGACTGGTTTGTACCCACCAGGTATATGTTCTTGAACAGCATTATTAGCCATCCCCGTCTCTTCCCATTTTGTATCTCTCATTAATTTCAATGTTTGCCAAAGGCAGTGCGGAGTCAATCGGATCTGGGTTGGAGAGTTTCTTAGTTGTGTGGTGCAGATAGATATCAATGCCACCCTTTCTGATGCAATACAAATACACAAATGTACACAGCCAGTCGAACAGTTCAAACACGCATAAAAAGATTATAATAATCAAACTTTAGATATCAGCAGCAGATGAACTGCGGTCAACAAGGGTATGTAATATTCAGCGTGCCAAAGAAAGCTGTTTTTTGCTGCTTAATATGATAATATGTGATCAAATCAACTGGCATTTGATTTCATTATTTTGAGCAGAATAAATCCCTAAGCTAGAGTTCTATCACCAAGCAGACAATACGAAGCAGCACTTCGCCTTCGGGCCCGACCCGAAGCAAAGTAGGGCACGGCAAAAACATGGTGCGGGTTTTAGTCGATTTGACGCCTCTATGTTTTGTCTGCTTAGTGGTTCTACTTAATTCAATGGCACACGCCATTCTCCATATATTTGCCTCTCCCTGTCCCTCTGCTCCCCTTCCCCTTCCCCTCTGTCTCTATCTCCATCTCTTTTGTTGGTTTGGTGGCTGGTTGCTGGTGGCTGGTGGCTGGTGGCTGGTCGCTGGTGACTGGTCTGTTGTTGTTGCCTGATTTTTGCCGCCTGCTGTCTGCGTTTGATGCGTGTCTGACACATGCCAACACATTAGCCGCGTCCTGACATGCCGTGCCCAGTTCCCCCCGCCGTCCGGCATCGGTGCAATTGCCACCACATTGTATTTGGTTGTCGGCTAATTTGTAATATTTTCTCGTTTGGTATTTTGTTTCGTTTTTGATTTTGTTGTTGTTTTTTTGTTTTTCCTGTTTGTTAGTATTTTTTGTGAGCACAGTAAATTAGGCAATGAGCTAAATTTACATACAAAATCGAACCGGGACAGCCGATGGATGCATCAAATGCCAGGTGTGTGCACTTTTTGCTAGTCTCAAATCCTGCGGTGATTTGTCAGTGGCCATCATCAAATGTTTCCTCTACTTGTGCGTGTGCGTGCCGTCTCGCCACTGACAGCCAAATTGCGCTGAGCGGCACTGACCAAAAATATCAAAAAAAATACAAAAACGGATACAGAAACAAAAAACAAAAAAACATTAAAATTTTTAAGAAAATAACAAATCAAAGCTCGGATCGATGTTGTTGTGTTAGTAGCTTTTAAGCTTTGCCTCGATACGTAACTGACTAATTTGCCTGATTAGTCACAGAGCAGTTGACATTACTCATACGCATCGTATATTGACCGTTGTCTTTATATCAGTCTGTATACATCCAAATGATGTACGCAATGAGTATGAGTTAAAGCTACTACGTCAGCAGTGATAAGAGGCCGAGTCGTCGTCATCATGCTAAGAAACCCACATGCCAAAAGTTCCCAGCATCTCACGCGGCTAATAATACTATGTGAGAAACGGCTTGCTATAAATAATACATTTTGATTCTCGTGTAATGCTACTCATACAATGTTTATCGGCAATATCACCAAGTTGCGCATTTGCTCTGCTTTATTTGTTTTATTTTCATTTTCAGCTAATACATTGCGGCCCCAAAGTGTTAGGCCAGGGCCACTGCTGTGGTCCAACTAACTGGCTGAAAACCCAGCGATCCGATGTGAATCATTCCTCGTTTCTTGGTAACTGCTGTTGCCGTTGCCAGAGAGCAAATTGCTGAATTCGCGCTCACAGCCAACGGTAAGAGCGTAAGGGTGAGACAAAAAGAGACAGCGAGAGAGAGAGAGAGAGAGAGAGAGGGAGAGGGAGAGGGAGAGTGAGTCTACTGCTGGCACTAACGTAGGTAGGTGTTTTGCCACTACTACTGATCATCAGCAGCGAACTCTTTAAATTTGGGAAATTCTGATTGCGTTTGAAATATGCATGCAAATGCGAACAGTAAATCTTGGGGTATGCCCCACAAATAAACAGTTAATATTGACATGAACACATCTAGAAACACGTTATTTTATATATCATTAGGAAAGGGTTTTTTTTTTTTTTTGCCCTTTATCGCGCTACTATTTTCTATAATATACTTGTCTTGTTGGGTAATTTGATTGCATAATATGCATGCAAATACAAATACAAGCGAATTTCAAAAGGTAAACAGCTGACCCTATAACTGTTGTATTTTATCTGTATATTTATTTTTTTGATCTATTCCGATAGCTCTTTGCCATTTCTGTTTTCAACTTCGGGTTCAGCTTGCTCTGACTTTGACTTTCTTCATTGGGGTCTACTATCCTCCAGAACTGAAAGTCATTTTACTTAACTGATAAGGTTTATTATATCATCATCAGTCTGCCACGCACACACACACACACACACACACACACACTCAAGCGCACATCCTCTCTTTGCGTGCAGCTCTTTCAACTCGCTCTCTTTTATTCAGCGCAAGCTTGCCTCAATTGTGTGAGTTGAACATTCTCTTTGGTGGGTGGCGACGCGTTGCTGTCGATGTGGTTTTCTGTGGGTGTTGAAAGATGTTTGTTGTGCTTTTTGTCCACATAATTGTGGGTGGAGCCAGCCGTTTATTTGTTTAGCTGTTTGTGCTACGTTGCCTTTGTTTGGCCACCAGCCAGCCAGCCAGCCAGCCGCAATTTATATTCGCTTTTAGGTTCATTTGTTAAATGAGCGCAGAGTACGCACACCGTACGAACTTCATATGAACTTCGTTGTGGGCTTATTTAGTCGATTGTGGAAGCATTCAGTAGCGTCCAGTTCCAGTTCCAGTTTCACTCACAGATTGTGTGCTGCACTTACCACACTCACCGTACACCAGAGCGAGATGGCGCACTTGTTTTTGTGTCTCATTATTTTTTTGCTCGGTTTGCTCGGTTAAGCGACTTTACACACACACACACACACACACACACATACATACTGTGTGTATGGGCACAAAGTGTACAGCAACTAAGTCTTTATATATATACATCTATAAACCCTTAAATATCGAAAGATGTGCACAAAAAGTTTAATTACATTTTACTTGACTTTACTTTACTGACTTTTTCTTACAATTTGACAGAAGTTACAAATATGCTTGAGCCATAATAAATAAATAAATATATTAATAAATAATCAATTTATATGCTTATAGTTTTCATCTAATGAACTAAAAATATTAGTGCTTTACTTTAAAATTATGTACATCAATTGGAACTCATCTTGTGACTTAACGAGAAACTCGAATTCATCTAAATGCAAATTATGTTTTTCATATTTAAACGACACACAAAAGTAAAGATAACAAAATTGTTGGATACCTGAGAACAACAATTACAGCGTGCAATATGTGTGTCAATTTATGAGCTAAATAAAACTGGTCAATGGAGGCAAAAGAGATATTCACTAACAGTTCAATTCAGGATATTTAAACATTTATACACACATTATACACACACACACACTGCTCCCGTTACCTGACACTAATAAAGTGAATGCGGATTGTCTGTCATTTGTGCCTGCTGCAGCCTTGTGTATATTTAACCTTAAGGATAGATGCTCTAGTGGCGATTTGTGTTCAATGTGGCGACAGGACCACCCGGCTGGGGGTACATACACACTTACATATACGTGAACAATACAGTAGCTGGCAATGGGACCGCACAAGCTACGCTCACCGGCTGACTGACTGACTGATGGAGTGACTGACTGACTGACTGACTGACTGACTGATGTAGTCCGAGCTAAAGTTAATTAGTCCAGCAAAAACAATAACCTAGTGCTGAACTGAACACTAGACCACGCAGCTCTGTGCTTTGGTAATTCAATTCGCCCATCATAAACTGCTGACAAAGTTCTATGTTGCTGGTGGTGCTGCTGCTGCTGCTGCTGTTGTTGTTGGTGTTGCCACCGCAAGCTGATTGAATGTACATGTGAGCGATGAAAATTAAGATCAGCCCAGATGAGTTACGGTACACGTTCTGCAATAAATAGTCTCCCCGAAGATGGAGCACAGACGCGACACTTGGAGCTGCCCTGTGTGTGTCGTCGGGCTTCTTGTTGTCATCATCTGCTCTGTCGGTTTTGGGGGCGCATGCTTCGATTGTGGATCACCGATCGTCAAGCGTCGAACGTCGAGCGTCGGCATCTTTAACGCTCGGCTTACTTGAAACATCGTACAATCGAACATCTCTATAACCAACCTGTACACAATGAAGTTCGTGGATATTATGAACTCCTGTCAAGTAGACTAATAACTCAGATGTACGATTTCGCTCATGCATTTTGAGTCTGGGTTTTTTATGGACAAGTTAAGAGAGGCAACATAAATAGAAATATTCCTGTAAATATTCAAAAATAGTGGTGAATATCATGTTTTTCATTTAAAATCCAGTCTTATTTAATTTTCATAATATTTATATACAAATTAAGAGGGGGTGCATAAGTACTTGATCTACTCAGACTGAATAATATAGTTATTTTCACTATAGGCAAGTTCGACTGTAGTTGTGTTGGCAGCTGGCAGGCGGCAAGACTGACTAGATTTGGCTTCTCGCACTGGCTAGAGTTACCACAGTTTCTCAATTCGATACTGGAAAAGAGCTGGGGGCGGGGGGAGGGTGGGTTGTGCATTGCATAGTTTTGCAATTTAACAATTGACTGCAGTTCAGCTTTTGTTGTTGTTGTTCTTGTTGTTGTTGATGCTGTTGATGCTGTTGAAGTCAAACAAACAACAGAGAAATGTTGGCACCTTAGAGCATTGAGTAAGGATGGGGTTCGGGGGTTAGGTGTAACTGCGGCGGAGTGTGCAATTTATTTATGCCAGGCAGAAAACCGCAAGAGCTTTGCACGATCCGAGATCCACGAGAAACACGTCGAAGACGCAGTCGTAGTTGGAGTCGGAGTCAGAGTCGGAGCTCAGCCATCCAGACAATTGCAGATGGTAGTCCAAATCTAACTAGGCGAGAGAGATTTGGAGAGCTGGATTCTTCTTCTTTGTGGTGTGGTTTAATGTTGCTGCAATGCCTCGAATCATAATTTAATTACACACACTTTTCAAGTTTCATTCCAAATTCATAATTTTTGCAATTGTTAATGTTGTTGTTGTTTTTAATATATGCGCATAATTAACCGTTGTTGTTATTGCCACCATTTTTGATGTATTTTACCTGCTGTTCCCTTTGCCTTCCATTCGCGTGTGGTTAACTTTTTTGCATAATATTTTACATCGCACAGCTCTTTTTATTGAAGTAGTTTTATTTATGTACACGCATATACGAATAACATATGTACATACATACATATGTACATATGTACAAAATGAGTTCGACTTTTGTTTGGTTGTTTTTTTTCGATGACGTTGCCAAGTAACTCGATTAAATATTTTTAAATAAATAACTTTATTAATAGTCTTCATTCATCTTCCATATAACGCTTTTGATCTTCGCATTCAAACAAAATAACAAAAAAATGTATATAATAATGCATACTAATCTAGGCTTAGGATCTATTCAAAAAAAAAAAAAAAATTAATAAGTAGAGATACATTTATTTTAATATGTTTAATACATATTCTTATGCTAACATTCAGTGTACTATAAATATAAGATAAGCGATTAATGTCAAAAATTTAAATACATTTACACAAATGTGCTACACACAATGGGTATTATTTACAGTCCTCTTCCTTATAGGCGTTATAAGTTACAATTATGATGGAAACAACATAAAAAAATCAAAATAAAATTAAAAATAATAATGTTTCTTACTAATGATTTGATTTAGATGAGGCAAGAAATATGTGTTTATCTTGTTGTTGTTGTTGTTGTTATTGTTGTTGGTGATATTTTCCGCCTAGTTGCAGTTGTGTTTCAGTTCTATGGGTCAATAGGGGCGCCACACTTGCGTCATATCGCCCACATCTTCCTCCCTCGCCGCCTCGCTGCTCACATCACTCTGATGTTGTTGTTGTTGCTGCTGTTGTTGCTGCTGCTGCTGCTGCTGCTGCTGCTGTTGTTGTTGTACCTCAAGTTGTCGCTGAGCTTCGTGTTGATGCTGGTGATGATGATGATGATGCAAGTGATAGTTGTGTGCGGCACCTTCCGCCGCCTGCTCGGCAATGGCGACCGCTGCCTGCTGCTGCTCCTGCTGCTGGTCTTGCCCCATTGGTATACCCCCAGTGCCAGCGCCCAACCCAATCTCAATGCTGGAACGACTGTTGGCCAGGGAACTGATGGTCAATTGCTGATCTGTGGACAGGTACTGTTCCAGCTTCTCGCTGCTGTGCAGATGCAGATGTATCTGATTCTGGTTGACAGTCGAATACAGCTGCGGATACAGCACCACTGGCGGAGGTGGCGGTGGTGCTCCACCGTGTCCACCAGCACCACCATATTGGGCAGCCGTTGCCGAACAGCTGCCATACTGATAGTTATTATAGCCATTCGACCAGGCCGTCGCCGCATTGTTGTATGCCGTCGGTGGTGGTGGTGGTGCACCGTAGCTGGCGTTAAGCGATTCCAGGTCCGATTTGCAGCCGGCGCTCCCATAGCTACCTGCCGTCTGATACGGATCCGCGGAGAAGCCATGCATCTCAGGCAGCACCGTGGACAAATGATAATTGCCAGCGTCCAATGTGGTTGTATCGTAGCCACCCATTGTGCTACCATAATGATTCATCGCTGTCGCATTGCCCACCGCCACCGGTGCGGCAGCTGGCGGTGGAGGTGGTGGCGGTAGCGCAACCTGGTGTTGCAAGTGGTGCGCATGATGATGATGCCCATGCGAATGTGAGTGAGAGTGACTGTGACCGGAGTGTGCATGATGATAGGGAACCCCAACGCCCATGCCAACTGGATAGGCAGCGCTGCTGGTCGAGCCCGTCCACTCGGCGGCGCCTATCAGATCCGTTTCTGCGAATAAAAGAACAAATAGAAAAAATGCTAGCGTTTCAGAGATGGATTCGAGCATCAGTTCCATTTACATGCTACCAAATGCGTCTATAGACAAAAAGCCAATTAACAAGCCACTCACAACCCGCGCACCAATCCGGCCAATGACGCCCACTTGTCACAAACATACACGGGCTACTGGCAGAACGGATAATTGAAAAATAATTTCATATATGCGAGCGGGATTCACGTGTGTGTGCACCACCCAAACCACCCAAGCCACCCAAATTCCACGGCCAGGCAAGGGGTTAACAAATTGCCAAAGCAAAAGAAAATTCCAAGGCATGCCACCGTGCAACGATAACAACAGCGGGACGTCGGCATTCTCCCATAGACCAGCCCAACCCTCTTGTCTGCCCATCTCCAATGTTTGACACAATGTCGCTCGCATATTTTGACTAATTATGTAAGTCAGCGTACCCAGAAACTGAGAAAACTTCCAACACTCAAGCACCCCCCGATGACAAGGAGAGCAGCGCCAAAAATTCCGTTTAATTAATCAAATTTATTAAAAGCAATACGCAAAGAAAACGGGGCGCCAGGTAAAATAAAGATACAACGTCTTACGAGAAAAATATACTTATGGTATACACTGAAAGAAAATCATAGCAATTCAGTTGTCTAAGTTGGCTGGAATAAACCTTGTCATTTCATCGATTAATTATAGTAATTTATTTATATTAATTCAACGATGTGTACGAATTGGAGATGCCCAGTGTGCAATACTTTACCTTCAGTTAAGTATTGAATACAGGGTATTTCATATTCGAGTTCCTTTTCCCTTTCGACTTGTAATCTTGACGATATTCAGTACAAAAACTGTGAGCGGTCAAAAGAAAGGAATTGAAGCTGAAGGATTTTTTATTATTATGAATTCTTGGTATGATCTGCGATTAGATTAATAATTATGTAATGTTCTGAGCAACTGTAATCATTTGATAATAGTTAACGTGACTTTATAATAAATAAATTAGTTGCATATAATTGAAGGCGGACAGTTTTTAAAATAAACTTGATGCGCTCCAATCTTTGTTTTTTGTTCACGGCAATTCGCTGACCAATTTTGGTTATCAAACTCGTTTCTTTGGGCCCTACCTAACCACTTAATGAGAGGGTCGGACAGAGGGGGCAGGGGCAAATTGCAGGCAAGCAACTTTTCACCCGGCACTTATCACATTTTAATGTTTCAATTAAGGCGCAAATTGCATTGCAACAGCAATAGCAAAAGCTGCAACCACGCCGAGTAGCAATCACAAGACACACAACTACCGCAACTTAGCGAGGATGCAATGAAGTGAGACCGCCAGGATGAAAGCAAACCGGGCGTATAATGGCCCTAAGGGTAAGCAAGCGATATGTGTCTGTATGCATATATATACATATATATACGAATATATTTGCAACTATATATGTATTTATGTGGCTGGTTAGGGCACAATTTGCATACTCTCGGACTGGCACGTGGAGTTATTTGCCAAAGCGAATACAATCCAAAGCTAATGGATATGGTAGGGTTGGGTCGGGATAGTGCCTGCCATAAGTTTGCGTATAGATAATGGCCTCTCATTAATGTCACTTACATTGGCTATAATTACAGGCTTTGTTGCGTATACGCAATGCACATTTTCTCGCACAAAAAATACATTGCATGACTAATGGCTGTAGGTGCGTACCTCTTCTGTTCATATGTTTAGTGCAAAGCTACTTTCAACCTCAATTAAATTGATTTAATATTCTAATGGAAACTAGTAACGCTATTTCAATTCACTCAAATTGCAAATTGCTTTTCATTGAGTTACTTGTGGTAATAATTTGAAACCATTTTGCTCAATGTGAAATATTAAATTCTTAAATGGTTAGTTACAATATGAAATGGTAAGAGTAGAGAGGAAGGCATTCGTCTCTCGATTGAAAATTGTAGAACATTTTGTAATTGATTTATGAAATTTGGCTTTTCATTTTAGCTCAACATTTGAGCGTGGTAACTATAATAGTTCTATCCTTCGACAGCGTTTTTCTCTCAGTGTATAACATTTACAAAACTGGATTGCATCACAAAATATTGTTGGAATTTATTAATCAGTGATTTAAATTTAAATTAGCATCCTCCTGCAAAAGCTAATGTAAAAACTGCATCTGCTTCGTTGGAAGTTTCCAAAGGGTTTGGGGAAGAGAAGTTAAGGAAGGGGCACAAAAAGTGGGGGAAGCGGAGTAAATTTGCTGAGCAATTAACAAAATTAGCATATCTTCACACACAAACACTGGCACACACACACACTGGCACACACACACACACACACACACACTCATACACACAGCCAGAGACTGGCCGGATATCTTCGATTTTCGCTGGCCATATCCCATATCCGCTTGGCGTGCGATCAAGCGTAAGGAAGATCATGTTGAAGAGGTAGATACAATGTATATATGTATGTATGTATGTTTGTATGCATGTATAAGTGTTGCACACTGCGCATCTAAACTAATCGAAACGAGCTTGTCTGCAACCAGAAACCACAGCTGGCCAATAATCGCCGTCAGCAGGGCATTGGGCATTGAGCACAAGTTGCTGCTCAGCCCCAAATCGTCAGCGACCCCGCTTCCCGTTCCCCATTTCCCATTCCCCATACTCAATTGCCATATGCCTCATTGCAGGTTCTCACAGCTTTTGCGTTGCCGTCGCCATCTTGGGGCTCATTAAGGACTGGTGTTGCAGCAGTACCCGATACCGTTGTCTCGGCAGCTTGTTGTACCAACAACTGCCAGAGTAATGTTAATTAAAGTACATACCTCTGCCACTGCCACTGCCTCTGCCACAGCCTCTGGCTCTGCCTCTGACTCTGCCTCAGCTCACTGCTTAGCCTTTGCTTTTGCATTTTTTTTTCGGGCTTGCAAAATGGCGGACGGTGAAAAAAAAGAAAATAGTAACAACAACAGCAACAACAACAGCAACATCATCATCATCATTGTGGACGTCGCGTTGTAAACAGCAAACGGCACGAAACGGAAGTGAGTTTGCGGTTTTGGTTTGGCTTTGCGTTTGCGTTTGGGGTTTGGGGTTTGCGTTTGGGTTTGGGTTTTGGTGGCGGACCAACTTGGCCACAGTTGGCGTTTTATGGGCCAAAAAGATTTCATTTCAATGTACAATGGTTGACATTGTTGTTATTGTTATTGTTGTTGCTTTTTTTTTATTTTTTAGTTTTTTGCGTTTGCAGCGACTGCTGCTGCTGTTGCTGTTCATACATATTTTTGGATGCATCTTGCAGCTTGCAGCATTTGGTTGGTGCCGTAGCAACAGCTGCGCAACCGCATTGGGATTGATTTGTGGCTTTTTGGGCTCACAGACTGTGTAAAAAGTTTGACAAAAGTGCTCCCTTCCCCTTCCCCTTCCCCTGCCCCTCACCCACCGTAACAGGTGTGGATCTACATATTGCACAAGTTCTCAAAACCCAAAAAAAAAACTAAAAAAAAAAACAAAAATGTGTAAAAAAGGTTACTTGAATAAAATTAAATGAATGCAATGTGTGCAAACACGAACGCAACAGTAACATGCCAAATATTGCCGCTTTTTAAGGCACACACACATACACACACACACACACACACACATGAAGGTGTTACCCATTGCACAGCAATAAAATTTGAAGTCTTTCGCTTTTCATTTTATTAAGAAAATGATTTTTCAGTTAATAAAATATATAGTAAAACAAATTGAAGCCTAACGTTGGCGTAGAGAGATTTTCAATATCCGCCGATCCCCAAATCTCTTTATATGTCTATATTATCATAAAAACTTCGAGCTTATCATACGGTCAAATGAAGGCAACATTTTCAAGGATTTTCATTAAAAGCTATTGCCTTTCACTTTTATCTCAGTTACAAAATATTTAAAGCCTGACAATATATATTCAAATTCAATGTGAACAGACACATGGCTGAAGGTGTCCCTTTATTTATTCCTTTCTAAGTTACTTCCTTTCTAGGCCCTTACTTTTCTAAGCTCTTCAATCAATCAAATACAAATAGTAGTTCAATATTTATATAATATTGATTTATATAGCATATTCATACGGTGTCCATGAACTCCACTTTCGCTGTGGGCTCAATATGCAATTTGGTATACCACTTTAATTCCCGATTATATGACACTAATAGAGATTAGTTGCTCGACTTCTTGGAATTTCCGAACGATTTCCGCTGAAAAAAGCGCTATGATTTTTAGCGCGGCTCATAATTTGTGTAAATTAACAACTGAAGCGCCACATTTGAATATTTATGTCTTGGACTTTTTCAACAGTAACAAGCAAAAAAATTATACATTTATATGTGTATATGTATTCGTGTGTGTATATTAAGAAGCGCAATGCTGCCCACACGCACGCTCTGCGATTTTGAGTTTGAGTCTAATACGTTTGGGGCATTTCCGGCTTGGACTTATTTTAGAAGCCAAACAAACAGCGTAAAAAAATTCGATTGCAGTGCCAAAGGCCACTAAATTGTGTGCTTTGCTGCTATTGCTTTCGACGACAACGATATCGACGATGTGTCATTTTATTAACAACATATATTAATATGCATTGTATTGTATTTTGTATTTTGTATTTCGTATTTCGTATTTGGGCAGTTCGATGAGCCTCAGACTCTGCCTTTGCCCCAGCCTCTGGTTTTGCGGCAGTAACGCAATGAGACAACAAAAAATGCAAAATTCATAAATTAATTAACATAAGCGACGCTTAGTCGCTTAGCGGTATCACTGTGTTTTTTTTTTTTTTTCTGTTCACTTTCGTCTAGTTTCAACAGTGACCAAACAACAACCAGCTGACTCACGAGACAGTGAGTCAGTCCCATTCCCATACCCACAACCAGTGCTTCAGCTTCAGCTTCAGCCTCAGCTTCGGTTTTAGCTTAAGCTTGTTCTTGAGCCAGTTTACAGCTTGAATTTCAGTTCCTCAAATTGCGTTAAGCGAAAAATTTGTTGGCTTCTTAACAAAGTCTTTTTATGCCTATTTTTAGCTGTTAATTAAGAGGCAGTAGAGTTTTGCACAGTCGAAAGACTCCGACTACAACATTCTTAAGCCTGCAAACAGGGTATTGCCTAGTTGAGCACGCTTAGTAGCTTTTCATAAAGTTTTCTATGCTTGCAGGACATATAAAAATAAAGTTAGAACTTACCATATCTATGGAAATATGAAGCTAGAGTCTTTCATATATGCTTTATGCTTTATCTTTATCTAGATTCAACGATTGTTATTGAAAATTAAACTCTTTTAGATTTTTGTCGAAACTTATTGTAAGTATTTGGGCCTTCTGGGTAGTTGATATTGAATCGTTAAACTCAAGTAGAATCATTTCGAGCATATTCTTTCGAAACTGAGCCCGTTGAGTACGCGTGCTCCCTCAAATAAAATAAGGAGCGGCGAGAGCCTAACGACAACAATGATTAACGTCAATGGCACTGAACTATTTTTAAGCTTCGTTGAAGAAAATAAATAAATTAGCGGCACAATGTTAAAATATATAAGTAATAAATACTAAAAATAAATCCAGTCTCTCAGATTGAGATGCGGCAACGGTCAACGTTTATTAACTCAATTAAAACATTTTAGGCCGTCTAGTGTCAGTCGCATCAAATCGACTCGAATCGAGTCGAGTCGAACCCTCGTTTTTTAACCATTGCATGCAGTAAGGCACTCTTTGTAAGTGCTTCCAAAAATAGCGAAAATCTGTCTATTGTTCAATTAATCTGTGCATTCATTTAAATGTGTAGAGAGCCCCAATAATCAATGGCAATATTTTCGTATTTAGTTGCATATACACAAGTTAATGCAGCATTGTTAAAAAAAATGTTTTTATTTTATTTTTTTAGCTCTAAATAAAATGTATTTTTAAAAGTAGGCAAATTCATTTGCACTTGTCAACTTTGCATTCCTTCTATTATTGAAATTGTTGACTTTCTTAATATTTAAAATTAAGATAAACTAAGAATCGCGAGTACTGAGGCAATCATGAAGTGTGTGCTTAATTTTGATTAATTCTCATCTTTAACTCTCACCAAAAAACTGAATGGTTGTTATGTCTGCATTATCTGGTAGTCATTTAATAAGAACCCACCAAAAAGGCTTCTATAAATAAACACGCACACAGAAGCAAAGACGCTCAACATTAATACTCATTGCTTCATTAAGATGCGAGATTGTTGAGCGAAAGACAGAGAAATGGAGTGGACTAGATTGGATTGGAAAGAGTTCTTTGAGAGTTTGATTTGGGTAGCTTACCTTGAATTTGGGGCGCGTTGGGCTTGTAGCCCTGGCAATCCGAATTTATTGTACTATTCGACGATGAGTAATTGCTGCTCAACTGTTGAGCAACACTAGCGTTTGTGGTTAACGCATTGCTGGCCGATGCAACCGACACTGCAGCAGCCGCCGCTGCCGTCGTGGCTGCCGCAACCTTTGCGGACCGGCGTAGATTTTCGAGCTCGCGAAGTGTTTTTTGGTAACCGTCAATGAATGGTGGCTGGCCCAGAGCCAGAGCTCGATATTGGGGACCGCCGGGTGGGCCTGCAAATAGTTTAGAGTAATGTATCGTAGATGGGCATAAGAATTGCGCAGAAATCAGTTAATAGAGCTATAATTCCACTACAGTTAACGTCCACACACACAATATGGCCAAAAGCCGCAAACATCTTAATCTCAAGCATTATTGGACGGGCTATAGTCAAGGAGTCCTTATGGACTTATAATTCTTTTCAAACATTTGCTGATAACTAATCTTGTGACAATGTCTAAGTTTCAGCTATGTGTTTCTATGGCTCTAAGAGTAATGCATTTTTCGACTAGTACGTCAAGATAGGTCAATTTCTGCCGAGCAATTTAGACAGTCCTTGCCACAAATGAATACACAACCCTCATGCTATATGTCTGTTGATATATTCGTTCCACTGATACTCTCCTGATCATCTGTAACGAACACAAACTCAAGGTTAACTCAAGCTGCAGCATATTTTAAGTGTATATATGGACTACATATATATTTATATATATATATATATATATATATATGTAAATAAACACGTATGTAGATTAAGTATTGCAGTGAAGACATAAAAATGCATAAGCGTAAAAAAATTTATAAAAATAAAGAAAAAATTAATTCATACTCGTATATGCATTACACAAAGTAAAAAAAAAAAAAACAACTCAATACGACAACATTGCCGCCTTTGCAAAAAGGTTTTCTTTGAAAACCGCAAAATTTTCAGAAACCGTAGGAAGCAATGCAATTCAGTTCAGTTGAGTTGAGTTGAGTTGTGTTGTGTTGAGTTGAGCTCAATACGTCCGTCCGCCCGTCCGTCCGTTCGTCCGTCTGGTAGCATGTCCGTCGGTGTGTTCAGGCAAACCGGCTGCACTTTTCAAACACCTTTCCTAAAAGGCATCGCTCAACAAAATGGCCGAAGTCTGTCACACGATCTGCACTGCAATTTTCAAGTCAATCTAACGAAAATATTTTGAAAGAGATCCTCTGCTCTGATGTGGTGCACACCTTCCGCCAAGGGGATTATGAATGATTACCATTGTGTGCAATTGGCCTATACGGCTTAGCCATTTACATCAATTAGACACTTGTTTAATGCGGCCTAAGTGTCGTTGCCTAGTTCTCAGTGCTCAGTGCTCAGTGCTCAGTTACCAATTCCCATATTGGCCACATGGCGCAACCTAAAACTCAGCGGGTGGCGCTCGCCTTTCTTTAGATACACCTCGTACTTGGCGGACTGGAGAGTGTTGTTCTTTGCTTATCGAAGTGTTACTTGTGTGTGTATGTTGTTTAGTGTTTATTATGGCTTTTGGCATTAGTGGCTACTTACTTGTTTTGGAGCGCGGCTCCCTTGGACCGTCAACGGTCACTTTGATGGCTTTGGCATAGGTGGCAACCTGTGGTGGGCTTGTTGCAACGGTAATTGTCAGTGTAAAGCTCTTACCTGCAACAACAAGAAACAAAAAGGTCCAGAAAAAAGGGTATTAAACGTCTTTTGTTGATTTATGCGACAACAAATTGGCTACCGAATCAATATTTAGCTCCTCCTCCAAAACACTACTTCAAACGCCTCTGTGTGTTTCCCTTCACACACCGAGGGTATTCGGTCTGCTCTGCAGTGTTTGCAATGTGCAACTGGGCTATAAACAGTATATATAATGGATATAATCCATATATATCAATTATAAATGCAAACCATAGGAGATAAAATGCTGTAGTTTCGCTTTAGAAAAGGATTCGCAACTTTTTGAATTTAGTTTTTTCAATGGATAAATTTATGTACACATTTGAAAATCAATTAAGACTGCTTACAAGTTCCTTTATTTCTAGTATCATTTAATAAAATAAGTTTGTAAATGAATAATTAGCCAAAATGTGTTATTTTCCAAGTGTATCTATGCGTCGGCTAGCACAGAAAAAACAAGAACATTTTAGTTTTTAACGACGCAGTTTATTTGAACTTGTGGCATAAATTTTGTTGATCCTTCCTTGATGGTTGCCTCTAAGTGTTTACAGCCGCTAAAAATACAGCCATAAAAATGTTGAAACCTGTCCGCTGAGAGCGCGAAACTGGGCAACAATGTCCTGTTTCAATGGGCTTGACCATGTTTACACTATTTATGCCCAGGTCGGACTGTTGAATGTTCGTTTGGTTACTGCCATAATAAGTTTATCGACTTGCAAACCACAGGCGTAAATCGATTATCGGGTGCGAGGAAGCTGGGTCATCTGGCGACAGACTATTGCAGTTGCCGTGCTAATTGCTGTTCCCAACTGTCTCCCACTATCTTTTCATTTTTGGCTGCTCTACAAGGGAAGGAAGAAAGCCAGGCCAAAATCCATGGCCAGAACTGAATTGAAACCGACAATTGCATTTATAGGGACACCCAACCCAATCCAATGGGTACTGAGAGGCACATTGTTGGAAATAACATTTGGAATTTAATTAAGGATAGATGATAAAACAAATAGAGTAACTGCACATGAAGTGATAGACAGAATGAGTTGGCTCAAATTGGAAAAAAGCTGTAACTCTATTGCCGAAAGTTCATTAACCCAGCAATTTGTTAAGAGTTGCCCCAAACTTTTTCACAATACATATAGCATTGAGCATATAGATGATCTTTAAATTGTGCTCATCAGTTAGAAAGCGTTTGTCCTCAACACAACGTGTCTATGTACATACACTGAGCTGTAGCTGCCTCCATTTGCTGACCCCTGTTCCCCCTGTCATTTAGACGTATTGGCGTGCTACGTGGTCGTTGACTATGGCTTCAAATGTCTTCATTACCCTGGGCCGAGCTTGCGTTTGAAAGTCAAATCTATCGAAATAAGAAGTCAAATTAATCAAAGTGCTACACAACTGAACAAAAAAACACAACCAAAAATAAACAAAACGAAATGAAACGAAATCTCCAAAACTCAAAAGCGAATAACCAAAAAGTCTCAAAGAGACTCCTAGACATTTTGGTTTCATCTCTTTGGCAGTCATTATTCAATAGAGGCACAGTTGTGGTACCTGGAACACGTTGGGAGCGGGGAAAAATGAGGGGAAACTAGAGCAACATGCGCCCAACGATCAACCGTTTGTATGTACAGCTATGGTATATATAAACATATAAATGTATATATATATATATATCTATATATATATATATATATATATATATGTATATATATGTTATATACAAAAATAACAAGAGAAGACGCGTTTGTCTTTTGTTGTAATGATAAAATATCGTACTACTTACGAGTACTAAAGACTCAATGTAAATGATAATACAGAATAATAATAATAATGAGCAGCAGTCGTACTCCCGGCTCCAATCTCAATACGATAACAACAAGAACAACAAGAACAACAACAACAAAGCATGCAATCTAAATTAGTCATCAGCTTCAACCGCATTTGAACAATGGGCACTCAAATAACAACTTCGACTTGATCTTCGATGCCGACTCCGACTCCGTCATTGACTTCGGGTTCGACTCCGCCTCCTAACGCTGGTAATCGCATTTGTAATCGGAGTCGGAGTAATTGACGAGTAACGACGATCGATTTAAAAATAAAGCCATAGAGCTTTGCCCCAATAAGCTATATTTCCATTTAAATCACCATATTCCAGCCTTGCATCCTTTTGTTTAATGCTACAACTTTCAGAATGTTTGAATTAATTTCAATTGTTGCCGAAAAGCTTAGTGTACAAATTTGTAAATAAATGATTTTTTTTTGTAATAGTTGTAAAAAATAATAAGAAGCATCGCTTAAGTGATAAACTCTCACTCAGCTAAAATGCAGTGGAGGCAGCTAAGTCGCATAAAGTCGCATAAAGTCGCATAAAGTCGGAGACACCCAACCATCAAACTTTGCCAATTTGTGCCAACCCTTATCTAAATCAAAACGCCACAGATAATATCACTTATACAATGTTGAGGCAAAAGTTTGACGACTTATAAATGTTTGTGGCGCGTGCCACTCATTTGTCTTATTTGTTTGTTTGCTTTAAAGTGGAGCAGGAATCATTTAATCCTTGTGTTGAAAGATTCAAGTCCTTTGATATGATTAGAGTCGAGCTGGTCGCCCTGATAGGCGGTGCAATATACTAAGGGCCGATTGCCAGATTTGGATCTATATGACCTCTCTCACTCTACCATTCTCTGTTCAAGCATTTAAAATCCCAATCAAGCATCATTTAAAGCAAACGCGTGACATTTCCAGGCATGAATCCAACAACGCCCACAAAACGGAAAAAGAGGCAGGATTAAAAAAAAAAGAAAAGCATAAAAAAAGTCACACACATATATATAAATATATATATATTTATAAATATATGTTTTGCTGGTGGAAATGAGCTTTGTCATTTAATCAGAAAACGCCACATGATGTCCAGGCCTGCAATTTACTTTGACTGGAGTCACTTTTGCGAAGGGGGTTGGGTTGGGGGGCTGAGGGTGGGGTTTGGGGAGTCTGGTGGGCACTTGGCGTTGTGTAGCATGGCTATTAACTGTACAACACTGGCGCTGTCGTTGACAATTTGGTCAGTGCTTATATTCTTACATCATTAGCTTGTTATTTGCATCCCTGGTGATTGTTGTTGGTGTCGTTTGCGTTGTTGTCGTTGCTCTGCTGCTGTTGCCGCTGTTGCCGCTGCTGGAGCAGTAATTATTTGCTGGCCTTTTGCGGCACGAGCCGCCAATTTGCAGGCATGCCACACGGCCAGACTGGCAGGCAGGCAGGCAGGCAGGCTTGCAGGCAGGCAGGCAGGCAGGCAACAGTTGCAGCTAATTAGCCAACTGCTGCTGCAAATTCTATGCAATATATAAATATATATGCGTATATATACAAGTGCGGCCAGGGGGTAGAGGCCCAATGCGCATATCCCATATTAACGGTGGGTTCAGGTTCAAATCGATTATGCTATTGACTGTGCCATAAGACCGAGCCTTGCGTGACGCCCGAGAAACCAGCTAAAGAACAATGCTGATATCTTCGATACCTATATATATATATATATATATATATATGTATGTAGGTATGTGTGTGTGCGTGTGTGCATGTGCAGCAGCAACAACCGAATGCAACTGAGCTTCGACTTTCGGATTGGCTTCGCTAGGTGAGGCGAGAGTTGCCAGGCTGCCAAATTATCGGGTTACACTCTTCTTGCGGGACTGCCGTGTTGCATGTTGCCCCTAGAGCCAGTGGCAACAGCTCCTCTAATATGACGGACCGCTGGCCTTTGATCCTGTTGATGCGTGTTAGGTGTGTGTATGGAAAACGCTGGTCCCAATATGCATACATATGCACATGCACCCATAGGATTCGCATCGAATTTGGCCAATGAATAAAAGACTACATCACTCAATCAAAGCGCTTCCGCTCGCATTAACTTCCGCTCAGAAGTACTTCAAATTGTGAATGGAAAAGTGACTGTGGGAGATGAATGCAAATTGTGTGTAATTTGTATAATACCCTGTACTAATCAATTGGGGTCTCGTTGAAGTTCAGTAATTGCTTGTCATATGCAAGTCTTATTCATTATCGGAAGACCATAGTTAAGCTGCCATGGACATGAACACGATACAATTGCCATAACACAAAAAAAAAGAAGAAAAAATTTGGCATGAAAATTTCTCAACATTTTTTGTCAATCGTTTCCTCAACTTTGCATGCAACTGATTGCCATTCAATTCTTGCATTTAATATATTTGCATATAATATGCAATACTTTAAATAACTGCTTCACGTCTTCGACTAAAGCGCTCGTCGACTTTGAAGCTTGTTTTGCTATTTGCTTAGGGGTATGCTTAAAGTGAACCAACAATTTGTAAGATTAAAGGTGGTGCAAAACCATCATATTGACTGATGTTGGTGGCATGTTATCAGTTCTGCTCAATATACCAGATCAGCAGATCATGTTTATTTTGGAATGGTACTCACCTCGACCACTGCGTCCCACGAAGCGCAAATCGTTGAACTTGGCCACACCGTTCTTCATTTGGGCGGTGTAGTTGCGCAGCTCGGCGCAGCAGTTCTCATCGTTGCCCGCCCGGATGGTCACATAGGTGCCATCGCCAACGTCCGCCAATGCGACGACCTTAAAGGCCAGTGGTAGCGTTTTATTTGAACGCCAGTGGGTGGGCAGGGCGGAGCAGAGAAAGTACGGATTGCTCGTACGCACTGTAAGTCAAAAACAAAAAACAAAAAAAAAAACAAAAAAACAAAATATAAATTTAATCAGTGTTTGCTTTAAATTTATTTAAACTGTGCAAAATATGGTGAATAATTGATAGTTCTACGGCGGCAGTCGGAATCGCAATCATCAATCATCAATCATTTGCAAAAATATTGTTAAATAATTAACATAATTAATTATGCTTCATAATCAATTAGTGGGTGGCCACACCACACTGCCACCACAGCGCACCCTACCACATCGGCTCCCCTGACTTTGGGCCATCAGCTGTCAGCTGACAGCTCACCTACAGGAGCACGACAACACGACGGATAAACCCTGATGAAGGTCGTCTATCTTCAATATTGCTCAACAGGGGTCAGCCAGCTGGAGATTGATTTACTTATCAAGTGATTTTTCGATGATTTCAATTTATTATGGGCGATTAGACCATCGTCAACTCACTTCATATCAGAATCATTATAACCCTTGCTGAGAATAAGGTGACTTGGTTATGGTCTTGAACATCATAGCCAGGCGAGTCAATATAACCTTTTCTGCCTGTGTGTCTGTTCCCATTTTGTACACGCATTTTTTTTTTATTCTAACTTGACATAGGAACAACCGATGTAAAGATGAGTTTTAAATTCTGGGATCGATTGACGTAAACACACTTGTGATTCTTTCCGATGCAATATTACTTCAGAAATGTGCAATATTCCATTCATAGTTAGTCGGGAAACATTTGTTCAAAATGTGCAAACATATAAGGATATATCAAGCTCCAGATGCTAGCAGATTAACTATGGTCTAAAAGGATATGAAATCTTTGGCGTGCCTAAGATAACCTTGAGAATATAGACACATACTTTATGGAGTCGGATATGTCTCCTCAAAATTTCTCAACATTCTTAATTTTATGGCAGTTCCATGTTAATTATTAAATACACATATTACGTGAATCGTAAAAAAAAATACAAGAATTCATCTCTTGACCGATTTTTCCTATAAACAATATAACGGTCCGATGTTGATGACTATTCCACAAATGTTAAGCCTAATACAAGTTTTATCTTTCAGTTTAACATCATTGGAAAATAAGTTAAAAAAGTTGACGAATGTCAACGTTTCCGTGACCTATTTCATTGCTTTGTTTTGCAAATTATAAATTCTTTTATATACATTATATTTTTTGAATAATCTTTAACGTTTTGTACACTAATGCTGAATGACTTTAAGTATGAAGCTTTTAGTTATTTTAAGTAACAAATGCAATAAAATGGGAGAAAATTGCTGAAATTTCTCTCGAAAAATTTAAATCTACACAAGATAATTGGTTAATCTGTGTTCAGGTGTTAATTTTGACTAGTGCGAAACGAGATTTGAACAGCAACACAACCGAGCCACACACTAACCAAAGTTCCTTCAGATGCGTGAAAGGTAGTTAAGGAATAAGTGCAGGCAAAAGTGCTTCATTCAATAGTTTCCCAAAAACTGGTTTCAACAGGCTTGTCGAAAGTTGTTCTGAGATTTCATTGGCATCAATGGGTCATTGATATGTTAAGGAATATAAATTTCAATTGAAATTTCTGCACGAGGCGAGGACCAGCTAAAGTAGAAGACGCAACAGGAGAAGAAGAGACTCGTGCGTTAATATCAATAACCGTTGAGATCATATTTACGCATAATGCGTATTGGCAGCAGTATCAAATGACTTTGGCAACCAGTTAAAGCCCCAAAAGTGCAGCTGGATGCCTCGGCCAGGCATCCATCCTGTATAATTGACACGAGCTATGTAAATCTGAGCTACTTGACAACCGAATATGTAAAAGAATACCCAGTTCAGTTGAATTATGTTTGATGAAATCGGTGAACGAGGCTGGAAAGAATCCCAACTCGGGGTTAATACAGCTGGGCAGCTCATGGGCAAAGTTTACAATTGTGAAACGATCGCAGTCCAAATTGAGTTCTGGAAGTTATTTGAAATAGTGATAAGATGTTTTTAACACTCGTAAACAATGCGTTTGGTGGAGATATCATCGTAAAAAACAAGTTCTTCATTTTAGAACTCATCTTCGATCGATATTTTCAGTTGCTGCTTTCTACTGGATATATGGACCTGATTCTGGCTGATTCTGGCATTTATATGTACTGCCACAACATTTTATTTAGTTGGCCAACAGACAGAGAGAAGGACACGATTCAGCATCAATATATATGCTGGACGGGGTCGGTTACACACATTTCTCGATAAACTTGTGATATCCTCTGCAAGGGAATTAGGGTTTTAAGGGGCAACTGTCTGAAACTTATGATATGTTGATGTGATAATGATATGAAGCGATAAAACTGGGAAATCTGTTGTTTCACAGCATTTGTCCTGGGACCACTTTGATGTCGAGGTATCTAAGACACAGCTGCCTG
Organism: Drosophila picticornis; assembly: GCA_035043845.1. NCBI lineage: Eukaryota > Metazoa > Arthropoda > Insecta > Diptera > Drosophilidae > Drosophila > Drosophila picticornis. The sequence continues at coordinate 13,820,134 of JAWNMR010000492.1, read as the reverse complement.
CTGCTCACCCAATTCTCCTGGATACTCCTGTTGTCTTTCGAGCACAAATCTCTCCATCCACAGCAGATCCTGATGCACTGCATTATTGTTGTTGTTGTTGTTGCTATTGTTTTTGTTGCCGCTGGCACTGTGTGCACTATTGGTGGTGCCATTGCTGGCGCCACCTGTTGGCGAGCTGCTGCCAACGCTGGCGCTGCTTGATGGCAGCACCTCGCACATGACCGCAGCCGCTGCCACCGCAGCAGCAGCAACCGCTGTACTGGCGCTCTTATAATCGCCCGGCGACGACCAGCCCGTACCCGTTGGCGATGCTGAAGATGTGACCATGCTGCGATTGCCGGCGATGCAGACGGATGGCACGGCCTGAGCGGCTCCTGTTGATGTTGCCGTCGAGCCCGTATATAGCAAATTGTTTTTGCTGCTACTGAAAACTGCTGCTGTTGCTGCTGCGGATGTTGCCGTTACTGCTGCTGCTGCTGCTGCGGTGGCTGCCTCTTCGCTGCTCAATTGCAAATGCATTCGGCGCCAATTTGACGGAGTGATCTTTTTGTTGTTTTGACTTTGTGCGGGTTGTATTTTGTTAAATATTTTCCAGTGTTTTCTGTGCGTTATCACTGCGAACAACACACGTATCTTGTATGCATTTATTTGTTCCTTGTTTTACACGCACACACGCAACCACCAGAGTGGTTCCTGTTTACAATAAAGATGCCAAAAAATCGCTTATTATTAATACTATCATATTTATTGCCTACTCTCAGGCGCCGTAACTGTAACTGCAACAGTTGCTTTGCTGTTTGTTGTTGATGTTGTTGCTGCTTCTTTTGTTTTACTTTTTTGATTTCTTGCGTTGATGAATCCAAATTAGTCACAAATTAACACTTCTATATTATTATTTATTTTTTTTTGTTGTGGAAAACGACTTTATTGCTATTGCGGCTGTTGTTGCTGTTGTTGTTAAAATTCTTTCATTTTTTTTGGAACTGTGAATTGTGAATAACTCTCGCTTTTTAAATACAGTGGTGAATCAATTTTAAGACGAGCCTTCAATTTCGCGCTTCTTGGAGTCAACGACAACAACATGAACAGCGTTGTGGAAATAAAGTCAATGCATTAATTTGGTTTGCTGCCGTTGGTTGATTATTATTTTGGCAACGTTTCATGTGTTTAATGCTTTCGCAGAAACACAGAACAACAACAACAACAACAATAACAACAATAACACAGCATACCGGTTAAAAAGAAGCAAGTACGAAAATTAACAAGTATTTGTTTTTGTAGAAATGTCGCAGGGTTTATTTTGCTTCGCTTTTGTTTTACTTGTCGAATTCGAAATCCATTTAAATTTGTGTTTTATTTGTTATTTGAAAAAATGTTGATTTTGGCGCGCTTTTTTTTTGTTGTTGTATTATTACCCAACTTGGCTTAGGCAAATGCATTGCGATATAATTATATATAATTATTTGAATATTTATTACACTCGCACCCACACACACACAGAGCACACACAACGCCAATATCGAGAGTATAAATGTGCATTGGGGTTTTTCTTTTAGTTATGCCCAGAAACAAAATATGTAAAAAAAATAAACAGGTGCGTCCGCGTGTCGAACTAAATTGTTACTGACACCTAACTTGGCCACCAGCGGCGACTTAACCCATAAAACAGCCGCCAGCCGAGCCGAGCTCAAAATTCAGTCATCGTCATCACTATCGGCGACGACGCGACTGTTCTGCTGCTGCTGTGATAAGCTGTGTACGTAAGCTGGCAGCTCTCTCTCTCTCTCGCTCTCTCTCTCTCTCACTCTCTCTGTGGCTGGTCTCTCTCTATGGCAACTGTATTCAGCAATTGCCGTTTGCACAGCTGAACTGGCGCTGGCTCTCTTACCACTGGTGCCGTTGTTGCTGTTGCTACTGCGGCCGCTACTGCATGAGTTTAGCTCTGCGTCGGCGTTGTCGCTGGCCAATCGGCTGTTGTTTGCCTGTGCATTGTGTGCATACCGTTATGTTCCCGACGCCTGTTGATTGGCCAGCGAGTGTCTGCGCCTCTGTGCGTGTGTGTGTGTGTGTGTGCGTGCATGTGTCTTGGCGATTGTGTTTTGTAGGTCATGGTGGTTGAGGCGCATTCTTGCTTTTGCTTGTGTTTTTTTTGGGAGCCCATTGCTATCTGTCATTGGGTGGAGCCTGCGCCTGTTCTCCCCAGTGCGACCAATGGGCCTGAAGCCGCTCTTTGGCCACGCTCTTTGTTAAAGACTTGTGTGCGCTCTCTTTCACTCACTCGCTCTCGCTCTATCTCTCTGTTAGAGTTGTAAGAGCAACTCATTTGTCGCTATCAATTGTCATTTGTTATGTTATTTTGTACTAAATAAACAAACCCTAAATTTTAATGGCACAAATGTTAAATGTTAAATGTTCATATTTATGTTTAATTTAAAATTCCAAGTATTGCGATAAAAGTTGTGATAAAATCCGATTTGCCTGCGGTCGCTCTGCGGTCTGAATTATTTATTCATATGTGTATATTTGGTATCTATAACTAATAACGCATGTTGAAATTATATTAAATTGACCAGCTATTATAGGTACTTGCTGGCATTATAATTACGATAACACAATGCTAACAATGTACATTTTTAAACTAATACATAAAAGCAAACACTCAAAAAGCTGACGGCTTGCGATTTCTCTTTAATAAGTGAGCTTAATGGGAATAAGGAAAGGCATATTAATAATATATATATTTATATATTTAATATATTGACCAGTTAAAAATTACATTTGGTCATTTGTACATATTTACAAATGTGTGCATGTGTGAAGTAAAGTTGAAAGTACAAAAACGCGCGTTCTAAAAACCTGCAGTTGCAGCAGATTCATCGTTCAGTCAACAATGGGTGACCCAGCCAAATCCGAAAGGAACTCTTGCTCACATCACATACACTTTTATATATATTTATATATATGTTTTCAGAGATATATATAAAAAATGTTTGGAACTATATACTTTTATCGCATATTAAAAGAAATATACAAGTGCGTACTCAGGGGAGGTGTTCTCAGTGGGGGAGAGAGATAGAGACCGAAGAATGAAAAGATTTTGAGCTTGGGTTGACATTAATTCTTCCAAAACCTTACTTAGCTTTTAATTATTTCAATGAAAAATTACAATTTCAGCCCCCTCCCACTCCGCCTCCCCCTTTGCACACATCTGGGTGCTCCCGTAATACATTCTGGTTGTGCTATGTGCACACATACACACACACACACACACACACACACACATGCATACTATCATTGGTTTATTTTGTTTTGCTACTTAGCACTGTGGGAAACTTGCCGCTTATCAGGCGAAACAAAAAGAATAATAAAAGAATAATATAAAACATTGGATATATACGTTCACAAGCGATATGTACGATATGTGCAAAAAATGGGCATATCACTTGCTGTGGGATATTGAGGGTCAAACAGCATGTTAATAATATTTTCTCACGCCATTCCAGATAAGAAATAAATCCATTCACACATGAGAAAATACATATATATACATATATGTACACGTATTTATTTAGGCATATCTAAAAACTCTGTTTTAATTTAATTAAATTAATGTAGATAAGCCATATACAAATCTGATTGAACTAAGATGGAATTAAATTGATTTGAAGGATGCACATGTGAATATAGTTCTTTATCCCCTCAACTCGTCGCTATTACTTCTTTTCAATCAATATTATAATATTGATAAGCAGTTTTAGACATTTTTAAATTAGAGTGACTACTGTGCTATGTCATAAAGCTGTAGGAAACAATAGGTCGTGAAACAGGGAACAATGGTGTTGTGCAGATGTCTGTAACAGGCAAAAGGAAGCATATATATATTCTTGATCAGGATCAACGGCCGAGTCGATATGGTTAAGTCTGTCTGTCCTCAGAGACTATACGAGCTACAGACTAGTTTGGAATATAGGTTCTCGTATACACCGCACAGATAAAGTTTAACTAATTTGATCGATAATTGCCTCTGTTTCGCCAATATCGATAGATTTCGATTTCCGATAGCGATAAAAGTCACAATTTTAATGGCAGTGGCTTCTTATGTATATATAATTTACAATGACATATAGTTCGACATGCAAATCCGATAAGAAATTTCTAAGTTATAGTCAAAAACGTCTTCTCATATTAATCTCAAGTTTTTGCAAGACTTTTTAAGGGAAGATTGGCAATAAAACTAGAGTATATTTAACAGCTGGATTCAGTGTATATCGTAGTCAAGTTCACTCAACTACAGCGTTTTTATTTATGGTATATTCTTGATTAAATCACTAGGCAAATCTTGTTGTTTCCATGCAAACAGGTCGATTAGTTTCATAGCTTTCTTTGGGAAACTGCTTGTTGCGGTTGGAAAAACTGTACGGATTGCCCTCTATTGTATGCGATAAGAAAAGCAATTTGGTGTAGTATGCATTATTTACGATAGATGGTGCCTGCGTGAAACACTACAAAATGAAGTTAGTGGCGCCATCTGTTGAATTGTATGTGCTTCTGTAGTCAAGACACAGTTACATGTGAAGCCATACATAAACTCCTTTAGTTATTTTGTCGACAAACGAACTGATTTCCACCCTTTGAAAATTATTTCCTGGGATTTTCGATAGGTTCACAGTTCAGCTTAATTTGGTATTCAAATACTTACTTCTATAATGTATATTTAATTGAAACCAAACGACGATTTGTTAGTAGATTTATTTATTTGCTTTATCTTTCTATTTTTTATTGTTGTATTTTGATTACAGGCATTTTAGTTAGCATAAATAATAATCTAGTAATAATATGTTGGATAAAGTAGCATTTTGTTTAATGTAATCGATATGGTTTCATTATACTATGGTAATGGATATATAAGTCACATCACTCATTTATAAGTACTTCGATACCCTTGCAGAATGAAGCATTGAAAAGAGAATTCCATTGCACATATGCCTGATCAATCTGAGATGTGTGCATTCCTTAAGTGCAGTCATGTTCTTTTCTGTGCAATTTTATAAAATATTCGAAATCGGAATAATTTTGTAAATAACAAACACTTTTTTCTTTCAAGTTTAACTACACTTAATGCGATTATAGTACATTTCGCAGTGCAAGGGTATTTGATCTTCGGCAACCCGAAGCAAGCTTTTCTTTTATGTTATTAATGTAAATAATATTATCAAATATGCATTTATCTTGGACGGATTAGTTCATATTATTCATGAAAAGCTGTAAGCGACTTTTCAACATACATTAAAAAAAAAAAAACAAAAAAAAATCATTTATATATGTTTGAGAATCCCAATAGCAGGAAACGCTGGAAGCCACATGTACTGATTCTGTTGTAGTATGTATGTTCAATTAGGAAACATAGCATGTGCTTGCAACAATTTGAGATTTGTGCCAAGTATTGAAAATGCCATAACCCAATTATTTGTATGTACGAGTATATGTTGTGGTCCTTGATATTTTCTAGTAATACTATAAAACCTGCGATCCATCCACAATTACTTCATTAATGTGATCAAGTACAAGTCTTTTACATTTCGCCTGTCTCTTTGTGTCTTGGTGGCAGTTAGGAATGCTATAATCAAAATTGAGTTAGTTTATTTGGATCGTTATCTGATTATTGATTAGTTTTTTCCATGACATAAGTACTTAAACATGACATTCATGACAAAATTAATCAAAATCGATTTGAATTCCATAGTTAATAGAAATAGGCAGCATATTGTCTAATGCAAATTAGAAATACATACATACATACATAGTTAATGTACTACAAAAATATATTCTATAAGCTTACGATGTTAAGCTGACTGTAGTTTAAAGGACTTTACAAATGTCTTTCCATTATTTAATATCAATTTTCCTTTCAATTTTTTTTTTTTTTTTTTTGTTCTATTACTAACTGTGCAAAGTGTGTATGTGTGTGTGTGTGTGTGTGTGAACATTTTGTCAGGCAATTGTAATTGGCACTTTTGTTAGTATAGTATCATGTGTATATATAACTGGAGTATTTCATTAAGTGATTCAACGCATTTTTTAATTGATAGATTGATTGGTAGCTGGAGTCTCCGAGTTGCTATTTGTCAAGAAAACCCATATAATTGATAAAGTTAAGTCAGTTAAAGAAATTACGCCAACATCGAGAGATTTGTCAAAGCAATATCTGTGTGTAGTATATTATATTTCGAAACTAAGTATTTATAACCATTCCCCGAAGCGTTTTATCGCGCTAGTTTGTGTGTGTGCGTGAGCTGTGTTTTTTAGTCGAATATTTGCAAAAAAATAGATCTTGACTCGTTATACAAGGAGGATTGTGTGTAGGCGTCTACCACTTGCGCGGTGGCGGCGGGGGCAACGGTTTACCACCGGCCTGGTAGACGCTTCGATGCGTCTCCACATATTCACTTTGCGTCTGCGCAACAATACGCTCCTCAGCTGGCACCAAAGCACCGAGCTGAGCTGGCTGCTGATGAAACAGAATTTAGGTTAAGAAATCTGATTAATAACAGTCCTAAGACAGAAAAGAATCATTAGAGATTCTTACCTGATGACGGGCGCGGTGTGCCCGAGGTGTGCCTTCTGGCGATGAGATCTCCACATCGTCGGGTGCTGTCCAATGCTCGGTGAACTCGCTGGCGGATCGGGCCAACGATGGATGGCTAATGGAGCGATGGAACGAGCGGCGATCCTCATCGTCATAGTACTGCATGCGATAATACGAGCTGGCATCGCTCACATTGTCCAAATGGTCGGGCTGTGGTCGGCCAAAGTCAACCGTCACTTCGGACATTGAACGGAAGTCGTTGTGGTCCGTCTGATAGGATGTTCGGGAGCTGCGTCGCGATCTCTGCATATTAAATGCTCCCGGTACGGCACTGGCACCACCAACACCACCAACATGCAGTGGCAGTGTAGGATCGTTGCGTATGGTCCGGACGCTGGAGCCACCATCGCTATCGTACTCATACAGCGTGGGCAGTGAGCTACGTCGGGAGCGGGTATCCCATGGCTGTGGGGCGGATTTCTTGCCCCGCTTGGGTGTACGCATTTCCACATCTGTGTCTTCGTCATCGTCGCTGGGCGGTGCCAGGATGCGTATGATGACGTCCCAGGTTTGCGGCTCGAACATACGCTCATAGCGGGTGTCCTGGCGAATGCGTTCGAAGTCCTCACGGACCACCGCCTCAGTGAGCATGGTGCGTAGGGAAGATTGGGTGGTAATGATCTCCTTCCATTTGGCCCTGTCGTCGTAACTGATGTTGTTGTGTACCGAGCTGACATCGTCACCAATTTCGGATAGCTCCGGCTCCTCCAGGATGCGTATGAGAACATCCCAGTTGGGTACATCCTTGTCCTGTGGCGGCACCTCAATCGGTTTCATGTTGCCCACCAGCTCAGGACTGGTCAACTTCAGCTTGTTGTCATGTATCTGTGCCGGTGGCTCCGCTGGTGGCGCCAAACTCAACTCGCTGCGCTCCATCTTGGGCGTCAGCGTTAGGCCGGAAGCACTGGAGATATCGGAGAAGTTCTCCCACTGCTGTTGCTCGCGCTCGCTCGGATATTTGCGTACCTTCACATCGAACTTGGGATCAACTATTGGCGGTGCCGGCGGCGGTGGCAGCGGTGCCTTCGCCTTACTCTTGTATTCGGTTACGCGTCGCTTGTGGCTCTCAATGTCCTCGATGGTCTTCTTCTCCGTCACCGTACGCAAATAGATATCGTCCACCATGTGCGATGTGACTGGCAGTGGTTGGGGCTGGGACACTACCGCATCTACTGGCACATATTCATCCTCGTAGTAGTGCATGGTGTCCACAGCACGACTGGTGTCATGCACCACTCTGTCAGATATCTCGGAAGATAGATCGGTTATTTCGCTGGGCGCGGGTCCGTCGGTGTAGTCCGACCATGTCTCCGGACGTCCATCGACGACCTCGTGATGCGTTCGAGTATACACCGAAAACTTGGGCTCGGCGACCAGCGGCAAGGGTTGTGTCTGTTGTGGCATCTGCGGTGCCGGATGCAGTTCAGGCACATACGTAAACTGCGACTGCATCGTCTCCACTTGCGGCGGCAGCGAGTCCATAGTCATCACACTCTCTCGATCCTCGTACGCTTCCATGATGGTGGACAGATTATTGCGATCCGTACGCAACGTTGCAACGCTCTCCGTATCCGAGGTGACCGGCGATGGAATCGGTGGTGGTGACTTCTTGACGCGCACTTGTACATCAAACTTGGGCGAACCGGCGACCGCTTCCTGTATGGGTGTATTATGTCGCATTACGGTAGTCATCATTGCGTTGGCCACTGGGATTTCCTGTGCAGGTGCATAGTGATCGCTGTAGATGCTCGACGTCTCTTGGACAAAGGCGCGGTTCTCAAAGCTGCCCGCAGAGCTAAATGGCAGTGATCGTGTGTCAATCTCCTCGATCTCCGAATGCGATTCACTTGGGTAATCTGAGGGTATCAACGCACCTTCGCTACCCGACGAACTATAGACGGCCTGCAGTGCGGCATGGGCACGCGGTATTTTGACGCCCTCAAAGGCGCTAATATTACCAGCACTGCTGCCGCTCAGCTTGGTAATCTCGGAGCCGCTGCCCATGCTCATGGGCAATCTTCGCACCACTGGGATGGGTCGGCTACGCAGACAATAGTAGGAGACGGCCAAACCCAACAACAGAAGGGTCAGGAACATTATCGCACAGATGATCATCAATATCTGTATGCCCTTCAGCGGGGGCTGAAGTACAGCACCAGTTGCAATAGGATTCAATCTGCAAGCACATCAGTAATTAATTACAAATGATATTCAATAGTCGATTGCATTAAGACTGCTCTAACTGGAACTTCCCAAAGTTCCTTTAATCTCGAACATAACTACTCAATTAATTTTACGCAGAAAGACCTTGTGATCTTTCTCTTAATTACTCTACCTCTCTAAATGAAAGATTATAGATCTCCTGTGGAATCTTGTTTTTATCTGGTCAGGACTGGTTAGCTGTCTCTTAATACTGAATGCAAACTAACAGAGATTATGTCTTTTGTGGTTTCGTTATCCTCTTTGTATCCTTTAATTTAAGCTTGGAGATTTAAGATGGTTGTGCTTGTATAGCTGAACTTACATGGGCGCTGGTAGTGCTGGTGGCAGTGAAGGCACTGGTGGTGGATAGCGGCAAACAATTGTGATGATCTCATCGCCATCCATCTCCAAGTTCGCATGGAAGCGCACAATGATGTTGTTGGTAAAGACGCGTGTAGGATTCTACGCAAATTAAAATTTATATACTATTAATAACAAGGAAGAAGTCGAAAGAGCTCGATCTGTAAAATAACCTGAACCCTTATACGAATGTATGTATACATACACTTTATTGGTTGGGTATAATTCGATGGTTCTCTTCGATGGGCTCAGGGTATAAACATTAAACATTGATTTACAGACGATAGTCATACCTGGATTGTGCCACAACCCTTCAGCGGCAGCTCCAGGCGATAGCTGAGTGCACCTTTGCCACTGACGCGGCAGGCGCTGCTGCGATCGTAGTCGGCCTGGATGATGCCATGGAACGGATCATTGAATTTGAGATCAACCTGCGTCAGGCAAAACACAAAAACACAATACACAAATAGCATTAGTATATGGTAATGAGTGGTTTATTTAAATCACTCAAATTAAAGGGTCTTACTTGCATTGAGCCTGCGGCACAGTTGAGTGCGGCTTTGGTTCGATTTAAAAATATCAAGGGACTGATGTCGTCCAGTTTGGTAACCTGTAAGCAGCAACAGCAAAAAAAATACATTTGGTTTATTAAGACAGACAATATTCAAGTGGCTGCCAATTCGAGGCGCGTGGGAAGCTTGCAATGAGACAAGAGCAAGAGCAAGATCAACAACCAACAACCAACTACCAAAAGCCAAAACCACACACACACACACACTCACACACACTCACACATTCCGAATCCGGATTAGCATATTATGTAAGCTACTAGTGTGGGTTCGCATCACATGGTAGTTGTTGTTGCTGTTGTTGTAGTTGCTTGGTAGCTTCCGTTGACAGTGGCTTTGAATTTGTCCTCGATAATAAATAAACAATACTCATTCAAGTGATGCATTCAAGTATCTCAACGTTGGAGCAGTATTTGTAGTTGGTTAGTTATTGTTTTGTGATACTTTATGAAAATCTGTAGCCCTGTTTTTCACTGAACTGCAAGCCTACTTCGGATGTAAGCACGTAAATATATAAATACATATATATGTGTCACAATTAGGCATATCAAAATTTTCTTCCATTTCTTCAGGCAAGTTTTTAAACTGTTTTCCTATTCCAAATATAATTTATTCTTATATACGATATGCTCTCCGTTCTAAATTTGATACAGATTCATGCAAATTAATAGTGAAAGATGCACCTTCTTATTTATTGGCTAATATTTCTTTTTTTTATTTCTTATTTCTATTGTCTATTTGCCCAATAGAGTCTTTTAAAATCAAGTTTTAATTTGAAATAATTTTAAGAAACTTGAAAGAAGTTGAATTATATAATGTCTAAAGATAACTAATCGATGTTCTACTAATTGAGTAACCACAACGGGTTTAAAAACCTACTCTCAACAATACTTAAAATATCACATAATAGCCAATTAAAGATTGTTTAAAGAAGTATACCATTTTTATTTAACATACATATATGTATGCATGTATGTAAGTATGTATGTATATGTGATGTATGTATGTATGTGTACATGTGTTTGGTGAGAAGGCGCTACTTACTTTGCCATCCAGAGTCGCTTCCTCTGGCAGTCCGTTTGTAGAATAGTTGCCGCTATCGCCATGTTGCACGTAATTGGATTGGGCCACTGCCTGCCCGCTGCACATTAGCAGCAGCAGGAGGGGTAAGCAGGCGGTAAGCATGCAGCGCCAACTGCTGGCCCACAACTGCGGCCACGGGTCTGACTTCATTGTGCTCGAAGGTTTCTGTGGAGAAAAAAACCGCTGCAAAGGAAAAAATGCTTGAAATTAGCGCACAGTACAACAACAGCAACAGCAAATACAGCAACAACAATGCCCACATAGATCTGGCTATAAAGCCAAGTATCTTTTGTATTACGGCCCCCAGTCAGTTGAGCTCCAATCGTGACGCAGTTGGGGAGACTAGGTTGCAGCTGCAGCTGCTCTCACAGATACTGAATTGTTATCTTTTTAGTTGCCTTTTTTTTGTGTTACTGTTGCAGATATTTGCAGCTGCATTTGAACAACGAGCCAACCAACAACGGCTGCGATCAGAGTAATCTACCGTCAAGTTGCCAAATTGGGAATGCGATTTTGTTCGACTTATTCAGGCTGGCTACCTACGGGCCAAATTATTGTTTGCCGCTGGCTGATGAATGAATATGAATATGGATCACTTGAGCGCGATAAAGTTGGCTACTTCGCTCCACACACCAATGGAATTTCAATTGCGGATATGGATACCGTTAGTTTGTTAGTATCTCGCCAATGACCCTCTGTCAACGATCTTTGGCCCAAATAGTTGACGCACACACAAATCAGCCAAGAATACAAAAAAAAAAAAAACAAACAAACCAAAAAACAAAAAAAGGTTACATACAAACATATTTTGTTCATGGTTTCTCTCTTCATTCAACAACAAATGGCAGAAGAAGAACAATAAGAACTTAAAAAAACAGCACTTTTCTCATCGGCTTCTTTTCATCGCCAACATTCTGATGTTGTTTTTGCTGTTCGCTGTAAAAGGCTTTCTTAAGCTCTATCAAATGGATACAGATACAGATACAGATACAAATAAAGATTGGACTAGAAATGGCGAGAACACTCTTTTTATTATTATTCTTTTTATTTTTATTTTTATTTTTTATGACAGAAAGTAAGGAGCGATCTTCTCGATATGATGAATACATTCATTTGAGGAATCCAGTGAAAAATCTGGAAGAAGCTGGAGAGTTGGCCAGGGGTGTGGTTAGCTACCGGGAACCACTCAGCCCGAATCTGAGAAACCGTTAACACTGAAAGGGTCTCTATATATATACTTATATGTGTGTGCACAGCATTTTTTGGTTAAGAAAACCGATTGCTATCCTTTAGCTCACTAACAGCCAACGACAAAGAAAGTTTGTGTTGAAATTAAAGCGACTTACTAGGTTTTTCAAAATGCCCATTTTTGCAAAGATAAGTGAAGTTAATGTATGGAACGTATGTATGCAATCATTTGTACTAACTTGGTATCTTGTCATCTATTTATGGTTGTATTGCATAAGACCAGATTTGCCAGACGCAACAACGAAGACTCACGCAACAGCCAAGAAAACCATCAGATCGCAACATATATACTATATATATACAGACTATACATCGATATGTATGATGTACTCTTGCCATATCGACAAAAGACAAATAAAACAACACCTACGACAGTTTTGCCATATTTGTCTCACCCAAGTCGCCTTGAGAAGTCAGCAGCAGCTGCAATGCGAGAAAATAAAAGTCAAGCAAAATTTGTGTAGAGGCAAACTTGACTTGCTGCTTTGTGGCTTAAATTCTACGTGATTTGAGCATTTGTTGTCCAAACAAGTTTTTAGCCAAGACACTCAACACTAACACACAAAATCGCCCCTCCCCCACGCACACACACACTCACACACACACACATACAGGTACTGCTCGTTGCAAATGTTCGCTAAAGAGCTTTTCGACTTAGGTTTGAACTGAACTGAAGCTGCTGCGTCGTGTTCTGCCCTCGACTGACGCTGACAAAGTCTTCAGCAAAAAGGACAAATAAGTTCAAGTGCATTGCGTATATAGCATAGGAGTAGTTTTAGATACATAAGTGTACACAATATACAACAGTGAGTCAGCTTGTCTTGTGTGAAATACTTGCGAGAAATGATTTCAAAATTTGTTTCAATGCTCACCGATGCACAAGTTTGATAAAAACTTGAAATATCTATGGAATGATTCGGAGCTAATTATAATAAAAGCTTTCCATAGTTTATGGGGCTATAATTTGATTTTAATTCTAAGATGAGTCAAGAGGCAAATAGAAAGATACAAATCATAAACAGCATTGAATAGCTCCAAAACACTACTCTGCGAAGAGAGCATGTAATCCACCATGAACAAAACACGCAAGCCCATCAAGAATGCACATTCATAGCTTATAAACACTACATACCCAGTATCTGTATGCCTGATGGCTCTTACACTATAGATGTGTGTACGCATTTATATGTATGCATACCTGCACATCGAGGTAATGGCACTCGCACAAGCTCACACACGTACATACACATATACACATACATATACCTATCGATATACATATATATCCATTTGTGTGTATGTATGTCTGAGTGTCTGGAAGTGTTAGCGCAGCCGTAAGCCCAGATGACGGCGATTTCGAGCAAAACTGGTATTTTGACTTGACGTTGGCTGCTTCTCTGTTTAGCTTCACTCCGCTCGACTCTCCCCGACTCTCCACTTCTCTCCCTTCTTCTCCTCTCACTCTCCGGTTGTCCCTAACTATAAGCTCAGATTTTGCCTTGACTCAGCTCAGCTCGGCTCAGCTCAGCTCGGCTCTCTGGTACACTGGCTTTAATGATTACGTGACGCCGCTGCCACTTTGGCTTTGCTTTTGCCATTGCTTTTGCCACAGACTTGACGAAAAGCCGCTGCGAGTATAAATACCAGTATGACAGCGTCCAGTATATACATACGTACATACAGACATACATTCATACGTACACAAATCCAAATCAGCATCCCTGGGGCCCATTGCTCACCGGATCCATAGCCAAAGATAGAACAAAAGGCGGTGCCACAACTAAAGCAAAATGTTAAGCTCCAGCAACCAGTGTCTTTCGCTGCGAAAATTGGCAATATTTCAAATGTGTGTTGCCCACGCATGTACAATGCCATGTAAGTTATGTATGTATGTACGTATATAAATATGTATGTGTGCATACCCAATTGAAACTCGCTTCTACTCAGCTTTTTTAAATGGTATAAGCTTCCCATAGAACTCTATGAAATATTGTTTTGAGAAATATCTTATAAATATACATTTTCCATACGATACAATTGTTATTATTGCCATGCAAACTTTACGCATCTGTTTAGGTATAAGATGTAATCAGATTTCATTATTTAGTTGTCCCTTGTGGCACTCACGGATTGATTTAACTCAAGCTTCAAGTTTCTTGAAGTTCTAAGTATTCCAATAATAAGTTCTCAAGATGAAGAACTACGCAATGCTTTTTGAATAGAATGTGTTTTCTGTTGGGTACCTGGTATTTAGGCAATGCGTGTGTGCACCAAAGTGTTTCTATCTGTGCCTACATTCATGTATGTATGTATAAATAAGCAGTTCCACAGGCATTATGCTTGAAGTAAGAAAGTACTTAGTCTACAAGCACTTGAGAACTGCCACAAGATGCAATTAACTTGTTCAAAGCGTTGATCACCGAATAGAGCCAAGATATAGCGAAATATTTTTTCACTGGATATGCAGAAGGCAGAAGATTATACTCAGAAGTCTGAGTCACTGGTGACAATTGCGTTCTGCTCATCTGTACATACATACAGGTGTATCATACCGATGTATGATGAGTGATTTATGTATGTATGTATTCAGTGCGAATCTGTTATTCTGTTATTCTGAGACTTATGTATGTATGTACATTTATGCTAATGTACAGCATATTTACATACATGAACAAAGGTGTGTATTTTATATTTAATCTGTAGTCTGTAGTCACGCCACGTTTCAATTCACAACATCTTATGACACATCAGTCACATATAACAATTAGTTATCCATTAAATGCATATGTGTTAGTTTTTGCATTATTTAAACACAAGGAAAAAGAAAAAATAACACACACAAAACAAAAAAATAAAATAAATAAAAATTAGTAAAACGAGGCTAAAAGCCCCGATGCATGCAATTTTGCGAACATAACTTAAAAAAAGTGTGGCATATTATTGTATATATTTTATGTACACACATATGTGTGCTAATACATATGCACTTGTATGCGTTTTGTGGTTATAGTTAAATGAGAAATACTACTAACATAATGCTCACTTTTGTTGGTATGTATTTATGTAGCTAACAATACATGTATACGGATAGTATACATCAAACCGTAAACAACAGAGTTTCGCAACGGTATTGCGGGAATTTGCTTTTTACGAATATAGCAAATGCTTCTATTGTTTCAAATATATATATTTTTTTCTTTTGTTTAACCAATTTTTAGTGTCGCGCTTCGACGTTTTTGCTAGCCGCGGTCGTTGGTTCGATCGTTAGTTTTCTATAGGTATTGAATTTTTATTGTATATATATTTATTTTGATGTCGATTCTTTGCAAATCGTGTTCTCTACTTTGTCCGTACCCGAACGCGCTCTAGTGGATTACCTGCTTGCGACTGTTGCCACCGTTTGCCATTTGACAGCGACTCGAGCCAGTTTTTGGCGCTGCTCCACAGCGTCAGCCACTTCCGCTCATACTTCAGCTTTGGCTCTGGCTCTGGCTTTGCCTCTGTCTCTGTCTCTGTACTCCACCTTTGGCCATGTTGCCCGCGTATCTGTGTGTATTTAGTTGGGTGAGTGTCTGTGTGTGTGTGTGTCTGCTGCTCAGTCGCTCTCTGCTTACTGACGCGATGTCAGACCTGTTCACTCACCACTGCAGCTTACAGCTTACAGCTCCCAGCTCCCAATTTCCATTCCGCCTTCCCCTCACAATCAGCGGTGCGCAACGAATTTACTTTAGCCAGACAAAGCTGACCTACGCACCCCACCACCCCTGCCTACTCTAACATGATCAACTAGCTGAGAGCTCTCTGACGGAGTTGCTTTGATGGAGGGGTATCTCGACATCGGATTTGGTATCTCAACGAATATCTCTCGGCATGTTGCCAAACCTGTTGCGTTCATTTTAATTGCGTTGGCTCTGTCTCTGGCTCATACTCAGTTTGCTGGCTTTTGCCGTTTGTTGTTGTTGCCCAGACACACTGAGAGCGAGCAAAAGCAAGGCCCTCAAAAGAGTGAGCACGCACACTGGTTACTAGTTGCCTAGTAAGGAAAAGACGATAATTTAGTTGGAAATTTGGAAAAATAGTACGAGGTACTATTCTTGTCGAGCAAGTCAGATAGGTAGATACTACCCTGTAGTAGTTACTTTCCGTATATAAACACATTTACACACACAAACACGTTTGTATACTGAAAGCTGTGCGCCTCAGGCAAAGACTATGATTCTTCTATCCAAACCCCTATATGAAAATTTGATCTTATATTATATAAACCAGCTGCTTTTTCAAAAAGGATCTACCGGTGAAAAGATACGTCTCAAACAACTTCGAAGCATTGCCTTTTTGATTCTAGTTAGTCTCTAGATTAATTCAGAATAACAATTCTATCATCCTGTACGCGCTTACATATATTTGGGCTTGCATATGGAAACTAGGGTATCTCTTAGTTGAGCTCTCAATGCAATGTACATTCGTTTGCGTGGTTAAATATTTTATCATATATGCGTATAACTTAATTGTGTATCATGCTCTAGAAAACAATCAAAGATTAAAAAGAACAAAATAACTTTTACTAATTTAATTCCCACTGTGCTCCGTTGAGGGTGGAACGCGTGCAATCCGCTCAACTTGAAGTTGATATTGACGCATGAATCTGGACAGGTTTTCTTGCTGTGGCAGTTTAGTCAACTGACCAGCGTACTGCCCTAGCTCATATAAGTAGCATGGTCACACTGGCCACCGCCATTCACAGTAGATGGTAAAATAAACTGTTAAGCTGCTGAGAGATTATGAAATGAGAGACGCTAACGAAGCCGCATTCGTACGTGGATATACCCCAGGTAGTCCGAGCATTAGAAAGTATAAATACGATTAGCTCAAATAAAGAAACGTATTGCAACACATCAACATTCATCCTGTCAGTGATGTGCTAGCAGCGATGTGCAAGATTTCATTTCAATTCCGTCATTGCATTTCATTGGAGACGGTGACGATTTGACACTTCAAATTCTCTTTATCAGTTGTGCATCGGATAGCTATTTTCCGGATATGGCTGCATCAATCAAGTTGCTAATGCTGATTACAGCTATGAATATATTTTATTATGTCGAAGATGCCTACTCCCAAACAATTTTAATTTAAATGAACTGCACGTGTTTAAATAGGTATAAGATATGAAAATCCTGTTCTTTATACCCTATCCCTTTGAATCTTTGCATGAACAATGAAATATAATAAGTAGTCAAAACTCGAATATTTACTGTAAATATACATTTAATTTATTTAACACAAAAAATTCAAATGGTTGAAAACATTGCATTGAGTACAGCAAGTAGTTTCCAGAGATAACGATGGACTTATATAGACTTATTTACAGGCTCTCCCAGCTCTACCAATCATCATCATCATCAACGACATTTGAAATCTCTATGCGAAAGCTGGTTTTGAAATCTTTGAGTCTGTTCCTACAGAGTCTGCTCAATGGATTGTTGCGCAGATCAACCACAGCCAGACAGTCACTGCTAATTGATTCATCAGTGTCAATCTCTGAAATTGTCGATTATGTCAGATTGATAACAGGACCAAATGCAGTACACATGAAGGATACTCACCCAAAATGGCATTGTGTTGAGCATCCAAACTTGTTAGCTTCTGCAGCTTAAAGACAACTTGAGGTAGTACAATAAACGAATTGTGAGATATATTTAATGTGGTTAAAGCACTAAGATTGGAAAATTCGTCTGGCAGCTTCGTTAGCTGATTGTGTGAGAGATTGAGATCTGGAATGCAATGCAATATCGTTATAAACATTGAATTGTGTAAATTGTGTAAAATCAAATATTTAATAATCACATGTAATGGCGCTGAAATTCAGCGCAAACTTTGCTGTCACTTTCTTCAGCACGTTGCCACTTAAGTTGCAAGTCTGTAGCTCTGTGTTCCGCATCAAGTGATAAACTGCATCTGGTATTTGCATTAGCTCACATTTTGATAGATCTAAAAAAAAAAACAATAATTTAGTTTATATTATAAAACTAATCGAAGAATAACCATAAGCAAAGCAATTGCTATCATATAAGTACACAGTAAACATGACATGATTAAACATTGCAATAGGTGGAACCGATTTCGCACATATTTACACTCTTTCAGATATATATATATATATATATATATATATAGGGAAGCATACATTTAATTATATAAATAAATATATATATATATATATTTTTATATTTATATATATCTATAAACACACGTGAATCAATGTATATGTATATTTAAAAGTATAGTTACAGTTAGAGTTATGCGAGCAAACTGCCTTACCTAAATTAGCATTTTCGGTTGCATTTTCGCACCGTTCAATCACTTTGACCACTAAGTGCGCCATTTCCGTACTGCATTCGTATATATTTGTACCGAAACGAACTCTTTTATCAGTTAGCTTTTAGAAATTTGGTTAAGTAAAACATTCGCAAAAACTTCAATATATATTTGTCTGCCCACAAGCGTGCACAGACAAAAACAGAACCTAACGCTTAACTATTCTGCTCAACACTAAATGTATATGTATATACATATATATATAGATATGTGTAGGTACAAATGTACACACGCTATTGCGTTGGTACCAACACATGCAACGCAGACTAACCGCCTGAGAGAACAAGAGAGCACATAATCAGCTGGTAGAAACAAATACATGTTTACGGAACGTTTCTCTCTCTTGCTCTCTCTCCCTCTCTCTGTCTCTGTCTTCTCTATTTTGTGCGCTCTTCGATCATGAGGAAACGACGACTCATAAATGTAGTATAAGTCATCCAAACTGTCAGTTCTATAATGTGTTTTTCACTCCTATGAAAATGTAATTTGTTGTGGTGTCTCTTTTGTTTTCGTAAGCAGTCGGAAGCAATGCAGTGGGAATTTCCGAAATAAATATGTATGTGTGTGTTTATACATAAATACTTGACCAAAGAGAGAAAAGCTGATCACAGTATTACTCACTGTTTCTCTGCGTACGACATGTGTACATATGTATGTGCATATGGATGTACATATGTATGTGATTGTTTGCATGTTGGTGCAACCGCGAATTGATTTATCATTTCATTGAAATTACCACTGAACGAATGACAAACTAACAATTATTTACATTCAGTCGAACTTCAACGCAATGGGTCAATAATTGGCTACACAAGAATGTATTTCTATGGTTTACATCAGTAGGGTTCTCCCCTTAAGCAAGTACCTTTCTCGGTAGGTTCTGACTGCCTAATTTTCAGCGAGCAAGTTTCTTTATGAAGTGTTTGATAAAATTGATCAATCAATTTATATGTACATTTTCAACTTAGTAATATGAATATATATTGTTAGGTACATAGATGCACGTAGGTACAAACCGGAGTATTGGGGTACACACATATATGTACATGGCAGTACCCATATTCATCAATGTGTTATTTGTTGTTGTTGTTTATTAATTTGAGTTATTATGTTTGTAATTGGTCACATTCTTCAGACACAAAGCAAAACAATATTTTCAAGTTCGACGATTTGTAAAAAATCTACATATAAAGTTTATATTATAAACAAAACTGCTTATATTGAAACAGAGTGCGCAATAACTGAAATTGGATGTGAGCCAATTTCTGGTCTGCTAGGGAAATTAATTTTTACAAAAAACAAATGTGTAAGAGCTGCGTCGCATTATCTTAAACAGATATATGTATAGCTGATAATTTAGATTTACAGCTCACCCAGTTTGTGATTTTCCTTAGCGTCTTCACAGCGTTGCACCACGCGTATAACTCCACGTCCGGCGATTGGCGAGAATGTGACAATGCCTCCAATCCTGGCTATATGTGGCGGTATGCGCGGATCTGCTTCGGTCTCCAGTCCCACTTCACTGCCGGAGGAGTCTGTCTCGGCACTGTCTCTGTTGATTTGATTGTTGTCATTGCCATTGCCATTGTCATTTGAACGATCATCGCCATTTCCGCCTCCGCCTCCAGCGTTATTGGCGACATTTGTGATATCCTTGCCAAATGGTCGCATCTTTGATAATTACAACTATATCCTTTCGACTTATCCTTTTTTTTATTGGTGGTCGACTGTCACCGCAAGACAATTGTTTATTATTTGTAATGCGGACTTTACTTCACTTAAACTCCACTCAAAAAAATAAATTAGAAACAAATATGTATTTATCACTTTATCAGGTTTGTGTTTTATTTTGTAATACGCATTTAATTCCTTCGAATTAATTGTAAATTATTCGGAAAATACACGCGAACTTTTGAATAACCAACTGAACGTGACTCTTTTGCGCATTGAAATATTGAAAATGCTTTTTACTTTCGGTTTTTATAGCACGGAAGAAGAAAGAAAAACTGCGCATAGCAAAACAAATGAAAAGTAAAATGGCAAAGAAAATCAACAAAAACGGCAACAAATAATTGGGAGTACCCCCGCTAAGAAATTTTTTTAATACTCTTTTCACATGTGTGCATGTCCAAATATTATGTTTACTTTTTGTATTATTATATATTCCTATTGTTATACATTTATATTATTATATAAGGTGATACAAGTAACACCAACAATTATATCAGCAATTCCTAGGATCAAGTAGATAACTCTTCGAAAGAGTTACGTAATTTTTTTTTTATTGAAAAGTAAATTGAGTCGAGAAAAGTATTTCAGTTACATGATTAAGTTTTTGGTCTTCTTAATAAAGATTAATAAATATTTTAGTGTGAATCTACTCAATAAAGAAAAGCTCGATTAATTCTAATTCGATGCCAAATAGTGTTTGTAATGTATTTCATATCTCGAGTCGCAAGAATAATTCTATATCATTGTGGCTGACTCGAGGAAAGGGTAAAGTTGCATTCTACAAAATCGTCTTGTCATCCTAAGAGCAATACCCTCAGTTATAAACAGTATTTCTCTTGGACTGCTCTGTTCTGGCAATGGAAAAGTGTAAAAGTTCAACACATCGAGACAAGAGAGAGCGAGAGAAAGGAAATCTTTCAATGAGAATTTGATGCGTACTCGCTCAAAACAAAAAAAAAAAGATATATATATATGTGTAGAAATAAATATATACGTATATATATATATGTATATACAACACACTAAATATATTTATATGTAAATGCGTAAATGGTAGATCACAATTTTTACGCATCTGATAAATTGCGATGTTTAGATATCGGAACTACTGTAAAAATTTTCCGCACACTTGTCATACGTCGCTTGTATGTTTGTGTGCGGACATAGAACGCAATACATGTCCATATGTTTATCCATGTGTACGAATGCACATCCATTTATCTTTTGCGTGCTCGATTGAGCATTAAAAGAACGCAAAAAGCTTTTGCGCTTTTTCGCTTTTCATGTGCAGAAAGTTAGCCTGCTGCTTAAGGCAGCTTTTGCCTTTTTGTGAAACATGGCTAGTGAAAGTCTTCGCGCAAAAGTTTTAGCTTTGCACCACTTGGTGCAGAGACCATAAAATTGGCCAGGTCCTATTTACGAAGAGAATATCTTAGTTTCTTACTTACAGACAAATACCGGCTAGAGTTGAAATGTCCTAATCATTCCCACCTACTTAATAGGCGCCCACTTTAGCAGGTACCTATCAAGTGGAGCCGATGTATCATCCATCCATAATTGCCTGGATCATGACGTCACAATGATAACACAATGACAGCAAAAATAAAAGTCAAGCACCGCCAACTTTACATACAACCCTCTTTTCAGCTTAATGCATGTAATCGATTTTTTATTTGTTTGCATAAAATTTGTTAATCCTTAATAAACTATTTGAATCAGAGTCTAAAATGAATGTGTATGCATATTTCAATGATATCCTATGCATACACCTATAAATAGAAATTTTTTAATTTGACAATTTGTTTTCTTTTTGTAACATATTTTTATGTAAATATATATATGTATATATCTTATTACCGGAACAAATGGCCAAATAATAAACCAATGCCATAACACAATTTTAAAATGCTCATAGTAGGTCACTAACACATTTACAGTCAAATACATAATTACATAGTATATTCATAGTACCTTATTACACCCATACACCCATACACTCATTCAGCCACACCCTCTCTAATGCATAACACTGCCCTGCGCATGCTGCAGTCCTGTGCACAAATACAGCATGATGATGCTCAGAGCTTGGACTCGCTCCTCGGACTTGTTTTCCGTGCTGACCGCCGATTTCCATGGCGACTCTGATTCCATCCGATGGGTGGTCGCCTTTTCAGTATAATTTAGCATCGTGTAGCCCTCTGTTTCCGCATCTAATGCAACCTTCAGTTTTGTTAGCTACATCGATAAACGAGACAAAGATGAGAGATGTGCACATAGTTGGGATCCGATAGAAAACTAACCAGTTCATTTATTTTGGCCACTCGCTCGTTGGGGGGAAATTCCGCATAGAGTTGCTTGCTGTATGTCTTGGCCAGGTTCATTAGGTCATCGTTTCGGGAGTGACTAACGATTGGCTCGGTGATCAGAATAACCTGCTCGAAATTTAATGCTCTACACTCCAATGGCAGAGCCTCTAAATGCTGTGTGACCTTCTCAAATGGATTTGATTGTGACTGAGTATGTGATTGCCTACATGCCTCTTCCGATATCGATGCCGTTCTAAATTTGGGCAAAACATTACATTATTACTTACTGTTCACTGATAGCGCCTTGGGACCCAAAACTTACCGCGATGGTGTATGCTGGGGACTCGGCGGTAGGCTTTTTGAGTTCATCTGTGAACTATTGCCGGAGAGTGAGGACACTATGCCGGGTATATCCAGATTGCTGGCCTGCCGCTTAATGCCCTGCGCCAGCATACCCGTCAGACTCGATCTGTGTACATCCAGATTTCCCTGCTGAGTCTGTGTCTGTGTCTGTGCCTCAACGCCACTTTCCTCAGCTGGCATTGAGCTCGAGGCCTTCGGCTCCAAGAGATCTATGTACTCAGCCTGGGTGATTGTAAACTCTGGCTTGTTGACCATTGCTGATTGGGGTACTGGCATTGCCGACGTCGCTGGCATGGATGCGTAGCAATCCACTGGACCGCATACGGTGGCATTCTGACACTTGGCAATGCACTTCTTATGACAGCACATTGTGCACTCCTTGCACTGCATGGCATCCTTAAGCCAGATCTTTTTGCCACAGAAATCGCATTGGGTGGCCCGATGGAAATGGGTACGTATAAAGTTATGGGGTTTCGATGTAGACGTCGGACTGGTCATTAAACTATCACCCGAGGTGCTTGATGATTTCATTGACATCGTGTCTGCGGTATTCTCCTCCTGAATTTTATCACTTGCGGCAGCTGATTGACTTCTAAATATATGCAATTATCATATGCGATTGTTATGTGAAATATTGAATTAAATGTATGTACCTGGCTGGAGACTGGGATTTGGGTGTACCTCTTACTGTGCTCTCCCTTGCGGTAGCATTTGGATTGCCATTCCATGAGAAACCAAATAAAATATCACCAAAACATTTCATGGGATTGAATCCAGACTGATTGGACAACGGATGCGCTTTTCTGTTGGGCCAGAAGCAAAAACATATATATACAAATGCAAATAAGCATCATAAAGATTATGGAGTGTGAAGTAGTACTCACACTGGCAAAAGTGTTGCCGGATTCAGGGCTGTCTGTCGGAGGCATTGGCTCAGGCTCGTCTCGCTGCACTCGACCAATATCTGACTGATTTGTAAATTATAGTAGCCAAGCAGTATGCTTTCACCAGAGCACTTGCCAAATACGCATACATTCAGATAGCGACTGTTCGCATCCAGCTGGAAACTGGACAGATCGTCCATGTGTATGAGTGGGCTGAAGGAACAATCGATGGTCGAGTGCTGATAGAAATAATTGACTTCATCCAGTGGTTTCTCGTTCTCATCAACGTTCGAACAGGACACTTTCAAAGGTGTATCATCCAGTTTGTTTTTCTCTTTATCTCTATCCTTGTCCTTGTCCTTGTCTTTGTCCTTGTCTTTATCCTTCTGATTATCGCCACTTTCACGGCTCATCGTCTTCTTGATGGCCTTGGCAATAATATTTGCTTTTTTGGGCGAATTTGTTGGAGTAACGCTCTGGCTACCCTCGTTCGAATTGCGACAGTGCGAAGCCTTGACAATCAAATGCTTGTTCATCAATATATCGGCCTCATCGGCATCGGACTTCAGAGTTGCGGGAATGTCGCATAGATCATCATATTTCTCCAGATCCTCTAGTATGGCATCGTTGCGTATGATGCCGGGTATAATGCGCTCAATGCGCAAACAGCAGACGGTAGACTGCAGATTTTTCACAACCTTGGCAATCTGTTGAATAGTTGTTACCGGCTTACCCTCAATGGCGACCAGAGTGTCACCGGCCATCAGGTTCGATTTGCAGGCTGGCGTATTTGGCAACACCGACTCGATCTTGACCACCTGACTGCTACTCTGCTTGAACACAATGCCAATCTGTTGATTCTTGGCCTTGTGTATAATGACATCCAATGAGATCAGCACATGACGATTATCCTTCTGATGCGCCTCAATGAACGGCACCGGCGCCAGCGTAATCGTACAATACACTTCACTAGTGCCCGGGAAAGCCATCAATCGGGACAGCTCGGCGACACGCACGGTCAGACCACCATTGGGCTGGATGTCGCATTCACTGAGCTCATCGTCTGCCGCCCAGTGGAAGAAGGGCTTGTAACGCAGCTTGTAGTTGGGCAGGGTATGTTTGCGACGCACCGCCTTACGTATTTGATTCGATATTAGATTCGTGATGTTCGACTGCATTTGACGCCCTTGGTATTTGGACTCGATAACCAAGTTGAGTTCGGGATCGCCCAAAAAGCTTAGTGACCAGTGGGTGTAGGGCTTTCGTGTAAACTGCAGCCGTGCCGTGCCCGATAATTGTGTAACTGCATTAATAATTAATTATACAAACTAGCAATCACAATTCAAATCGATATCCATACGCTAATGTTATGGACTCATGCTCACCTTTCAACATTATGGAGCCCTTCTTGCCCAGTACCATGTCCGCATCAATTGATGTAGAGAAATTGCCAATGTAGTTAATATCCAATAGTAAATCCAGATTCTCAATACGCTGCTCGGCATCGTCGAGTTGCACATTATGCACTGAAAGCGATCTTATGTCTGGAAACTGATCGCCTAGTTCAAGTTCCCGGATCTGAAAAAAATTTACTGTTGCATTAGTACTCCACTGGTTGTTTGATATTTTAAGTTTATTGACTGCACCGTTAGCTTGTCCAACAGTTTGCCGGTGGTTGTCTTTGTAATCAGCTCGTCCAGCTCAATGGAAAGCTTTCGATAGAACCATTTGCGTACACGATTGGAATTTTTGAACTCATGGAAAAGGAACTGCATGACGAAATTTAATGAAACCACGGTCGATGAGCCTTTAACATTGTTCTGAAGTATCTCGAAGTTGGTACCATCAGTCTGTGTTGTATTCAAATTTCG
The DNA here is from genome assembly GCA_035043845.1 of Drosophila picticornis. Lineage (NCBI taxonomy): Eukaryota > Metazoa > Arthropoda > Insecta > Diptera > Drosophilidae > Drosophila > Drosophila picticornis. Next base: position 13,794,496 of record JAWNMR010000492.1, on the reverse strand, counting down.
GGCCGTTTGTTTAATGTTCTTGAATGAAAAAAGTGAACAAAAATGAATTAAAATCATTATTCGTACATATATAATCAATTTTTGACTCACCAGGGGTAGAGTGTATTTAGCATTAATCTGTTTCTGTTCATCGCTCTCGCTAGGCAGATTTGAGAACTTAACAAACAGCAAATACTGAAGCAATATCATAATTACCCCGCCAATAAGCAGGAATATCAAACAGAGCAACAGTACATTGGAAATGGGTATCTCCATGTTGGGGCTTTTATTGTTTAGTTCGCCTGTTTGTCCAAGTAGCAGCAACCTTTTTAGCGGGGAAACTAATACTTTGTTCAGTCTTTGCTATTACGTCGAAATATGTATACATATGCGACTGTCATCTATGCCAGACATCGTCAATCTCTTCTTAACTGGACACGTTGATTTCGAGTGCTAACTGATCACATCGTCCATCGGAATGTTGACGCTATACTCTCGAAAGCAAAAATCAATTGATATCGAACTTATATCTTACAATTACGGTTGAGGCGTCTATTGCCACCTATGATTTCTGTAATACATGCATACAATACATATACACACAATCATAAAAGATATAAAATCAATAATTACACTTACTACTGCGCATGCCAGGCAGCCAGCTGATTTTTGATTCGTTCGTGGATTACATAAGAGTGTGACCATATTCAAGAGTAACAGCTCTAAACAGCTGTTCACAGGATACAGCTTGAATGCAGTTCGACAGAGCTGTCCCGTGCAATCCTCACGATAATCCGTATGGATTTCGTCGGGCATCAGCATTTCAGCTCGTTGTTGGCGTGCCCCTGAAAGTATGCCGCTATTTTTTTGGCTCGAGCGCAATTTAGCCAATGCAGGAACCTAAATTGCTAAGAAAACAATTTTAAACACCATATTTGCCACCCGACAAAAGAAAGTATTACCAAATGAAAGACTATGTGTATGTTTTAAGTTTGTAATTTTCTGACATTTGTTTTGTTTTTATTATTATGTAATTCCTTTACTTTGTGTAAAATAAGAAAGTATTAATAGGTTTTATTAACAAATTTGTTGAAGGCAGGTATTTATGTTATTATATGTTTGTTTGTGTATATCTTGTATATAAATTACAAGTCATTTTTATAATTATTTATTATTTATTAAATTTACTTCAGTTATCATTATCTCTAGCTTTTCTTAATGTAATATTTAATATTTAAACTGCATCATTACTTAGTGTATTCAGTTAAGATATTTATATTTATCTATACATATATATATGTATATACATATATGTATATATATGTACATGTATATATGCATATGTATTATAATTACATTTTTTTTGCCTTTACCATTTAAATTTATCTATTTAAAGTTTTTGGTTTTCTTGACTTCGAGTTTTACTTTTGTTGTAAAAAATTAAGAGCTATTTAGATTTCGATTTCTCATGTGACTTTCAAACCAGACACTAAGTAAACAAGTCAAATGTACAGGAAAGTCGATATAATAAAAAAAAATTTAACAAGGTCAGTTGTATACAATCATTATACTTTAAAAATAAAATACCGCCATCAGATGAGCAAAAACATGACGATCTCCTTTACAGTAACATGATCGACTATTAACTGCATAAATATATGTGTAAGTATAATTCAACAAGTCTCTATTAAATAACCATATGCATCCCAGTTAGGGTTAGCTTGAAATAAATTTGCGAAATTCGGAATATTGTACAGTGCATACGAATTGGTTGATTGGCTATCGATACGAAACGTTTTTTATATGTACACAATGTGAATTCTAAATACTGGAGCTTGGAAGAACTAACCGAACTCGGGGCTGATAAATATGTATGCACTTAAAAGACATTTAAGTAATTAATAGTTACATATGTTCATGGCAAATAGGTGCATGGACGTGGCGCATATGCTGGACAACCAATTTCTAGATAGTATAGAAGATAGAAGACCTTCCAAATGAATCGAAAATATTTTGGAAATTTGTATTGAGATCTGGATTTAGAAAGCCCTATTCACTCATGAGATATTGTCGCCTAATTGATGTCAAAGTTGATCCCTACAATTGGCGTTTATCATACATATATATGTACACATACATATAAAAGAGTTCACGGCTGGCAAGTAAGCGGCTATGAGCTAGATTTCTAAAAAAAAAGTCATTTAGAACTAGGCCAATAGTAACTTACTTAAAATATATACGTAGTCTAAGGACATAATAAAATAATATCAAATTTTTACAATTCATTTAGGTTTTAATTTTGTACTAAATAGGTTGATCTTAATTTTTTTTTTCTTTTTTCCTTTATTATTATTTTTATTTATTTATTTTTTTTTGGCATTTAGGTGATTTAATTGGGCTAATTATGTATCATTTTGAAGCCGTTAGCGAGCGAACTGTGAACTCGGCAATAATTCTTAGCAGGATGCACATACATACATATATACATAGTACGTTGTAGATACTAAAGTACGCTTATCAAATAAACAATCGCCATATAAAACAATAATAAAAAAACAAATAAATGAGCAACAAATGAAATATGTATAAAGCGGTTATTTCAGCTAAAGTTGCAAGTAGGAATTGTTCACTGGTCATCCTTATTAAATATACATATGTTGGTATGTTCTTAAGCATTGACGACGAGGTCTAAAGTTTTCTGATTTGGTTTTTATTACATAATGCTTGTAATTTTTAGTAAATAAGGAATCATTTAGCTATGGATTTTGACACTAGTTATTGCATTTTCTTACATATGTATGTGCGTAGGTATGTATATACATATGTATGTATGTATGCATATATGCATATTTAGCGTGTATTTAACTGAATGCATGCATTGAGTTTTTTTTTTTTTTGTTTTGTTTCATTCTTGCTTGCTTTTGCTTTGTAAGATTTATGCTTGATTTATGTTAGTATTTGAATATTATGTTTGATAATGTAGAAGTAGTAGTATTAAGCTATCCTACATAGTACATATAAACTATACATACGTACCACGTATGCTCTATTTAAAGTGAGTCCTTATATTGGTTGGTGTTTGCTTTCATACGCCTAACATTTGCGTATATATTGCGTAAATTCGCATTGCTGCTCAGCGGTTTCAATAATTTACTTAAATTATGGATTTGTTTGTTTAAATTACAATATTTGTGCGCTCTTCAATATCCATATAGTCCAACATCTACATATTGTTTCACAGATTCAACTATCTATAAGCTAACTGGTTTTGATTTAGAATGTCACTAGTGTCTATACATATGTGATCTATATGTACATATGTATATATGCATGTTAAGCTAATGATCAATTATATTATTTAGCTAGTTGCCATTGTTGTCTAAGTGAAAATCTATTTTAAGACTGGCTCAAAAATGTATCTATACACGTCATGGCTGTCTATGTAACTAATTACATACATATATACATATGTATATGCATGCATGTCGTCTATGTGTGTATATACATATGTAAGTATGCGCCCATGTGTATGTGTATGCAATGCAATCAGAAAAACAATATTTAAAACTCTCTACCAATCCCGAACAGATGTACAATTTTTGTAATACATATCTTAAGGCAACAGAACACATATATACATAAATATACATACATATATGTGTACAATAATATGATACAACAACAAATAACAACGCAAGAATTCAACAAAAATAAAATATTTCTAGACCAGCAAGATCCATTAAAATACTTATACTATATATGCACATGGAATTAAATCTAGCTGATTTTGATGGGAAGCTAAGCTAACCCTAGGAATTGGTATGGTCACATTCAGTCACCAAAAATTGATTGGATCGCTGTCTGACTGGCAATGACTCCTGAGATCACAAAGATTTACTGATGGCTTTCATGTAATCTCTCTCTCTCCCACTTGTGGAATACAACTTAGCCTGAGGCAAACGGAGAGCAGCAGGGTGTACAGTTGTTCACCTTCAACTCAACGAAAATAAACTTGAAAAACAAAACACACACACTGACACACACATACGCCTATATATCTAAATTTTGTAAATATACACATATTCGCATGTACACACACATAAACATACACAACATTACATACACAACATACATACTACGCACTCATATTCATATTGGTATTTCTGAATCAATGTTTTTGTTTGAGTGATGGGCGCGGGGGGAGGTGGCGGGGCGTTGTGATTGTTGGGACTCGAAATGCGTTCTCTTGTTTGCTATTATAATCGTAGTCGTAGATAAATACATTACATACAAAAATTTGATATCTACAATAATATTTGATAATATACACAATCGTATAATAATAAATTTAGTTCTGCATTTAAATGTACATAATTGAATTATTAACTTTAAATATATATATAAACAAGACAAAAACGCTTGCAAATGGATTACAGATTCATCGAGTTATGTATGTAAATATATATGTACTAGATAGCTTACGATGTATGCGTGTACCTATATATATATATATAGGTACTACTATCTACTTATAGCTATGTATGTCTACAAATGTTCCAAATATTTTTAGGCGTTATACGTTCCACATGTATGTAAATATATATGTACTAGACAGCTTACGATGTATGCGTGTACCTATATATATATATATAGATACTACTATCTACTTATAGCTATGTATGTCTACAAATGTTCCAAATATTTTTAGGCATTATACGTTCCACATCATTAATGACATTGAGTTATTCACTTTTTCGCTTTACATTGAAAATTATGGATATTTTGTTTTTTTTTTATTTATTTATATTTTTTTTTTTTATTTCAGCGGGCTCTGGTTCTGCAAGTTTAAAGTGTATGATACGAATACAGCTGCTGCTGATGGTCTTCTGGTGCTATATTTTCGTGATCTTGATTGGGGCTATTTTCGCGATAACGATGCGCAACTATATCACCGCCAGATAGCGCAAATCTATTATTAGCAGTGGTGGTATTATAAATAATATCGTTATCCGAATAAACCTTTGGAATATCTACGGATGTTGTTACTGTTATTGGTATTGGTATTTGTATTTGCATTGGTAATATAATTGCTTGATTTCTTGGTGTCATTGGTGTTGCTGCTGTTGTTCTTAATTTTCTGTTAAATAGTATATCCGATAGGGGCGATGTTGCTCTTGTTGCTGGTAATGACAGTGCCATTGGGACTAATGATATTGTCAACGGTGAAGCTTCGCTATGCGAGTACTCGTAGCAAGTAACTGGCTGTCGTGCTAAAAATTGTTGCGATTGCGGTTGCGGTTGTCGATTTGGGTCTAATGCATATGCATGTGAGCTGTCTTGAGCTAATTTGATATCGAATGCTGTTGCTGATGATGATGCTGATGCTGCCGATGCCGATGCTAATGCTGATGCTGATGGTGTTCTTGTTGGGGTGGTTGTATTTCGAGATCTTTTGTTTCGTATCGTATCAAAATTGTGATCTAAGTTTGGTGCTGATAACGACCAATTGGCCGGATGCTATACCCAGATCTGTTCCACTCGATTACGCGATCGCAATCAAAGCCTTTGCTAGCACCAATCCTCCTCATCCGAATCGGAGTGTCGGGCATTAAGTCCGCTCTTTGGCTTAAAACCGTTAAGAACTGGAGATGGCAGTACACGACCCGTTCGGCCCATAGCCAATGCTTGTTCAAACGACAACGGTGCTATATATTCCAGTCTGCAATGAAAAAACACACCCTTAACAATTGGCAAATACGTTCCATCCAATATTTATAACTTTGATCTCACCTTTCTCTTTCCACCTCACGCTCACGATCGCGTTCACGCTCGTACAACTCCCGTTCCCGATCCCGGTACTCATAGCGCAGGTCGTACTCGTGCAATCGATCTCGATCTCTGAAGCGTTCACGATCACGCTCCCGTTCTCGACTACTATAATACACGTCTCTTGGATCCCGCAACAGGTCGCGGTGATGTGGCAGTGAGTGAACACTGTGGGGTGTTGAGTGGTGCATCTGCAAGAGTTTTAATTGCATATTTTGAATAATCAACGCCCGACCAAACTGAAAGCACAATTTTTCTCTGTGTCAAGTGAAAAATGCAACAATTTGGGCTCCTCACTTGATTTAACATACATTTTTTCAATGGAAATTTGACTTTAATATGCATTTTTGAAGCATATAAATTATTGAGTATCTTTAGTAATACAGATTTAAATTGTGTGTTACTGATTTCTACGTACGTGTGTAGGACTTGCATTCAACTTTGGAAAATTGATGTTGGTTGGCTTGAGCTGCAGGGTCGACGGTTTGCTTGGAGTCGGTGGTAGGCGTCGTCCAATGCCAGCACGACGAGATGCTAGCGTTGGGTAGCTGTGCTGCACATGCGTGCCACCTGTTGTAAATATTGGACATAAAGAAGGCGATTAGTTCTACTATATGGCAGATCAGATCGACTTTAGTATATGATTACAAATATATTCAAGTAATGATACAAAACAATAGTATGTGGCTAATTGATCAAACAGGGACAATATTCAGAAACCATACATACAATTCAAAAGTTGTTGTTTATTTGAATCTTCTATGGGAATGTTCAGTTTTTATTTCAGTCCATAAATATCCAAGTTTAATTTAAATTTTGCTATTACGATTAATATTTAATGAAATGGACACTTTGCAATCTGAATATTCCCATATACATAACCCTTGTGAAAAAGATGTGCATATGAACATTTAATACATACATGTATGTATAATTTCTAATGTTGATTCATTGCAACATTCAACATTCATTGAAAGAATAGATCAAATTTACAAACGATATATGTATTTATTAAATGTCCATATATGAGAAATAACAATAGTTTAAACTATTATTATTTTCGCATCGAGACGCACAGATAGTTAAAGGTGATTCAAGGTGGTCAGTAACTAATCGTGCTGGCATGCATGACTGTGAGCTGTACATACAGGTAAGTAGTATATAAGGAGTATAGAGTACGAGTAGAGTAGAATAGTATTCGAAATGGCATAGAGACAGAAAGAATGAAACTAGGATAAACGTAACAGTGCAAAATACGAAAGATATACATATTACAACTTTGGTTAGACACCCAACTGCATCCCGAATGATAACCATGAATTCAATTTGTTAACTAATTGGCTTCTGCAAAGCATAAAAACAAAAACACCGCCCATATCTTCCACTCGAAATGACGGCAATGGCAATGAGAAAAAAAGTCCCTTATAGCCGGTCGCCTACGATTGTTTGGAATAATTGAAATACTTTTCATATTGAAGGGTGTTTTGCGATGTCAAATTATTAGAAAGGTGAAGCACATAGATTCTTGGTCAGTAAATTGGGCAGAGAATGAATTTTAGCCAAAGAAGCTAATAACTTGTATAGCGCTGTCCCGATATTTTAAAAATTTAGCCTGTTGTCAAAAATCAACACACAATTTTACAAAAACTATATAGTACACAGTAGGTTTTTTGTTTTCAAAATGTCACCAAGCTCAAATTCAAATTCAAGTTCACGTCCTAATAAGTCGCATTCATTATCGATCCCGTGTTCCGTGCAGTCTCAGATTAATTCCTAACAACATATCCCCTTTTTTCTTTTTTTCTTTTTTTTTTTTTTTTTTTGGTTGGGTATGCGAAATAACTAGTATTAGATTATATTCCTTTAAGTTGTGATGTATGCATATAATATCTTACAACCGCTTAGTGAAAATTTCATGTTGCCGAATTTGTCCGTGTGGTTTGATGAGGATGAATGTTTGTACATAGTATATGTAAGTAAGTGTATGGGCACTAGAGATATGAAATGAACGCTGCTAATACGAGTATTTGAGTACGAGTACAAGTACATACATACATACATACATAAGTATTGTTCAATGTGAAACGCTAACAAAACTGAGAGCTGTGTAGTTATGTAAGTGGTAATAGAAAACTATTTGATTATTGAAAGCTTATAATGGAACGTCTCATGGCATGACAATACATGTACATGTTAAGCATTTTAGCAGCTATGTACGAGTAAGCATGTCTGATTTTGATTTTGATATTGATAACTTGATTGATGTTTTTATAAGTAGAAATGTTTGAAGAAATTTGTGTAGAAGAAAGTACTAGCATATATAGTAGAAAACATGTTATTTATGTTTTTAGTTTTTGTTTTGATTTTGATTGATAGTGTTTTTTTTTTTTTGTGTTTTTTTTTTTTTTTTTGATTTTGATTGAATTGTCAGCTTTAGATAACTTGTGCTAAAGATGTACCCATATCAATCCCATAACCAAGTCTGTCTCGTTCACGCATCTCCTGAAGTCGAGCGGGACTCGGCGATCGTGATCTTTGACATAAACTTGTTGTCCCATATGTGGGATAAGGCAGTTGAGTGCGTTTACTGCGAGACAAATGACCACCATAACGAGAAGGCGAGGGCGAACGGGCCGGACTTGTCGATGCTGACCATGAACCTATATTGTACATATAACAACAATAGTAAAGAAAAACGACAATAATTAAGGATGTCGGGGCACAACAGCTTACGTATTGTAAAAATCGTGTTAGAATTGCAATAATTGTCATTTTCATAATTATTTAATTTGATATTTGATATTAGAGCATAGAATAACCAATAATCAAAAATATACACATACAAAACTATACAAATTATAAATATGTAAAAAGAAATGGAAAACAGAAATGAATAAAAGTCGTAATTTAATGCTAGTAAACTGTAGACATATAATCATATATATATGTATATGACTAGGATACTACCAAATATTAGGATAAAACTCCGGTTGCACCGAATTGAAATGTATGCACTTTATATATAACATTCGGTTGAGTAATGACTAATATTATTCACAATAGTAATAGGGAGATTTTTTTTTACTTATTTATTTATTTTCTCTTTATTAACCATATTTAATTATCAAATTGATCGGTTCTATGAACAGAATCGTTGAGAAAATCAAAGTAATACATACGAAATGTATGAAATATTACGAATTTTGGGTAGAATTGAATATTATACAACAAATTTTTAAAACGCTTATCAGACATGTTTCTGTCATAAGATTGCTTGGGGGAACTAGTGTAAGGAGCGCTTAAATTTAATTGTTTTTTTTTTTAGCGATCAGCTCACACTGAAACTAATTGGTGCATTAAATACATACATTATAGTACATACATATGTATTTATCAATCAAAAATTATAAATATGGATAAATACCTCTTGGATACCGTGGATGACTGTTGCCATGCCTAGGATGGCGAGTCTCCTTGACCATCTCTACAACATTAGATACGGTATCGGAGAACCCGATATCATGATGTATGTATTGATGGCCGCGCCGTCTTGGACTTGGCGATCTGGCCAATGGAGAACCGTTGTGTCTGCAACAAAAGAACACGATTATTTAGTATAAATGTCAAATAGAATAAAACCACCCATGTAGTTTGTTTGTAAAAACTAACCTCAAACTAGGCGAATGCCGATGGCCATTCATATACGAATGTCCAGGATGTAAATGGCCAGCATCGGCTCCAGTCAGCGATTCCTGTGATGGATGTCTTGATGCATCCTGCAGTTCCAGCATCTAGGCAAGAGAGTTGGACATATAGATTAGTATTTCGTCGGAATAGACATGAATGATAGCATTTGAAATCAGTCGTGATATGGTCAATCATCTAATCGATCATTTTAAGAATCTTATGCATTTTAGCTTCTTTTTCTTGAGATTGGACTTTGAAGTCTGACGGATTTCAAATGAATTCATTCCATAATTGACATTTGACATAATTGGTTTACAATAAAAGCTACGAATTTTTCCAATACTCCGTATTGGAGGGAGGGGAATTTATACGTATATATAAAAGCGACAAAAAAAAATACATATACATATACTTATACACATATGTATTTATGTATATGTATATTTATACTTTTGTTGCGTGGGTTTTATAAGGGATGTATATATTATATATAAATATATTAATATGTAAATTAAAAACAACTATTACTTCACTGCAACAAATTACGTACTCAAATGCGGTTTTAATTGCACTAGATTGAAGTATCGAAAGGTTCACAAATGCAGGATTACCTAGTTTAGGGCGTGTAACATTTAAACAATTCCATACACTACTTTTGAGTATACATATATGTATATATACTTGAACACTTTAAAGTAATTTAGATTTTTGTTGTTTGGTTTTATTTCATTTACTATTTGAATTGTTTTTTTTTTATCTTATTGGGGTTATTATCTAATTTGATTCTTGATATCATATAAGCTAATTTTTTCATTCGTTTTTTTTCTTCTCATTTTTTATTTTATTAATATGCCAATTATTTATTACCCAGATTCATCTACATAATTGTAGTTAAATGTTGTCCTATATTTATGAAAGAAACATGTGACTTATTGTCGAAATTAAGAAACATAAGTAAAATATTCCAAACTTAAAATTAATGCATTCCTATATTGCTAATGATATGCAAATTTACATTACTACTGTCTACGCATGTATACATATATAAATAAGTAACTCTATTAAATGGTATCTGAAGTGAGTACAAATTATAAATCGTAAAGTTATGCATAAGCAGCAGGCACCGAGTAAAGCAAAATTAAGAACTAAGCATATGCAATTTGTACATCATATTATCCCAATAGTTGTTAATATGTAAGTATTATAATATATACATAGGAAAGTTATTTACATTAATTTGCATGCATTCTACAAGTAGTTTTGTGTGTAAGTATTAACTATTTATGTGCGTTTGTGTGTGGGTTCGTATATACAGAGAAGTATTCTTTGGATCTGATTGCAGGAACTGGTGAGGGTGGTGGTGGTAGTGCAGCTGGGTGACATGTTCATATGTCCATGATCAGGGAATGTGCCCGATTTACTTACCAAAAGATAACTAAACATAGACTCAAATGTGCCGGATTTTTTCAACCCAAGGAAATATCTCTAACCACATACACATACAGCCATTGTAAAAATATAATTACTACGTATTATATATGTATGAAGGTCGCTATAAATAAGGCGGAAAACCGACTAAAATTCGTTCACATGAAAGGAACGATTTTCGTTGAAGTTTACAATTCTTTTCGTATAGAGTTAACGGAAATATTATATTTTGTGTATAGTGCTTATACTAGCAAATGAAATGCAATTATATTATGCCATATTTATACATAAGTTGTTAGGCTTAACGTATTTCAACGTCGAACTTGAAAATAATGAGAATATTTTGACTCTACTGACTGAATCTCTATATAGAAAGATGTGCGAAGTTGACTTGGGACATTTAGAAATAGTACGGAACCACCAAACTGTCAAGTTATATTTTTTATAAATAGGATAGGTGTTGTGTATGTTAGTCCCAGTTGTCATATTATACATAAGTAAGAAAAATATTGACTATCTGTTATATAATTATACAATTGAGACAGAAAAGTATACTGTGAAATTAAATAAAATGCTGCTGCTTAATAATGTCCTACGCACATGACTATATATGTATGTATTTTACCACTATAGCTTCAACTGATAGCTGTGCTTTAACTAATCGGTGTAAGATACACGAGAAATTGCGCAATTGCTTACAAATATTTCTGCAAGTCAGCTCCGTTCGTGTTGTTATCAGAGTTCGCGTAGCACGCTCAAGGGCTATTTGTGCTGGCATCGATGATGTAATTTTAAGTCGATGTACATGCATGTACATATGTGTTTTGAATTTCAAGCTACAGCTGACATCTGACAGCTCCGTGACGCTTTGCGAGACTCTGTTATCAACATTCAACTTGCAACTTGCTGAAGAAATGCCTACGTACATATAAGTAGTTATGTACTTATATACGATCAACGATCAAATTACAACATTGAGTACGAGTACGAGTACTAAGCGAAGATTTGCTTTTCTAACTGTTCAATAAATGGCTATGCAACACATATATGTATGTATTTATTGTTCTATTGAGTAAACGCAAATTGCTTAAAATAGGATACACTTCACGCATTTACATACAAATACATCATATGTATATATGTCTATATGCACTTACATAAATATGCAATATGTGTACACATATATACTTATACTTTATTACATACATACATATATCGTTAGATATGTAGATGAGCGAGAGCGTATATTCAAAGGTAAGTAGTACTAGTGTTTTACTTCGACTTAAGTAATTGGTTTGTGAACAACATTTATATCGGAAACGGATTATGGACACAAAAAGTATTCACACATATTCATATAATACACAATTATTTATTCTTGTTTTAGTAAATTTTCGATAGTTTCTTTTTCGTTTACCGCTTGGAGTTTATCAAACTTATTCACCTTTTTGTTTCTGAAATTATTTAAAAATTAGAAAAACAATTTACTTATGTAAATGTACAAAGCACAAAAATTTGTATGTGTTTGTTGAGTTGTTTCGTGAATTTACAAATAAAGAAATCAATAACAAACCAACATAAATCGATTCAGCTATGAGAGACACATACATTAAATTTTTGTGAATACAGACAGTTTAAAAACCAAAGAAATACATATGTAAGTATGTCTGTATGTATGCTTGTGTTTGCATGTATAGAAAATGCGTATGCGACTATGTATATATGTACATGAATTATGATTGATTGCCCTAATAGTAAACTTCTTTTAATTTAATTTTTCTATATTTGGCTTTGCTTTGGTTAGAATCCGAATGCCTTGGAAAATTGATATTAATATCAAGTAATATATGTGTTTGTAGTATAACTTGACGCTTCACGAAAATCGAATTGGGAACATGTCCATAAGATTAGAAATCAACATAAAACATTTGCAAAATCGGTTTATATAGGGAAAAACACTTTATTGTGTTGAGTTGTTCACGTTGTATCCATAAAAGGGATAGCCAAAATATGAGCATTAGCAAATTCTGAATAATTATTAAGCTTCTAGGATACAATACGAATTGTTGAGATCTTTTTCACGAGCTGATTAGAAATATACACAAGTGAATGGAATAGTGAGCTACAATTTGAATGTATTAAAATAGTGTTGTCTATGATGATCATGACTTTGAAAATGATGATGAAGATGATGATTGATTGACTGATTGATTGATTGATTGTTTGTGATAATGACGTTGGCAATACTTTGCACTTTACATGTAACAGTTACAGTGATGTTTTGTAAATTACCTAACAGATCGCTTTCTGATTGTACTCCGACGTGCTATTGTTGCCAAACTGTTGTGTTCGACATTACCGTTAGCGTGATGAGTGCTCGCTAACAAATGTGTTTGTGAGTTGGCGGCTCCTTCCCCATTTGGCTCGAAACTTATGGAGCCCTGTCGCGATCCTCCTTTGTCAAGGGCGGCCATATCGAGCAGGCAATTAAAGAATGATTGTTTCTATTTTGATTTGTTTGCAGTGGGTGGATGCAGTTTGAATTGCGGTGCCAGTTTTGGTTTCATTTCAATCATTTCATTTAATATTGTTATTCAGGTTGTAGCAGTTAATGAATAGATTTTGTGTTTTATATTGATATTGATTTGGTTTTTGTTATATTCAGTTTTTCATTTTAGTTTTGCAGTTGGTTGCAGTTGTATGTGATTAAAGTATGCAAACCGATATGTTTTTGTTGTTGGTTATTGGTATGTAGATTTCAAACGTTGTTGCGATTGCAATTGTTGTTGTTGTAGACATTGGTGGGTGAGTGGTGAGTATTGAGAGTTATGTTTACATTGCAACGCATTAGGATTGTTTTTGGATTTTTGTTTGATTGTGTTTAAGCGTTTAGAATGGAATGTAAGAATTATTATAGAATAATTGAAAATGTAATAAGTAGGTACAAAAATTAAAATAAATAACATAAAACATTTGAATTGATATATTTATATATATATATATATATATATATATATATATGTATATATATTGTTGTATATACTAAATAGATATGTATAAGTTTACATATTATGTAAATATGTTTATATTATAATAAAGTAAGGGCAAATAGCGGTTTTCTGCAGATTTCATTGAACACGATACGTATGCTGTAGTAGTATACCATTTAGAGATGTTTGAAGCTCTACACAATTTATAAATGTGTCTGTTGTGTGGATGTGTAAATGTATTAATACTTTCGCATTGTGTAATAGATTGCTTAAAAGAGTTTTGTTTTTTGGTTTTTTGTTTTTTTGTTTTTTGTTCTGATTGATATGGTAAAAACATGCGCAAACATTTTTACAACTCACTAGGTTTTGAAGAAAATCTAAGAAGAATCTCTATATATATTTTATTACAAGAATTATGTGTGCCAATTCGAAGAAAATGTGGACGGAACAAGTGAATAAAAATTGATTTTTGTTTGATTTAATTTTATCTATGATTTCGTTACAAGGATTTTGTATTTTTTTTTGTTTCGTAGCATGTTGTATGTATTTAGGTGATAATGGTAATTGTATAGCACAACAAAAAAAGTCGTAAGGTTTCTAAGTTTAGGTTGCATCTTCATGACACGTTCAGCTTATTTGTATTATTTGTTTGCATGCCAACGTTTTTTTTTTGTTTAGTTTAGTTCTGTGTTTAGTTAAAAAATACAATTAATTATCATTTGTACCTAAGTTATGGCTTATACAATCTGTTGCATGCCTATCATCGTTAAAATGGTATAGGAAACACAACGGCACAACTTGTGAATTAAATAAAAATGTTAAATATAGGACATTTGCCATTGTTCGCTCTATTTTTATCAAATCGTTATTTGTTTTATCAGATTTAATTTTTCACTTTTATTGTTATTGATACTTATATTATGATATCGGTATCGGATGCATTATCGTTACCCATATCGGCATTTATACATATTTCCGTGAGCAATGCAGTTCAATCACTAGTTTAATCACACTACATACATAACGTTTAATATGCAATTGCCTTAGTGATTAAACTTATATATATATATATGCATGTATATGTTCTAGAATAATATATGTATAATGCATAGCAATGCCTCTCTATGGACACAGGTGTAACGGTGCAATATTCGATTTGAAAGTTGAATTAAAGGTGCGATATTAAAAAGGCTCACAATCAAAATCAGCAAAAATAATTTTTACAAAATAATAATACTATTATTGTTTATTGTATAGAAGCACGTAGTAATAATTCTCAGCCATGATTGAAATGGGACTGGATGTGATATATTATCGATTTGGATAGAATGACATAATAGCATCAATGGCACAAAATTTGCCAGATAATTTAAAACATATTTATAAGAATCTCTTCATCTCTAAGGGAGATTGTTTGTTATGATCTAAGGATTCACTCAAATTGACGCTAATGGAATGTAATTACAATGGTGGTTAAATATATAGAAAGTTGTCATTGAAAAAGACCTTGGCATGGGTTCAAAATTCTTGGTTATTTGTTTGCTCGTGCTATGGCCTAGTGCATTATAAGGGGGAGGTCATAGTCTTACAACGGATTTGAAGTTAAGGCCGTAGTTTAGCTCATTGGTGAGTGGGAGAGAGATTGTGTGTGGTTGTGAGAAGCGAAAATATAACCATAGCATAGCATAGCATAGCATTGCAAATACGTGTTGCATATGTGTTTTTTGTACTAGATATTTAGAAATTATTTTGTTAGGTGTCTATGGAGATTTATAAACTGGCATAATACTAGTGTTTTGTTGTTGCCTATATAGTATTTATGCACGTTCCTATGCGAGTATTTACACATGCCTCTAGCCGAATGCGGTAGATACTTGCAGAAATTGTTTAATGGCAAACACGTGAAAGAGGAGCTTATAAAAGGCAAAGTAAAGTCAAGCGAAAGATATATGTAAATAGATTATATACCGGCTCCTCGACTGCCGTTGGGCTATATTTACGATCATCATCATCTTCGGGCTTCTTCCGCTATCATTGCCCAATTATCCAATTACAAGTATTGGTCGACAATTTCAAATTAATCAATTTGTCAGTGTTAATTTATCGATTGTTTGTGCATTAGCAAGAATAAAAACATGTTTGTCATTTAATTACATTTAGTTTTCTTTTTGTTTAGTAGTTTAAATGGATGAGACTATGATATTTGCAGTTATACTATATATATTATGTGGAATCCCTTGTTAGTTCTCAAAATACGCATTGGCCGGATAAGGTCAGTCAAATAACAGAATAACTTTTTGTTTTAATCGACGAATTGTGTTTTGAAATGGATACTTGTGTGTCTATGAATCAAGACTTTAAAATTAAAGCTACTTGTACAGAAAATAAAATCAAACATAAGAGTACAATCACAAACTCGACAATTAAAATATCAACTCGTTAACTCTACCATTATTTGTACTTAGCTACTGGTCTTATTCAACTCATTGCATATAATTGATAGCAAATTATGGGTTTTGTTATTCCCGAAGAATGCACAAGTTTTGTTTATTTTTTTATGTTTTTTTTTTTTATGTATTTTGCCTAATTAGTCTGTCTTTATTTATGTAGCTAAAGTGCATCGCTTGGGGAAAACTCCAAATATACATATAAGAGAAAAGTACACAACTTTTTCCATCACCAGCACTCATAAAAAAAAACATGTCCAATGTGGTTCTATATGACTGCAAATTCGAATGGGCTTTTCTCTTCATTATGTGTGTAGGGATGTTTTTAAAAGGAATAAATTATGGATCGATATGGGTAATTTTGTTCTTCAAATATTGGGTTCGTTGTTTAACGAAAAGGGTTTTGCAAAAACCTAATTATAAGATCCACAACTTAATAAATAAATGTCTAATTTATTTATTGAGCACCTGCTGCTCGTTAATACGTAATTTATATTGAGTCAAAATTAGAATTCGAAATGATGGAAAAAGTTGTCCTGTACTCATGAATATTATTGGTTTGATTACGTATAAGTAAACGAATGTGTAAGGTATGCAGTGTATTTGTTTCACATATATACATATGTGACAAACATATATACAAATGTGTTAAGTGTGAGGTTGCATATAAATTAATTATATACCTCCTTCCAATTCTGCATTTTTATTAGTTCATAAAAATTATCATTTTTGTTGTGGTACATTTAGTTATTGGTTTAGTTTTTTTTTTTCGAGAGTTCATTGTCAAACATATGAGAAGAAAAATCATAATAATTATTACTCACATATTTTAATTAATTGAAAGGTTTAATTAATGTGTGCTTATTTGTAGTGACAAAGCATGGATTTTTTTGCGATTGGATTGGATCAAACATTTGTTCCTCCTTAAAAAAAATGTATTTGAATTTTGTCACAATATTTGAGATTTATTTGTGCCCCATTAAGTATGCGATACATTTTCGATTTTCGCTTATCTCTGTTGCGTTTTTATAATTTGATTGTGTTAAAATACTTTATTTAACACAAAAATGGGGACCGTAAGCCTAAAATGCTTGTATGTACGTAACTTTTAATTAATGGAAAATGGAACACGATAAATATATATCTCTTAGGAACCCCTCGGCTCATAAAATTTGTGTTGGTATTATTTCATTGGTTTGAGTAAAACCGTTGTAAGGTTTTTTTTTTAGCATTGCTGATCACTTTTAGGTTGAGGGCTACTGCAATTTACTAAAATTATTGATTATGCTTATAAGAGATCCAATCCGTGCCAAAGTGAACTCGTGTTAATAATAAATATTTTATAAAAACTTGTTGGACAATCTATATATACAGCTGTGTGTACATATATTTATTATTTACGATAGTTAAAGATAGACAGGACAGTGTCTTAAATGTGTCTTTAAGTGGACACACGCAAGTTTTGTTGGTGTAAGTGACAAACATAACGAAATGAGCAAACGAATAAACTGAGCAAATGAAAATCCTGTAAATTAATCTCTCAAGAGGAAGCCTTACATTTAAATAGGTATTTATAACTATGCAGTTTGGCAGCTTTTAGATATTTTATAGCTTGAATTTAGAATGTTGTGCATTCATCCCTTTCAAATATGTGGCATAGCCAGCAAAATACATGTACTGACTTAATTAGACCCTGGGCACAATTGGCATGCCTTCAATATTGCATCGAATCGAGTATGTGGCTACCATTCGAAAATTGTCTGATCCAAACGAGACTCATCAAAACTGGTTTATTGACTACAAGTTTTACGAAATATTTTTGGGTTGCAAACTTACCGGCATGCCTGAATCAATCTGGCCAAATCTCGTATTTCGCCACGATTCCAATATAAGGAAACCTGCATAGATTTTACCAACTGACAGTTTTCCTTTGTTTAGCTGATCAATGGGTGGAACCAGTAAGTTTAACATTTTCTTGGCCTGCAATGGCCATATGTTTGTGATGGTTTCCCTGAGTTCCATGTCCGCCTGGTCCATTTCCTCAGCTACATGATTGCACACAAATACAAGAATAATGGGTTAAAATGCACTCAATCATCTTATGTATGTATTAATCAGTTTCAACTTACGCGCTCGCATCTTAATGCTTAGATTCTCCCGAATCAAAGCGAACAACGTTGTGGTGAATTGGACTCTCAATTCATCGTCCAATGGCATATTCATACGTATAAGTTTCTTGTAGGCAAGACGGTTGGGACACTTGTTACCGAATCCCAAAGGAGGATCCATATTTTTCAGCATGTCATACATTTCGGTATAATGTATTCTACCACTATTTTTATCATTCGACACCGGAATCAAAAGAGAAGATATCAGTTTTCAATGCCGCCACAAAATTTTCAAATCAATGGAAAACCTAAAATATTATCTTTGGTATTACCAAAGCTAAATACACCAATCACAAGATATCAGCCACTTGTTTAGCATTACGCCTTTTTACAGTTTGCTTCTGGGAAAGCAGATAAAAATCAAAATCTTTTAAAGTAATATTGGTTTTAACAAGGAAGCAGACTATAAATCAATTTTCTTTTGCATACATATTGTATTTCTTGCTCATGCGAGAAGTATCTTGTGAGGCATTTGATAAAAGTGAATTAATAAATAATAAGAAAGTAAGTTGTTCGTGAATGTCCCGTTATCAACTCAAAGGATAGTGTTGTTGCCTAAACCCTAGAAGAAAAAACGTTGATCGAAACTATTTGTTGTATTTCGAGATTGCATCGGATGCCCGGGTGTATGTAAGTTTATAAGAGAGTCACGTGTGTATAAGACTTTTACAAGCTAGGTGTGCAGGCATCGTTTGTTATTGAGTATTTGTTGATATTTTGAGTCGAGTATCGAGTGTATATGAAACAAATACGATCAAATAATAATCATTTAATATTGTTGCAGAGCATACGACTCAAAGAGTTGAGAGCACGTCTGCATGTGCTTGCAAATAATATATAAAAACGAAATGTTCATATAATTTTGGAGAACTTAATACATGGAAATCATTAATTATATAGGTTATATATTAAACTGATAATTACGTCGCATTTGGATCATATTCCGCCCATATGCGGACAAATTCGTCTAAGTGATGAGCACCCAATATACTGGAGTCCCTCGTGAGATAATCGAAATTATCCATGATGACGGCCACGAACAGATTCAACATGAGAAATGAACAAAAGAATATAAACGATACGAAATAGGCGTACGCCAACGTCGAACCACAGTACTCCCCGGCACCCTTCTCGGCATCATCGTCACAGGCCTTGCCCTTCAGGCAGGCCAGCATAATGTTTGGCCACGCCTCGCCCGTTGCACATCTGAGAGGTTATCATCGAGGGAGACGATGACGATAATGACAACCATATTAGATAGCGACAACAATAACGACACCGAAAGAATAAATCAGTTAATAATCACAGTAGCAAAACAAGTTAACTGCCTTAATCAATTACGATCTACATACTAAATGCTGATTTACTTATAAATGTATGCATGATAGTTACGTTTACATTTAGATATGTATGTATATGCTTTTCATGTAAATGTAAATATAAATGTATGTACATATGTATTCACAATAACTGAATCCATACACATACATGTATGAGTTGTATGCTAATATGCAAATGGCTGAACTAATATTAAAAATACTTATATACATACTACACACAAATCAACAACATTTGTGTAAACACAGACATATACATATATGAACGTTTAGGAATACTCATGTAGAGAATGCTCAACACAATGATACCCTGTACCCAATTAACAAGCACGGCATGGCTACAATTATTAAGGCTTGAATTAAATTTGATGCACATATGATTTGAGTTAGACGTGTTGATACGGAAAGACGATTGGATATTCGGACTGACAGAGAGACAAGCTATCCTATAATGAATCATCTGTTTATACATATATATTCATATAAAGAATACATTTATCTTAGAATAGTGGAATTGCATATGGGTGCTGTCTTTTTTGTGTAAAGGGTTTCAAAAACACACTCGTTTACAAATTTGAAAATGCTTAATAAATCTGATCATCTGATAGCTGTAGTAAAAATTAATTTAAGAAAAATTAGTTTTAATCAAAGTGGCTTTACTTATACTTTAAGATGTTATTGAAATTGAATCAAATTTTGGTTCACTCTCTCACAATATTATTTTGATATTTCAACATATTTGGCATATTTTTCTTAAAATTTCAAATTCATTTTACTATCAGATGATCGTTGGTAATGCAAATAATACAAACTATAATTACATAGGCCCACAAACAATTTACACTTTACTTAAATAGACTTGAGATGTGTTTGCGATTACATAAAAAAGTGTCTGTATTAACATTTACAATTGACGGGAAGATTTTATATACACTTTTTTAATGAAGTTCCGAATGTTTAACTGAGTTCACATTTATTATTTAGCAAAATTATTAGTCAACTTTTAAATTCTATCAGCAACTTTTATATATATGCATATATCCCCAATGCAACTGGGGATAATACAATATATGTATTAACAATAACAATGCTCAAGCCCGAGATTATTCGACTAGATGTTCTGTAGCCATTGCATATCGCAAGTATCGTAGTTCCAGAATACATTCAAATGTAAGTTAATATATATGTAACTATATAGTTATAATGTGGTCTATTTATGTACATACATATGCATCTATCTATAAATAAGTGTATCGTCAACTTATTGCAATTATCGCTTCTGATCATACATCTACTATGCATATAAAGTACAAATACTGTGAGAACAATTGCACTTAAAAACCAAAATAATAACTTAGCTCAAACATCAACGGCAACTTCAATGGCAACAACAAAAGTGCATACCTTGACGAATCAAATGGCGTTTCATACATTATTTAATGGAAAGGCACACACACACACATATTTATATATATATATTACATATATATATACATACATACATACATGGAAATGAAAACATATATCATATTTATATCGCACATAACTCTAGCAACGATCTACATATGTACATTGTACGAGGACAACTCTCCTTCAAATGGTTTAAGTTCTAAATTTGGTAATTATATATCATGATCGAATGAATTGGGTTTGTTTATAGTACCCAAACTAGGTAGATAAGCTAATAAGTATCTTTGTAAATATATGCCTTAATCAATGTCAAATAGTATGTAATGCGCTCAATTTTGGAATGCCAATTGATTCACCGTTCAAGACCTTATTTAGCTACGACAAATCAAACCTACAGAAACTCACTTTTATATAGTATGTGTAGTTTAGTCATATCTATGGATATATGGGGGCATTTACCAGCTGCGGCATAAAAATAATGATCGATTTCGGGAAAGGCTTGCCTCATTCAGAAACGTCTGATAAATACCCCTATTAGATACAATATTTTGGCAACTACAATTAAAAAACATAAATAAACAAAAGGAAGCTGAATATGTACTCCAGCTATGTGTGTGTGCATTACATTTGCTTCATGAGATACCTCTAAATACACTGGATTTCACTAACAATCAACATTTATGCACTACGATAATGAGTGTACTGTTACTGTACGCACTTGCATAAAAGTTTGATTGTGACTAAACAATGAAATTATTAAATGACTTATTGACCTTACTAATGAACGATTTTTAATTTCTTTTGTGGCTGTTGTTGTTGTTTTGTTGTTGTTGATGTTTACTTTTGAGCATCGCATCTTGTGTTGAGTTTTGGCCGTCGGACTAACTAATCGGAGGCCTAAGAATCTAAGTTAATTTATAATAAACTAACCTAATTTTTAATTGTTTTTTATCTAATGCTATTGTAATGTGTAATCTTATTTTTCCCATCAACGAGTTTCCGAAATATTATAATAAAATACTACAGTGGTGTTGGCAGGTATCACCTCAAATCCAGTTTTAGGGCATAGATTTATCGATATACGACTCGTGTAATACGAGAACAGAAATCTATTAGATATTATATTAGTTTAACGCTAAGGTAGCTTGTATATAATGTGGGAATATAACTATGTATATGACTATACATATAGTATTTATCTATTATTTATCTTAATTATTGAAAAATCGAAACTTTGTTTAACGAACAATTTGTTTTGTATTAACTCTATGCGTTTAATCGCAAATAAGCTAAAATTTACATACCTGAAAAGCAACATGACGCCTTGTATAAATGACTGGAAGTTGTTGTGTCTAGTAATAGAATTTTCCACTGTACCTAGTTTGATATTTCCGAATACCTATGCACGATTTGAATATCGGTAAATAATATAATGATTAATTTGTATTGTTAACATCAACTATAAAATGAAGAAGTCAAAAACACATAACACTTTTTCACCCAAATATCCTCATTTCGTAACGCTATAAAAGCTTTGATTATATTTACCCATTTAAATTACATCTAAAAGATCCACGAAATAGATAAACTAAACTATTGTTATTACCCACTCCTTATCAATATTTTCGGGTTTAGTAACTAAAGATGAAGTGTTGGAAATACGGGTACTGATACTGTCTCTAATAAGTACATGAAATAAATAACTTTTCTAAGGATCATTAATAATGATGCATACAAATGATACAAAAAACGTACACGAGTAATTATTATTTAGTAACGTCTGTAAAATTACTAGAATATCTGGATGGAGTACACATGTTTATATGTATGTATGTAAGTACCTGCATAGGATATGAAATTATAAAAATGTATTACAATGAAAGTGCCTGACTCGCTCTCTTCAATGCAATTTAAATATTAATAGAAAATATATAGGATGGATGTAGGTACACAGGTAGGATATTTAAAGCTGAGCTCGAACGCAACAATTTAATTTGACGCTATCAGATACGTATTAGTGTGAAAGCTGACTTTGTTAAATCAATGCATGTATGTAGTATTAAAGTATTTAAGGGACGCAAACCGAACTGGTTGAGTTTCTAGCAACTGTTTTAATTAGGTGTATTATACATTTGTATTGATTGAGCTTCAAACAAATGCTTATGAGCAAAACGTTGTAACACTAAGCAAATAGGATATCTACAATAGTATATCTACTGCGCATTTACAATAGTAATTCGTTACTATAACTTTAACAGTTTCATACAGACATATGTAAGTAAGTACTATAAGTAGTAAGGTGGTTTATAGAACAACTTTTTGAACTGCCACAACTAATGCATACAATTTGTTCTTGGCAGTTCGATTGCAATTGAATTCTACATCTGATTGATTGATCTATACAGTTAACGAACGATTCAAACACAAGTAACAAGTTATTCTATGTACTAGTTAAGTAGTATATAAATATATGACTAAATAATGCTTCGAAACTATCCAAGTCACAAACGACGGCAGATTAACAATAGTTTGAATATGAAAAGCTAAATCATAATCCTTCCCCATTTGTGACTTGTGACTTAAAATTCAACCGGTTTTGACTTTTAATATATAGTGAATACAACAACGATGTCCTCACACGTCGATTTATAATCATCTCGTGTTTGGACACGCGAATTTCTGATTTTAAGAAAACTAGATACAGTTTCTCTAGCGTGAGTAATTATGTAAGCATGTCTGTTAGTGCCATCAGTTATAGCCACTAAAGATACACTAATTAACTTGATTCTTCCTTTACCGAAAGAGCAGCATGATTCCTCCAGAGAACGATTGGAAGTTATTGTGACGATTCAGTTGCGTGTCCGGATCATATTTTATGTTGCCAAAAACCTTTTATTTTGTGAGACATTATAATTGGTTTATGTTATTAGACATTTCATATCTAATTTTGAATTTCGCTACGTTATTGTGCGAAAAGCAATTATGGCCTTTCGGTTTGCTACTTTTCCATTATTTTATTTAATTTTTTTTTGGTTTAATCGAAATGAAAAATGTACATCTTAATGAGCACAAATTAATCTAGAACACTTTTAACAGAAGTGTTAAGCTCTTACTTTTCATTCATTGAGCTCGAAACTTACTTAGCATAATGTGTTTTAACTAATTCGAAAAGACTAGTGGATCATTGCTCTGAAGATGATTTGCTTTTGTTGTATTTACAACTCATAAAATCGTTTTTCCTTAAGATCAACCGACTTATTGTTCTAACAGTCGCTTATCAATTCCGAAAAGTAGATGTCAAAAAGACACAAAAAAGAAAAGAACGTTGAGCAAGACATCTATGAAAAAATGCCATGATGCGAAATAGCAAAACAAATTGCAGGCCTAAGTACAAACATACATATATGACAATTTAAAGGCTCCCTTCAAAAATGTGTTTCTCTTTCATATCTAACAAAATTCCACACTTGCAATTTCATAGAATTATATATCCTATCCAAGTAAAACACAAATGATCGGTCATCTATTCACAGCTAACATATATATACATCAAAAAGTTTAGCCTATAAAAAAATAGCTAATATCTTTGTTGATTTTTAAATAAGTGATTATATTTTTCTATCAAGTATACGACCTATTGTACGTATCTTCTTCTATTGCTAAGAATATAGGTATTTATTGCACTATCTGCGGTTTTATTGTGTAAACGTTTGCTATTCCTCTCGAAAAAAATTATGGAACTTAGCATAGAACACAATAAAATAATATATGAGAACATGATGTAATTATTGAAAATAGAAATTGATCGCATTAATACTTTGTATCTATCTGCTAAGTTTAATTCATTATACTATTAAGAACTTATAGGACTGGAAATGATATTTAAATAAGAAATGAGTAAATAGATATCCTATAAGAAATGATTGTTTTGTTGTTTTTTAACTACGAATTTGTAGTTAGTAGTTTGTAGTTATCCCAAGTGTTATGTTGGCTGAGTCCTGAACTTGATCGTGACAGATCAATTGCCTTATGTGTTACGTAATTTGTGTCCAACATTAATTTTCAGTGACACCCAAAAGGTACTGTTTTTTTTTTTTGGGTGAAAACGGAAACTTACCTGCATGCCAATAATGGCGTATATAAAAAATAGCATTGCAATAAGCAAACAGACATATGGAAGTGCTTTAAATGATTGTACAAATGTCCACAGGAGAATGCGTATTGTATATCCTTGGCGGAGCAATTTTATAAGGCGCGCCGCACGAAACAAACGCAGGAAGCCGACGTTGATTGAGTTCGACTGTAAAATATTATTGGTCAAAGGGAGAAAAAGAGAGAAACAGAAAATAAGGAGAATAGTATTAGAGTGATGTTGTCCCGTGTTTCTTACAGACCAATTCAGATGTATTCAAAATTGATGCCTTTCAGCTCAGTTCGAATATTATCTCAGTTTGTTTCTCTGCTTTTCTTCTTTTTTTTTCATTTTTTTTTTTTTTCATTAAGTTCGTTAGTACTTAGTAGTAGCAGTTATAGTAGTGGTATAGTAGTAGTAATATTAGTAGTAGGTAGTAGTGCAGTAGCAGCAGTAGTAAGTAAGTAGTAAGTAGTGGTACTAGTAGTACATAATAAAAGTACATACATATACATATTGGCATTAAATTAGTAGTAATTTGATTGGTTAGTAATGAGCGATTCATTAAAATAATTGCATTTTAATTGGTTAATAATGACCGATTCATAAAAATAAATTGGTTTTTTAATTTTTTTTTTTTTTTTGGATTTTCTGCTCTATATAGGATATACAAAATAATTACAGTCAAATTTGCAAAGTATTAACTCAGATATATAGAGATGAAAATGATATAAATATATAGGAAAGTTTTTTTTTTCACAAAATGCTAAATAAAAAGTGTGTTTTGAACAGTTTGTATCTTAATTAATTACAACAAATGCAATATACATAATTTGGATGTTGAATTTGATCAAAAGCTATTTAGATTTAGATAATTATTGTAACATATTCGCTGTGTGTGTATGTTTGTGTGTTTGTTTGTGTGTGTATTTATGTGTATGTGTGTGTTTGTGTGTGTGTGTGTGTGTGTGTTGACTACCACACCAATATAGCGTAACATGTGCATTTGTATTTGTTTTTTCTCAGTTGCTGATACTAATTACAAAACAGTTTGAAAAAGTGTCAAGTATAGGGCCTTTGGGTCTTAATAGTTGAAAATCTAAAAAACAGTTGAAGGTAAATTTTGTACTGTACTAAACTATCTCAGTGGGTTTTTTGCAATAATAAGAAAGCATAACGATACAATAAAGTACAATATACATAAAAAAAATTAACAATTACGAATAGAATAATTTGTATGCATTTGTCTGTATGTACATTTCCCTTAAGTTATTTACTGTTATTGTTGTTGATGTTGTTATTTGTACACGTATACATAACGTATGCATTTCTGAGAGTATAAGTTAGTTTGTTATGTATAGCAGTCAGAAAATAGATTGATAGGTAGTTATACGCATTGCGGTGTCGGTAACCGATTCAAGAACTTTGACCAAAATATTTTACTCATCAGCTGTTGCATATAAAAATCAAACAGATGTTCACATAATGCAAATACGTACGAACGTATGAGTCACAGTGACAGTCACATTGATCGACATCGTGATCGTGATCGTGATCGTGATCGTGACCGTGAATGTGACACACATACATAAGTAAATAGGTGCTGGGCAACCCACTGATTTTGGGACGCATACCGCCTCGACGTGGCCTCTACGTGATTAGTAAGTAAATAGTTTAAATTAAATATTACAATATATTCAAAAATTACAATTATCGCTGATTAAATATATTTACACACACACATATATATATATATATATATATATATTTATATATATATGTATATATGTATTCAAGTTGTAGATTACAATTATGCACTGTTGCTATTTTATGAAGCAGCTAAGGATAGTGCTATATGAAGACATTAATATACCAAATGTCACGTTGCGACCATCTGTAACAGATACAGATACTGTTACAGCGAGAGATACATCTACATAGTCGTACACATTCGAAAACCTCGCAGTTATCCCATTTGGTATGCCTACTGGGTGGGTAAATAGGGTTCGGTTTGGTTGGTTTGGTTTGGTTTGATTTGGTACGGTTTGGTTTGGTTTGTTTCTTCACTAGCATGATATGATACACATACATACATAAGCAGTAACAATAAAGTTATTATGTACAGAGACAAAACTAATAAGAATTCGCGTTGTGGAACATTGTATTTTCAGCCAAATCGACATCAACGTGGCAATGGAAACGGGTAACAGCACTACGAAAAATATAAAAGGCAATGATACTCTTTGTTTTTAGTCTAGAAAAAGTATTTAATGAGCAGCTAAATACATATATAGTAGTATATATGTATTTCTGAAAATCAAGGCAATTGAAGAATATACTACGGAAGAAAACATCATCAATGCGATGTGAGTACAGAATAGGATATAGTATATAGTAGTAAACGGTTAGCTAAAATGCTAATAAATAGATTTGTTGTTGTTGTTGTTATTGTTTTTTTGTTGATGTTGTAGTATATGTTTGTTCTCGTTTTAGTTTATTTACTTACATCCTGTTGGATAATCAGAAACCATGTTCAATTGAAATTTTTGGAATCGGTTTATGAAATTAATGTACACATAACTCATATACCGCATTGTCACCGAATTTGATGCCACAATTGTTGTGTTGGTATTCGTATTCGTATTCGTATTGGTATTTGGTATTGGTATTTAGAATAATCAAACGGCAGATTCATTGCATGGATTTCAAACAGCAGTTGTATTCAGTTGCATTCAGTTCGAATCGACAGACAGCAGCCAAGAGATGAATTCAAAAGTATTCAGCGATAATGAAATGTTTGTGATTGTTTGCAGTGCAGTTTAACGTTAGTTAATTTTATAAGCAATTTATTTACAAATTTTTGTTGATTTTATTGTTTTATGTTTATTTGCATGTTCATTTTCATTTCAATTTAGTATTTATTTTGCAATTACGATTACGTATCGGTTATTTTAATCGAATTACGGATTTATTACGACGTTGGCGGCGGTAAAGATTTTCGATTTCATTTTTTTATTTTTGGTTAGAAAAAACAAAGAAATAAATAAAGTAGAGTTGAAAATTAGTAGTAATAATTGACTTTCTTGCTGAATTCAAAGATAAATCAATTGAAATTTGTGAGAAGAATTAAGTGTTAATAATCTTGTATGTATGTATTGTATCATGTGTTAAATAGTTAATAACGATTAAAAACAATCTTTCATTTCACACTGCATTTCGATCGCTCTAAAAAGCCTTGAGTTTCTAAAGCCACATATAAGACAATACGGTATAGTTGAACATAAAAGAAAGACAGTTTAATTGTATGCAAGTTAGCCTTGCCACTCAGAATGGAAGACATACATTGAAAATTGCTAGCCAGAATATGTTAAATGAAAATGCATGAATACTACTTATAGTATAAAATGGAGAATGATGGTCTTAGGCGCACCACTTTGCATAGGCTCACATTTCATTTTCTATTCAACTTAGCTTGCAAATTTGTATATACCTGCACAAGGTAGGATTATTGTATGTACATTCGTTAATAAGTTGCTGGCACTTGAATAACTTGTTTGAGAATCACTGATGATACCAATTGATGGAATTACTCTTTGATTATACCTTACATACCATAAGAGATCGTTGAAATATATTGAAATTTTTAAAAAGATCATGTAAACAAAGCAGTTATACAGCATACGCTTTACAGTACCGAATTGTGTTCGGTACGGGTACAATACAAGAAGAATGTATTTATTCGCAGCATGCATTTTAACAATATGCAAATTTTTTTTTTTAGAGTTTTTGCATTTAAACTTAGTAGCACTACAATCATTAACAGGGATGCAAACCGATTTCAGTCCGGCAATTGTTTTCTGATTTTTGAAAGCAAATTTTAATGCATTTCATACAAGCAAATTTATCATGGTTTGCATCACTATAACATCCAATGAAATATTTGGTAAAATTTAACTTCATAGAATCTATAAGATATATGCATCCGAGAAAGATAGAGTGGGTGAAAGCTTGTTCAGAGTCAAAAGAGGTCTCTATTTAGAAAAGACCTGCAGCAATAAGGGATAGCGGAAACACTACAGTCGGGGCTCCTATAGTAAGTAACAATGTGTTTTTTGACCAACAGTCAGAATTTGAAAGCCCAAGACTTGGCCAGTACTAATAGCCAAGCATTCTGAAAAATCATGCGGAAGTGTAGATAGTATATACAGTTGAAAGAGAATATTTGAAAACGTTGGGTGCTTAACGAAAGTTCTTTATAATACCTTTAGTTTATATGGTTGTTCAGATATTGCCTTGCTAGCTAATATGCTTTACTTACATTTACCACTGTTCAGCTAAATCGTTTCACTTACACAATTCATTTCTTATCAGAGAATTAGTAATTAGCTTATGTGCACAGATATTTGTTCATAGTTGCTCATTCAATCATTATCAAAATTAGTTTAAGGGTTAAGTATTGTTTGTTTGACTCTTGCACCTAATGCGTGTTAAAGCTAATTATGAAGTTCAAAAGTTCTTTTTAAAGTTGTCGGGTAAACATAAAGCTTTCTTTTTCAAGTCAATTAATAAATACAATTTTGTAGACCAGTAAAATCAAAGCCATGCGCAAATATGAAATAGTATTAAAAATTAACGCCAAACATGACAACAGTTGCATAACACCAACTTTATGTTGAAAGTCTCCATTCAGGATTAGTCGTCTGAATAAATTTATATCAAGTCGGTTGGGTTTTATTTTCAAATTTGTATTTTCTCGTGATTCTATATCGGCCTTATGTGTTATAAGTTTTGTAGCTTTTAAAGTTAATTTTTTAACCACAAAACCTTTTGGCTGAATCTAAGAGAATTTTAAATTGAGAGAAAATGTATAATTTGTTAAAAATTAGAAATAATCATTCAGTAATTAAAACTTATAATGTGAAGTCCTGCCCAACCAGCAAAAGAGCATAAGATCACACTTATATATTTAGGACTTGAATAGAAGAAAAACAATTGCAAATTAAAGACACATATTCACAGAAGCAATTTTGACAATATTAACAATCAATAATTCGGAAGCTGTGCCGCTTATGCAAACTGTTACATATCAGCGTTAATGATTTTCTCAAAAAAAATTAATAAAACTTGCAAATTGACAACCCATCCAGCCGCTGTACATTTCTACCAAGTGGACTACAGAATTAGACTTAGACTTAGACTTAGACACACAACTGTTTACAAGAGAAGAAGTTACAACCGCAATGTGTCGAGTGCTATGCAAGAGAAAAATGAAGCTAACAGAAACGGATACTCGCAACGGAAACAAGCAAGATAAAAACAAGAAAGACCAACAACATTCGGAAAATACCGAAAATAAATATCTCCTCTATGGCAAATAGGCCAATTCGTTGTAGTCGAACTATTGCTAAAACAATACAATTAATACATTTTATCAAATATTGTAAAAGAGGAAACAATTTTTTAATTTTTGTTAGGCTGGGAAAATAAACTGTGCACGAAAATGTAGCTTGCATAAAACAACTGAATTGCGTATACCTTTGATAGCTACATAAGCCAGTTTTGTGTGACTTACAAAAGGAAAATGATTGCCAAGAGTAATCGAACTTAGAACAGAGATACTACTTAAATTACATAGAAACTAGTTGACAGACATAGCTATCTAGACTCTGATTATTTTATATCCTGTTGGTCCTTCAATGCGCATTTGCAAACATTCCGTAACAAATCATAATACTCTCTGCTAGGCATACAAGTTAGAGAAAATAATGCAACTTTTAATACATGTGTGTGAAATTGTATGTGTGTAGCAATAAAAAGAAAATAAAGGTGCTCTAGTCGAGAGTGACCGACTAGTACATACCCTGTACACAGCCTGCAATTATCGAATATCTTTAAACATTTTTGTGCTTATTGTTTAAGCATTGTAATGATTGCAATTAAATGTGTGCATTTTCCAAGCATTAAAACTACAGCAATTTAAGGAAGTTATGACAACACTAAAATAAATATTCTATCAATCTAAAAGATCTGCCTGTTTGAAAGTCGGTAGTTTTCGTTAGAGTTTCTCGCTTTCAGTCTCTGAGATCAGCGCTCGTGCAGACAAATAATGTTATTTATTAAAAGCAATTTTTTCAATTGGTGGTTACAGGGCATTATAAAAAAAAAAAAACAAAAAGATTTACAAAGCTTATTAATTAAGTGGAGAGGTGGTTAGCAGTAAAAGCGAAATCTATAATCATCGATTTTTACACATAGGATTTTGATAAATGCAATTCTGTGTAGATTGTGTTTCGTACTTACATCGTGCTGTTGGTGTTGAAATTTGTTGTACATGTCGATGTTGTAGATGAGATATATATGTATGCATATGTATGTGCAATATGTGTGTTGGATAACACGTACATACAATTGAAGCACATACACATGCATAATTGTTGAATGACAACATGTTTGTAATACAATTTAATTTGTTGATTGGTTGGTTTTATATTTCATTTGGTAGTAATTTTTGATTGGTTTTTTTGTTTTTTTTGTTTTTGTTTTTTTTTTTTTTTTGAATTGATTAATTTTGTTCGGTGAATTTTGTTATTGAATACAAGTTGTGATTGTGATGAACGAGTTAATTGCATATTCATTGCATTTGGTATTGGTATTGGCATTGGTGTTGGTTTTGTAATTACATAGAACATGTGAATGTGTTTTTTTTAGATATATAAATATTTGTTTTTTTTTTTTCATTATTATTATTGATTTGGTGTTGGGCAGTGATAACGTGATGTTATTGTTTCCCGATGGCCAATTTTTTGGGGAATATTGAATCATTGAATCGAAGGCAGTTGTAAGAAAATGTATGATGTTTGCATATATATACATATATGTAGACGCATATATGCATTTCCATTACATATATACATATATAAATGTGTATCCATGTAAATATTTGCATTTGTTACATAAGTCATACATTAACATTTGTGAAGGGTGTGAATGGTTGGATTGCGTGAGTGTTTTATTTGATTATTATATTTTTTGCATTCATCGTTTTTTTTTCGGATTGGTTATTCCCGATTTTGAGACCACATTTCGTATTTGGTATTCGTTTTCGTACACAAATAAATATGAAAAAGGAAATCAAAAAGAAATATGATTATTAATTTCTGTATTTTGTGACACTTTTAAAATAAATATTTTTCTCTTTTTTTTTTTTTTTTGTTTGTGTTAAATCGTGTGCAAATAAAATTTCAATAATAAAGAAATCACTTTTTGTGTGTATTCGTTTTTAGAATTAAATATATAATTAAAAGTGTCTTATGTATTTATATGTACCTTAAAAACACACACTAAAAAATGAATTAAAAAACAACCTTAATAGATAAATTTATCGATCGTCAATATTACCTATGCGGAGTCTGTGCAACCCATAAAAAACTGTTTTTCGACTTTCCACAAACTTTCCGTTTGTACGTTAGTAAGACTTGAGGTCAAAACGAACAAAAAAAAAAACTCAGTAAATATCCCTATAATTTAAACAAAATGTGTGATGACACTTGGTACCAGGGATATACATTTGTTAATGTGAGTGATAAGCCAAAGTCTATGTAGACATAAATATTTCCCAATCTGTTAGTTTAAGGGTTTTGATATAAGTAATAAGTAATAAATGGCCTAAGCCAGACCTTGTTAATTATTTAAGTAATTGTCGAAATCCATAGATATGTATTTATGTACTTTGTACGCATGGCAATATCGAAGATAAATGTTTCAGCAATATAAGAAAAGTTGTGAATTAAGATCCCCTATGATGCATACAAATATGCCATATCAAAACTCGATTTAAAAATTAAAAATATTAGCTGGTACATTTCAATTCAGTGAACCCTGGAGAACCATTGATCGGTTATTTTGACATAATCCACATACTGCTTAAATATGCGTGTAAATACATATGCACGTATGTACACATAACTATGTACGTGTGTGTAAATATACATATGTGTACGTGTATATGTATGCATATTTGTGATTAGTATTAACATGAATGTGTTTTTTGACGGGTACGAGTATCTTGGCAAAACAAAACAAAAAGCTAGATACTTTGTTGTTGTTTTCATTTTTTTTTTTTTTCATTTATGACTTATATTGTTTGTTTGTCTTGCATAACGGCCTACATAAATCGAACACAACAATAATATGTATGCTCTGAGTTACTGTTATTGCAAGCAACAGATAATTACCCCGAATTCCATCCAGAGGGCATCCACAATGCTACCAAGCACAGTGATTAGATCGAAAATGTTCCACGGATCCTTGAAAAAGTTCTATAAAATAAATGGTTACGTATTATTTAAGTGATAATCGCCTAAGTATATGCAATCTAATTTTAGTTAGTTATAGCAAAAAGAAATTTTCTTCTGCTTTTTTTTTATTTTCATGAATATGGATTATATCTTTTATACGCTGAAATTTACAATGTTACATTCTGATATTAAAAGGTTAAATGCTAATTATAAATAAATGGCCTTTCATTATTTTGCGCGTAGTTTGCTACTGAAAATTATTCACTCTAAGAATGAGAAATCATAAATATTCCTTAAATAAACAGCTTTCACAAATACTTGTACATTGAAAAAGAAGCGCACATGAAAGACACATTTATCGTGAATACCTACCGTACATCCGAATGCAATTAATTTAAGTATTGTCTCCATTAAGAAGAACAAGGTGAATACCAGGTTCATGTAGGTCAGTATATCACTGTGGGTGGGCGGTGCATCATGAAACTACAAAATGAGAACACGAAGACATTTGGGATCGAACGGAAGTTTATTTTAGATGATTCATGACATTTAACTAACACCAAAGTTTAAGGAACAGCGTATCAGTGTTTATAACTGGCAAGTTTAAGCCCAACCTTGAAATCTAAACAATTACATACAAAATACATATTGTATATGTATGGTATGTATAGTAAAAACTAAATAATGCTAATTAAAAAAATACAAAAATAAAACTTATTTTGTATGTTGATTATAGTATATGTAAGAAAAAGAATTGCATCTTATGTTAATTATCACGCTGGTTCCAAAAAGATATAAAAAATGCATATACATATTTTGTTTTGAGACAGCTGGATAAAGCTAGACATTTATTTGTTGCAAG
Source organism: Drosophila picticornis (assembly GCA_035043845.1). NCBI lineage: Eukaryota > Metazoa > Arthropoda > Insecta > Diptera > Drosophilidae > Drosophila > Drosophila picticornis. Next base: position 13,759,933 of record JAWNMR010000492.1, on the reverse strand, counting down.
GTAATAAATTATATCAATAAAAATTTGGTAAATTGTTAAAATTTATGAAGCTATTGAATATTAAGTAAAGCTCTGATTAAAAAAAAAAAACACACATAGAAATACCCGAGAAAAAACGAAATCCTGATTTGCATAACAATGTTCCAAAAAAAGGAACTTTTGAAATGTGACTTGCAGTTTAATGGTGGGCTCAATTTTAGTAAAAGTGTTTACATATGTAAACATGTAAGTGCAATTAAAACATATATTTACATGTATAATACGCGTGTCAAATGAGTACGAAAATGGATCCCAATATTTCATTGTTATAGCTTTGTTAAAGCTGCTGCAATTTTCAAAAGATCTCAAAAACACAATTAAGGCAATAGCTTAAATTGTCCACAGCCATAAATCTGTATCAAATCTAAAACGTTTATTTTGGCGTGTGGATTTATAGTGTATTTAAATCAGATAGATTGTAGTTTTCTAATGTATTTTGTGACATTTTGTCCAAGATCTTTGTAAACTGCTTAAATTCCGTAATACGTTAGAGACAAAGACAGTGCTCGAATAGGAGTGCACTCATGCAAAGTAGTTTCTCGGAAAAAAAAAATAAAACAAAAAAACAAAACAATAACAAATAGAGCACATGTGAGTAAGAGTTGACAATGAGTGTTAATGTTGTAATTTTAAAGTCCTTACCTTTTCATGGCAATCGGTAGCTTTGGCACTATACATAAAATATGTATTTGTACAATAATGTAGATGTGACATTGTAAATTTCAGCACACTTAAATAATCGGACTGCGTAAAGCGAATAAGCCCGCAAATGATATGGGATGGTTTATATGAAGGTGTATGTTCTTAGAGTCTGCCGATAGCTCGCTCTAACTGATATTATCAAAGGAACTTTGTCCGATTACACTTATAGTACGTTATATTGTACAATCGTGAACTTACCTTGACACCGAATCCAATTATTTTGAGCACAGTTTCAACACTGAACATGCCTGTGAATCCCATGTTGATATATTTGAGTGACTTTTCATACATCTCACTTTGATTATGATACTGTTAAGATGTTTGTTTATGATTAGTTTAGTTCTCTCATAAAAACATCACAGAAATTATCCCTTAAACCAAAAGTACAATTCGCGAAAATGGGCCACAATTATGTACGAATTAAATAGGTGTGTACTTAAACAACGCATTTCGATTGCCTCAAACAAAATGTAATTGCAAATTGCGTCAAATATTATGGTTATTCTAAATTCATGGTCCACCTTAAATCATCGCCTAAAACTACACAATAAATCCTCTTTCAGAGGTACTCGCGATAAGTACGCACTTATGTTGCTCCTTATAACCAATCATGCGACATTGAGGATTCGAAATACATACCTACATACGTATGTCTTATGTGTTTGTGGCAAAATGATTGTATACCGATCTTAATGACAAAAATAAAACAAATAAGAAACAAAAATATGCATGCCAGTTAGAGAAGAGCAAACATAAGTTTATATTGGCTTATATACAATACACAACATTGATTTGTACAATTCTGATGCTGATTATAATACTTGATTTATTGCTTATTGAAACCAAATTTAGAACATTAATTTGAAGTGTGTATAAGCCAAAGACAAAGGTTAAGTTAATTACAACACTGTTAAAGGACAGGTAAATACTGGTCTTTAATAGTGGTAAACTCATAGATTAAATAAAATACAAAATGATTCGTGGCGTATTTTTAAACTGTATGTATGTGTGTATGTATGTATGTATGTATGTAAGAATTGTACATTTAACAAAAGTCTAAACTGTGTGAATTTATTACAGTTGCTAAATACGAGGGCCGACTGATCGGTCCAACCAAGAAACTCGGTCTATTTTCACAACCAATTAGGAAACCTAAGTCTAAACCTATCATAAATACGACAAGCCGCTTTTATTCTGATCTATGCATTATGTAAGTAGATATTATCGAATAAATTAGATACAAGGACCTATCTTATATACTTAAGTCTCCAGACGCAGTAGAGAGTGGCGACTTCATACAGACAGACGAATAAGGCTAAATCGACTCGCCTTTCGATGCTAGTCAAGAATATATATACACTTTATACTCATACTTTTTGGGGTCGGAGATGCCTTCTTGTGCTTTTTACATACTACTACAGAATTTAATTATATGATTATTCTATAAAATAGTTGAATACAGTTGCTTGTTGTGAAAATAATACACACAATAATACAGAGTTTCTTATAGCGACTTTTGAGTTGGCCCTCGTATATAGTGTCTAGAATCGTTGGCCCAAATTAAAATGCGTTTCTTTATTTTCAGCCTAGTTGGTAAAGTGTTCAAATGGAATCATAAACACAGAAACTTACCTTCATCATCAATAACAGCGTGTTAAACACAATCAGCATCATTATAAAGTATTCGAAGGGCGTAGAGACAACAATGCGCCACACTTTGTATTTGAAAGTGTTACGATTTTTGGGCATATAACGTTCCAGTGGTCGAGCTCCGATTGTAAAATCAATACAAGATTTCTATGGGAATAGAAGGTTATGGTACGAAATTTATTACATGGTCATCGTTGAGGGTATTTGATAAATTGTATAGGAATATCTACAAGTGCAACACTTGGCTCTAGTTTATTCTTTCCATAAAAAAATACATATATTACACATAGGCTAATACTGAAAAGTGTTCAACTTTCTGCTAGTTAGTTAGCTTGGCAAAGTTACAAGATTATTTTAAAGCGGTATATTTATATTAGTGAGCAGTTGGATAGATTATAAGCGTTATTATATACAAATAAAAATTATATACAAATATAATTTAGTAGGCTCTAGTCGAGGGCGCTCGAATAGGAGATACCCTATACCCATACGTTCAAGCAGCTCAGTATAAATAAGATAAGAGATAAGATAAGATGTTTTGAATATCTGCAAGCGGACAGCCAGACAAATATGAAATGATCAAATCGATTATTAAATCTGATCAATAAATAGCATTTATGTACTTCACTGATGTCCAACTCTCATATTAAATACATTTGTCGTACTACACATTCACATATTTTGAAGATACAGGGTATACGAATATAGAAACACATATATCACATTGAAACAATAATATTTTTTATGAGTATTTATCATTATGCTAAACACACTAAAATCTGTTGCAATTTCCCGCCGTCCTAATTTAAATTAAAATCATGCCAACTAAAACGATATCAACTAATTAGATAATATTGCACTTCTGTGCAATTGTTTTCATCGATACCAGGTGTTGGTGCAGGTGCCTCATTAGTTTTGGAAATAATAATTGTTTTTTTTTTTTGTAATTTCCTTGAGCCAATTAATTTGAATAAAACCGAATAGAATTCAGTTAGGTTCTTCATAAATTAGATCGGCTTCTTACATTGCTGGATTCATGGTTCATGGTTCATACTTACAGTAGTTGTCAGCAACGAAATACATTGGTTTGGCAACAATGGTGAATTGACGATACCAATCGTTAAATATTCAACACTGAATATTTAAGGACTATCGTGAATATTATAAAAAATCTCTACTTTCCGGTAAATGTTCACTCTTTAGTATATCGAAGGTTTGCTAATAATTTTTATGTACAGGGTATTTCCGATCAAACCATTATCCAACGTACACCCTTAGGCCTATGGCATGATGAATTTGATGTATTTACATCTGGAGATCAATACTAATTGATCTTCATTCTTCAACTATTTTCCAGGTTATCACAAAATGTGTTGTTCTAAACTATTCTAATAGACTATGACCATCAATGTAAATACTTTAAAGAACGTACATAAATGTATGTATGTAAAAAGTATGGGTATTGGGTCAACGATGTCGCCCAAGATGACGGTGTGTAAGTAGTGAGTAGAAGGTAGTAAGTACTAAGTACCTACTTGGCATACATTCTAGAAGTTTGTGTTGTAGGAAACGTAGAAGCGATTACAGGAGGATAATGTGCAGGTAAAATGCACCTGAGCTAGAGGCGTCTGCGCAAGCGCATTTGCCGTTCTGTATTTTTATTGATTGCAAGTAGTTATTGTTTGGCTAGCTTACTTAAGTAGTAGTTGTAGTAGTAGATATTTAACAGAGGAATACATGTATGGGTATCGTTGGCTTGTGTGTACATTTACGTGCAGATAGAAAATGGTTTACTTTACGACTATCGAATTTACGAGTAAGTAAGTAAGTAAGTTACACACGAAACACACACATATAAGCATTATTTGAGTTTTTTTTTGTTTTTTTTTTTTGTTTTTTGAATTTATAAAATTTTTTGGATTTACTGGCTCACCTGATTTTTGTCAATTTCACCATCTTGCAATTCAGCTTCGCCTTGCTCTTGAAACGTTATGATTATCAAGGCCACGAATATGTTGACGAAGAAGAATGGAAATACAATAAAATATACTATATAAAAGATGGACATTTCGATCCGGAAATTTTGGATTGGACCCCTATCTTCATAAGTGGCAGCCATTGAGTGTTGCAAGACCCTATTTGATGATTATCATTAGCAACATTTAAGTGAAGAGAGTACAAAACAAAATAAAAATAAAAGTACAATTTCATTATTCACCATTCATATTGGCACGGTGCATTTGTTCTTTACACATGTGTATTAACTTAAGCGCTACAAGCAAATATCTTACTGTGGCCATCCTTCGCCGGTTTGTACAGCGAATAGCGTCAACATCGCGGCGGCAACATTATCGTAGTGGAAGCTGCGTGGCTTCCACACTCGCATCTCCTGTTTGGGCAGCAGCTCGTCTTCCTCATATTTAAAATACGAACCCCTTTTTGGGTCAAGTTGTGTCGATGGTTGGATTTGATATGTTCATGTTTTGTTTATGATGTTTTTCGGGTTTAGTTATTGTTTTTTTTTTTTTTATTTGCGGTTATACGTTGTGAAATTATTAGTAATTGCGTTTCATACATATATATTAGAAATTGAAAAAAGCTGGTACAACAAAAGTCACTACAGAAAAAAATCAAATCAACATTTTTCAAAGTACAATATGGTATGAATAAAATTGAACGAAAAATCAATGTGAATCAAAATAACATTAATTTTAATTTAGCTATATTTTTTGTTGTCATTTTTGTTTTATTTTTCATGTTGAGTGAAGAAGTTTTGAAGTATGAAAATACTAGAATGTATGTTTACATAAAGAAATCTAATAGATAAAAATAACGACCTATACAGATATGAGAACATCGTAAGATCAGTTCCAAGTAAATATTGCATAATTAAATGAAAATAGTGTAATATGTATGTTGGCATATATTCCTTTGGTTTATGTATTTGGATAAGTGAGTGTGATTCGATTATTTGTGTGTCTGCATTTGTATTTGTACTAGTATTTAAATTTGTCTAGCTGTAACCCAGAACAACACAAATCAACACTGTACAATCATTTATCAGAGGGCGTAAAAAAAAAGAAATGTACGAAAACCAACAAATTACATAGAATAGCTCTGCACTTAAGTCTCAGCAGATCCATAAATATGTAAGTATGTAAACAACTATTACAAAAACCATTTAAAACGAAAAAAAAAAAAAAAAAAAAACACACATCTGCCTAACATGTAGTAACATTCTCCAGTGCATTTAAGCATTTAAACGTAAGAAGTTCCAATGTGAATGGCAATGTGAATGAGTGCGCGAGCAACGAGTGTAACTGAGCGTGTTCCTTGTTGGTGGGCAGTACTATTCAGGTGCCACAACTGCACAGCTAACGTAGCAATTGTTCGGCTGGTTGTTCGTTTGGCGATGTGTAACAAGGCAGCTGCGCTTATGAAACTTATTAAGCAGTATCTCGAGCTTACTGCAAGCATAATTCAACTGGGTACTGAATGGAGTATTGTCAAGATAATATGCGTATGTGTTCAATGAAAATTAAGCATAGCCGTTCAAAGTCGTACGTATGTTGTATGTAGAGAAAGAGATATTTTCTTTTCTTTTTTTTTCTTTTTTTTCTTTTTTTTTTGTATATATAAGCACAATGTACGTGTACATATGTATGTTAGATACTTTTTTTTTTTTTTGTTTCTTTAAAATTTTTGGTTTTGTCAATTGGGTTTTTGGGCGGCCACCGTTATTGCATACGAAGGCCAAACAGTTTAAACAAAAAGATACTCATATATTGTGGATGGGTATCTGATTTTGTTTTTACTTCTCAAGTCGGTGAGTGTAAAATGCGCGTCAATTTCTTTTTTGTGCCCTTTTCATTGAAGCAATCGTTACACTCACGTCCAGTGCAATGACTCATCGAGTTGGATTTCATAATTGTTGCCAATTTTTATTAAAATATTACTACAATGCATAACGAACTGCTAATAAAGTACTACTAAGTATATGTATGTGAAAGTAAAAAAGAGCTCATCATCTTCATTTGCAACATAAATGTATGTACAATTTGCTATTCTACGAAGTGGCTGGCGATGACGTATTATCAGAAGTGTAAACAACATTCGAACTATTAGAACTGATTTGGATCTGCTTGGTACAACTGCGTTAATATTATCGCATGTGTACAACTTGAATATGATAAAGAATTAGTCGAGATACAATGTACAAAAACTTGTTGTAAGTGGCTTGATAAGATGCACAGGAAACAAATTATTGAATCTAGTAGTATTTCCAAATAGGTCTATCAGGAAATGTGAATACAAATTAATTACGTTTTTGATGTGAGAATACGAAATCTACTTTGTCTCGTAACAAATACCTGGTTCTATCGAGTGTACGCGTATACAGACTTATTAAGAAATCTTCTGGTAGTAATATGGACTCTTTGGTATTGCAAAATACCCAATTGTAAAGAAATGAAACGGTTATTTACATGCTACACGCGAACGACAGTAGATTCTTGGATTAAATTTGAGTTAGCTTGTGTTTAATTGATTTTGGACACTGATTTGGTGTAGAAGGCAACACATACAAATATACATTGAGTGACTTAACGGATTAACTATATGAAATAGAAGAAAACTAGAAAGGTTTTAGGTGGCAATTGTAGTTTCGCATTTCAGTTCTATTCTATGATTTTAATACACAGACACTGATATTGATTTTGCGCTGTTTTCTTTTTTTTCTAAGTTTTTGGTTCGTTTTTTATTTATTGATTTAAAATAATTTGTTTGTTTATGTTTGGTCTTTTTCCATTTTTTTTTTTTTAAATATTTTTTTTTTTTTCTTTTTTAATAATTTTCGTATGTGTTTGTGGCCCGTTTACTCGCGTGATTGCTTAACACAAATCAGGCAAGAAAAACTGGGCGAGAAACTTTAAAATGCTACTCTTACATTCTGTTAAATCAGTGCACCTTTTTTGTTTTCTTATCAAAAAAAAAAAAAAAAAAACAAATACAGCATACAAACAAAAAAAAAAATCAGAAATGAAAAAAACATTAGGCTAATTTAAATGATAAACCATAATCAAAACAAAAGATTTAGGCAACAAACTTATGAAAAAAGTATGTTCTACTTTTTGCGCAATGCCATCATTTTACCAGGGTATCATCATATACATGTACATATATGCTTAAATAGGAACCACTATTTATTTTTATTACATAAATAAATGTACTATTAAAGCATAGATGTACATATCAGATTGTGCCTAATTATAGCTCTCAAGAGTGTCGGACACCTTAACTAATTTAAAAGACATGAGGTTGGGTCTATGATCAAAAACTTCTCTGCGCAGATGAACAACAAAAACCCGATTATCACATATACACATATATATATTCATATATGTTGAACCAAATCAGGCAAGAAGAGCATTAGCTCCAGAGAGAACGAGACAGCCTTGGCTGCAATTTGAAACATATTTGATAATTGTTGTGAATATCATATTTATGAGTACCGATAGCAACCGTCGATAATGTTGTATAATTGTGTATAAAAGCGGGTAAACAAAATTAGACATACATATACAATTAGGTACTAACTAAGTACGTAGTACTTTGTACTAGCAACGCCCCCAAAAAAGGGGGCATACACACATAGACACAGACATGGAAATGCAAAATTGGCTTAGTTATTTAGTTAGATGACACTTAACTGATGTTTGTATGTATGTATGTATTTACATATATAAAATGTATATGTCCTGTCGCTTACAGTTTCCTAAGATGCTGATCGACAGGCGTATCATATACACGTATGTATGTATGTTTGCATGTATGTATGTACCTTGTGCGAAGTGACTTTAAGGCTACGCATGTACACATATGTAGGTAAGTATCTATTTATGTATGTTTGTATATAAAAGCTTTTGTAGACACATTTAAACAACTAAGGGATTGGGGCACACAGAGAGAGGCATCGATTGATGAGATATACATATCTACGCACATACATATGTATATGTTTATTCAATCAATCAAAATCGTATATATCAAAATATATATAAAATGTACACATATTTATATATACACGTAAAGAGAGAAAGGGATACATAAAGACAAAATATGTTAACAGAGAGACAGAGAGACAGAGAGAGAGAGAGATACAGAGAGAGAGAGAGATACAGAGAGACACATAGATAGGTCGAGAGTGATTGATAGAATGGGAGAGCTATAGATGTCATACCACATAGAATGTATGTGTATCGCGACTGGGGGTATAAATTATCATTGGGGAAATAGTTGTACTACAAAATGATAAGCATAAGTAATGTGAACAAATTAACGCAAATTTAGCAAACAAAATTATGTAAACTTATATGATACGAAACATATAAGTTAAATAAGAAGAGAGCAATAATTTCAATCTTGAATAAAAATTTTACTTACTGGCACTCTTCGGAAGTATGTTTACTTTCGTCCGTACAATAAAAAAATTTTCCATTGAACAATTGGACACCAATAACAGAAAATATAAATTGAAACAATATGTACACGATTAGAATGTTAACAACATTTTTTAATGAGTTCACGACGCAATCGAAGACGGCTTTCAATTTGGGTACACGTTTAATGGTCTTCAATGGACGCAGTACACGCAAAACACGAAGCGATTTGATAGTTGACAAATTTTGTCCAGCGCTGCTACCGCTCATATCGAAACCGAAACTAACAGCAGCGCATATAACGACCACAGCATCCATAATATTCCAGAATTCTCTTAAATAGCTGCCAGGATGTAGTATGACACCCAAGTCTACAATTTTCAGCAACATTTCTATCGTGAATACGCCGGTAAATGCATAATCAAAATAATTTAGGATCTTGTTTCGCCTCGAGTTCTCACGAACGGGATCTTCGGCTGCTAATGCTATTGATGACATTGAGATGACGACCATTATGAAGAAATCAAAATATGGTAAATTAACGACCCAATGGGCACCACGTCGTATGCTGTATTTAGGTCATTTAAATAGTTTTTCCCAATATGTGGTTGGATTTGTTGTTGTTTTTTTTTTTGGTATCAATTTGTATGCCATTGAATTCAGATAGACATATATATATATATATACATTTATATTTAAATATATATATAGTTTTTGTGGTTTTTTTTGCAGTTGGAAGATTCGATTCATATTTCATTTATTACAGTTTTTTATTCAATTTTATTTGTAAGTTAATTTGATTTTTGTGGATTTTCGATTGCGATTTGCGTTTTGTTTAGTCAACCGTTTTTATTTAGTTGCAGTTGTTTTGTTTTCCAATTATTTGTTAATTTTTAGACATTATTTTTGGTTGTTATAATTTTGAGATGATTGCAGAATGTTTTTTATTAACGGTGTTCGTCGTAGTCATTGTTGTTGTTGTTGTTGTAGTTGTTGTAGTTGTTGTAGTTGTTGTTGTTGTTGTTGAAGGTGATGATGAATTTAATAAGATGAATTGCAGTTTCTCGTGGTGAAGGTGATTGGTATAGTAATCAAATTTAGCATTCGTTGATATTTGTAGTGCAAATATTTACAAAATTTATGATTCATTGATTTGATTAAGTATTTATGAATTAATTAATTAATTTGTTTATTTGTAGTGTGCAACATAAAATCGAAACGAATCCAAAAGGAAAAAGTAAAAGAAAAAAGTGAAAATGGTTAGTAAATTGGTTATAATATTCAATTCACGTTATCAGATATAAAGATAATTATTAGTGACACTAAAATATTTTAATTATATTATATGTATAAACACTGAAAATGTTCTAAAAGAAACCCAGAACACAGAAATATCTGTACTTAAATTAACAAGTCTATGCAAGTATTAAGCAACTGAAATCATAAACCACATTCATTAATATCCCCATAGAAATTATCATCCAAGCCACATCTGATAGACAGTGGGTTGTAAAGTTGCTGTAAAGAAACTTGATTACATACATACAATGAACTTGCACTTTTCACTTGTTCCATCGATTTCTGATAGCCTAATGCAAAAGTTTATAATTTTTCTTTTGTTTTTTGTAATTTATGAACTTTGTAGAACAATCTCACTGACACAAATCCCTCTTAACGCTGTATATATAGGATAGTATATGCATATATAAAATAGATATATATGTGTATATATGTATACACATATAAATACACATACACAGTTATGTGTGTGTATGTATTGATAAACATATGTGAGAATAATATTTACGGATTTGTTGGTGAAAGTATAAACATCGATGAGTATGGCAACATTGGCTTGGGGCCCTCCGTCACTTCTTCTTCATCCTTTTTCTCTTCCTCCTTCTTTTTGCCCTTTCCTTTACTGGTAACGACGGCGCCTTCGCCGTTCTCCAAATGGACACCATCCCCTTGGAGTGCCTCCATCTCCTTCTCTAGCTCTTGGAGTTGTTTCTCTTTATCTTCTTCGACTTGTTCCTCTTCGGCTGCTGTAAGTTCTTGTGCATTCGCCAAGTTATCGACGGCGATAGCCAAGAACACATTTAAAAGCGTATAATTACCGAAGAGTACCAAAACGATAAAGTATCTGTGGGGAAAACCAGTTCATCAGTTCAATCCAAGCACACAATACGAGCTAAAAATGTTACTATTTGATTAAAATGTCGATAGTATTACGAGATATTGAAACTACACTTTTAAATGCTAAGCGAACCAATGACAAAAAGTTGGAGTCGAGCTTAGTTCGGACGGACTTTTTTTTTTGATACTAATGCTGATCTGATTGCTAAATGTACCGCAATGAGTCGGAATGCAAGGAGCAACCTTTCTAGTTTAGTTACGGAGTCTTACGGAGTTGCATTACTTTTCCAAGCAACTTCATCCAAATACATACAATGTAAATGACGACATAAACTCTTATTTTTAATTCCTGGTTAATACTTGGACTGCTTAATCAACTGTGGCATAGGGCCACAATGGATCCAAAATAGAGCAAGTTAAGCGATTGCTGAAAAATAAATATAGTAATGGAAATGGTTAAGCGGGTAAATGTGAATTGTATTAGCCAAGCTAAATGTTTTCACTTACATAATTATGGGACGAGTGAGTATGCGGTACTTTTTCGATAGTTGAATAGCGCCTGAGCAAATAACAGATGGACTTGGCTTGCAGAATTTCAGAATCGAATCAAACTAAATTCTTCAAGCTTTAAAGTCCCATCGCACATGAAACCAAAACATAAAAGTTTCGGATCTTCGTGGTCGATTGCACACATTAATGGTTCGACGTTCAATGACGTTCTTTTATAGAATCTACGTTCATAAATGTTAAATGGCATATCTGCTACATGTTTAAATACTGAATAGCAGTTTCAAAACTAAAGCTTAGGATTAATCACAAATTACATGGAGCTAGGATATGTTCCTTGCCTTAGCAGGGCTTTTATTGAGATTTTGCAGTGTTTCATGGGGTTAATGGATTCACCAGATAATGTAAAAAAAATTGGGTTTTTTTGGCTAAGCGGTTTAGCATACTAAAAAAATATGAAAGTAATGAAATTATATAAATTAAAACTTACATAGAGTAAATCATTCCTTTCTTTGCACCACCTTGCGATATAATACCCTGATACATAACTTCATTCCAATCTTCGCCGGTTAGGATTTGAAACACGGTCAAAAGTGCTATGGGAAATGTGTTGAAATTGGTTTCGGGCGTGCCTCCGGGCAAATTGAATTGCCCACCAAACAGCTGCATGCCGAGCAGTGCAAATATCAGTATGAACAAGAAGAGCAGGAACAGCAACGAGATAATCGATCTCATTGAATTTAGCAGGGAAATTACTAGATTGCGCAACGATGACCAATATTTGGTCACTTTGAAGATGCGCAACAGCCGCAGTGCACGCAACACAGACAGACCGAATGAGCCACCTTTGACCTCAGACCAGATCACCTCGAATATCGAACCACTAATGACGACACAATCAAAACGGTTAAACGACGACTCGAAGTAGATGCGCGGCCCCAGCGCATACATCTTGATGAACATTTCCGACATGAACAGGCCCAGGAAGATGAATTCCGCATAATCTGCAAGAAAACAGGCGTTAATCAATCGAATACCTATTTAATATGTGTGCGAGAGCATTACAACATTTACAACATTTATGACAATGGTAAGCATCAATATTCTGCGAGGCATTTAAATCGCGCTGATCGTAGAAATTACTTACACAGGAATTCGGTGAGAAATGTTGGCTGGCCATAGTGCTCGACGGCAACGCAAACGGTATTCAGAAAGACCAGAACTATGACGAACCAATAGAACCACTGAGTCTTTACTGTGTGTCGTATCCAGAAGCGAAATCTCTTTTCCGCCCGCCAGAATCCTGTACAGCTGCCTTGGGGTTTTGAACGTGTTTTCAGATAGCCTGTTAAATGTACACAATAGAAGAATACATATCGGTATTAAGTTCAATCAATTTGCTGCAAAGATCTGTCGATTTAGTTCCATCGATAAGGTTTGTGTATATAGCATATGAGTACTCACACATTGTGATTTACATATAGATAGAGTCAGTGTGGTTGTTGTTAGTTCGATTTACAAATTCGATATATATCATATATAAATATATATATATGACAAGTGGCAAATAGTACATGTAAAGACATCTACACGAGTACGAATACGAAGTACGAGTACATACATACATACATACATATATGTATATGAAATGTTGGGCTTTAATACTAAGCCTATGAGACAATGTATAACATACGATTGGAGTAATTTACCATCAATGTTTTATTAATACTTCAAACCGATTGTCTAAACTACTTAATAGCATTTCTCGCAAAGTTACATTTTATCAAATATGGGTTGTTGGATATTCTAAATTTGGTGTCTCTAGCTTCAATGTTCTTAAGCAAAATAATATTGAAAGATTGGAAAAACTTAAACAAACATTACTGATCATTGCCACCCAGGCAAATTTGCATATAGGTTATTGAACTATGACTGATTTGAATGAAAATGCATTAAAAAGTGCACTTATTTTTAGCATCAATTAAAATGAATATGTCACTCGATCGACTACACAAAAGACATTTGAATATATATTCACTAAACACTAGGTGCATACATACATCATACGGATTACTCGGCTTTGGTGGCTGACACTGAGCTATTTTTATTTCAAATGTGAGTATACACAAATATCTGGCGTGTATATATTTTGATGCGTATATACGTTTGTTCCCAACGGATGGAAGAGGAGTATATACATATATTGAATTAGTGCAATGTCCGTCTGACTGTCTGTCCGTATGTTCATATGTAATACAATTATGTTGCTACTGTGAATAATTATTCGAATTATAATTTACTTACATTTGTAATATTTTCAATGTAAGATATAGAATTTCATTTTGTCGATATTGAAAAATTTAAATGAAAACGGAAAATGTAATTAATTGGATTTAAGAACACATATTTAAAGCACTTTTATATATAATTTTATATTAAAACCATTATAGATTATTATTATTAATAAAAGCAACCAATCGATTCATGATTTCCATGAAGTCGCAGCCAGCTTTTCAGAGTACAATTTAACAATAAGTACTTGTCAAAGTTAACAATAACTATGCAAACATAATTAGATTAAACTCAATTAAAAATTACTTAAGTATTTGTGTATTACAATTCGTAAAAAAAAAATATCAATATGTATATATATCGTCCGTTAATTGTTAATCTTATTTTAACTATGAGAATTTGTTTGTTTTCCATACTCAACTTACGCACAATTTAAAGTACCGGCTTATTGAAACGACACTTTTTAAATGGCATAAGTCGAAATTCCTGGCTTGCAAAGTCTTAAAACCTTCCCACAAATATGAAGTTAGATAAATTTCAATTCTTTGGAACTTCAAAAGTAACCAAAAAGTATGTACTAATTATTCCCATTACCTTACCTAATAATTTGGGATTGGGTTGATTGCAATTTATGTGTCATAAGAACTCTGTATACCTCTTCATCTAGGCCATAAAACATTTGTAATTCCTATCATCATACCCTTATATATTAAATAAGTCATATTCTCACTAGTAGCTTGCAGTAATATTACAAGTCTTACTTATGCCAATTTCGAAACGTCCGGATCTCATAGGAATACCAAAATATTATCCTTACCGTCATCCCCATAGTCCTCCTCAGCTTCTTCCTCTTCAGTATCGGTTGATTTGGACTTTCCCAGACTTTTCAGCTTTTTCCGCTTGGCTGCATTTCGCCTTCGAGCTAAAATAGAAGAGACGTTCATCAATCACACGCTTTCGATGACCTGAGATAAGAACAGACCTTCCATTATATGCATCTTTTCCTCTTCCGTTGTACGTTCTTCGGCTAAAATAACTTCCTCTGAAATAAGTGCATAATGCAAGACCGATTATCACATGTTCGATAAATACAACGTTAACGGTAACGGAAACGACATACGATTGTATTGTAGTTCATAACAAGCAAGTATTTAGGATTGGCAAATCCATTTATTAGCTTAATATGAATGTATGTTGGTTAAATACATATACATATGCTTTTGCATTTGAATGATACGAATAGTAATAAATGCAAAATACATATGCATATGCATGTATGTGTATTTCAATGCATATATGAAGTATACGTGTGTAGCAGTGTCTGTGTGTCATATATCGGATCATAAATAGTGGTCTATGGGGACTACTAGCAAAGTGCCACAAAGTGCTGCAAACAGCATTATAGATCAAATTGCTGAATTGCATTGCAATGCGAAAAACTTCAAAGACATGAACGCTGTCTAAATTAACTATTTTGGTTTCCATTGGGTGTGTAAATATGTCAATATGTCAATATGTCAATATGTACTATATACTATTCATAATTAATTCAGTATACATGTAAAATCATGTATGCTTTTGTATGTATGTACATATATCGTAAAAGGGGTTTACATATAAGAATTGTTTTTATCATTGAACTTGTAGATATATTTTATTTATTTGTTTTTGCTTCTTTTTTTTTTGTTTCAGCAATAGATTTGTATAAAACATTTCATACACAAGTATTTGAAATAAGTTGATGTACTATAAAATGAAGGTTGTAATTTTTGGGTTGTTCATGATTGCATGTATTTGTGTGTTTGTGTGTGTGTGTGTGTGTGTGTGCCTGTGTATATGAATGAATTAGTGTCTTATATGGGGATTGTGATTGCATATACATTAAGTATTTTAAATGGTATTACAAAAATGAAACAGGGGTAAATACTATACCAGCTTTACAAATCCATTCAACATAGCCGTTTAACTCTCTTTCTAGTTGTTGCTGCCTTCTAAGTTTAAGAAATTCTTGTCTATTTTCTACTTTTTCTCGTTCTTTTGCGAATTCACTACAAAAAATATTCAAATAGAACATGATCAAACAAAAAAACAACAAGGAACAATCAAATGCACAAATATGTTTGTATTGCATTGCATAATACAATTTTCAATTTGTTACTTTTGAAGATATTCGTATATATGTATGTGTATATATAAGTGGCTTACAAAAATTATAACATGAAGTTCATTATGTATATATGTGTATATATTTGATATAAATAATATATGATTGATGGCAAGAAACGAAACTAACGAACTCAAAACGACCATCAACTGAAATAAAATGAGTAAGTATTGCTAAGTGGCATACTGTGCACAGCTCTTTGAACAGTTGAGAATTGATGCCAAGTAAGAGAAATGCGTCAATTGGACTTTGTATTGCAATTTGTATTTAGTTGAGTTTGTGAAATGGGGTCAAATGCCATCGAGATGGATCCAGCTTAAATACATACATGTATACATATATGTATATGTATATGTGTATGTGAATGTATATGTAATGCACACATGTACATATATACATCGATTGTGTCATTGTAATTATTGTTATGTATTGTATTTGTCCAATGGAATACGCGTGCAGAGCATTCTGCAGGGTATATTCACTTGGCCCTGCATGAAAAAAATAGGATATTGGATATTGCTGGCAGACTATTCGATTGAAATGAGTTTACTATGATTGAGGGGGTATAATTGATTTGATATCACTGTTGGTGCATTTGTGTCTCTGAATCTGAATCTGAATCTGAATCTAACCAAAACACATCAGCGTATCGAGCACATGTAATTAATATTAATATTGATATGGTTAGACAAGCACACGATAACAGCAACTCCAAAAGGCATATTTGATTGTAGAATAGTTATGTATATTGTAGAAGTGGGAATTAAACTAGATATTTGTTGTTGGGGTTTAACATAGTAGTAGCAGCAGCAGTAGTAGTAGTGGTAGTAGTTGTAGTAGTATATTGTGGCTAATTTGTTGTTGTTGTTGTTGTGTAACATACTGCATTTTAAAAGATATATGTATGTAACATATGTAGCATATACGAACGGGGTTGCTACGAGTATACGTATTGTATGTAGTTAATATGCATTAGTATATTATTGTTGGGTTTCTTGGGTGGTTGGGCCAAACAGCAATCCGTTAATAAATAGTATTGTAATTGTTGTATTGCATCATTCGAATTAGCAGTAACTGATTAATTGCTGTATTTTATTGTAGGTATTTTGTAATTGTAGGTAAGACCAAACTGTTTTGTTGCCGGGGAATTGCTTGCGTTCTATTTAAAAATATATAAATATTGTTGTTTTTATCTAGGTAGTAGTATTAGTTTCAACATGTTCGCATATAAGTTGTTAAGTATTATGCAATTTAACTGATTATTTCTATTACATACAATACTTATGTATGTAAATATATAATTTTGTAATTGCCTAGATTTTGTTGTTTTTGTTTTTTTTACTTGATTTGATTTTAGTTGGTTTATTTATGTTCGTTGTGGAGGTAGTAACAGCTCTAAGTAAGTAAGTAAGTAAATAGAAGGAAGAACAGGTTGGGTGGAATCTCTGTTCGAGATACGAGTATTCTAGGGATTTGACGGTTTTGGCCAATTTGTGAGATTATACGACTATTATGGCATTTTGCTAGGTTGCATTTCATGTATGTTCATATTTAAAAACCTGCTTGTGTTATCCAATCAAGATACGAGACCATTGCTGTTTGAAACATGGCACGAAAGCGGCATTTCTGAAATTCCATGCGACGCTCGACGCGGTTTCGCTCGTTTGAAAACTCTCTGAATTTTCAAGAATATCATATTTTAATAAAACATAAGCCAAAACAAATAATGCGTTAACGTAAAAGCTTAACTGGCTGATCAGTATCAATAAAATGTGTATCAAATAATAAATATAAATATATATTAAATTCAACTATGGGACGGTAATAATTTGATTTAAATGTATACATCATCAAATTATAGTTGTTTTTTTTTATAATATTTATTTAAATTGGGATAAATACATATCTATAAAAATATATACATATGTATATGTATAAGTTTTAGTGCACCAGCTTAGTCCGCACTTCAATATGTTGTAATATTTTATTATGTTTTTGAAATGTCTACACATCAAATGTGAAAGTCATCAACAAGTGCATTCTGCAAGCTGTGCCAGTTCTTGATTCCTTCACTCTGCCTTTATGTACAGCTTTGTCAAACTCCCAGGCGATCGCTTGGCATATATACATTTTTGAAGATCAAAAGGCTATGTTATCTTTATGAGCAGTTCATGGGTCTGATGTCGACGAATCTGGTCTCCATAAACTGGAACCACTCGCAGTTTCTGCTCAGTCTGTCAAATCACAAGCAAAAATATTTGATATATTTGACCACATACGGAGCAACTGGTGCTTTTGCATTTTTTAATTCCCGGTTAAGCTCTCAGTATGTATGTAAAAATAGGTAACTGGCCTTGTTCGAATTTTAATATAATACACAATTATCTGAACGTTTTTGAAATATACATTTTGAGTATTGTTGGTGAACGCCTGAGTTCGATCTGAATGTGTTTGTATATATTTAATGTACATGTGCAACATGCACTCGAATGTAAATTTTTGAATTTGAAGCCATTCAGAAACTAAATGAAGGTCCGCAAATATTTGAGTATGTACACCTAATTTGGATAAAATGGATTACAACAAATACCCACTCAGAGATAAATTATTTCCGAAAATGTTATTTGATACAAAAAAAAACAAATTATTTAAGATTTTAACACCGACAGAGTCTCTGAAAATTCTCTTCTTCATACATACATATGTATATGTTGTGGTGAAATCTTATGCCCAATTCAAATCAATAATATCAAATTGAAATTAAAGAATGGTAACAAGTGTGATTAAGAAAATAAAACAATAAAGTTTTCGGGTCAACTTACCCACTCAAGACACCAAGAACTAAGTTGAGCATAAAAAATGAGCCTATAACTATAAGAGGCACGAAATATATCCAATTAAATGTTGAACCTAATGCGTCGTTGGTCTGCAAATAGATGTTGGATGTTTATATTATTTTTGGAATTGTTTGCCGTTTGATTCTTTGCCGGCTATATGCGAGTTTCACATACCCAATATAGTATTGACGTCCAGCCTTCCATTGTGATGCACTGGAATACCGTCAGCATGGCAAACCCAATATTATCAAAGCTTGTTATGCCTGAATTTGGTCCATCCCATTTCTCCAGACACATGCTCGTCGTACTATTACATACAAAGGAGCCGCCCGCCTTCTCTGTGCTGTTGTCAGTGTTGCAGGGTGTCTCCGATTCACCTTCCTTCACTAGTTTGTCTAGTGGGGGGCAAGGGGAAACACATATGTTAGTTGCAGAACTGATTATGCATCTGTTGATATATACTTGGATCTTCTAAGCTATAACAAGTCTTATGCAGTGCGCCCGAATAAAACTCGAGTCCAATGATTGCAAATATTACGATTGCAAACAACACCAAGAGACCGATTTGCAGTAAAGGTGCCATCGCCTTGATTATAGATTTTAAAACTACTTGTAAACCTATAGACGATATTTCCATGGTAAATGTTGATGTACAGCGTTAATCCAAGTTCGCAAGTTGTGGTTCGGCGGTGTTGTAAAATACAAGTTGGGTTAGTAACATTGAAATGAATCGAAATTGGTTGTGTCTACGCAGTTACACCACTTTTCATAAATATATGTACATATGTATGTATAAGCAAATGTATATATACGTGTGTAGGTATGCAGATATTAAACGCATAACACATATATGTACATACATATGTACATTGATTCACATGTACATATCTTGAGCATGCAATCGTCTATGTTTTTATATATACATATACATGTAGCTATTACCATACGCTAAGTCGTATTGTAAGTACGCACACACACACACACACACACATATGTATGTGAATATGTATGTATGTATGTATGCACATTGATAGAAAGTAAAAGGGAAACGTAAGGACTACTCACTAGGAATTCCAGACACTAATTTTAAGGGCCGTAGCACACGAATGGCTCTAAGTGTTCTTAGGTCTACCTCGGGCCCCATTTGTGGGTACTGTGTCATGAATCTGTTTGCAGACGTTAAGCGATCGAAACGAGCATTTCATTAGCAATATTCAATGAATTTAAGGGTCAACAAATCATCAAATCATTAAATTAACAAATCATCAAATAATCAAATCATCAAATAATCAAATCATTCAAATTCAACACTCAACAATTATTGTGCTACTAAAACTAATGAACATAAGACGTGTACATAGAATCGGGGTAATATGTGAACCAAATCAATCAAATCAAAATGAACACTTGGTAATTAACCTATTGTGCTATATGTAGTATTTATGTATTGTTTATATAAAATTTAAACATAAATTAGATATACAATTTAACGCTTAGCGCGCAATTAGTTCATTTATTTTGCACACACACAGTGGGACACCCTTTTAATGTACCTTTGGCTACGTAACTCTATAATCACTACCGATATGTTTATCTATAGCATAATTTTATTTAATATTAATACATCATTAATATTAACAATATTTGGGTAGTGTATGTAAATTTTTATGGTCACTTTCTCAATAAACACAGTTGACCAACTATTTTAAAAGACTTTCAATAACTTTTAAGAACTAGCTTTAATTAGCATGAAAATAAAAATAAAACCAAATAGATAAACTTAAAGCTATTTCAGATTATGCTGGTTACTATTTATAAAATTGTGATCGTTAACCTACGTTTCATAAATATGTAAGTGTGTTTCTTTGTGTGAATCGAGTTGCCGTTTCCTCTCGGAGTAAGGCTTCTGTGGCTTCTGTGTGTAATCAATAATGCTCTATATATAATTAAATTAAATCGAACACTAATTGTTTGTAGGTATTATCTAAATGTTTTCATTGACTATGGCCAATCATTGTATCAATAATATTTCAACTATAACAATGTATGGTACTTTAATTGTAATCTTTTAAGTGTTTTACAGAGTTTACTATACATTTTGTGTCACCACCGAATCAGCCAGGACTATGAATAAAATAAGTGTGTGTTGTTATTTAAAATATGTTTAATAATACTATAGAACTGACACAATGTATTGAACATGTTTACGTCTATCATGTCTGCAACTAGATACTTTTGAACTATTCAATTGATTCTAATCTAGTATAGAAAGAGTTTCTTGATTATCAGCCTAGTCATTTTGACTTGAAGTATATTAATATCTTATTATATATATTATTATAAACAGATTGAATTATTTTGAGTTGACAAATAATTAAACGAGCTTTTGAGAGCGGAATATATTCATTCATCCAATCGAATATCATCATCTATCTCGTCATGTGAAAAACCAGGTGTGCGAATCCAATGAGTTTCAAAATTGGCTGAAGTATTGTTATCCAATATAAAGTAAGTCGTTTAGCTTAAAGGACGCAACTCTTTTCTAGTTCTATGTTTCTATACTAAAATATAAATTAAGCCTGGATACTAATACGACTATAACTCACCAAAAAAACACATAGATTTAAACTTATGAGCAGATCGAATGAAGATTGGAAGCTCCTAAGTTCTAATATGCAAATTGTTTGGCTAATTTTTGAATAGAAATGTTATTATTATAAATTGAGCTAGCTGCTAGATGCTCTATTGCTCTATAATATGTAATGTACACAATTACTGAAATAAATGACAAGTAGTTATCTGGCCTAAAGTCGCTTTAATCAAGTATACGTTGTCTCCAATTACGTGGTCTTACTTGGAATTCGGGACACAAGCTTCAGTGGCCGTAATACACGAAAGGATCTCAACATGCGTAGGTCAACATCTATATTGGCCTCAGCAAATATCGTCATGGCACTGTTTGGCATTGGGTTTGCCATATAAAAGTCGGCATATACATAGGCAAATTGTTATTGATTTCAATTACAACTCAGTTACCGTATCTTAAATCTATTGTAATAATAATTTAAATACATTAAGCTATGTGTTCAACATCATCTTTGAATCGCCCATTAAAAGGGTTCAACGTGTCTCAGACTCCAAACCATCTTTGAATATCCTTCATAAAGTTATCCGAGATTTAACTGTTTCCTCACGAAAATGATTCGTACTTTTGGGATACCAAAGTTACGTGAATATTGTCTCAACAATTGCGAAAAAGTGCCAAAAAAAAACCGTTTAATTTTGAAAAATTTATACATCATCAAATTAAAGTTTTTTGTAGACGATTGGGTACGAATTAACCGTTACCCTTACTGAAGGTGTTGTCCAAGTGGTGTATTCGATGTATCGCAGGATAAATATTTGTTAAAATAAATGATGAGCAACTGAAGTGTTAATTTTCAAACCATAATTTGCTGCTTATGTGCGGACAGGACATCAATGCCAAAATATTGTTGTACAAACGAAAATATTGAATTTGCAACTAAATTACATATTTACCCCGTCACTACAACGAAAAAATCCATGATGTTCCAAATATTCCTGAGATAGGAGTGTTTATGCAGAACAAGCCCTAGGGCAAGAATCTTGAGCGATGCTTCTACACAGAAAATGCATAAAAAATAGGCCTCCGTTTTTTCCTGTTGTGTAAAATAATTGAAAATTGGGGGATTAAGAAATGTACATGTTAAGAACACAATTTTAATTTGGGTAACTTTCTCAGTTGCACATTAACATTATATCGTACACGTATCACATATATGCGTATTATAACATCAACACAGCATTTGGATTTTCATCATTCTTACCAATTTTTGTGCCAATACTGTCTTGTCGCCCTCTGGCAAGTGCTCTTCTAGTGCCAACACAACACAGTTGGCTATGATTGTCAATAACACAGCGTACTCAAAGGGCGGCCATTCAATTATGAATCGTGTGTACTTTCTAATTGGGTTATCCTCGGTGAGGATAAACAACGAAGTCGGACCACCACCTGGTGGGTTTTCTTCTTTTTTCGGGCCACCCATTCTATCAGCTAAGCGATGGGCTCCCTTTCGACCCAAGTGCCCCCCGCCTAAGGAGTCCTGTTGATGCCCTGCTAGCACTGCTTCCTGAGCTGCTTCCAACCTATTCCGTGGACGAAAGAAATCATTCAAAATGCATACGATTAAAATGGGGTCAGCACATTTGCTCAATGTTCGCACTTAAATCAAACGAATCTCAAAATCAAACAGCGAACATTGTACAAACTGGGCTCTGTAATTAATTAATGCTTATATGCATATATATTGCATATTGGATAATGCTTAAGTTAAGAAATATTAGCTCGTTTACTAAAAGAACATACCGTCACTATATCCAATTTCTGATACTTTTGTAACGACCGCTCGGCCATAATTATATTACACAAGGTGAACCACAATACGCATTTGTCGGGAGTGACACGCCGTCCGCATGGCACAAAAGTGGCAACTGGACATTTAATTTGGGAGGCCAGAGGCTGCACTGTACTATTTGGCAATGGCCGGGGTATTATCCGAATCGATATGATTCCGTCCGAGGACTATTCAAATAACACTTGTGATCTATCTCTCTCTCTCTCTCTTTCTCTCTCTCACAATTTTTATCTTGTTCAGTTTGCTGGGTGCTTCTCTCTTGCTTTTTGGTAATTAAATTTAATTTATTGCTTGTTTCAATTAACTGATTGGAGGATTTGTTTCTTTGATGTGTTTAATGCACAAAATGCTGTTTGTTTCTTTTTGTTTAGTTATTATTATTATTATTTATTTATTTTGTTTTTTATTTATTTTTTTGTTGGTTTTCTTGTTTGTTTTCAAACACAAATACATTCAGATTCTTGATTCTTGATTCGATGAGATTAAACCGTTTGAATTTACATAGTATGTGTGCCAAATGTTGCGTTCACGATTAACGTTAATGATTAATTAGAAATGAATTCAGCCATGTCGTTTTATCACTTGTTATTATATATATTACACGTTCACATTGTTTATTAGACGCTGAGCTTATGTATGGGTTGCCGGTTTTATCACATTTATTTTTATATATATGTACATACATGTGTGCTATGCGAAACAAACGTTTGAGACTTATTAAAACCAAAATAAGAAACCATTTATTTATTCATTTAATTCATTCGACTTTGCGATGCTACTTTACTTTGGAGACTGGTCTTGTTTTTGTTCGGGTCAATTCAGTTCATGACCTATCGAAATACACACACACACCAAGCATGCATGCATACACATCGGGCATTTGTGGGCTCTGTGTCCTTAGGTGTGTGTGTGTGTGTACGAATGTGCTCACATATACGAGAACACACACACACACACACACATACATATACATACATCCAAGCACACATACATTTGTCCCATAACTGCATCTCACAAAGTGACAAATTCAAATAAGAAACATTTCTGTGGGTTATCCATCTGATATTTGTATGTTAGTAGTTTCAAATATCGGTATAACATTTTATTACTGGAGCACGCTATGAATGAAAAGTTAGGGGATGAAATGGTCTGCACTGGCACACACACACACACACACACACAGCACTCACACGCATAGCACTCACACATATACGTACGTACGTACGTAGAAACGGTCTGAACTGTGGTCATGAAATAATTCACCACGCCGTGGTGAATTGTGAAGCGCTAAACCAAAATTTTGCGACTTCGCTGAACATGAAACAGCCGGACTAAAAATCTCCACAGATTAAGATTATAGCGCAGTAACCACGCATGTCTACAGAGGCTTATAATGAATAAAAAATATATTTTGTTTGTGCAACAAATTGATATATTCGCTGGAAGGATATTTGTAAGCCAGTTTTCAGTTTCAGTGTTTCTCAGTTTTAACTACCGATTACAATCACGAACAGCAATAGCTAAGTAATTTTTTGTTTGTTTTCTACTTGGACAAAGTCTGCGAATTGTGCTATTTATTAGACACAGGCATACATATATATATATACGCGCACACACACACACACACACACATATGTACATTTCGAGCGTGTGCTGGTGTGTGGTGGCTTCTGCATGCATACAGAAGTATGTGTGAAAGTAGGTGAACTTGCGCTTGTCAGTGTGTTTCGTTCATGTAAATATTGTTGTTTACATTCGAAAAATGTTATATGTCTGCACAATTCAAATGTTCATCACTGGCTCTGTCTCTGCCTGTGTATCTATTTACATTAATATTTATGAGCACAATTGATTACTTGACTCAAAAGTCATACATTTTGCGTGTACATAATCACACTCACACACACACACACACACACACACACGCACACATGCACACATGCATACACATTTCAAATGTGAACTACAATTACAAATTTGTTATCTGAGGCGCTGAATAATACAAATGACGAGTAATCTAGTTGTGACGTCATCTAGCTGCGTGCCCTTTGGTCTCGGGAATCGGGATGGCTTGGATTCCAAATGAATGAATATGACAAAGCAGAAGAAGAAGAAGTCGGAGGCATGCCAACTTAAAGTGCTAATTTACGCACCAACAATTGTTTATATATATATATATCTATATATGTCTATATAGCTCTTGATATGTAGTTGCTTGCATGTAAAGAAGAAACTTTGACCATTTTCACGAGCGATCGGTCGACTTCCATTGCTAGCCTCAACAAAAACATCCATTGGACGAATGATTGGGGGTATTCATAAATGTATGTGTGTGTGTGAGTGTATGAGTAAGTGTATGTGCGCGTGTATGTGTATGTCTATGTGTATTTGTATTTCTCCAAGTAATGCTTGCAATCGGACAAATGCGACTTTTTTAAAGCTTTCTCCTCCCATTCATTCTAACAGAATTAAGTTTGTTTTCAATGCACACACACACACACACACATGAAATGTATGCATGTGCTTAGAACTGACGTTCGTAAACATAAATGTTAGTTTAACATTTATATGTATGCATGTGAGTGTGTGTGTGTTTATGTGTGTGTGTGTGTGCACGCATACGTAAGAACAAATCCCATTAGCACACACAAAATACAAAACAGTTTTCACTCCCGAGGGCATTCCAAAAAAAGACAACTCTTGTAGGTCTTGTAAACATATTGACATACATACATACATACATACACACATACGTACATATATATACACGTTAGATATGTGTAAGGCTTTTTTGTATGCAGAGGCATTTAAATAAATAATACAACAATTATTTCATAAACAATTTCAAAGGAATTTTGTATTTCACTGGCTTCACTAGTGGTATACGTATGTATCTGTATGTATGTACGTATGTATGTACGCATGTATGTATGGGACTGTTGATGATGATGATGCTGCTGCTGCTGCTTCTGCTGCTGCTGCTGCTGCTGCTGCTGCTGCTGCTGCTCGGTACAATTCATTCACCTTCCGACGCAAACACGTCACAGCACGAAAGCCGCTGTAACCAAAACCTAAACCGAAACCGAAAATTCACTTGCCGTTGTCAGAGCTGACGCTGACGCTGACGCTGACGGTGGCGCTGACGCTAGCTCTGACGCCGTCATCACCCACGCAACCTTCCACCCGCTAACCCGCTGACCCAATCCCAAACCCAACTCGAACACACACACACACACGCACACACACATACATGCACATATATATGGACACACATACAGACACGCGCGCGCACACTGTCGCAGCCGCATTTCTAAGTAGATGTACATATGTTTGTGTGTACATACGTCAGTGTACATGTATATGTATATGTACATGTATTTGTATATGTATATGTATATGTTTATGTAAATGTATATGTATATGAAGATGTACATTTATATGTATATGTATATGTACATGTACATGTACATGTATAAGTATATGTACAAGTAGATGTATATGTATATGGATTGGGGCTAGTTAACTGCAAATGTAAGCGACAACTCAACAATTACAACAACCACACCAAGCTACACCAGCGAAGCGCGACAAAACATGTGGAAGACTAACGTTAACCCGTTCGCCCGTTCGTCCGTTTGTCCGTTCGTCAGGAGAGCAGGTGCTGCTGCGAATGTTTTTTTTTCTTTCTTTTTTTCTGGGCAACTAATGAGCGGCGAACAAATAATATTTGATGCATGGTTTTCTTTTAATTCACATTTCGCAGCGTTCGTTTCACTTCAAGTCCATTCCTTGGGTTCTCATGCTCACACACTTACACACACACACACTTACAAACTCGCACACACACACACACACACACACTTACACACACACAAACACTCATAAAAATTTCGCAATAATTCGGTAGGAAGGTTTGTAAATTTATTTTCACCACTCGACCCGATTTTTTTTTTTTTTGGGTACGTATATATGCCACCACACACAAAACTTCGAAATGTCGAGTTTTTCAGGCTCCCCAATTAGGGCAAATAGGGCCAAAATATTATCACTTGGCGAATTAAGCAAGTAAAAGCAACATTTTTCACATTCTCATCGTTCATCGCATGTTAAAAATTATGTGTAGATATTTAAAACACACACAAAAAGAAAAAACACACACAGTAAAAACCGCTCGCTTGGACCAGTTACCGACTTTGTCTCACCAGTTGGACGAAAAACTTAACAAACGCAAGTCGATGAAAGACTTTGTATTACACTTTACACATTACACACTACAACTACACGTACAAGCACAAGCACAAGCACAAGCAGCCAACCAACCAGCTAACCAGACAGTCCTGCGCTTTAGAGTGAAAACAAAAAAGCTCAAGCTCAAGTTGAACTTGCAGGCACTGCCGCCGCGAATAAACTGCACATGTGGCCGAGTCAGTGTCTTTGCAGAGACGGTAGGCACAAGAGAGAGATGTATATATACAGTATACATTACTTGCCGAAAATAGAGATGTTCGATGGTGCCTATTCTATTGCACACAGAGGGCATTCATTTGGGAGCTTTAAGCTTTCTCTCTCGGCCCCAGCGCTTTCATCCCCCAAAACAGCAGTGCACAATTTTTCGGCTCTCAACACCCTAACAAAACAAATTGACTTTCCCCTCGCAAAAAAAAAAACCTATATTGACAGCTGGCAAGCAATTATGCTCTCATTCGCCATATTGATTTATTTACCAGCTTTTGTCCAGGGATGCTAATTTTAGGGCGCCATCTGGTTACAAAGCCAGGAAGCTATCTCATTCGCATACAGCTCATTTGTATGGCGGGATTTGCAAAATGTGTAGGATTACACATAAATAGATATGATTACATATTATTATCAACTCGAGGATTACTTAACCAATTTGGAAATAAATGCTCATTTCAATACTTTCTATTTTTGTACTAAAACTGTTTTTGTATTAACAAAAACGCATATGTTTGCTTCGATTATAAAAAGAAACATTAATGTGAAAGAAAAAAACTCGAAAATAAAAGTATTTTCGAAAATAGTTTTTAGTTGAAGAACAGGGATATTTCCAAATAAAATCAAGGATTTGCCTCATATTCTTAGATATTTACATATGTTTGCATAATTATTATATTGATACTTACATAATATCACCCAACTTCAGACGGATTTGAGCTGGCGCAATATTTTCCATTTGCCCACTAACTGTGGCGGGAGCAACGGCGACAGCGGTTTGTCTGCGCTTTTTGAACGCCTGAGGATTTGGTGGTGCACCACATCTGGTGACGCCATCTCCAATGATGGCAATGTTGTCATCCAAACTAAAGATATTCGCATTTGTTAAGCGTGCCATCGGTGATGAGCCTCTTCTGCGTCGAGCTCCCACTCCACCCAGCATCCTGACGATACAAAACACCAGAAAATAAAATCATAAGAAATCACAACAAAAAAAAAAAATTGAAAACTTTTTGAGTTACAGTTGCAGATCAATTTCGGGGTGTCAATTCCGAAAGGTATTCGAGTATTTAACGAGCAAAACAATCTTTATTTGAAAATGTATATGTAAGTTAGCCATATCCATACGTGAAAAAACCATGCACAGCAACGAGAGATTAACGATCTGGAGCCAACTTGCAAAACATAGCCAACAAAAACAAAAACAAAAAAAAACTCAAAATCCGAGCCGCGACTGGGATGCACTCGCTGACACCGTTTGGCCAGAACTGATATCTATGTATGTGGCTCAGGCATTGGAAACTAATTCAGCTGTTGGTTCTTTCACCTGGAACCAGATGATAGGCAGACAGACCGACAGACCGACAGACAGACAGACATAGACCCCACACATACCAACCCACAGCACAAGTACGCTCAAGCTGATTATGATGATGACAACGATAGCAGCAGGCGATGACGTGCTCGATAGCAGCCAGCATATGCGCATTGGGTACACGTCGCAGTTGGTTTCGCCGTTTCCCATACTACTACATACATACATACATGCCTACATACATACGTAGCATTAGCTATTAGCAGGCGTCACAATATCTCCTTACACACACACACACAACTTGCATAGGTCGGTATTAAGCGGCTTTGCTCGTGCCAAGTTTGGTATCTTTAAAGTTCTACGCATCATCTTTCGCCAACACGCATCAATTAATTTATTATTCAATAAAGAGCACTGCAGGAATGAGTTTCTAGTTGATCTGATAAGTTCCCAACTGACAACGTTCCAGTCGGCCTACCAAATTAATACCAGCTGATAAGTGTTGGGTGTGTTATCCTAACAATCCTTGAAGGAGGTTTCTAGTAATCAAACTACCAGCTTAAGTTAATTTTTTCTCTTAAATTGATCTGTATATATTTGTTTCTCATAAACTGAACTTTCGTGTACAATCTTTGATTTGGAGTTCCAGCAAATGGGTAAAAAAAAACCATGTCTTAAACCTTTTTTGTAGGAGGATCGCTTGTTACCAATATTTATACGAAATAATAACAATATTTTATTATGTGTGTAAGTAATACAAATATGTATATGTAAATATCTTATGTATTAAACTACATTATTTACTAATGAATTTTATATTTTCTTGATTCGTTTCTTTTTATTCACCTATTTACAATTGATTATACTGAATTAAAGTCAGTGATGAGATGAGTCTAATCCATGTCGTCCTCCTCGCCATAGTCCCACAAATCAGTGTTTGCATCATCTTCAAGACCGAATAAACGCTCCAGATCCTGTTCAGGATCGGCACTGACAGTGTCAGCGTCAAGCAGATCCCGTTCCTCCGGACAGGCACTACAGCGACTCTCGTTAATGCCATAATTGAGGCAATGGGCACCCACACACTCGCAGCAGCCATCGTGGAACCAGCGATAGCTATTGGCACCCATGCTCTCACACTGCTGTCTGCACTTGTTGGATCGGATGCAGGAGTTCACATAGATCACCGTACAGTTGACACTCTCGCTCGCCGTATGCCTGGCCAGTAGGAGCTGGTTGGATTCACCCTCCAGTCGCTGCTTGAAGCCGGGACGCATTGGTATCCGAATGGTGGACCATTGGTCGTCGTCCTCAGCCGTGAGGGTGTCAAACAATTCAGGCACGCCCTCAACATCACCAATCTCCGAGCGTGGTGTCAGCGAAGTAAGCGCATCCTTGTGCTTGGGGCACATGTCCAAGCAGCCGCAGCACTCAGTGTACAATTCGCCCAGACAATTCAGGCAATCCTTGCAACAGTGGCAGTCGTTCAGCTTGCACTGGCAGCTCTGGGTGAGCAGACACTTGGACACCACCGAACCGCAGACCATCTCATTGCAGCCATCATCGTTCGTGGCCACCAGTCCCAGGCCCAATAATAGCAATAATAAAACCAACTTCGGCATTCTCGGCAAAGTCTCTACGAACAATGAGGTAATATGCAATATTGCGACTCCCCTTTATATCCATTTGTGTATGAGAGCAGGCGGGCAACACCTGACCAACAACAGGTAAAAACGAAAGCCACAACAAAACCCACAGGATTAACTACTTTAGGTAGGGTACGAGTCCGCCACAGACACAGGCTCGGCCTGTCATAAAAACAATTTAAAAGATGTTAAGCCAAAGTTAGTTTTTAGGTAAAAACCCGCAAATACAAACTGCAATAAAATTAACTTCTGTATGGGCTACGTACACTGAGAAAAGCAAATGGCCTGTAAAGAAAGTTGACACAAATTTGCGTAAATTATGCTAAATATCAGAAATTTCAGAACAGATATTTTAAAAGTCAAGGTGAACTACTAATTATAAGAAAATATTTTCTAATTTGAAGAAAATAAAGAAAAGCACACAAAAATTAAATGATATATTTTTTAAATTAAAGCTGAGTTCGACTTTGTCTAATTTGAGGCAAATATATTCTTATTAATGGAAATTTACAAGTTTAAAAATATTTTCTTATATTTAGAAATCTACCTTAATTTTACCATTATGGATGCGATAATAATTTTGTTAATGAAATGTGTAACGCGTTGAAGGAGACATCCCCGACCCCATAAGGTATATATATATTCTCGATCAGCACTACTAGCTGAGTCGAATCTTAACACGTATATACATCGGATTGGACGACTATTTATAGAGTTGTCATAGGAAAAATAATTTTTTTTTATCTTAACAAAATTTATTTTTCTCCTGAAAGAAGAGTTTTAAGTTATGGGATCGAGGATTGGCCTAGTCAAATAAAATGGATGGCCTGCTTCTGATTCAATTTCACTCCACACATGCTAAATATTCAGTTCATTCAAAAAGAATTAGTTGAAAACATACAAAAACATAATATTATTTCGAGCTCCGGACTAAAATTTAGATGTCAGCCAATTAACTCCGGTCTACAAGGGTCTGCAATCCTCAGAGTTCCTTAGATGGCTGTTCATAGATGTTTTTTAATAGTTTTAAACAGTTATCACAAGAGCTGTTATTTATTTGACACAAGTCACTAGCTAGATAATAAATGCCATAATCCAATCAATAAACTTTGCCACATCTGCATAAAGGATATATTGACTAGCAGCAGAGACGCCACTCGGCGATCCTTCAGCCGCCGCTGCGGGTAAGGCGGCCGAAACTGTACCGCGCAGCATCCAACGATTGTTCTTACGTACAATCAGGCCCGCACCGGATATGCCCGTATAGATGTTAGTCCGGCGCAAACTGGCCGTCCTCGCATCGACCACGATTCCCGCGCAGAACGTGCGATTCGAGGAGAGGCTGCGAAAGTGTGGATTCGCCGTGAAGCACACCTCGTTGGAAACAATCGGCGCTTTGACCACAATGGGTATGCTGGATTCAGTAGCAGCTGAAGCACCAGCCCACGAGGAACCCCTTGATGGTGATTTATGCGTTGCATTCGCTCTATCGAAACTCCAGCCAACGACAATGCCATGCTCGCCCACGACATACTCCGACTTGCTGGAGCCCGACCACAAGCAAACGGGCAGTATGAATGAGTTGAACCTGGCCAAGAGTCGAGAAACGTTTCAAAATTAAACTGAGATACGCGAGATACATGTCTGTATGTGTGTATGCATGTGGTACTTACCGGACTTCATCTTTGAGTATGATGACAGCAATGTCCGCATCGTAGTTGCTCAACTGTTGGTTGTAATCCGAGTGTATGTAGATGCCATCGACTGGCGCCGCCAAGGAGCCCTCCTCATTCCAGTTCTTCAGATTGTGCCTGCCCAGGAAGACAAGCACCTCGTTTGCCGTGTAGCGTTGATTGAACATTTGGAAGCAGTGCGCCGAACTGATGACGACACGGGCAGAGACCAAAGTGCCGCCACACTGAAAATCCAACGATGTCTGATTGTTGACGTAAATCGCTGCCAGCCAGGGCCAGGCACCCCTCGTTATCGATGGCAGGATATTGGTCGTCGTTGCATTCTGCCCATCCACCAATATTATTGAGTCGGCCGCGCTCTCATCTACCAATTCATCGTCATCGTCTGCCTCGGACTCCACCTCGAGCTCATCGCCATCGTTGTCGTATTCATCGAGCGAAGCGAAAGTGGGCGGCGGGTGGTGATCTTGATCGGCATTTAGACGAAACCCTTCATGGGTCGTAGTACTAGTTGGGGCGGGGCTGGTGGATATGATTATTGTACGTTGCCTTCTTTGAGGCAATCGAAAGTCAAAACTTTTATCGATCTTACCACAGATTTCACCGGGCGAATAGAACGGTTTTCTGCAATGGTATCAAAACTTACTTACAAAAATAAAAAAAAACAGAATTTAAAAGAGAGTTTTGCCCCTCAAACGAGAGCTCAACACCGATCGGATGAAAAACGAAAAAGAAATTAATCCTTCGGCATCACAAGTGCGCCAGATAAAATGATGCTGGATAGGAAACTACTCGAAAAGATCGATCTTAGCACAAGCAATGTGTCACATATAGTATTGTAGTGAGTACCGACCACATTCCAGATGCATACTTCTTGAACTGGATGTGCGGCAGAGGCTTCGAGCCTGGCAACTCCTTACCAACTGCCAATCCGAAACTGTCACCGTCTGGATGAGCCAACAGACCCGAAGTTTTCTTATCTGGTACAAATGTCAATTTTCGTGTGTGCTCCAACTGAATTTGTGTCATGAAAATGCTGTGATCTACAAAAATACACACAAACAGTTTAGGTACTCGTCTCCCATTTGTGACCAGTTCCACATACCGCCAGATCCAAAACAAATCACATTATTGTTTGCCGAAATGAGCACCAATTTGGGAGGAAAGTGATTTTTTGGAAATCGAATTTTGTAGAGCACTGGTGCATTGCTCGTAAATTGTCCACGTGTCAGCAACTCTATTTCGCCAAGATAATTCTGAAAGGTAATCGTACACATCGATATGATGTATGTATGTATGTATGTACGTATGTATGTATATATGAATATATGTGTGTGTAATCACCCACCGTCGTTGGTTTGCCTCGCATGGAGAGCGTAACGCGTATTTGTAGAGCTTGTACAGCTGGATTTCGTACGGCAATTAGACCAAACCATTCACTGCCATCGAATCTGTATTGAAAGATCTTTGGACACGGACTGACTGGCATGCCTTGGGCAATGGCCTTGGTCAATTGCTCGAAGCATATAAGTAAAATAGTTGTGAAATGCACTTTCATCATCACTTTTTGCATGCAATTATCAGTCTCTTTTGTGTTTTGTTTTTGCCTAAACATATCTACACGAGTGTGTGTGTGTGTGTGTGTGTGTGTGTGTGTGTGTGTACATTGTATGTGTGCTCATTGTCTGTCGATGTAATCGCGTTTTGTTCTTTGTTTACGTTTTATCATCGATCATCGCAGCGGTTCAATCCTATCAAGCTTTGACGATATCTTTTAGAAAACAAAAAGAAAAAACAGAGAAAGGAAAACAAAAACGCAAAACAGCAAAACAGTAAAAAATAGACAAACTATTTGTGTATTAAAAACTAATTTGCATACAAGTAAATGGACGGGGTGTTAGTGATATCAGACTGTCATCGCAGACTATCGGTTGGCACTGCAATAAACAGTAAAAACATATCCCAATTAACACTCCGATTTTTAATCAATTTTAATTAAATGCGTTTGGCAGCAAAGCGACAGGAGGAGTATTTAAGCTAGAAATTAACCCGCCTTTACAAATGAGAATATACAAAAGTATTGATTGAGTCGTTGGTTGTTTTAAGTTATTATTATTATTTTCTGCAGACTGAAACGTTGCGACTTTTAGCTATATAAATATTATATAAATATTTGATATTTATTTTGGTATTTAGTACAATTTGATAGGGTGTTGGTCGGAGGCACTACGAATAGATAAAAGTAGTTGCAGTTGCAGTAACAGTTGAACAGTTGAAATGCCTGCCGAGTGGACCTGATGATCAGCTAGTTAGCAGAAACAGCTGTTATCAGCGACACAGATCATAAACGATTTAAAAATGTATTGATTTAATTAATATACTGAAAAAAAGAACAATAAGAAAAGCCAAAGTTAAATTCAGTTTAAGTCCATCGACCAATTTATTTGACTGACTTTATTGTTGTTATTCACTTTGGAATTTCGTTAGAGTTGAGTACAGAAATGAAAATAAATACAAAATGTTTGGTTAGATGCCTCAGAGAGACTATTCAGCTGGTGCTGATTCGGTTGGCGCTTCTGGGGCAGTTGCCTGTTCAGGAGCAGGAGCGGTCTCCGCTTTGGGCGGTTCCTGTGCCGTAGTGGTGCCTTGGACAGGTGCTGCGGTTCCATCTGTTGATGCAACAGCTGGTTCTGTGGATGCTGCACCGTGCAGCGTATCACCTGGCTGGGGCGCCTCGACTTCGGTACTTTCTGCAACAGTGACTGCGCTTTCCGGGGCACCTGTAAGAGCTGTGGCAGACACAACGCTTGGAAGCTGCTCTTCGACAACTTCTGGTTGCACTTCAACTGCCTTCCTCTAAAGAAGGTTGATTTAGTAACACAATTGACTTGAAATCAAAAACAAACAGATTACTTTACCTTCATTGACCTTTTCTGTACATCGGGCGGGACAGCTTCATCGGTGTTATAATTTTCTGGGAAGAATTTGAGTGCTTCCAAGCGTCCGGAGTTGACATTGCTACTGCAGTAGGTCGGCTCAAATTGCACCAAAGATAGCATCGTGTTAGATTGAACCTTGTTCACTTTGAGCACGAATCGATCGGTTCTGAATTCGAGACAAATTTGTTAGTTACGTTTTTTGGTTTTTGTTTTTGTTTTTGTTTTCCGGTGTGTTGAACATACCTGGAAGGTGCCGTGATTCCGTCATATTTATAAATCGAGTTTGTTATGAGTTTGGCCTCGCCCGGAATGTCGCTGGTGAAGAATCCGTATTGAGGTATATCTTCTCTAGACGCCTCCACAATTTCCATCACATCATCGCGTTTGGATGCCTCGAATGCCATTATGATATGTGGTGGCTCCGGTGGTGGATCTGGTGGTAAGAATCCGACTGTTTGGCTACGGAAGAATACATAGACCATGGTCGCATGGGTGCGGCGATTGTTGGCAACCCATATTGGTGGAATCTTGACACGCTTTGTGCGAGTTATGGGCTTTGGTGGCGCTGCTTCTTCCTCTTCCTCAACCTCCTCTTCGCTGACGTGATCATCATCGTCGAGACCCAGATTCATATCGAATGCCATGCCAGGGAATGATGGCTGTTTTACGACATGTACTTCCTCCTCTTCTTCAATCGCTTCTTCCTCCCCATCTTCGTCCGCTCCGTCATGATCCTTGGTGCCACGACCATCGCCATGTAGACGCGTGGTAGACTTTGCCTTTTCAGCCTTTGTCTTGGCCTCTTCTTGGGAGCTCAGTTCCTCCTCCCATACCTCACCCTCTGCAAAAGGAATATGGATACAAATCAACGGTCGGGGTTAGTCTATTCAAAATTGTCTAATGCCCACCTTGAACCTCAACCTCGAATTTAACCTTCAGCGGCGAGATAATTGGTGGCAGTGGATGGGGTGCACTGAATTCCTCATCGGGTGGAGCAACTCGCTCCTTGGTTAGCTCATGCGCGTAAGTGGCCAGCACATGCGGTATGGGACCAGAGGATGGATCTATTTTCCAGAAGCACAGGAGCAACTCCTTGCCATCGAGTACATCGATAACATCTGCAGACAGTGGATTCTTGCAGGCATAGTTAACAACTTCGAAGTCAGCTGCTGACACTTCGAGATATCTGCGATCTTTGCATTGCATTTTAAGATGATCGGCAGGCTCTGAGAGCTTCTTGAACATGTCACGCGAGACTTGCGGGCCAAATATCGTAACACCAACATCCGGCAAATTTTCCATTATCAAATCCGTACAATGATTCAGATAATCAATTCTCTTCTTATACTTCTTTTCGGTCTCAATGCGCTCAGCCTTTTCGATTGTTTCGTTCTTAATCCGCAGCGCCTCCTTCTCAACCGGTTGTAGATCTCCAATATTGTACATTGTTCGCGATGCATTTTGGGACATCAATTCCAGCTCTTTGATTATTAGGTTTGTCAATTTTGGAGCATCTGAGCCATAGAAAATGTTAACGGCTTGACCTTTCTAAAGTGAAAGTGTGAGGGAGAGAGAGAGAGAGAGAGAGAAAGAGCATAAGGAAAACTTACAACAGCAAATAACCATGTGGGTTCACTTTTTTTCTTAAAGCGCTTGAGAGCCGTGATGGTATCTGATTGACACTGGGATAAATGCAAAAAAATTAATATGTATCGGTTGGATTATGGAAAGTCGGCATACAATTGCCAATTGTAGATTATCGCCACCCACTTCGAGTTTGACGCGACGCAATGTGCCAACCATTCCCAGACATGGGCCACACCATTCCGAGTACACTTCCAAGACTGCAAAGGAAGTGACGAAAGATGAGATGAGTGAAGGATGAAGATGGAGAAGTTGTTAAAGATATGTTACCAAGCAGTCCTGGGCGAGCCAAGAAATTCTCCAGGTCCTCGTCCGTTTTGATATCAGCTTGCAATTGTTGAGCTCCTCCTCTCTTTGCCATTGTGTCTGCCTAATTTGTATGCAATCGCATGCAAATGCAATTTCAAATTTAAAATCCAAAAATGTGATCAAATTTTGGTCAATGCATGTTCAAAAATGATTTGTAATATTTGTAATATTTTCTGTTTGTTTTTTTTTTTCTTTACACAACCAGGCTGAAGTTTGTCGAGGAAGTATTGATCAAACAATGTTTGCTTGTGTGTAGATGTGCAGATGCCTAGGTGCATGCATTCATGAAGAGATACACTTAGTTTATCTGAATCATAATAAATTAGTTAACCACATATTTATTTAAGTAAAACATAATTTTCATTTTTAACTTAAGTATTAACGAGTACTTACACATTGCATAACAAAATTGTACATTCTGATTATACATACACATTTTATATAATACATAATAATTTAAAAAAATATATAAAGTATATATAAGGAAACATGGAACGGAAATCGTGCTCTAATTTGTTTATGATTTTTGTTTTCGTTTTTTTGTTTTGTTTTTTAAGTTGCCGCTTGACTTATTTTCCATGTTGCATATATTTATAAATTTAAAAGGAGTTGTTCAAGAAATCAGTACGTGTAAGATGCCTATTTAAGTATGTATGTATGTATGTATGTATGGATGTACAATAAACATACAAACATTAATGTTTAACATGAACATTAGGCGATTAATTGTCGTTGGAAACTACGAATATAATTCACGTCCTTTCTAAAATTACTATATACAATTTATAAACACAAGTTAACATTAATGATACTTCATGATGCATTTACGAATGCACATATTCAAGTACTGCATACGCATCTATGTATGTATGTATGCATGTATGTATGGTTATTTTCATCGCACTGAGATGCCATTGATTGTGATCACATTACTGGGCACTGGCTCCGGCTCGTAGACTTCATCATTCGTCCGCATCTCGTAGGGTGCATCGTAAAACTGTTCATTTGGTATTTGGTCGTAAATATTTTCTGCAAATTTTACATATTAATTAGTCTGTATCCTCCCCTCTCCCTCTCTCTCTCTCTCTCCTTCACACTCACCTGAGCGATTATTCATTCGTTCGCCGTCCGCAGAGTTAATGTTATTGTTGTTGTTGTTGTTATTGGTGCTGCTATTGTTATTAGCTCCTCGGCGCGCTGCTCCACCCTGGAATGTGTTGAATGTTGCAGACGGATTGTTGTCCATATGCATTCGATTGTTAGCCTCCAGCGTTGAATACGACATTACGGCTGCATTGCGTTCATCCTTCGTTTCGGCTGCCTGGATGTTCTCGGTGTTCTTCACCGGTCTCGCCTTGTTGCGATACAGGAATATGAGCCCAAAGATGACGAGCAGCGCGACAATAACAGTGGCGCCAATGGCAACGCCAGTACCCAGTTCGGAGCTCTCTTGCCCCTCAACCGCGGCCAGTTCACATTTCGGCTGCTTGCCACTCCAAGCACCTTCTTCGGTGCATTTACGCAGATACTGGCCAATCCGATTGTAATTTGGTATGCAGTGATATTCCGCCGAGCCACCGTACAGCGTGGAATCGTTGACCACAATGACACGACCATTGTCAATCGCTAGTGGCCGGCCGCAGTCAACAGCTGTTTTTATAAACATAATTAATATGAATCAGCAGAGTAGAAAGCGGTGGGTGTTGAGTGTTGTGTGTACTACTTACGTCTACAGGTTGGACTCTTGCCCGCCCATTTGCCATTCTTTTGGCAGACGCGTGTGTCATTGCCAACCAGAATGCGACCCTTGGCACAAGTGAATATTGCGACAGCACCAACAGCCCGAGTGCCTCCCTCGACAATCAAACTGTCTGTCAAATTGGGCAAATCGCAAACAACCTCAACGCATTTGGGTGCCTCATGACTCCAGTTGCCGTGCTCTGTGCACAAGCGGCGCGAAACGCCATTCAGCTTGAAGTTGGCATTGCATTCGTAAAGGGCAGCAGCTCCATAGTATGTGGCATTGGTGGCCAATGTCACCTTGCCATCGGTGATATTTTCGGGCGCTCCACACTCCACATCTTGAAACAGAAGCAGATAAGCATTTGATTATATACACATAGTTTAATAAAGCGTATCTCAATATGCGTAACACTTACAGACACACTCCGGAATAGTACCGCTCCAGTGGCCATTATCCTCGCAGGTTGCCAGGGCCTCGCCAACCATTTTGTAGCCACGCTCACAACGGTATTTCGCCAGTGCACCAATTCTGCAATGCCAAAGAATCAGTTATATATGCAAATATACATCCAAGATGCCCTCAACCAGTAATCAGTCTACAGGACATAATTGATTAGAATGGAATCACAACAACTTCCAACCAGAGGCACAAATCCAAATTTACATTCGAGATAAAATTGTCAAAATTGCGACTTGATCGATATGCATCTAAAAGTTTCAGTTTATTTTTGAATTTGCACTGCATTTTAAAGGAAGGCAACATTTACGCAATCGGCCAATTTAAGCTCCGGTAAATGAAGAGACCCCTTCCAACTTACTTGTATGTCTGCGCTGTATTCTGTGTGGATTCGGAGGTGCGGATTAAAGTGCGTCCGTACATTCTGTCGTTGCCAGTAACGGACAAGAAGCTGTGCGCCGCCAACTGCGGTTCGTGACAGCGAATTTCTAAAATGAGCATAATCAGTAGTTAATAATGAATCTGTATAAATTGTATAATTGCTAATGTTCAACTGATGTCGCACCTTCACATTTGGGCAAGGCATCGCTCCAGGTGCCCGATTCCAGGCACTTGCGTTTGACCACACCGCTCAGCTTGTGGGATTGGGTGCAGCTGAAGACCACCTCGGAGCCGACATATGTTGTGTTTGTCACATATTTGATGCTGCCATACGGTATGGGCAATATGGTTCCACAGTCGACATCTGCACGATAATATATGGATTTGATTAAGTGGATGCTTGCCAATATATACGTCATAGCTAATTACATTCACAGTAGGGCGCATCGGAGCTCCAGTCGCCAGTATCCAAGCATTCCAGCACTGTGTTGCCATGCATTATGTGACCCGGATCACAGTTGTATTGTATTTTCGAGTGCACATTATAATCATAGCCAATGACAAAGGAGCCAGCGGGCACTTGGGGTGTTTCGCATGTAACCAGCTCACAGACGGGCGCCTCTCCGGACCACTTGCCATCCTTTGTACAATAGAGCTCGGAAGGCCCGTCCAACCAGTGGTCCTCATCGCATTCATATTTAACAACAGAATCGACAGTCGTCGTGCCATTCAATAGTATGGATATACCCCGATCTGGTCGAGCGGGTGCACCGCAATCGACAAATCGGCACGATGGCGTCTTGCTCGACCATTCACCGCCGAGTCCACATGAAATGACCTGGAATAATGTGCAACGATTGTGATTGATGTTGCATAACTGAGCAGTTTATGGAGTAGTTCACTTACCGCCTCACCCACGAGCACATAGCCAGGATCACACACGTACACGGCTGTGGATCCGGCACGCTTGTCCGTGAAACGCACATTTCCGCCGGTTATGCGCTGTGGATCTGGACACCAGTCAACCAAACATTCGGGCTGCTTGCCATTCCAGCCATCCTGCATGCACGTACGATTCTCATTGCCAATTAGTGTGTAATTCTCATGGCAGCTGTAGGTGGCCACGACGCCATAGCTGGTGCGCTCCTCGGACAGATGTATCGACCCAAATTTCAATTCCGGCAGTGTTCCACAGTCAACATCTTTGAATAAAGCAAACTTTTCACACTGATACCAAACAACAATATGCTTCGCTAGCTACTCACATTTGCAGCTAGGCGCTAATCCACTCCAGACGCCATCCGTTCGGCACACACGCTCCGCATGGCCCAGCAGCGTGTGTCCCTTTGGGCAATCATATTGAATTTTCTCGCCCAATGTGAACACCTTGCCAAGCACAGTTGTGTTTTGCTGCGCATCCGGTGAGCCGCAGGACAAAGGCGCTTAACAGAAAGAGAGAGAGATATGAAGAGTGAGACAGAGAGAGAGAGGGGGATATACATACAGTGCTGGCATATGAAATGTAGATAGTCAAGGTTGCAGCCAACATCATTCCAGAGCCAATTGCGTCCACCATCGAAGACGACGCAATTCTGCTCGCCATTGTAATTATTCGGCTGATCCTTACCCCAGGTGGGCTTCTGCACAACTTCACCTGGAGTTTACAGTCAGTGTTAACATCAATATGTGAATGTTTTTGGATTTTTGTGTAATATCGTACCATTTACCCACTTCCAAGTGCGGGAAGTGATGCCGGGCTCCTTTTGTGCGCCAATCCAAACTAATTGCGGCTTCAATTCTGTCTTCCGACGTTCCAATTCCGATAGAATGTATTGGCTGGTTGCGCCCCGAAACTCATGCACCAAGTTGCCACCTGTCGCAAAAAAAGGAAACAAACAAAAGCGAACAGCAACAACAAAGGAAATGAGTAAGCACCGTTCATATATCGATTCTACACTTATCGATAGTTGCAATCGCACTTGCCTGTCTGCTTGCAAATGGCCTGAGCTTTTTCAAAGCTTTCACCTTTCGTTATATGAAAATCGTAGCATGTTTTAGAGAATGTCGTTACGATTGTGTCCACACCGATTTTGGGACTGAGGCAGCGATCGACGGAGAACTCATCGTTGGTGAATGTCTCCACCTCGCACAGGCTGAGACTGCCCTCAACGCCAACCAGCTGAATGGCCACATATTGGCCAACGAGCGGACGCGCACAGGTGAAAGTCTTCACGATGCCCTCGTCGAGGGTGCCCGGATACCAGGCACAGAGCGGATTGCGCTGCAGATCCGCACTGCTGTTGCCCACACGTATTTCCAGATCCTGCAGCGGCTGATGTCCGCAACATCCGCGCGTCGTTATACGCACCACATGGACTGCCTGCGGTGTCAAGAGATCCACACGCCACCATGGCGATGGCTCCTTTTGTGTCTCCGAGCACTCTTGTCCATCGGGATTCTGTGTGTGTGAAACAGCGTTTTTTTTTTTTTGGTATACTCTTCTCTACAGATATTTGTTGTTCAGCTTACCTTATTGCCCGGCTTGCCATCGTTCGCATAGCTGGCTGGACCACTGCGCGTATAGGAGCTCTGATTGACCGGTTTGCGGTAGGCGACATTAACGCCACAAAAGGGCAGATCCCGCTCCCAGCCCGCACTCGCATCACACTTAATCTTTGGCGAGCCAAACAGCTCGTACCCAGCATCACATGTATAATGTGCCTCAGATATGCCCGTCGCCTCTGCCGAAACTGTGCGCACTTTGGCATTCAGAGGCACTGCGGGCGGACCACAAACTACAAGTAAAGACATCAATTCGAGTTCAGTATCATTATAATTTTTATTATTATCATTATTCATATATGGCTGAATCGGATCAGTTTATCGTACAGCTGCCTTTCTCTTCAAGTCTGGCAAATTTCACAAACCAAACCAATCTCACTTGACACGAGACTTTGACAACCAACTTGCAACTACTCAAATACACTTGTATGTTTGTAAAAAAAAAAAAATATATATTTATATATATATAGAT
Source organism: Drosophila picticornis (assembly GCA_035043845.1). Taxonomy (NCBI): domain Eukaryota; kingdom Metazoa; phylum Arthropoda; class Insecta; order Diptera; family Drosophilidae; genus Drosophila; species Drosophila picticornis. The sequence continues at coordinate 13,717,116 of JAWNMR010000492.1, read as the reverse complement.
ATCAACTTGCTCCAATTTACGGACAGAATTTCAAAATGATTGCCAAAAATAATAAATGAATTTAAGATGCGAGTAGACTCCGGTCTGCAAAGGTCTGTGTATTTGTAATCTTCGGATTGCCCACAACTACTGGTATTTCTTGTTATTGCTTAAGCTTGTTCTTAATTGCTGTCTCACGGCCAGACTTTGCCATTTGTATATATGTATGTACACATACACCTTTATACACTTCTATACCATTTGAAGTAATACATAATACAAAATGGAAAACCTTACTGCAAATTGGAGCACGGCTTTATATAGTAAAACAAATTCCTAACCTGATATTTTTGTGATTTCTCTTCACGTTTTATATCAACCCATTTCTGGACAACAGTTCAAGTACCGATTTCATCATAATTTTGTTCAGTGTAAACATTTGCTTTGCTGGGAAAATACCGCGATCATCTTAATATTGATGTGTCATCCGCAAAAGTGGCGCATCAACTAATCTAACTGAAATGCCTGGTGTGCAAATAAATTCTACAGTTTTTAAAACATTAATTTTCAAAAGATTAGATTGCACTGGATAAGCTTCATATCGCATTTGAGGAATTCATTGGAATTATATGCATAAGTTCAGAAGACAATATATGAATATGTCCTGCAATTGCTATTATTTAAAATCTAATCTGTGTTTCGCTATTTTGAAATAATTGAACTAATCTAAAATTAAAAACCATTTACAAGCATTCAGAACTCTACTTTACTCCAATTAATTTTAAGCCAATAATTATTCAAACTGGTTATACACTTTGGTTCTGGGCAACCGACTCAGGTTTTCAGGCTTTATAAACCACAAATGATTTGCATATTATTTCAATACACAATCCATGTTATCTAGAAACTGTAATTAAGATCATTTTTAAATAAAGTAACAAATACAAACAGAAAATTTTATATTAGTTTAGGTTTGCACTGAACTCATTCAAACTGGGTAAGCATCATGCCTTGATATATATTATGGTCCAAGATCGGCAAACTAATGTAGATTTTGCGTACCAAAGCGTATTTTAATCTCGAGCAAATTAATATCAGCAACCCCACTTGAAGAGCTGGGATTCAAGGTATCTTCTCGTCAGGCAGTCGCGACTCGAGTATTTGTTGTTTTTTGTGCTGTTTGCTTGTTTGTTTATGTTTTTTTTTACCATTATTTTCCGGGCATGTAATACTTTAATTGGGTTGGTTGCGTTCATACATACATACATCTATGCATAATGTGTAACACTAATATATTTGTGTGTGTATGTTGGCAACTACAAACATGCAAACGGGGGGCTTAACCAACTGAATAAAAGGGTTTAGTTGGGAAAGCTTGAATGTCATGTGCCATGCTGCTTGTAAAGTAACAAAGTACAATTGTACGTAAATAAATATGCACACGTATATATGTATCTTAAGCGGTATACATACATACATACATACATTTGGCAAACAAAGCAGTCGGGTTCAAGTTTCTTAAATAAGAATCCTACGAAATACATGCCATTTTAAAGAAACCTGTTAAAGTGTCGCGGGAATTGAGAACGCCTTTTGCAAGAGCAACAAACATGCTTGTTTTTAGTATATATACTATACTATATACACACACTAATACTATGACAATATATGTGTGTTGTGTGTACTGTGTTGTGGGTGTGGTTGTTATTTCTTCTTGATTGCCCTTTGTTTGTCAGCGGCAAAGGAACACGGCCCCCAACCCCACATTTGCATATAATGTACCCAGTTGGGTTCTAGCTATTTTCATTCTATATTTTTTCCCACAGGCAATGATTTGTAAACGAACATTTTGATTTTTCCCATAAGGCATAGATTACAAGCAAACTGGGCAAGAACGTATGTAACGAAAAATATGCACAAAAATGTCTGTTTGTATGCCATGTTCTATGCCAGCAAAGATTCTTATTCGGATTAGTCTCAAAATTGAAGAATAAAACTCTCATTATTGTTCAAGCCTTTTCACATACTCATCGGCTTGCTAACCTTTATGTATGCTAATAGCATGAAAATGGGCTTAAACGCGTTTAGAAGGCGAACATTTAACGACTCAGTTACCAAATATGGATTTTCTCTATATTTATTTAGAAAAACAATAAAATTACTACGGCAGCTTGATGAATAAAAGAGAAAGGCAACTCCGACACAATATTTCTATATATCTATGTATATATATATGTGTAGTATAGTATATATATTTGCACTGATCTATCCATCCATTTCCCATGAGAACAATCTTGCTACTCAGGGAGCAGTTTAAGATAGTTTAACTTAATCAGGCTTGCTCCCATTTACGGAAAACCTTTCTGTTTCTGCCTCTTGCCAAAAGAGAGATCTATTCTTGCTTTTTGTTTAAATAAATTGGTGTTGCTTTTTTCTGCCTATAATCTGACAGAGGGCGGGGCCGAAGCGTGTGCGGAAGTTTTGCATATGTTCCTTGTAGTGTAGTTTTTTAGTTTGGTTTTTTATAGCTGTTCCGAGACAAGCGCGAATCGCGATGTTTTGTGACTGTTGCAGCTGTTGTTGATGTCAGGTTTTGTTTCCCTTCTCATTTTTTTTTCTCCTTTTTTTGCAGTTGCAAAGTGTTGCTAGCTTCGATGATGTTATTTATGCCCAAGAGCCGAATGAAAAGCAGTTATTGTTGTTATGAGACTTAAATCGCATTCATCCGGTTTTACCAGTGGTATCTATACTTTTATACATGTACATATGTATGTATGTATGTATGTATGTATGTATGTATGTGTGTATGTTTGCTTATACTTCAATGGGTGTTTTTGGCTTGTGTGAGAATAGATAATTATGCATGTATTGGGAGTGTCTGACTCTGTATGGGGGGAATAACTTTGTGTAACTTCAGCAGAAATGCACAGAATGCAAAAATAGGAGTAGAAGAAGAAGAAGAAGCAGAAGAAATGAAAATGAAGAACTACTCGAATCAGGCCAAATTGGGTAACTAGGGCGACCGACCGACCGACCAGGCGGCTAACCTGTGCGATAGAAAGGTGGCTTGAATCTGAATTCCGTTATGACAACATCAGCAACATCGGCCACAAACAGGCGGACGGCAATCGTAAACGACATTTAAAAACATAGCACGTAGGTGTGTGTGCAATGTTCAAAGCTCGTAACAGCAGTGAAATGGCTAAAACTGAATTCAATCGGCATTTTGAAACTGGTAAGGAAAGATTGTTGATTGTTTCGATTGTTGTCTTCGATTGGCTTTAGCATTTGAGTGGGACACGCAGCTAATTGAAACAGTTCTATTTTTTTTAACTTGCTTGTTCTGCTTTTCTGCTTTTGCATGCCTGCTCGATTAACAGTTTTTGTTGCCTGGTTTACTGTTATACTGCCATACTGTTATACTGCTCAAAATGAAGTGCGTCTTTCGCAATCCATCAAGTATTGCATGGTTGTATTTTAGATATTCCTGATCAATTGAATTTATTTTCATTTTAATTTCATAATCATTTTACAGCATTACTTTTGCCATCGACAAACCGTTGCAAATAATTATTTTATTATAATTATTAATTAAATATCCATAAATTCATTCGATTTTTATGAACTTTGCACTTAGTTGGGCTTTGCGTGCAACAATCGAAAAATGTTTTTATGTTTTTCTCAGTGGTGATTTATGCGTTAATTTGCCAACGCATCGTGTATTGAATATTTAATTGGATTTTGATCTTAATTAAAATGTGATTGATAGATGAATAGACAGATATGTTGGCAAGGAAGGAACTTACTATGACAATTTCCGGATGCGATTAGCGTCATCATCATCATCAACAACATCGTCATCATTATCGGCATTGTGAACGGAATGTGCGTAGTAAGTCTCGAAGAGGCCATGGCTCTTAGCCAAACGTTTTCCAGTCGAGGTGCCACCGCGTTGAACAATAACTTGCGGCAAAAGCAAAACATTGTTTGCTTTTTGCTGTTATTAGCTGTTGATTAGGGGGGGTGGGTGGTAGGATTATATTCACAGTTGTACTCGCATCACACCAATGATCAACTTATGCATACACTTGTCTATGATTATGATTATGATTATGATTATTATTATTATTATTATTATAATTATTATTGTCTTTTAAATGCATGCATTTATGTAATTTCACACACAGCATAAGTGTGTATGTATATATGTGTGTGTGTGTGTGAGTGTGTGTATATTCAATTCATATTCACGGGCACACATACATATGCATATAGCGTGAGCCGATGTCTGACGTTCATTAGATTTTCACTTTGCATTCACATTGAATTTTCACTGTGTAATCATGAATGTGTGCGTGCATGTTACCAACATATTATATATAATATATATATACATATGTGTGTGTGTGTGTGCGAATTACTGCATAGAGATAAAAAATGCATATAATCATAGAAAATCACAATAACCGGGCAATGACTCTGAGCCTCCAAGCAAACTGAGACTCAAAATTCATTTAATGTAAACATGCATTGTTTTGTATGTGTGTATTCCAGTGATGTCTCTTCAGCTGTGAACGTTATCTACGTAAATGCATTGAGCCAAAGTTGAATGGTTGGCCAAGTTGAAAAAATTGCACTGCTCTCAGCTGGGACTGCAACCAGTTTGAAAATAGCCTTCCTAATTGCGATGAAGTCAGTTAGTGACTCGATCTGTTAATTGGTATCAGTGACACTTAAACAGTGGCAAGCAGCGACAATCACACGGCGACTGGTCGTCGTTAGCCAGGATATTTCGTTGGCAGCTTGACTTGTTTAGTCGGAAAACAAATGTCAACACAGGCAGACAAGTGTTTTGCTTAAGACACGTTTCTTGATTGCCGCCTCTAATTAGCCATCTAATGAAAGTAAGTGCATTGTGCACTGTGCATAAACATTACTGCATAACTGTTAATTGTCATTGTTTTTAAATCAATACTAAAACTAATGATTGGTTTGCTTGTGCCTATGAAATGCATAGTGTCGACCGCTTTCAAGGCTTTGTTTTGTTGTGTGGCCTGCTTAGCTAATTTGGCCTGGGGCACTTTGCTTATGTGTGTGTTCCATACATACATACATACATACGTAAATACATCGTTTAGGCGATCATTGGATTGGGCGTGCTATGATACATTTCAAAAATGCAAATTGTGGCTTGCAAGTTTTCTGAGTCGAGATCGGAGCGGAGCTAAACTGAGCCAAACTGAGCCAAACTGAGCTGACCTGGGCTGAGCTGAGCTGAGCTGAGCTCAACTGAGAATCGAATTTGGTGGCCGGTTTCTCCAAGCCTGCTGCTGCTGCATATAAGCAACTTTCGTTACAGCCGCGTATCTTTCACTAATTATAATTATCAGTGGCTTGTGGCTTGTGGACAGTGAGTGGTGCTGTGTTTGTTGTTGTTGTCGCTGTGATATTCTGCAGTATCTGTGCCATCGATAGCCACTGGCCAAAACTGAGTCACAGATCTAAGCAAAATGATTTTATTTAAGCTTTTGGCCAGTGTTTTTGTTAACTTGATTTACAAAGTGCTAATTGAATCCATGCGAGAAAGTACAACACGCTCAAATTGAAGTATTGGGACTAAGCAAACACACACACACACACACACTCACACACACACACACAAGCATTCCCAAAGTTGATCCCGATCTCAGTTATTTATGTCACACACACACACACACAGAGTCTGCACTACATATGTATGTGTGTATATATGCATGAGTGTATTCATTTATGATTATGTATGCATAAGCCATGTACAAATATGGCCAGAACTATTGATTTCGCTTTCTGGACATTCTCTGTTTTTACCATTCACAATATTGGGAGTGGGTGTCGAAGTTGTTAATACACTCGTGAAACAATGCACAGTAAAAACAAAAACAACAACACACAAAAAAAAAACAAAAAACAAAAACAAAAAACTATTTATATACATACAATGTTCAAAACAAAAGTGACTTTTTGGAATGGATTGCAAACTTTAAAATTTATGGCTATCTATGAGCGTGAAAATACCAAAACATATATATATACATATATATATATATATATATATATCTACGTGTGTACGTATTCAGATGCAAGAGTATGTGCACATGTATATATATATATATATATATATATACTGCATAGATATTATTAACGGTGTTCGTTGTTGCCAAACACACAACACACAATAACGCGATCCGATCCGTACGCCTGACACGTCTGCTTGGAATGAAAGTTGACTTATAACTGGTTTTCGGCTGGCGCTTTACTACTTACAGAAGTTCGCGCAGCACTGCGCGTGTGCACCGACGACCGACGACCGACAACCGACAAGCGACAACCGACAAGCGACCAACATAAGGTTGATTGGTTACTTGGTTCGTTGGCTGCGCTCGGCTCGGCTCGGCTCGGTCGGTCGGTCGGTCGGTCGGTCGGTCGGCTTGTCGGCTGGTCGGTTGGCTGTTTGTCATTGTTGTGGCATTGTTGCCGACGTGAAATACAAGCAAGCTGCGCAATCGCACAGCTTTACACAATTTGTGAGAGGGCAGTTCGAAAACATTGTACAATGTGCATTCGAAACGAACACAACAAAATATCGCAACGAATGTAGAACATCTGCTTGTGGCTCAAGAAACATCACAGTCACCTTATGCTATGAAATTGCTAGGTGAGCAACACATAATTGAATATTAGCATAATTAGCACAATTTACGCTATCTGAGTCTGGAAATATAAATATTTGTAAGCTGACAGCATGGCAAGCATAGTTGCAACTTTTTGATCCACCTGTGCACTAAAGCGCCGGCTGCGCTACTTCATTGTGGACAACGTAAAGTGGCTGTTTTTCGTACCCTCATCGAGGGTATTATAATTTTGTAATAATATTTGCACTGCATCAAAGGAGACACTTTCAACTGCATATGCCCAGTCGAGAAGTTTCATGGTGATTGATGCTTCTTCTTTGCTTCTGTTGCTTTAATTAATCAACGCAAGTTTTCTTTTGCCTAATTTAATTATAATCAGACAACTGCATAATTAAGGTATCGGTGCGAATTATGCATATAATCAGCAATTAAACCACGATGTGCGAACAACAATTTGGCCATCTGAGTAGAGTTTAAGGTAATTGCGACATGGATGTAGAGTATTTTCCGGTCGGGCTGTCGCAACAAAAGCATTCTGACTTGTTTTTTTTTTCTTCTCTTTATTATTACTGTTGCTGTTTGTATTTTGCTGCTGGCTAGTTCACAGAGCCAGTCTAAATGAGTAAAGGAAAATAAAACCCTACTTAAACTGGAGTACAGTAAAAGCTGTGTTCTGTTTAATTCTATTAATTGGCATGGTCAATAAAGGTAAGCCGTCAACTGTGGCAAACACATAAATATATAGAAACGTAAGTCGAATAAAAAAGTCTTAAGTTTGACCAGTAAGATTCCTATTGTGTATACCAATCCTATTTTGGCGTATATTGCAAAAACTTCAACTTACAGCTAACTCTGAAAATAGTCATCCCGTAAAGTTGCAGTTTCCGTTCGAAAATAGCTGTCAAATTCGTAACGATAACGTTTAAATAACCGCCATCGATAGGAATAGGAATACTTGTTCAGTTTGATCTTCGCATTAATCACTGGTCTTCCGCTCAGGCAGAGCAACGAAATTTACATATATTTTTTCGTTCGGTGGCGCATTTTACGTGGGAATCGAGAAACTGATGGCATCGGTCAAAATAAGAACTTTCTCTTTCAAAGAAGCCACAATTCCAATACATAATTCCTTATCATCCGATGAGCGTGCGCTTACATCGGTGAATGGAAATCGTATGCATCCAAATATATATATATATATATATATATATATATATATATATAGATGACATATTCATTTTGCAATAGTCGTGGTTCAGGCAAAGTCTGGTCACTCGTTGGAAAGTGCAATGGGCCGTTACTTGGTTTTTCCATGTTGCAACATTAATATGACGGTTATGTGGCATAGCATTAAAACAAGCTAAAAAAAATCAAGCAGCTCATAATATGTCAGAGTCGGTCGCATCAGCTTACTATATAAGATGAATTCTTTTACAAACCAAACTCAGCAAATATGTTAACTGTTATGTTTCCCACATTTGTGCAAAAAATCATTGAGACAGAACTACTAATTCATATAGCGGCCATAGCAATCAAATAAATAGAAATATATATAAAAAAAATAAATATTTTGCTTAAAATGTTATCGTATTTTTATAATGTGAACATTTGGACAAGAAACTATCAATATCCGACAACTATTTCATATACCTTCCATGGAAATACTCGTTGGATAAATGAGTTATTTTTTATTCAAGTATTCTAATCAAACTCGTCACTTATAAGTATTATTATGAGAATAACACAATGAAAACTTTTAACATCGGACTGCATCATATACCATTCATCATCATCATATATAAGATATACAAAGGTTTGTAATCATTGGTGTGCCCAAGTTGCTCTCCCTTGTTTTATTTTGGTTTTGGCTCTAGATAAACACTGCATTCAATATTGTAAACACAAATCACAGTCTTAGTTTGAATTCTGCGACGAGCCTCTCAATCGAAGACTGGGAAATTTTACACACCAATTTAAATTAAAAATAGAACCATACAAATATTTTCATCTTGTGTGACTAAAGGCAGTAGAAATTTGTCACATTACTTTTCAGAGCATAGGAAAAACTATATAAATTTACCATATCCTATAATTTTTGCACATATTTGAGAGATTAAAGATTGGTCTGAAACCAAAGAACAATTTTTTTTGAATACATTTATCAGTTGCTCTGAATAAGTGCAAAATGCACAAAAGTTGAAATTCCCAAAATGTTGGTAGAACATTATTCCCCCATCTCTGTTTCGATCTCACGCTCTCTCCCGCTCTCTCTCCCGCTCTCTCCCGCTCCCGCTCTCTCTCTCGATTTCTTTCTGGGTTTGTTGGCCATAAAGAGCATGCTGCAGGTATGCATGTACATTGTGTTGCCACGTCTACGTGTGCAACAAGCTGGGCAACCAACTTTGTTGGTCTCTGCTCTGCACACTAATAACTGTGCTCAGCCCCATTAAAGCGGCAAGCAGCCTCTGGCTCAAACTCGAACTGGCTGAGAGTGTGAGTCAACTGATGTGCTCTCTACCCCCCTCTCTCCCTCTCGTCTCTCTCTCTCTCTCTCTCTCTCCTCTCTCTCTTTAGACGCTGGCTTGCTCTCGCTGTTGATCTTGCCAAGCGCTGGCAGGTAAATGAGCGGATTCATTTTCAATTTCGGTTTCTGTGCTTGCCCCTGCCTCCGCCTCTGCCTCCGCCTCTGCATCTGTTGCTGTTAGCCAGCTAGCCAGCCAGCTAGCGAGCCAGTCAGTCAGCCATAGAGCGCAACTGGCAACTCGCTTGTGAGAATTATTTTTAGTTTGTTTTCACCTTTTGGTGCGTACAGTTGCAGTGAACTCGCTTTGCGTCGATTTTCGTTTTTGTTTTCGTTTTTTGTTTTTTTTTTTTAATTAACTTTTTACTCGGTTGCTGATTTTTTGTAGTTGTTGTTATTATTTCTGTTCATTCATTTTGACCGCTGTTTGCTTGGCTCTGTTGTAAATGTGCTTCTGCATGTGTATGTAAATTGTTGTGAGCCAAGGAACATTTTTGGGCAGTTGAATTCAGCTTTCGTTTCTTGTGCATTGCTTGTTAAATGTGCACAGACATTCATATTAATTCTTATGGGTATGTTTACAAACTGTCTTGTTCCAAATACATTTGTTTGTCTGCTTTTTATGTAAGTTCGTAAAACACAGCGAGATACATGCATTCGATAAGTAAACAAACACAACAAACAACATGCAACATTCAAGAAGAAACCTTTAAATAGATCGTTGCAATGTTTTGCAATTGTAGATTCAAATTTGTGTTTCTTCTGCGAGTTCAGCAGATGAAAAAAAAATAAATAAAAAAATTAAGAACTCTACACAACATTGAGTGAAAGCATATTCAGCGGGCCATAACGTATCTCTCTCTCTCTCTCTCTCTCTCTCTCTGTCCCTCTCTTGCTGCCTCTCTTTGTGAGCGTTCTAAGCAAATCAAAAAGTAGCTTGAAACTTGTAGATCCAAAGAGACTTGCATGTGTTGACCAAAGCTCGCTTTTAAACTCACCTCATAGTAGATTCCAAGGTGTCTCTGTGTGTGTGTGTGTGTGTGTGTGTGAGTGTATGAATAAATAGCCAAAAAAGAACTCGAATACTTTCAGGTAATGCCGCAAAATGTGTAGAAATAAAGTGGTGATATTTGCACATAGCACTTTATGCCAATTTAAGAGCAATCGATTAGGCGACTCACGTTGTTGAAAACGCTATGCGTCAAGCAGCAACAAAGTTGATATAATAGCAGCAACAACAACAACAACAACAGCAACAGCAATGCAACAGCAACAACAAAGCGTCCGTCCAGTGAGCACTTATGACAACCTGAGTGCCACCGCCAGCAGCAGCAACAACACAACCAAGCCGAAGTCAAAACAACAACAGCAGCAGCAACAACAACAACAACAACAACAATTGTGGACCGGAGAAAGTTCAGGACTGTCGCCAGAGGAAATCAGTAATGTGAATGAGAGCTCAACTTTGCAACGTGATGCCGACATGAACGGCACAACGATTATTCCACAAATACCTAAAGACGCAGCTGCATCAGCAGCAGCAGCAGCAGCAGCAGCAACAACAACAACCACACAGGATCTGAACGAAACCAGTCACAGCATCGCAGCTGTTCGAGCGGCACTCAGTGATGCAAAGTCCAAATTTTTTGGCATCAACATCAATGAGAGAATTATGTGTACACCAACACTGGCCGCAATGGATTCAATTGGGCCGGACACCAATTACCAGAGTGCACCACAATCCGCACGTACAAATAACGCCCAAATGCCGGAATCGAGCGATCTGCAGCAGCCAATGAAAACGCCAATAGTTCAATCGCAGCGTTTTGGCGCCACCTATGAGCAGATTCCATTGGCTGATCTAGATGCGCCATCGCCGTCACAGGTGCGTACTAACAACAACCATTGTCGTCCAGTTGCCCTTCAACCAACTCACAACTCAATTCAGGCAGTCTACATGAGCACAACGGTGCCACAGAATATAAAGGGCATGAAGATCGCTGGACGACATACCCCAACGCGAAATAGTCTCCGACACAGTCGCATGATTGTCGTTAATCACACGAACCACGACAGTAAGTACTAAAAGCGCAATGTGTATCAAATGTGTGTGTCTCTCGCTCTCCCTCTCTCTCACTCTCTCTCTCCGTTTTGTCGCTCTCTCTCTGTCGCTCTCGCTCTCACTCTCTGACACTATCACATTGTTCTGAATGCTACTCGTAGGTATCCAGGAATCATATTCAACGCACATTCGTAATTTGAATTTTTCACGCCAGCTCCTAATATTGCAAATGGCAATTGGCCTGCTGATTGTTGGTCTCGCTATCTGGATACTTATTCTGGCACCGAGTGCCTCAATACTGATAAATCCGTACCTAAGTGGCCTATCCGTAAGTAACACACCGTAAATCGATAATCTCCCTTAGGGAATCCAAGTTTGAACTACTTCATTCAACTATGCATTTACCAGCATCGAAATTCTCAAATTAAGCCTGTTTTCAAACTTGATCGGGATCAATTCGAAAATCAACTTTAACTGCTGATCTAAGCGAACTGCTTTTAAACCATGGAAATTGAAGAAAATTTTGCTTGCTTTGCTATTGAAATGAGGAAGCAAACAAACATTTTTTCATTTCACATTTCAGAATTAACTTTTAATTGAATTTGACGTGAAAGCCAGGTGTAAATTGAAATTGGTTCTCAGTTAATATTTGAATAATCGGGCTTATTGTGAGATTTTTTGCACTTGCCTCAAATGAAGAATTTTCAACTTGAAATTACATTTGTTTATTTTGTGTGCACAGCTTCTGCTAGCCAGTATTGCCGGACTAATACTGCTGGGACGGGATCGGCGAGCTGATGCCCATCGAACACCCAAGAACAACTGCTACAAGGTGTTGTTGGCTGAATCATATGTGTTTTCTGGCCTGGCACTCATCTTCTGCTGCCTGGCGCTGGCCTGTGCCGCAAATGAATTCGCCCAGCTGCAGTCCACAACTGGGCCCACCGATGGCTCCTGCGGTCCAGCGACGAGCTCACTTCTCAGTTACCGCAACTGCAGCTGCTTCACGTACGACGAGCAGACAGCGACCACAGATCAGCAGTTCGATCAGCATGATCCCATGGAGGCTGTGTAAGTTGAGATGCAAATTATGAAGAATGAGAAACGCAATATGCAACAATCCAATCAATCCATCATTATCGACCATCGACAGGAACAGCAACCAGGAAACGTGTGAGGCGATCCGTGGCGAGTGGCGATATCTGTTGGGATTCTCGATGGCTCTCAACACAGTGGGCATTTTTGCAACACTCTTATACATTACAATATTCATCTGTTGTCTCAATAGCAGTCGAAAACATTTCAATGCATCTGTCTAAGAAACTTTGTACCTACAACTAGATAAGTATTTACTAACCTATCCTATGCATAACTGCACACACAATAATTATTTAAATACCTACAAACATCAAGCACAAAATAAACATAATATATAAATATTTATATAAATATATCAAGTTGAACTCGAATCTTAAGTGTTGGCCACTTTCCAGAGTTTCCCCACATTAGGAATCGGATCACTGTCAAAGGACAACAAATAACTTTGGCAAGGCTGAATCAATTTCGTCATCAATTTTTTGCCTTTGGATGAATGCGGCATTTAAATTTGGAAACGATTCGATAAATCAAAAGTCGAATAAAATCTCGGCATAGAATCAATCGTGTTCAATTTTAATAATATATAATAAATGTTGTGGTTATTGTTTTTAAAATATTTCAATTGGTTTGGGGATGTGTTTATTGAATTTCGTTTTTGCATTGCTTTTACAATCTTGAATTTGTTGTAACCGTTTTGTTTTTGTTTTGTTTTTTTTTTTTTTTAATTTATTATGATTTTATTATTTAAGTACAGTTGAATAAATAAATTGCGGTGGTTTTTGTTGTTGTTGCTTTTGGGTATGCTTTTTTTTTTTTTTGTTTTTTGTTTTGTTTTGTTTGTTTCATTTCTTCATTTGTTGATTATTATACATAAAAAAAATTATAGAATATTTTTGGATTATGTTTGTCACTTAACGTTAATGGATTCCTTAAAAAAAACAATTTATTCAATAATTGTAATCGTAAAAACTGCAGAAAAAGAACTTAGCATTATTATATAGTTAGTGTATATGTATATTTATATGTATGCGTGTGTGTCTGTCTGTGTGTGTGTGTGTGAGTGTGTGTCTGTGTCTGTATCTGTATCTGTGTGTGTGTATGTAGCATACATGTATGTGTGTGCATATGGATCAATATGCACCAGCCACATAAATTGCTCAGCGAATGCAAATCAAGAGAAAAACCAAATCGGATATCGCTCCGAATCTTACATCTTACAGGGTTCATTCAGTCCAATTAGATTAGTCAAGGTTGCTGGTTGCTTGGCTGCTGCCCTCTGCCGTCTGTCAGATGCTGCCATTGCCTTTGGTGCCGGCATCCAGCACCGCCTCCGATTTTGAGCTCTGCAATCGCTTCTCGCAGTACAAACTGCCCACCGGCTTGGCAATGGACGCGGCCAGGCTCTTGGTTACTTTTGAGTAATCGGTGCCACTCAGCACCGGTGTGGTGGTGCCATCCGTCGCGGGATCCGCACTGATTTGCCGCTTTAGTAGCGTCATCGTTTCCGGCGGATTGCCTCCTTGTTGTTCCGTCGTCTTTGTGGCCGCTGCCGTTGCCCGATTGCGATCGGTAATGGGAAACTTGTTCTTCGTGCAGCTCAGATCCAGTTCCAGCGTATAGAAACGTCCGCGCGTATATTGATGATTATTGTTCTCCATTTTGGTGGCTGTGGCTGCTGTGCCCGTTACAGTTCCGGCAGTAGACAGCGAGGTCGATGGTGTTTGCTGTGGTTGACTGCTGATGGTGCCGATGCTGCTGCGATTGCTGTGGGCGGCGGGCAGGGCGGTGTTTGCCGTTGTGACGCTGCTGGCCTGGGTGCTGCCCGCACCACTGCCACCATCGCAGACATCGTCACCGATATCATTATTATCAGCCTCGTCACTAAATAGAGCATCGTCATCATCGTCGTTGCCATCATCGTCATCATCATCATCATCGTCGTCCTCATCATCATCATCATGGATGTGCAGCTCAATGTGTGTCGCCTCTGCCTTCGGCAACGTCGACAGCTGCAACGCTGATCGCGCTTGCACCGGCGTTGCATTGACACCTTGACGCGGCGACTGATCCATCAGTAGATTCTCCCAGCTCGTCTCATAGACGCTGGCCAGCTGCGCCGTCTGCTTCGATTTCAGCTGCGCCTTGTGCGACATCAATGTGGTATTTGTCGTTGTTACTCCTACTCCTACTCCTACTCCGGCTGCTACTGATGCTGTTGTGTTTGATGATGTTGTTGATGATGATGATGAAGATGATGATGATGATGCTGCTGCTGTTGCTGTGGCTACTGCTGCTGTTGATGATGATGACGATGATGATGTTGATAATGTTGCGCTTGTTGTTGCTGTTGATAAAATAGTCGATGTGGTTTTTAGTAAGTATGCCGCCGCAGAGGCAAGTGTGGATTCCATTGGCTCATCGCCGGGCTGCTTGCGGGCGCCAATTATCAGCTGCGGCTCCACGTAGAACGTATCAAAGTTCAAGTCAAGGAACAGCTCCTGGAGAAAGCGTCGCGCACTCATCCGATAGCTACTGCGTCCCAGTGCCTTGCACGATTCCGAATACAGGCAGATATCCTGAAAGGCCGGCGGATGCTTCTGCTTGAGCTCCAGCAATGCCATCTTTGATTGTTTCGCACTGACCGGATTCGCCAGTCGCTGCACATTGTACAATATGGAAGCGGTCAGTTTGTCCGGGAGACTCTCGTCACTCAATATGCTCTCCGGCGAATGGAAGCTCATATCTGCCAGCTGTATCGAACTGACAACGCCGCCCTTGCCCGCCGACGAGCTCTTGCGCGCCAGAGCCGGACCAGCCTGAATGCCAGCGGCGACCAGTGCAGCAGCGGCGCTGCTATAAATTTCACAGGGTGCCACCGTTGTGCTGTTGCCACCGTTTACGGTGCTAGTTTCTTGCGGCTGTAATCGTTGCTGTTGCTGCTGCTGTTGTTGCTGCTGCTGCTGCTGCTGTTGGCGACGTGAGCGCGTACAATGAAGGCACTGACTGCGCGCATGCTTGGCGCCCTGCTGCCATTTGGACGGTCGTCGACTGGCCGATGATGAGACATCGGATAGCGAGGAGATTACCGAGGATTCGTCGCCGCCCTCGTTGTTGATGGAATCGTTGAGAAATGTGGAGAACTGCGGCCGCACATTCAACAGATTGAGCCCCATCAGATCCTGATCGATGATATCACATGAGACATAAGTGCGGCTCAGATTGCGCGTTGGAAACAAGTCGAGCGCATTCTTGGGCAGACAGATGCCCGCATAGCAAGGACCCTGCAGATCATTTGACGGCAGAAATTTGGGCACATTTAATGTTGGTATCGGCACCTGCAACTCCTCCGACGAGAGACGTCTGCAAGTCCACAAGAAACATAAAGAAAAGAATTTACTGATTAATATAAATAAATCAAAATAAACAAAAAAACGACAAGAAAGAGTTCTGTGGTCGAGTGAGCTCGACTACGATATACCCTGAGCCCTGTTGTTAAATATATTCTAGTTTAATTGCAAAATTTCCCTCTAAAAAGTATTGCATCAAAATGTGAGCAGGTCCCTCTAAAAAATATTGCATCAAGATGTGAGCAGGTCCCTCTAAAAAATATTGCATCAAAATGTGACCAGGTCTGCAAGCGTGCATTGCCGGCAAACCCGTGAATATTCAAACATTCATACATACATACATACATACATACATATATACGTACACGCAATCATAACGGGTAACGGTGCTTTGCAGAATACACACAAAGCCATATTGACACCTCGCGTCGATAATCATGTCGTCTCTTTCTTACAAACGCGCTTGCGGCTGCTGATGGAAATGAGATCAATCTGATAATATATTTTCGACAAAAAGTTGGGTATTTTCCTGGCGATCTTGATGAAATTTGGGCAGTTGGTCAATAATATGCATTTGTATATTTTGTACAAATACGAAGATTCTGTCTTCAAAATTGTAGCATTTGTTGCTATCGGAAATTGAAATGAATCGATATTCGATAAACGGAGGCAGTTATCGATAAAATAAGTCAAACTTGATCTGTGCTGGGTATTTGAGAACCTATATTCCAAATTTGAAGTCTCTAGCTCTTATAGACTCTGAGATCTGCGTGTTCATACAGACGGACGGACAGACGGACAGACGGACATGGCTATATCGACTTGGCTGTTGACCCGGATCAAGAATATATATATACTTTATGGGGTCGGAGATGCTTCCTTCTGCCTGTTACATAAGGTTGTTAAAAGTTGAATACCCTTTTTACCCATTTTGAATGGGTTCAGGGTATACAAAACACAGAAATGTATGATGCATGTTGACAAACCAACAGAGAAGTTGTTGCGTTTGTTGTTGTCGTTGAATTGTAGAATTGTTGTAGTGAAGAACACTTACGTGAACACATTGAACATGGTTTGGCGATCGAGGCTGCGCACCTTCATCCGACGGCTCGATTCGCCCCAGGAGTATTTGCGTGGCTGCACCTCGCCCCGATCGGCTATTTCGATGAAGTCGTACAGCTCCGCAGTTGAAGCGAACACGGGACGGCTGTGGGCGCGCAAGGAGCGCAACTGTGCGTAGCCCTTCATGTCCAGGGCACTGAGTGCTGGCGGCAGAAAACTGTTGCCCATCAGGGATGTGCGATAGAGCAGTTTGACCGCTTGCATTGTCGGCAGCTCCATCAGATTGGACATGCTTGGTATGGGGCTCAGCGGGAACTGTTGAAAGTCGCCCATGTTGACAGCAGCTGCAGCAGCGGCCAAGGCAGCCGTTCGCCCTGTCACCGACTCACAGCTGCTAACGCCGGATGTGTTCGAGTCCGTGCATGAATTGTAACGTATGCGATGCTGATGCGGATGCTGATGCAGCGTGTGCATTGGACAGAAACCAACGAGCGGAATGGGACCGCCAACGCCGCCGCCGGCGCCACCAACAACACCGCCGCCGCCAACGCCACCTCCGCCCAGCAGGCTGATTACATCCGTTGTCTTGGATTCGGATAGCGAACGCTGATGCTTGCCCTGACGCACATTGCTGCCTTCTGGCAGCGTTTTCGATTTGGCCGCAACTGCGGAAATGTTTAGCGGTCTGCTAAACTGGAGCTGCAAATGGTTGAAGTTGACAATCAAAGATTTCGCAAGAGCTTAAAACAAAATGTACCTCGTCGGCAGTGGTGCGAACGCTGTCCGTGGTCGTCGTTGTGGTGGTGTTTGCATCCTGCAGATTCCAGCAACTGCCCGTCTCGTAGGAAGCATCGATTTGATCCTCGATGCCAGTGTAGTTATACGGCGGCATATCCTCATAGTGATGACGAACCGGTGTGAACTGACTGGACATCCAATCCTCTGGCTGATGCACCGGCCACATTGTGTTCCTGTCGTGACGCACACTGAGCCAATCTATAAATGAATAGACACACAACACATATCATGCATTTGCCATCTTCTTCTATTTGCTGCTCTTCTATCTCTGTCTATGTCTCTCTGTCTCCGTCCCTCAGTCTGTCTTATCTGTAATGGAACCATTTGGAACTTACTCAGCTTGAAGAGAACGTTGGCGCCTGCCTGAGTGCCTGCAATTAGGCCCAATGCACTGAAGCAAGTGGCACGCACCGAATACACTTCGCACTTGGTCACCATCAATATCAGCTTCTCATAGAGCCTACAACACACAAAGCAGAGAAACAATGCACAAAAATGAAAGATTGAAATCTCTCGCAGAGATATTCACCTGGAGCCGAGCTCTTCGAAGTATTCAATGCCATTGGAGTGCGTCGAGGCGTGACTAAGTGCCCAAATGGCCGCTTTAAGCTCCAGGCATTCGAGATCGTCATTGGTTTTGCCTCGGGTCAGCACGTCGAGCAGCTTGTTGAGATCGGCGTGGTTGCGTAATGCTGTCATGCCCTGTGTCGTCTGCACCATCTGGCCGTAGAGATGCGGCGCTATATTCGGCGGCACCAGCTGTGCCCGCTGGTTGCAATTGCGTCGCGAGTAGTAGCCATCCTCGTTGCGGACGTGCAGCGTTAGGCTGGCGTGTGTATCGGCCTCCACAAGGAGGACATAGCGCTTGTTGTAGCCATTGCGCCAATACTTGATCTCATCCTCGATGTGCGCCTCGCTGCTGTTGAGGCCGCGTGACAGCGAATAGAAGCGTGACATTAGCAGACGGCCGACATCGCCCAGCTGCTTCAGATTTGGCCAGAGACTGACAATCTCCTCCAGATAGTATTTGTCGTGGCATGCCTCCTCGAGCACATCCATGGCGGCCAGCACAACACTGCGATCCGCATCCTTGGTCTGCTGTATGATCAACGGTATGCCCCAAACTTCAAAATTTGGCAATCGGGCACGCAGCAGCACAGCCAAAAATTGTGTGGCATACAAGCGACCGCTGCGCGTCTTGGCCAGCGTTAGCGCCTTCTCCAGCACCTGCTGCGGCAGCTTCTGGCAGCTGTAGTTCAGTCCAGATACAATCAGCTTCACATAGCAAACGTGATCCGTATGCCGCACCAATGTGATCAGACTTGAGAGTGCGAGACGAATAAAACATGAATAACGAACATACAAATGGGATGGGATGGGAATCATACTACTCACTATTCGAATACGGTTGTGTTCTTAAGAACCTCGATGCCCTTGCTGCTGCGGCACATCCGTCCAATGTAAAGGAAATACTGCTGGCACATTGTGTTGTTCATATGCTGCGGACTAAACAGGCAGTCATGGGCACGACTCGATGTCGTCACCGCCAACAGATGCTGACTAATGTCCGAGAAATAGTCCGTTATGTAGCGCATGCATTCCAGCTGCAACAAAGGCAAATACATATTTATTTATATCTATATTTGTGTATTTATATTGAGAAATGCTCACCTCACTGCTGCTGAGGAGCACATCGATTAGGTCGAGGCCAGTGCTCACATACGCGGGCAGTGCCTGGCCGGGCACAAGATCCTGATGCGAGAAACGAGTGTTGCTTGGCTTGAAAAAGTCCACCAGACGTTTGAGCAGCTTGTTTAGGAATTTACCCTGAGTGTAGTCCAGTTTGCGTATTAAATTCGACTGAAAACGGTCAAAACAAATGCACATAAATCGATTAAATTCGACTCGGTTCGACTCCGACTCGATTCGCTACTTACTCTCAGCAGCGTGCTAATCACATCCCAATCCCAGTCCTTGGCGTCCGACTGGCTTAGCACATTTGATTCGTCCAGCATTCGATTGAAGGCACGAATATTATCGATATTGAATACCTGCGGCAGAAACTTGCGCTTCAATCGAAAGCTGGAGCGCAGCGAGCTCGATGCCTGCGAATTGGACTCATCACTGGAGGAGACAGAGTCCAGACGCTGTCTGTCCAGCGTGCCAGCAACGCCCCGATAAGCGCCAGCGGACGTTGATGATGATGATGCAACGGCCACTGCGGCAGCGGCTGCCCCAGCCGTATCCTGCAGCTGTAGCGCAATGCTCGACTCCTGGGCATTGATGTTGCGGCGAAAGAGACGCGTCTGTATCAGCGCACCGCCCTGTATAATACTATCGAGAAATAGACTGCACGACGCCGGACGCTGGCGCAGCATCTTCTGATAGTTTTGGAGGGCGGCGACAGCCGCATTCGCCTGCTGATTGCCTTGGGTGGCATATGCGATGAGTGTGGGCAGCGCTGGACTCGTGCTGCATATATCCGCCGGCAAATGTGTGTGCATTAATTGAACGATTTTGCCAATTAATACGGTGGCGCGCACCGATACAAATTGATCGCTGCCAACGGCCACCTCAACGAGTGCGTTGAGCAGTCCCGTCTCTAGGAAACAGTAAAGCAGCAGCGCCAAATGCTGTTCAACCACATTGGGCGCCCGTGCGGCCAGACTAGGCAAGATGGAACGTCCCTCGGCGGACACGAACCCATTGCTAAGCAGCCACGAGTCCTGAAAATCGGACGGATCAACCGTTTGCAATGCGACCGCATAATCATCAGTCCAGCTCGGTTGCGGCATCGATAACAGCTCGTAAAGCAAATCCAATATTGCTTTCTGTGTGGATCAAAAGTGAAGAAGCCAATCAGTTATCTTTGTATATATATAAATATATATATAGATGGATAAATTGAGGTTTTGTACATACTCGAACTTCAATTTGATTTAAATATAAAGCGTCCACTATTGCTTTCAAACCCGAAGGTTTGCTTGGATCACAGAATTCAAGTGTGCCTGTCCAGCTACGCAGCACGGAAAGCAACGCCAGTCGGCAGCTGGTGTAACGCAACTCTCGAG
This sequence comes from Drosophila picticornis, assembly GCA_035043845.1. Classification (NCBI taxonomy): domain Eukaryota; kingdom Metazoa; phylum Arthropoda; class Insecta; order Diptera; family Drosophilidae; genus Drosophila; species Drosophila picticornis. Next base: position 13,696,507 of record JAWNMR010000492.1, on the reverse strand, counting down.
CATCTCTGCAATCAAGGGGAGATTATATAAATATGATATAAACAATTATGATAGAAGTGATAATGATTACTTGTTTTTGTCCATGATGCCTAGTCGATAGGTGAAGTCACAATATGGCGCCGCCAGGCAATCGAGCCGGACACCGCAAATGTTGCGCGTCTGGGGCCATTCGAGCAGATAGAGCAGCACACCGCACAGGCTTTCGGCGATCCGTGGATTGTGGCACTCGAGTACGTTGCGGGTGATTGATGTAACGCCACCGCACACAATCAGCAGCGCCGGATTGAGTACAGCGATTTCGGCGAGCGTTGCAAGGCAGGCACGCAACAGATTATCGCTCTCCTCAATGCCGCTGTCGGCCAGCGATACTAGGCATCTGATCACCACTGGACTGATATCCTCCGGCGCAATGGCAAGCATTTTGCGTACCAATTTCAATGCCTGAACGCGCTCATCATCATTCTTCAGCATCAGATCAATGGAGCGGCACAACAAATGCTGCAACTGCAGCGAATTGAATGCCTTGATATCCTTTGCCGTTCTCAGCGTGTACCGAATCGTACGCAATGCAGCCGCACGCACCTGCGTGAATGTGTGCACCAACGAGGCGCTCAGGCTGCAACAACAACAACGATTAGATAATTATAATCATAGTAAATATATATAATCATTGTCACCAGTAGAGCAGCTCCTCGGTGCTAAAGCGTAGATTATTGTGCGGTGAGCCCGTGTTGGCCGCCAGGCAGAGCGAGGCGAGCGCATTGAGCAGGAACAGACGCTTTGTGTCTCGGGTCTTCTCCACACTGAGCATCGCGTATATGTCGTAGGCATTTTCCGCCGCCGATTTCTTAGAGTCCAAACGATAAAAGTCTTCCGGATCCTGCGAGTCTGAAAATAATAACAACATTAAAATGATATTCACATTTTGCCATTTCACACATCTTAAAAATATTTATTAAAATTTCAACAACGAATCTCAAATATTTAAAACTAAAAAAGATATTTATAAATTTCGGATTTATAATGTTTAATTAAATAATACATATACATAAGAAATTATTAATAGGCATCATTCGCAAACCACTGTATATATTCCAGTCTAAAAAATTATGAGACCTCAACCAAATTTAATCTCTTTCGCGACGAGATTAAAAACTATCAACAAAAAAAGAAAATAAAAACAAAATTAAAGAAAAAATGGTGCTAATAGTTTTTATCGTGTTGCTTGGTATAATTTGTTTTTATTTTATGGCAACGATCGTCAAAAGGAATAAATTGAAATTATGTGTTTAATTTAATTTATGTTTTTCGTGAATTGAATATTTTTAAAAAAATTGTATGGTGTAATTCTGCCTCAAAGTTGCATAGTTATAGACAGACAATAAGCAAATTATATCGATAATATAATAAATTAGTGATCAAGGTGAAACTGCTCCTCCACCGAAATTAATCAGCGCCAACTGCTGTCGTCAACAGCGCTGCCGGCGCACGTGAAATTCTTGTTGCTGTTGTTGTTGTGATTGCAGTCCAGCGAAACCTTACTGTACATGAACGACAAGAAGCAACAGACACACAGAAACACACACACACACACACACACACACTCAGAAATAAAAAGAAATTAACAACAAATGTGTGTTTTTGTTTTTGATGTTGCTTTTGTGTTTGTTTTAGCTTGCTGCGTCATCGTTGGGGCCTCTAATAATAGAAACCAAACATGTCGAAAAATATTTGGCCAAACGAAACATAAATATACATATATGTATATATATACACATATGTATATATATATATAGATATATATTTTATATGTTTATTGCTTTTACATATACAAACATATCAAATAAATTTAAGTATGTACAATGCGGGAATGTCAAAAAGAATGGTGCCAAGCAGCGGCGGCGGCAGCTGCTGTTGCTTCTGCTGCAACATTCATACCGTTATGCGCAATCGACTTTACTTGCGAGTGGATTACGCGAGGCTCTGCTAAAAACAACAATAACGTCGTCGCTGCTCCTGTTAGCAATTGACGCTTTAACAGTATTGTAAACAAATATTCTGAGGGTGATGAAGTACATACATACACATGCATACACACACACACACACACACACATGCATGCACATGCATGCCATAGACATGTATGCTAGCGATGGATGACGAAAAAAGAAGACATGCGCCTGTCGCCTGTTAGCAATACAGTTACATGTGCCGATGTGCATGCTTGAGAATATAGCTAAACCACATGCTATTGAGCATGCTAGAAATAACACTAACATATCGCAGTATGTTATGTATATTTACATGGCTGCATCTGTATGGCATGCACATATGTAAACAGTTGCACTGCCGATACATAAATATGTTAATTAACATTTGTAGTTAGCCTAGACATCACATTATGTAGTACCTTTAATGCGTAATTGCTTCATTCTTTTCTTGCCAAAACGCCAACTGGAATGTAGGGAGGCCATAATCTCAGGGCAACGGCGAAGATGGCGGTTGTGGTGGCAGCGGCGCCCATTCGCCGCCAATGCCAAATCAAAATAATAAGAGCACACCAGAAAATAAAAATATATTGCTTTAAATTTCACTTGAGGTGCCACTGTTTACTTTCTACATTTTATTTGCATTTCATGGCCCTGTTTGCACTGTTGTTGATATTGATAGCGATGTTAATCTCCAGCTGGTCAACATTTGCATATTATAACATTAAATCACGTTTAAAATCACTTTCAAATATATTTTTTGGCTCGTATACTTGTGTTTTGATAACATGCACTTTGGCTTTCATTAATATCAATATTTTATTTGCAAAGGGAACCAAACGCAAAGTTGACTAGCGGACGCGTTGTTTTTTTTTTTTTTTTTTTGTAGAAAAATATGAGCATTGAGAATAATCGATAACTGGCAGGGCTGCATTTTTTATCGCTCACCCATCCCTAATTTACTTAAAAAGCATAATACCGCGATTTTGAGCAGTTGGCAGCACTTCTAATGATGTAAATTGTCTGAAAACGATTAAATCAATTTAAAATCAGATATTACTTTCTATGGGGCTTGCTGCTAATTTTGATATGTATTATTTTCAGTAATATTAAATTAACCAATATAAAATTAAATTTTATACTTCAAAAATTTAATTTTGTTTTAGTGAACATTTTTAATCGCAATAGTATAAAATTCGAAATATATTCGGCCCTTAAACTAAATCTATCGATGTAAGTGCGATGAGACCGCATATCGTATATAGTCGATACCAAAGTATAATGAAATACGATATCGATAGCATCGATAATTTTGCAACATCCTCTGTATATCGAGTTTTTGGTATTTGAAATATCACGCCAAAATCAACCATTTTCATTCTCATAGAGTAAACCAATTCTGAAGTAATTAATTTTTAGTAGTGTAGCCAAGTAAAGTCGGAGAGCCAGCTGCCCCACTACTTATAAGCCTCATATATACTCAAAATGGTAGTGAGTAAAGTTTCCCTTAGGAAATGTCCAAACTGCCGCTTAAGAACAATCCAAAATATGTCAGCCAAAAAAAGTTTTCGGAAGCGAATTCCAATGTTAATACAAATTTTACGTTCACCACATCTATTTGAATTAGTAAATGAAACCAAAAATAAGGATTAAAGGATTAATTTGCATCATTTAATTGCCGGCTGTTTAGTTCTGAGCGTTAAGGCAAAGAGTCTTCTTTACTTTCGTTCTTCTAGTCAATAAACGGCTGTGGGTTCGAATCCCGCGTCGAGCATGGTTGGTTTGTGTTTGTTTTGATAAAATTTACACCCATTCCTTGCTACACAGCCGCTCCCCTTTACACGACATTTTGCTTTAACCGGCGCTCTTCAATTAGGGCCCGTTTTTGAATTACGGCCCAAAAGGTTTCGCTATAAATGCAAAAAAAAAAGAATTTGACAGAATGATGATGATAGAGAACCCCTTTTAAATGAGGAACTCATTTAGCTGCAAGCAGAACCAGCATTTGATGAAGAGTTCAGAGCCTGTTGTTGTATCAAAACATCATCAAACATCAAAAACTTTGTCGAATGCTTTTTCCTATTTCCTATTTCGAACAAGGAATAAACATCCTCCTTAAAAACGATTCGGACGTCGATGAAGTTGTTATATTTTGGTTTCTAGATTATTGTCGGTTTTTGGAGTCTGCTATTATTCGATGTACAAATTGATGTATGTAATTGTTGTGTACTTTAGATTTAAATGAAATAAAAAGATCATGGTAAACCATGTTACTTATTTAACAAATTTGGAACCGATCCCATTGAATTTGAATCAGAATAATTGATTCCTTCTCTGTCTCTCTGTTCCTCAGCTAATCTTGGCGAACCCTTGGAAACTAATCATGATAAAAATCAGTCAAAAGATGGGGTGATTGTAGAAGAAATATACAAAATCTTTCTGAAAACTCAAAGACGAACGGGAAGCCTTCGTTCTAGTCTAGTCTGGTCTAGTTCCCTTTCCAAGGTTCTAGTCTCACGTACAAATTTTAAGTTTCTCAATTCTAAATTGTATAAACTATCTGAAGTTGTTGTGTATTTACATTTTCAAATTAATAATTGGAGTAACAAGAAAAGTAGAAATTTAAGCATCTATTCTTTAAAAAGCTTGACTCCGGTCTGGAAGAATATATAAATATAATAAGAGTATATATATAATATATATAAATATATATAAAATATATATAGATTTAATTGATGCTTATATACATGGATAAATGAAGTCTATGTCTATGATTTGCCCAAGGTGGGTGCCCATCTAACGCTGCTGGGTTGCCTTAGGCTACATTGTTCGGATGCATCCCAAGCCAAAAGGAAACCCATTTTGGAGCGCTGTGGTAACTGTAAAGTAGAAATGGTGGGCAACTAAATATATTCATAGTCCACACAGTCCAAGATGACATCGCGCATTCGTTGCTTGTAGAGCAACTCGTTGCCAACGCCCAGGAATCCCGATGTGCTCGCGCCGCCTTCGACCAGGTCGCTAATCACCTGCAGATCGGGCACATCTTCGCCACGCATGGTCACAATTGGCAACACCATCATGGCCAGCAGCAATCCCACAGCGCCCTTGTCGCGCAATTGTTGCTCAAATGCGTCAACTGGAAACAATGTGGCTGCTGTTTCGCCCAATCTATTAGAATTCAGAAATTCAGAACCGTTCCGAGTCCAGTTTGCAAGGCAGGCACTCACCTGGCCAGCTGTTGGCCCAATTCCTTGTAGTACAGCTGCAACATTGGCCTGAAGTGTTGCCGTCGAAATTGTCGTGTCGTGCAGCTAAATAGAAAGTAGACCAGGTCGGTTATCGGCGAGGCATATCGCATCAGTTGCCAGTCAACCAGGCACACATCCAGTGGCTGCTTTGTCGCCACATCGCATCTGTACAGAAAATTATTGTTCCAACTGTCGCCGTGGCAGACGACTGCGTATGGCTCACAGTTCGTGCCACTGAGCAGTGGCAGCAGCAGCTCAAAATAGCTGCCACGCCCAAAATATGCCCGCAAACGTTGCACATAGTGTGCATCTTGCTGCTGACGCAGTGCGTCCAGCGCGTTCGCCTTCAGCTGCTCAAAGTAGGCACCCAAAGCGGCATCATTGCGCCGCTGTTCAAATATGTCCACCAGTGTCTGGAATGGCAGCAGCAGCTGCTGCTGCGCCTTACATTTCGCTTTGAGGGCCAAGGATGTGGCATGCAGCTTGGCATACGCGCCCATCACGAGCGATACGTGCGCGGGCGTCAAGTCCGTGAAGCGATCGTGCAGCTGATAGTGGCGACGGCCCAAATCCTCCAGTAGGATGCACTCGTTGGGCTCATCCTGGCGAGTGGCCAAGCAGCGGGCGTAGTGCCGGAAACAGTCCGTTTTGCTCAGCTTTTGATCGGCCTGAAAACGCTGGATCAGCGGCAAAAACTCTTCATAGGCAAGCGACTCGCGTGTAAAGCATGGCCGGGCAAAAAACTGTTTCCGCCTAACGGTGTTTTGTGGCGGCAACTTAAGGATTAGACTCCTCTGCCCCTCCGCCTCCTCCTCCTCCTGCTCCACCTGCTGCTCAGCCGCCAGTCGCCCCCGCTCCTTTGGCACGTGTATGCGCCACACAATGCCCAAATAGTTGTCGCCCTTGGCACAAGCCAACTCCAGCCCAAAATCGTTGCATCCCAGCAACTGCTCGAGTGTCTGACGCACACTGGCATTGGGCAGATCCTCCTGCTGCTCCTGCTGCTCCTGCTGCTGCTGCTGCTGCTGCTGCGCCATCGCGGCAGACTCTCCGTGCTGTGTGCAGCTGGCTTTAGCCGGCAATTGCTTTTATAGCCACATGCAGAATGTATATATGTATTCGCATAAATATATATGTATCAGTGATGGCATCTTGGCGGGATCACCTCCACATTCCGAGAGAGTATTTGACTTTTTTTTTAAAAAATTTTGTTTATCGATTTCTATTTTATTTATGTAAAATATTATATTTTATTTTGATAAACATTTTGTCGTTTTCCGTTAATTTTTAAATATATATCGTTTAACTAGGCTATTTTTTATTAATTTTCTTTCGATTGTTGCCAACACAGTTTGGCTTATATATGTGCATACAAATATATATATATATATGTATATATATATATATAGTCAGACCGCAACCGCAAATTTGATCTATAGCAAATTTGAGCTCAAATTGCAATGCTTGTTATTGCAGCACCCAAGCAATAAAAATATAAATAATAAAAGTAAGTTCACCGTTGGCGACTTAAGGAAACTGCTGCCCAGTTCAAAGTTCTCAAGTAGCCACTTGGATCCAGTGGATCCAATAACATTCAATTGGAACAGCATCATATTAATCGATCACATCTGTTTTTAACTAGATTCTTTATTCTTCTTTTTTGCTCAAAACTGAAGCGGAAGCCTTCAACTTAAAGCTGTATTTGCATTTCGTACATGGTACAAGTTGTTAGTAAAAAATGGTCTGCTAGGAAATATCCCAAATAATATTGGGATATTGTTTCGCAGTAAAATAGTAGAACAGAAATAAATAAATAATACGACTATTTTAGAAGGTTCGACTAAAGTAGGCTATGAAAAATTTAGAAACATCTGCATACATATCTATATATAAATCTATATACGTAAATAGATATGTAAATAATAATAATAATCTGTTCAACACTACAATTATTCACCCGAAGCGCAACATCCTCGATAGTATAGTGGTTAGTATCCCCGCCTGTCACGCGGGAGACCGGGGTTCAATTCCCCGTCGGGGAGAGAAGGCAATTTCCTTCCTTTTTTTTAATCAGACATATTTTCTATTTTAAATAACAATGTACTTCTGCATGCTCTAGAAACTTTATGCCAAAACAATCAAATATGTGTAGCCAAATGTATGTATGTATCTTAAGATTTGGATCATTTGCCTTTGTCTCTTCACCTTCAAATTTACTATCAATATTTCTCTGTCTCCCTCTCCTTTGGTCTCTATGACCATCCCTCGCTTACACACTTTCTCAACTTGCAGTTTAATTTACGGTTTTCACTTGGATTTGATTTTGTGCCACCTGTCGTTTAAGGCCACTAATGCACCTTATATTTACTAATTTTTTGTTATATTTATTATGTTAAAAGATACAACAACTTAATCACCAAGTCAAAGAAGCCGGCCGCTGTTTCTGCCTGATATTAGCAGCAAAAACAACAGCGCACTGACCGATATTGCCTAGTAATATTGTTGTGTGCGTGTGTGTTCGTTGGTAAACAAGATAACGGGTAGTGCAGGAAAATATATATAAGTACATACATATGTACGTATTTGTGTATTTGCTCCAAAATTAGAGCATATATACGAATGTATTTGTATGTACGAAGTGTGTGATTGCAAATCGCTAATAGATAAGGCGTACATTTTCTATATTTTTTTCTTGATCTAAATACATACATATGTACGTAGGTATGTATGTACACACAGGTACATGCTGCAGAAACAATCACAACAACAATGGAAGAAGCAACACTATTGCGGCTTGTGCGAAGTACAAAGTGTAATCGTGGATAATCAAAGATCGAACAAAAACAAAACACAAAACAAACAACAGCAGCTGAAACCGGCTAGCAAAACGCCAAGCGCAAGAAATCAACACACAGGCAATGAACGACAAACAAAACAGAAAAGAAGATTAGTAAACAAGAACTGTAATTTTCGATGGGGCGAAGATTAAATGCCCTTTGAGACAAAGTAACATTTGCAGATAACATATGCCCGATCGGAGAGCGAAAAAACACGATGGATTCAAATGAAATTCGTTGATAAATTCAGTTTAAGTTTAACTAAACAGCTGGATATAGCATAAATTTAAGTCGATAAAATAATTAAATTTACTGTGTAGTTGATATACAGATTTTTGACATAAAACAATTCTAGTTTTGCATATCCTATGCGACGAAAAGTACTTTATTATATAATTTGTAAATTTACATTGTTCTACAATTCGATTTGAAGTTATTCTTTGGGAAAAATTCATGGATTATATGAACATGTTGATATATTAATAAACATGCCACACCCTTCTACATTATATGCATGAAAGTCAATGGAGTCGCTTTAAATTTTTATAGGGTGCACAACATCGTTTATTAAATGCGCCGTAAAACCAAACCAGCAAACGAAATAACAACACAAACACCATTGCCAACAACAATAATAGTAATCATTTAAAAAATAGTAATAATACAAATTGATAACCAGTTAAAGAGCTGATCAAGAAATCTCAGTCAAATGATACCCAGTACACAAGTAATTGCCCAAAATACGGAATGCAAATCAAAGAATAATGAATATAAATGATTTTTTTTTAACTTCGTGATTTGTGGATACAGTGTAATAAACTTTGACTGCTTTTGAAGTTTGATTTTTGCATCTAGCTAAGTAAACATATGCATTTAAATATACCCTTTATATCAATGCTCAATGGGCGCAGGGCATAAGCACGGCAGCAACAACAACAGCGAACGCAAGGAAATGCCAATCGAAATCAAACAATAGGGATTCAAAATATTCAGAGAGAAAATACCCTGCAATTACGCATTTGCATGTAAACAAACCATGATTATACATTTACATTACTTATCATATATAAACAAAAACACTTAGTATATCCCTTTTACCCATCCTGATGTATAGGGTATAAAACAGCAAGCACCGAACAGTTTCTTTTATTTTTCTTGCATTGCTGATACACAAAAAAAAGAAGCAAATCGACGACGCGTCATCAGCAGCAGCGGCACGCATGTGTACATTTAAACGCGTCTCTGCCTTCCCCCAATCTCTATAAAATACACACATACACGCATACATATGCATAATTCGAATGCGCCGCAGGCGCAGTGGACAGACGTACGGTGGAGGCTTTGCCATGTAGTGCAGCGGCGCCGGCGCTGGCGTTGCCACCGTTCGTCACCGCGAATGCGTCGCTGTTTAAAATGTCGCATTCGGCGACGCTTTGAGCTCAGTCTAAAAGCAGCAGTCAGAGCGACCGAACAGAAGGCAACTGTCCTTGTTACTAAGACTAGTTGCAGTCGATTGTTTTTGTTATTATTACTGTGATATTGTTGTCATTGTTTTTGATTGCAATACCGATTTATTTTGATTTGATTTAGCGTATTTTGAAAATAAAAACAATATCGTTAAACTTCAACAAAATTAATTAAGTTCAAAACGGTGGACAAACCAGAACAAAATGACGCAACCGTTGAAATTCTATTTTGATTTGCTGAACCAATCCAGCCGCGCCCTCTACATATTTCTGGAGGCATCCAAAATCCCATTCGAAGCGATACCTATTTCAATGGTCAAAGGTATGTTTACATATTGATGTTTTGAGTACGTGCCGAAATGTGTCTAACTAACCCAAATGTTGATCAACCTGCATCAGCCCATGGACACACACCAACACACACATATATGCATACACACACACACACACACACACATATGCATACACATGTACTTTGGCCTATTCGTTTTAATGTGATATTTTTGTAGTGTTTTCAAAAATTTTCCACTTTGGTCAACATTCCGATTATCAAGTTTTCGGAGGGGAAAGCGCAATACGTATGTATGTATGTATGTATGAATGTATGTATGAATGTATGTACATATATGTGTATGTAAATGCCTTGACAATGGATTAGGTAATATAGTTTAGTGGCACATCTAAACAATCTATACAAATATCTCCACTATCAAGTATAAACCCGCATTGCATAATCTAATCTCTTCAAATTTCAAGATCTTAAGACTTGCAACTAGATGAAACATGCTATAAACTGTATATATTTAATTTATTTACTTTATTTGAATAATTCAATAAAAAAAAAAATGAAATAATATAAAGTAAAGAACAATTAGAGGGATTATCTATGGGCCTGGAATCTCGCGTTGTATATTGAACACACATAGAATAAATTAAATTACTTCACACGCAGTTGCAAAGTTTGCTGTTTTGGTATAGAGTCGGTGTCTGAAGCGCTTGCAACAAAGCCAACAACACATTAACACCAATACAAATACAAATACAAACGAATAACGAATAGCAGCAGAAAGGAGAGAAAGACAACAAAAATAGAGCAAGTTTTTGTTGGCAGCGCGTGCGTCTTACCATATACCACATATATTATTTAGCACCTAGCCGATTTGATAGCCATTTAAGCCAGCTCAAGCGTGGCTCAGTCGGCGCTCATATGTCTGTAGTTGTGAACTTGGTCAAGGTTAAGTGCCATCGCACCACCGTCGAAAGCAAAGCTATTTGAATGCAAAAACTATGCAAATACATATATATATATATATATATCTATATCTATATATATGTATTTGTTACATTTTGAACATAACTCGTATCCGCATCTGTGAAATTCGAATTGCAGATTTGATCAGAGCTTCCTTGTTTTCGTCACAGTTTAATGCAAGCAATACACAAAACTCGCTCATTGCTGGACTTTAAACCCAATCGAAACCGAAATGCAACTATTGTTGTTCAGTTGTTGCATGTGGCATGTGTCTGTGCATACTTGTGTTTTCGGCCTCGAGGCAGTGCATTGAGCCCAGGTCTAAACAGTCAATAGACATATATGTATTTACTATTCTATTACAAGCTTGGAAACAGACGATTTGCTTGAGTCTTGAGCGCAGACAGCCTTGGCCAGGTTAAAGACTCTGCTTGACTGCGCGCGTTGCTCACTTTTCAAAAATGAGAAACACAGCAAAAATGCAATTTACCAGCACAAATAAACAAATAACCGCTCAGTTTTCCATATGTTAATTGTGAAAACACTAAATTTAATCTGCCTTGTTTGCCATAGAAGTTTGTCGTCTTAAATATTCCCATTCTTCAATGTGTGATAAGCAACAAATGTGACGCATCATTGTAATTAGTGTGCACATTAGTTCAACACTCACAAATCAGATATTCAGCTAGATCAGCCACTCGAATAGCGTCGTAATTAGGCAGGGGTGCAAGGGTGCCATCCTTTGTTGATCGAGTGAAGGTGCACCTGCTTATCATGTGAATTAACTAGCAGGTTAAAAAGTACGAAAACAAATGGGGCCGCATCACGTGGGCTTCAGCCAAATCTAGCGGTCACAGTGATGCCATAAAAAAGTCTAAAATTGCGACAGCAAAAATGTTGTATATTTTATATAATTTATAAATATTTTCAACACTTTTGCATCGTTGTAAATTGACCAGATATTCGTATTTAAATATAGAAAACAAAGGCAAATGTGAAAGCTATGAAAAACTATTTGTTATTTATTTAATTGATATAAATATACTACATATATGCTTGGGAAAGGTCTTGGTTATGGATTTTTAGTTTTCAATATTTATTTGAATAATTTCAATTGTCTTTTGAATTCGAGTTATCTGTAAATCTGTCAAAAATGCCAAGTGGTCATGACGGGCGCGATTAAAATTAAATTTGTACTGTGCCAAATGCCCTTTGACAATGATTTTGCGCTTATCAAATTTCAAGTATACAATTATTCCGTCATTTTCAATTGGTTGCAATTAAATGCTTGACACAATTGTCCTAAGTACACACATACATGCATACATATAAATATTAATCTACTGATTTCAGTGTCATGCTTAGAAAGAATGATTAAATGCTTCCACTATTTAATTTTTAAGCAATTAAATTTATTTTGAACACAACAGTATTTAAATGCACTGTTAATAATTGAAAATTTCACATGGCCTTTGAAAAAACTAGTTTTATTTGCTTAAAAATTGACTGATTGCAACTAATCAATGCCTAATTATTTTTCATAACTTTTGCAGGTGAGCATTTGACGGGCGAGTTTCGAGACAATGTAAATCGCTTCCGCAAGCTGCCCGCGATCACCGATCATGGCTATCAGCTATCGGAGAGTACGGCCATCTTCCGTCATCTGGCGAGGGAGAAGCTTGTGCCAGAGCACTGGTATCCGCGCCGTCATCTGGGTCGCAGTCGCACCGATGAGTATCTCGCCTGGCAGCAATCAAACATGACGGTGGCCTCCACTGATTACTTCCAGCAAAAGTGGCTGGTGCCTTACCTGCAGAAAACACGGCCATCCGAAAGTGCGGTAAGTTCGTTCCGCCAATCTCCAATTTTTATGTGTCTTCAACTTGATAAGAACTAGTCAACATACTCTCATAAAGACTGTTTTCCTTTTCGCCCATTTAAGACGATTAATAACAGATAATAGAAATGTTGTTCTTGTCTATGACCATGTCAGACAAAGTGTTAAAATTGGGTTGCTACGACCACGTCTTCGACATCGATAAAATCCATAGTCGTGAACCGATAAGACTTCCCATATCTCCCAAAACTTTAATGCTTAGTCAGCAAATTTGGTTGATAGCTGGCTGGCTATGTCTTGCATAGATCAACATTTAAAATTAACTTTAAGTTTAATGTTACATCACAGGATGTATATATATATATATAATAATAAATGATCTTCTATGCAGGTTAATGTGGCCGGCAAACAGGTGGATCACACGCTGAATGACTTTGAGCAACTGTTCCTGAACTCACGCAAGTTTATACTTGGCAGCAACATCTCCTATGCGGATCTGAGTGCCATCTGCGAAATTGATCAGACCAGTGAGTAAATGCAGACTAATTGAATGAAATGTGTACTAATCTTAGCCACTCTCTCTGAATTGCAGAAGCAATCGGCTTCGGCGCCTTCAAAAATCGCAACAAACTAGCCGACTGGTATCAGTTAGTGTCCGAGGAGCTGGGTCCCTATTATAAGACTGTCCAAAAAGAGTTCAACGCCAAGTTGAAACTTAACAATGGGCAGCAGCAACAGGGCGAGGCGCAGGCGCATGCTTTGAAGCAGTAAACAGTTCTTGCCCAACTCCGATCCAATTTGTATTTATTTTGATAACTTGTTTATTTTTTTTTGTAATTTTATTTTATTATTTGTTGTAACGTTTTTTTTTTCTATTTTGACGCACCTCACTTAAATGAAAAATGATTTATTGGAATTTTCGCTGATGGGCGCAAACTAAGCTGTTAGTTATTAAATGTGTAAAACTTAAACAACAAAATATTTGTATGTATAAATATATAAAAACCTAATCGACACCATATATATATATATATGTATGCATATATATGACTATATAGATAAATATGTTAAAACTTATATTAAAAATATCACTTAATAATCCGAAAGAACCAAAAACCTTTCTCAACTGAACTCAAATAAGGAAATAAGGGTCAAGAAACAAGAAACCCGATGGAGAAACTTTTATGGACCAGATGAAAATACTTTAAAATGTACATATTTAAATCAATTGAAAGTTTCTTTATTTGCTCATTGGATGTTTTTTATTTTTGTTGCTTTTGGTTTTTCGTTAAGGTTTCTATATTGTTTCTAAAGTTGGTTTTTTGTTTTATGTTTTTCTTTTTTACAACAATTCACTTTTGCTTTTGAAAATTTACTGGCTTCGTTTTGAGTTTTTGATTTTAGTAGTTATGTTTTTAATAAAAAAGTAACTTGAATGGTATTGGATTCAATGAGCTACAGCTAATTATGAAATGTATGTACCCAAATTGTAATTGTGAAAACAAATTGACTATTTGAAGCGTGTTGTAAATGGATAAATGGGTAAATGGGTAAATGGGTTTCATCATGCTTGTTAAAATGCGCTTACAAATATGTATGTATATATGTATACATGGGGTTTATAGTCAAATATATTAATATTTATTGGTTTCGTTTTGGTTAGCTTAAATCTTGTAGTTCTTTGTTTTTGACTTTAAATATTGCCCACGTTTGTTGTTCTTGGATTGTATTTGCGTGCTTTTTGTTTGTGTGATTAGTTTTTAGCTCATTCTTGTTGCTCTTTGCTTGGTTATTGCTATTACATTCATATATGGAAGTACATATGCACATATACACTCATATCTGTGTAAGTATGTGTGTGCGGTATTTTGTTTTTCTTTATAGTCGAAAGGCACTGCTGCATTCTAACGCGTTCATATCTCATCGCTTTTGCATTTTCTCTATACTTTCTTGAAATTTGAGTAGTTTTTCATTATTATTATGTTTTTTGTTTTTTTTTATCTATTTATTGATTTCAGCTTAAGTCTTATGCATGCACATGCGTACATATATATGCAACTATATATGTACGAATGTAAAATAATTTGTTAATGCGTGCGCCTTGGCCTTAAACTTGACTTGTCCTGTTGATCTCTCAACTGAGTACTGCTTAGATAAAAAAAAAACAACAAAATATATTCAAGTTCTTATGTATTAGTATCCCTAAGCTCTACGTGGAAACTTGAAACATTTTACAACAATATTTGAAGCACACCAAAATATTTGTTTTCGAGTCCTTTGCTAGCTGTACGAATCATAGCTGGCTCATACATACAACTGTATGTACAAACATATGTATGTACATACAGATGAAGTCGTACTTTTAAAAAGGGTTTTCATCAATGATACATTGCATGTTTGTTTTATATTTAATTTAATTGTTGTTGTTGTTGTTTTTGTTGATGTATACTTTTTGTGCAATAGGAACACGGTTGGCCATTAGAAGCAGCAATTGCGGGCCAAGCCTGTCATCAAGTTACAATTATCAGCCAATAATTTAAGAATTATCTATCTACATATTTGTACATCCATTCATGTACATGTGTATTTGTTTTTTATACATACATTTACCATTTTTCAATTGTGCATTTGTTTAAGTCATTTTGCCAAAAAATACAAATTACAAACAAACAAAAAAAAAATCGAATTTCTTCGGGAAGCCAACATTTATCATCTGACAAAACTCTTGTTTTTTCAATAAATTTTAAGTTTTGTTGTTTAAAATAAAATACAAAAATTAAAGCAATTCATTTCAATTTTCAAATAATATTTTCTCCTAAAATATATGCATTAAAATATATTTTTTTTGAAAATAAAAAAAAAAACGAATAAATCTTAAAATCCATTTATCGATTTTGCTTGATTTTGCATTTTTGGCATTTTTTGATTTCAGACGTTTAAAAAACGACAACCTATCAAAAAAAAAAGATTCATTCATTTAAAAATGTTTGAACTGCAGTTTAAAAGCTTACAACTACAATGACGCTGCCAATTAGTTATTATTATCATTATTATTATTCTAGCTGGCCACCATGGCCGCCCATGGACTCATCGATGGCATCCTCGTCATGCTCGTTGAGCAGCAATGGGCTGTCGTCGCCCAGCCGATTGGGCGGCAATCCACTGCCGGGTGTTGTCGGCGCCGAGCGTGTTATCCAGCCCTTGCGGGCAACACGTCCGCGATTCACAAAGAAATTGGCGCCGCTGACAACGCTGCTGATGGGACTCTTGAGCACACAGCGCTGAGCAGATGGTGGCGTCAAAACGGCCATTGGTATATAAAGCGCCTTATTTGGCGGCTTTGATGCATAGTATTTCTTGGCCTTACTGGATGCGGATGCCGATGCGGATGCCGATGAGGATGAGGATGTGGGCTGCTGATGTTGCAGTGTAGCTGGTCGTGTCATTGGTGTGGAAAGTGTATGCTGCAGTCGCGATTTCGCACCGCCATTGAGCAGCAGCTGTTCAAAGTTGACGTCCGCCTGCAGTTGACTGATTTGATCGAGAATCTCACGCACCTCGCCCGTGGGACTGGTCGCCTGGGGCGGTGAGCTTGGCGTGCCAATATTCGAGAGGCTGCTCACACCAGAAACGGTGCTGGCTGTGGTTGGTCCTGTCGCTGTTGCTGCTGCTGCTGCCGTTGCTGCTTGCGTCGTCGACGCCACCTGACAGCAATTGTCCAAGCTGTGCAACGGATTCGCTTGTATGCAACCGTTGCCATAGATGACCGATGTGCCACCGGCAGCCATTGCCAGGCTGCACAGCGATGTTGCCTGCGTGGCAGCTTCTCCCATAATGCCTGCCTGATCCGCTCCCGTGCCGCCGAAGCCTGCTGCGCAACTGTTATTCACGAATATATCACTGAGGCTGCTGCTGCTATTATTTCCCATATACCGAAAATGCTGGTCGCTCTGCGATTGCAAAAAACCACCTCCTCCTCCTCCTCCACCTCCTCCTCCGGCCGACTCATTGCCGGACTCATCCGGCGAAAAGTGTCCGCTGTGCGAGGCATGCAGTCGTGTACTGTAATGCGCTGATCCGGCGCCAACACCCATGTTCCCACCCAGAGCGACCGTGGCGTAGTGCATCTGCATTGCCTGGCGCGGCTGATAGTCCGGTTCCACCAGCTGCGAGGCGGAGCGTGGCAAGCCGTATTGCGGCCCAACCAGTTGCGATGATAGTGGTACCGTCGTCGTTGCTGTCGTCGCCGCTAGCTCTCGATGTGCACCACCACCGTAATGCATGCTCAGCTCGGGGCTGGCTGCCCGGGAATAGGGCGGTGGCACCAGTGTGTTTGCCTCATTGATGTTGCATATGAAGCTTGAGCTGAGCGAGTCAACGGTGCTGGCGGCACTCAACGATCCAGCCGGACGCACAATATAATTGCGAAAATATTGCACCATCAGATAGCTGGAGCCGGCATTCCCTTTGCTATTGTCGCTGTTGCACGTGAAGACGAGCGGATATAGATCCGGCTTTGAGGTAACCTGCCATGGAATGGATTTTTGATTAGTGGTCCATCATAAATTCATCGCAATTTAATTCAATTAAATGCATGCTCCACTTTACGCGAAACTTTTCCGTTTCGGTTTAAAATAAACTTTTCCGTTTCCGGCTTTGGATGCCTCAATTTACGCATTCAATTTTCGCCACAAAAACAATATGAAACGAAATGCTTTTTCCGTTTTCGCGAAATTGGAGCACGCCTGTTTTTAAGTAAGACAACAATAATTTCTACACAAATAATATTTTTGGACTTACTTCCGTGTAGGGCGGCGGCGGATGATGAAATGAATTACAGCGGCTATATTGCGGCGGTGCATAACATGAGCCGGCCGAATCTCCCTCGGATTGTGTATGATGCTCCGTAAAGCCCCATCCGCAGAGTGTGCGTCGTTTCTTCCACAGCGAATAGGCACAGAGTATGGCCAGGATGACGGCAACCACCACGCACCTGACAGTGATGAGACGAATAATAGAAAACAGGATAATGATGATGATTAGTTGAGGGATCAGTAAATGGACCCCCTGGCTTACTGCTCCGTTTGCAGCTGGCGTGACTGTATAAAGAAGCCCATTTGGGAAAGGGAGGGTGAGCAAGAAGTGAGAACGATAGGAACAGGACAGGATATTGCTTAGTTACGGCCTGGCTGCGTTCGCAAACGAATTCAAACTAAATGGGTTTCAACTGTTCGGTTGGTTTGGTCGCTTGGCATTTTGGCGACTTGAGATTTGATTATGTGAACCTATACACACACACACACACACATACACATACATATCTTCGAGGGGGTTTAAAACAACACACAAGACAGTGTCTCATTAGTTGGCAATGCCATTTGACGTTCTCTGTGTCGTCTTGTCTCGTCTCGTCTCTGAGGAACCCGTGCCGGACTTGCATAAGGCCTCGACTTGAGTTGACTTGACTTGACTTGACGCAACTCAGCTAGGGGCCACCTTTGCTGCCAATAATAATACTCATACTCTCTCGCAGTCATATACATAACATGCCCCCCACACCCAAACACACACACACACACACGGATACACAATGCCAATCAAGCACCTCCCGGCAGCCTTGAACGTTATGCAGAAGACCTGACCCTACCACCCCCTGCGGCCACCCAGGAGACTGCGGGCAACTGCAAACACGAATGCTAGTAATGACGACGATAGTGGCTGGACAATATATTTAATTTATCCCCAAAAAATTGAAAAATTAAAAAGATGCGTTCGAGTAATACTTACCAGAAGAACCAGTGGCTGATGAAGAACAAGTTAAGGACATGCTCCGATGGTGGAGGCAGCTGTCGCGGTCCACCCTGATACGGTGGGCAGCAGCCCTGAGTGCAACATTCGCGGGGCAGCGAACAGATGTGACCACCCTCGCAGAAGCGTGCCGTTACCTGTTGTTGTTGTTTGTTATCGTTGTGGTTGTTGTTGTTGTTGTGAGTTGGAAAAAAAGATCGAGAGAAAGGGTATTTAAACGCAGCAATTAGCTTTGTGTTCTGCACACAAGCAATCGAGTAAAGTGTGTGACGCGACTATTTATAGACAGGGGGATAAGAAACCAACATCAAATACGTATACTGGTGTGTATGGTATATATGTGCATGTGGCAACAGAAAGACAGATAGAGCAGAAGAGAACTAATTGCTAAAACGAACAAGTTGAATGTCATACTATTGACAAAGGCCAAACGCCAATGGCAAACAGTAGTGCAACATACGACACAACATGGCAACAAGCAAGCAATAAAAACACAATCAAATAACAAAAGGCATCAAAACAAAGAGAAAGTTGATTTGCTCCAGTTGAGGCAGCTCGACTAGGAGATACCCTGACATGATGATATGTATATACATATATCCGATACAAATATATATTAAAAAGTTAGTTGCTTACAGCAAACAAACAATAATCTTTTCAAATATAGCAAAATAAATGAAACTAAAAAAAGTAGAAAGATGTAAAAGCAAAATTTCGTTTGGGCAGCAAATAATATTGATGGGAGCCAAGACTATAAGGAATGCGAGCTAAACTAGGTAGAATCAGTCGTGGAATCTGCTAAAGGTAGCTAAACTAGGTAGAATCAGTCGTCGAATCTGATTTTGCGAAAAGGATTAGCAATCCTGAAAGCAGAACCCTAGGGAAATGTGTCTTAAGCTTAAGGTTGATGGAAGAGCTACCAACTCAAAAGGAAGCACAGTAAATGTGACAAGGTCGCAGTGCATGAAACCGCCAAAAATAGTACCAAAAATAGGCATTTGTTAATAACCAAGAAAAATCATTTATAAAATGAAAATAACTGGGTCAGTTTGCAAACAATAAAGCAATAAACAAAATCTGTTTGGTTTACGCTTTGTTTTATACTTATAAAATGGAAAGTATTTTTGTTTTCGTTAGTTTTAGTTTACTTGCTTTTCGAAATTATCGAATTATGCTTTTTACTTTGCTCCATTTGCATATTTGTAAGAGTTTCGCTTCTTCTTTTTTATTATTTATTTTTGTTTTCGATTTGCCAAATGCCAAGTAAACTAATGCCACAAAATCCTTGCAATATTTATAGTGGGTAATTGGGTGAGGTGAGGGGGGGATGAGGGGTTGGGTGTTGTTGTGGCAACTCACTTGAACGGGCAGCTGTAGCAGTGTGGGAAGTAACGGGAACAATCGGAGCATCGCTGAAGCATGAAACCACATGGTTGCCGTCGCACTGTTGTCCAACTGGCGCCAAACGTCGTTTGGGGTTGTTTTTTCCTTTCTTTTTCTTCTTCTTTTTCCTTTTTTCTTTTTTTTTTTTTGGTAATTTTGTTGGTCTGGGGTTGTTTGGGTGGCTTTCGTTTTTTTATATTTTGGGTGGTTGCAGCCTCCGTCGTTTGTCGTGTGATTTGTTCTGGTGCCTTGTTGTTGTTTTCCCTTTTTAGTGTGTATTTATTCTGCTGCTGCTGCTGCTGCTGCTGATGCTGAATTGGTTTGCTTGAGCTGCTTGCCTTGTTGCCTTGTTGTTGTTATTGTTGTTGTTGATGCTGTTACGCTTCAAACAAACAAACAAACAAGCACACACACACGCACACACACACGCACACGCACACGCATGCTCATACACACACGCACACACACGCACACGCACACACACACGCACACGCACAGGCGAAATACACGCAAGTCGCTACATGGCAGGGCGTTTTGTTTTGTCCTTGACAGACAATGCAATTTTTCGCTGCATACTCTGCTGCTGCTGCTGTTGGTGTTGTTGTTGGTGTTGCTGCTGCTGCTTCGATGTTAGCTAAATTAGATATTTGTTGCAACATTATCTTATGTAAATTTCAACAGCAAACAAATGCTGCTCGCTCGTGTTGGTGTGTGTGTGTGTGTGTGTGTGTGCAGATAGATGACAGCATAACGGGCCACACACACACACACAAACAATAGCACAAAGTAAAAGCAAAACAGCGTATATGCATTTGTATGTGTGCAACAATAACAATACACACACATTGCTTGTCACTTTTGTTATTGCTTGCCAATGTGAATGCTGGTTTGTATTTAATAATGCATCTTTCATCGTCGACAATTGTTTCTTATACTTAGACAAACACACACGAACACACAAACACACACACATAGACACACCTACACCTACATACAAATTTTCTTATATATATATATATAAATATATATATATTTCTTCTTTTTTTGGGAAAACAGAATTATGGTTTCGTTTTGTGTCTTAGCTCGTTAACTTTACAGCCCAGCTTTCGTCTTTGGTTTGTTTCATTTTTGTTTTTGGGGCAGCCAACGACAATCAGAAGCAGCAATTATTTATAAATTGCTTAAATGTTGCTGCCCCATAATTTTTGCCCGCGAATCACCTTGAAGGCACTGGCGCTGGCACTGGCACATGCACAAAGCGAGACCCGTAAAACACGAACGTGCCAAAACGAGAAGGAGACTGCACGGAGTCACTGGCGGAGTTGGATGTGGATGGCGAGAGTTCGCTGTCGACACGTCAAGAATCAGGCGTGGAACGCGCACAGCAACAACTGAAAACGGCTGCAAAATTTAGAAACATCGACAGGCTTGCCAGGGCTGCTAGTTTGGGGGCCGCGCCTCCTGTCAGGCAACACAAACTTGTATTCAACATTGCAAATGGCAACCCTTAGTTTAACAACAGCTGTCAAAAGCTTTTGCCAGCAAGCTTTAAAAGCTCAACACTTTTATGCACATCGTTGTACAGTTAATTAAATCAAATAAATACGCCTCTATTTTGGCAAAGCTTTTCGTATTGTCAACAGAAATTATATTTGTTTTGAGTTTTTTCTAACAATACATTTAACTGTTTATATATTTTGTGTATATTCGAATACCGCAGAAGAGTATATTGGTATTGTAATGTAATAAATTTACTTGGACACGCCCACACCACTCCAAAAATATTGCTGAAGAGTTTATCTCCTACAATTTCATGCTTAGAGTTACCAATGCTTTGAACTAGATTTTAATGATTCTTTTTTTCGCCCCGGCCCACTTAAAGGATACATTCATAAAATTCATTTTGAGCAACTTTTCGGACGATCAATTTTAACCTTGAAGTTAAATATCGGATTTGAATCGCGCTTCCAGCCTTAAATGTAGTCTTAATAAAGAGGTCAAGCCATGTGGAATGTTTTGACCCGTAGCCAAGTCTGCCCCTGAGAACACATATATTTTCGACTAAGCCTTTTAAACTTGAAATATATAAGTAAGCATCAAACAAGGTGCGATGCGCTCACTGGAGGGCTAGGAAATCGATATCGATAATCGATAAGTGAAAGTCTCGTGTTATCAGATTATTCGGCTGTTAGTTGGAGGAAATTCATTATACAACTTTGAAATGAAATAAAGAGGTATTTATATTTATATACGTTTTCGTTTATTTGCCATAAATTTTGCAACTAAAATGTTTAGTTTAGGGAAATATCAAATTGTTCGTTCTTAACTTCTAGAAGCAACATAAAAAGCGCTCAATCTTGTCCAATCTGGGCCTTTTGCCTGGCATTGGACTCTAGTCTGGTCTCGGTTTTTCTGGGAGATGTGGGGAAAGAGGTGTATTTAAAAGTCCTTCTCTTGTTGCCAGGCATTGTGAGCGCCATGATAGCTGTTCTGCTTCTGGGCGGGAGCGTTGCGGCCGAACGGGCTCTTCGGGTTCACCTGGAGAATGTAGTCACCCTCAATATCGTAGGCGGCATCGATGCCCATGTAGGCGCGCTTGCCAAAGCCATCGTTCTGCTTGTACTGTTTGAGCGAGTTGGCGGGCACGGCGGGGAAGCTGCGCTCATTGCCAGGACGGACAGACTCGGCAAAGTAGCGGGTGGCACGCATGGTTGCCTCAACAACATTGTCGGCGCCGGGAACACCAGCAGCCGGTCCACTGGGATAGAAATCAACATCGCCGGCACGAATGGGTGTTCCCATGCCGTAGGCGGATGTATGGATGGCATCAACAAACTCCGCATCGCCACGGGACAATCCGACCAGAGTGTTACGGCCCTTGGCAACAATGCTGCTGGGGTCCAGACCGGTGACGCGACGCAGCTTGTGGCCAGTCAAACGGGTGAACTCATTGGCAGCAGCACCGGCAACGTGTGCGCCAATATTTTGGCCAATCAAATGGATGGTCTCATGGGGCAATTGCAGCTCGTTGGTCATCTTAACAATCCACTTGCCGAAAATGCAGCCGATTGCTTCAGTGTCCAACATGGCAATGCTATTGTAGTTGGGCAGTTTTGATCCCAAGTCGATAACCTAGTTGAGTGAAGAAATTGCCACTTGTGAAAATGTCCTGCTTGATGGTATCAATGAATACTTACAATGATGTCACCAGTTTGGGTTTTGGCATTCTTGGCCTGTTCGCTGTAGTCCTCCTCGCTGGATGTGCGCTGACGGTTGTTGTCCTCGGATGAGTCCTTGTTGTACTTCTGGCCCTGTTCTTGCTGCTCCTTCAGATTGTAGCGCTGCATGTATGCCTGAACAAGTTTGCGGTTTGCCTTGTTCACGGTCTCACAGTTCTTGGGCAGACCGGTCACAATGATGGTCACCTCATCCTGTCCAAAGTTCTGTTCCTGCTTCAGAAGCTGGGTCATCTCGTTGAGGGGCGCAACGATCTTGTCACCATTGGGCTTGGGCACATAGACCTGCACGTTGCTGGGCACATAGGTAGGCTCGATATCATGATTGATCTGCGACAAGTGATCTGAAGTGTGCCAACAGAGGCAATTGAACAATTGAGCATCAGCATCGCATTCCTAACAAGCAACTTGTATCCTTTTGATACTTACACACTTGCTGCAGCAGCTCAGCGCCCTTCTCCAGAGACATGTTCTCCAAACGCTCCAAGGTTAGATCATCGACAGCTCCTATACCCTCCAGCTGCTGGGGGGATAACCATTGCGATGGCTTCAGCGCCTGGTTGACGCTATTGCCGGCCATCCGACCGGAGCTGGGACTGGCCATGGCAGCAACGGCCAAACAAGCCAGCAGGCTAAGCATTCTCATTGGATTCATATTGCGGTGTGCTAGAACAAAGGGACTTCAACAACTGCGGCAACTACTCGGAGCTCTCTCTGTGTCGCTGTGAGTTGAACTGTCTTTCAACGTTTCGAGCACCAGTTTTTATAGCGCTTCCAGTCCCATTCTTATTTTTTGCACCGTCGACACTTGGCCAACAACTGCATCGTTAGCACTTTACAAATAGTTTATAATCCACTTGTGTGCACTTACGTACATTAACATTTGAATGCATATATATAGTTATAAAATAGTTTCATGCCCTTTGGGTGCATCATCAGGCTATTGGTTGCTGCAACAAATTAAATGGCCTGATAACAAGGTTTCTGCATGCGCAAAATAGAATTAAACAACAATGTAATTTATTTATAAATATATAACTATATAAATATATATTGAACAATATTTCCTTTAGACACGTATATATTATAAACTATGGACAGTGATGGGATGCAGAGGAACTGCATTTTGATTCATTTTATTCACATGTGCAAACAAGTTCATTAATCTATGTTTGTGAATGAATATGTATGTATACACATGTATATATATGTATTTATACAAACTTGTGCTCATTTATGATCTAAAAAGTGGTGCATTTGAAACATATCTTAAGGGGCAAACCCAGCTTTTCGGATCGAGTAGTCTCATTCTAATCCACATATTGCTATCCAATGATTTAAAGGGTTTCTAAGTGTGTTTCTTAAATTTACATTTTTTAAAGTTGGACTGCATTTAGTCTACTTTAAATATATAAATATATTTCATCTTCAAGCAATTATTTTTTGGGGCTGCTTCTCACAGTTTCATATTACTGCACATTATTGAACAATTTACCAATTGTTCGTTATTTGATCGTTGAATATCGGCCAACCAAATAATAATACAAAATATCAAAAACTTTCTTGAATTTCACGGTTTTGCAATAATAAACAAGTAAATCAGCGCAATCCAAGATTTGACAGACTTTGAGATCGGAAGTAGAGAAAATGCAGCAGATGTTTATTGATGATGATTAAATACTAATCGACATGCTTATGCATATAGAACAAGGTATTAAAATCTACATTAATGTGGATTACCAATAATAATTATCAAATCAATATCAAATAGTGTCATACATAAAATACAAATCTTATTTGAATATATATTACTAAGTACTGCAAGAGCGTGTAAGTTTACTGATTGTGTAAGTTCATTGGTATTATATAGTTACACAAGAAGCTGCTACTAGTATTGAAAAAACATGCCAAATTGGCAGAGCGTTGTTTGCTGACTCGAAATTGATATGGGGTTGCCAATCAATTGACGAACACTGATAAAGCAAAAAAGAATATAAGTGTAAACTGTCAACTCATGCAACCGATGATTGCAGATTTTCGATTTTTCAATTTCCCACTGTTGTCTACAATTTCAATTTCGAAAAGTGCTGAGCCAGGTGCATGCATCAGCTTCGAACTGTTTCCGTTTGGCCGCTGCGTCGGCACGTGTACTCCGACGGTCAATGAACGCAGACACAATCACAGACAGACAGACAGACAGACACAGAAACTGAGAGAGGAATTGAGAGAGTTAGCAAACTGGGTGGCTATAAAACCGCTGGTCTTTTGGCAAATGGCATTCAGAACGGTTTGGTGCGGTGTCTCTACAATCGAAGCGAATCTCCTTTGAAAAAATGAATCCTCTGCGCACTCTGTGTGTTATGGCCTGCCTAATGGCCGTGGCTTTGGCCACAAATGCCGGCAATGGCAATGGTCACAAAAGCAAGAACTTTAACTCACTGAACAACATTGAGGATCCGAGCAACTGGGTCACCACCAGTGAAATTGAGCAGCTCCCCACGCTGAAGGAGGTGACGCTCCGACGTCTCGAGGACATGTCTGCCGATGAGGGTGCCACGCTTCTCGATAAATTGTGTAAGTAACAAAATCATTGCAGTGCTTATCTTATTATACGCTTATCTTTTTCAACTGATTTCTTTCTTTTTGTATCTTTACAGACCATCTGTCGCAGTTCAATCGCATCTTCAGGCCCGAATATACGCCCGAGCCGAACAAGATTAAGGGCTACATTGTTGGCCAGAACGGCGAGAGGATCGAATTCAACATGAACAACTTTGTACAGACGGTGAAGCGTCAGCCCAACTTTGGCAACGACGAGGTCACTATTTTCATTCAGGGTATGCCCCAGAGCTGGAGCCATGCGAACAAGGCCAATCACAAGTTGATCCACGCCTATCAGCAGCGTTACAATCTCCAGCCCTATCCCGGCCAACACGACAGCAGCGAGGAGCAATGGCAACAGAAACGCAAACAGAACCAGGAGCAGGATGATAACACAACCGGTGATCTGGTGGTCATCGCACTTGGCGATACCATGGAAGACTTTGAGCAGTTTGCCACATTGAATGTGGACCGCGTTGGTGAACTGATTGGCAGCCGTCTGGTTCAACTGACCAACGAAGTCAATGTGCCTCACGAGATTATCCATTTGATTGGTCAGGGACCAGCTGCCCACGTTGCCGGTGTCGCCGGACGCCAGTACACTCGCCAGACCGGACACAAGCTGCGCCGCATCACTGGCCTGGACCCCTCCAGGCAGTACTCCCAGCCCGACAACAAGCTGAGCGGTCTGGCCCGTGGTGATGCTGATTTCGTTGATGCGATTCACACGTCCGCCTATGGCATGGGCGTCCAGAAGCGCCTCGCCGATGTTGACTTCTATCCCAATGGACCGGCGACTGGTGTTCCCGGAGCTGATAACGTTGTGGAGGCATCTATGCGCGCCACCCGCTACTTCGCCGAGTCTGTCCGTCCTGGCAATGAACGCAACTTCCCCGCCGTTGCCGCCAGCTCCTACAAGGAGTACAAGCAGAACAAGGGCTATGGCAAGCGCGCCTACATGGGCATCGCCACCAACTATGACATTCGTGGCGACTACATGCTCCAGGTGAACTCCAAGAGCCCCTTCGGCCGCAGCACCCCCGCCCAGACACAGAGTGGCTACCATGCCGTCCATGAAGCTTGGAGGCCGCAGCAGCAGAAGAAGAACTTTGCTTAAGACTTGCCAAAACGTTCAATTCAAAAAACATCAACGACTAGAACAACAATCAAAAAACGCATTTCCTTCCATATCGATTGACTTGTTTACGCTTAGTTTTCAAATAAAATGTTGCCTATCTCAAAAAATAAACAAATTATTCCATTAAATTGAATTGTTTATTCAGACTGCAAGGCGACTAAACGAAAAGAAATCTTGGTGAAAAGCCTGTTCATGTATAATCTATTCCAAGTTATAGCTCAATGGATAAAACAATTTAAATTGATATCATTTTGGGCTCTCTAAAATTATCTTTATTAAATGTGTATTGATAACTTCCCCAGTTGTCCTAAAAACGATCCCTATCAATTTCCAACTCAAAACTAAACCGATTTTCAGAAGCTCTGTTTTTGTCCACCCGATTAATAAATTTGCAAACTCGATTTTGGGACTACTAAATGTATATATATATATATGTGTTTATTGATTTTGCAACAAATTACACTTTATACAAAGTATTAATTATCTGAATTGCATTAAATATATATGCTAAATATGAATACAATTTGATTTCGATCGAAGTTAAATGGGGGCGGGGAGGGAAAAAAAAAGAATATATAAATTGCTATGCTTAAATAAAATTAAAATATCAACATTATTACGTGTTACATTCATACATATGTATTTATATACATACATACGCACTTACACACACATATACCTCAAAGAAACTAATCACAAACAATTGATGTGCAGCATGTGCAAGAAAATCCATATGTCTCTTTGCTCGATAGTGCCTTGGGGCCGCAAAGGCGTGTATTCAGTCATTGACCCCCACCAAGACCCAATTCACATCAATTAGCGACAGGCTCGACCATCGACGCTGGGTGCTGCCCAGGTGCACATGCCGCTGGATCCATCGTAGCCGAGACCCTTGGGGCATGTGTATTCCCAGCCCACAATGCCGCCGGTCTCCTCGAATTTGGCACACGAAATGAACTTGCGACAGCTGAGCGGATGAGGAAAATTGCCCTGTTCCAGACACTCAATGATGCCACGCCCATGGACAATCACCTTGGGCATTGGAGTCGAAATCTGAATCTGCTTTTGAGTCTGAGCCAGTCCATTGCGTCGTCGTGTTTGTGGTTTGATGCTCACATGTCCATCATCATAGTACTCGTAGTCGGAGCGATGCTTGAATGGGTATGCGGGTGTGGATGGGGTTGTGGATGTGGCTGGGACTGAGACTGAGGCCGGCTTACTGGGGGGCCGACTGTACACCTCAATGTACTTGTGCGGACGTCTACGGCTCTGCTGACGACGCGATGCTGGCGGTGACAAAGCTGCCGTTACGGATGCTGCCGTTGTACCGGATGCGGGCGTAACGGACTGTGGTCGACGTGGTCGTGCTACCATCTGACGGCCTGCGAAGTAAAAAGGAAACCAACATTAATTAATGATGCACACGCCCGAGTATTACAATATGGAACAGCCCGCATCTTACGTGTGGTATTGGCCAGGAATGGCGGCGAGGGAGAGTTCGTTGTGGCAGCACTGCTGCCACTGCTGCTTGTGCTGGTCATTGTGGTGGTGATGGGCAAATCATAGCTGACACGCGGACGCACCTGTTCCGGTATTTGATTGAAGCGACTTGTGTGTATGCTGGACTTGGCCACCTGATCCTCATCATCACTCCATCCAATGCCATCCAAAACAGTTGTCGTTTCAATGGATATCGCCGTAGTCGTTGATCGCTGCGGGATTACGGTAGATCCTAGAGTTGGGCGGCGCTTGAAGAGCGGATTTTGTGTGCGTGGCACATCTGTGGCTAAATAATACAAATTTGTAAGTGAACTGTTGCTCATGACAAGGCTATCATTTTGATAATCTACCTTCCAAGTTTGGTAACCTTAACTCTAAAATTTCGGACGATATTAGCTTTTGAGAATGTTGGGGAAGGAAGTGAGTGCTGCCAAAGATATATTAGAATATTGGAGGAGCTTTCTTTTAATCTATTTTCAAAGTGTGCTAATTTCAGCTGTGTAATTTTACTTTTAAAACTTGTCGACTGTAGCTTTAAAATTGTGTGAGATATGTGGCTTTATCGACTTGCGATTATCTATTTTATCGATTTTCCGGCCTCCTCGGGTGGACGTGGCACCCCTATCATATTTTACTAATTTGTCCAAGTTTCAAGGCAGCTTTAAGGGTGTCGAATAATGTTGCACAAAGACATTGTAAGATTATAGTACCTTCCGCATTAGAGTATACAAATAAATGATATGTTCTAGGTTCTCCTAGTTGAGCTGCCTCTACTAGAGGATATGGTTAACATTGTTTTCTTCATTTAATCATGTATATAGCAATCAAAGTATTGATTAACGAATCAACAGTTTAACAATATTATGTACATAATCCTATCATTCGACATTTAAAGTCCTTAGCACATGATAATTCCTGATAATTGTTGAATGGGTACAAATCATGCAAATATTAAATTCCAGTTACATTTGATTATTTAGACCGGTAACATACCTTGATAAATGTATAAAAATATGGTTAAAAATGTTATTAAATAGTAACGTAATTAAGATTTCAGTAAATAACTAGATAAACATCTGCCGATGTCATTGAATTATGAATACCGTCAACCAATGCTCAGCAATGCTGATTGTTCCTCTCACTAATAATTAACTAAATGCCCCACTCATGGGAAGGGGCAGCTGCTAACAAGTTGCTGCTGAGAGTGTTGATGGCAACATTCGATTTAATGCTTACCGCCCTCATCGCCATTTGCCGGAGAGGCTGTTGTTGTTAGACGACGTGTCTGAAACTGGCGACGCAGCGCATAGCTGGCTGCCTGGAATTTGTTGGCGTTCGTGTTGCTTGTTGCTGGCGGCAATGTTGCCAGCGTCAATGTTGCTGGCTCAACGATTGTTGACGAGCTTTTTGTTTTCAGCTTGCTCAGGTAACTGTTGCTGTTTTTGTTGCTTGTCGGCGCTGCTGCCGCTGCTGCTGCCGTTGTGGTAATCGTTGTGGTTGTTGCTGTGGCCGCTGCTGACTTACTACGCAGTCGATTGTATTTAGAGGTCGTCGTCGGTAATTCTGCAATTTGCGTGCCTGACTCAGATGATGCCGATGCCGATGCCGATGTCGGTGTGTTAATTATGCGTCTGCGCACGCTCAACACTGGACGACGCGACACAGCAGCAGCAGCAGCAGCAGGCCCAGCCGCAGACGCAAACGCAGCCGCAGCCGCAGCAGAGCCAGCAGCAGTTGAAGTTGAAGTTGATGGCACAGTTTGTGTGCGCAGCTGGCAGTTGAAAGTCGATCCATCCAAGTTGTTTTAGTGGTCAAGAGTCGATGATGGTTGGTTAAGTTTTGTGTGGCACATGAAATGAAGCGAGCAAATTGCATTTAGTATTGACAATTATTTAAAACGAAGGGTTTTAACTATTTGCTTATAAAAATTCATTCATTCATTGATTGATCGGTTCGCTTCGCTCAACTTGCTTGTTTTGTGCTTTTTTTTTTGTCGTGTGTGGGTTGTGCGTTTTATAATTGTTGTTGTTTCTGTGATCTCAATTCTGAGGTATCCGCGTTGTGCAGTTGCAGTCAACAGCAATCTAAAAGCAAGCTACATATTTACGTATATATATTTGTGTGTATCAATTTGCAAATGTATAAATTAGTATTAGTCATCACAATTGTAGTATATAATGGTAAAATAACTACATTAAAAACAAATACTAACATTTCTCTTAATGCTTAATAAATGGTTAGGTTTTGTTTGTTTGTGAGTTGTTTTCTTTCCAAGCCGGGGGGAATTTGAATCTTTTCAAAATATATCAGTAGAGAGTCCCCAAAATGTTGTACATACGTAAAATCGTTATGGAAAATATTGCCTGAACCCGATTGACAAGATTCAAATTCAAATTTGTAAGTTTTTTTTTTTTGCTTTTTTCTTTTCTTTTCTGTTTTTTTTGCAATTTAAAAATTGCAATTAGCTGAAACCTGCATAAAAATATTAAATACATAAATAAGCATAAGCTAGTCATAAGTATACAAATATATACAATATATACAGACAGCTGACATGCCAAAAAATGCAGTCTGGCATTTTAATTGAAGGACGTTAGAATGTCACAGCTTATGCATTGTATGTATATGTTCATGCTGGATGCATGTATATGTTATGTATATAGATATATATATATATATTTATATATGTATGAGTACTCGTACTTAAACCGAGGCAACAAAAAAAATCCATAATGCCAACGAAATTGGTACCAGTTTGGTTTGTTGCTGCTGTGCTGCATTGTGTTGGCGGTGAGTAAATGTGAAACTCTTGGTAAGTAAGTAAGTAAGTCTGTTGTTGACATTGACAGTAAATAAGAAAAAATTCAAATAACGAATGACAACACTCATATGCAACCTACGATATGAGATTTGGCTAAGTGTGTCTGTGTGTGTGGGCGATTTTAAATGCCAATGTCGCTGAGAGATGAGATGAGCTAATATGCCACGCCCTGCACACGCCGCTTACGCAACATGGAAATGGAAATGGTGATAAAGTTGAAGATGAGCCAGCAGCTGGACAGGCTTGGCCGGCTGGAGTCAGACCGGCCAGCTCTTTTGGCAGCAACAACAGCAATACCAGCAACTGCATGCCAATGTGATTGCATAATGCTCGCAAGCACAGAGATGAGCAGCTTTACTTTGCTGTGCTGTGCTACATGCCAAACTGGTTAGCTTTAATTAAATATTGTGCAAGTGATTGCCGCGATCAGAGCACTGCCAGATGCCAGATGCCAGAAGCGTAAGTATGCCAGTTAATAGGGCGTCGTCATCATCATTGTACGATAAAGAAAGTTGTTGGCAATGCGCAAAAAATGAAAATGCTGCTCTGCGCTGCATGTGTGAGTGAAAGTCGTTGCTTCGTTGCCAAAGGCAATTTGTAGACATGCCAATTTGGTGGACATCCGATCTCAAGTGATATGTACATCAATTGGGACCAGGGTCCAAAGTGGTCTCAAAGCTGATGAAGCTGAAGCCGGCGCATGGAATTCGAATCGGATCGAAACGAAAGAAAAGGGAACAAGACCGTTGAAGGTCAGTTTGCTCACTGCGAGCTGGGTAAAAGTGTCTGTAAAAGTCTTTTAAGTAGGTCATTTATGCCATTGGTTTCAACTGACATACTTTAAATGTACTTTTTTTTTGTTTTTTGGTTTTGTTTGAAATTTAGGCATTTAATATTTTAGGGAAGACAAATGCGTGCGAGCGAAATAAATAAAGTAGAAAGTTTAAAGGTCACATAAACGAAAAGCAAATGTGCTTTTGGCGTCTTTACAATGCAATGCATCTGCCACATGCAGCCGCAGCTGTCACGTGTTTTAGCTTGGGGTATTTTACGACTTGGCAATTGGATTTTTGAGTGGTTCACACACACACACACACACGGACACTCGTGGTCTATCCAAGTCTCTTGACATGGCCCAAATTGTAGTACGGATGTCAATAATCTTTACTTATTGGCCCGTTTGCCTTGGTAACACTACTTTGCTACTAATTTCGATTTCTCACGGTAACATAAATTTGCTTAACCTGTTGGCTTTATTTAATATTTTGTTGACTTTTTTTTAGCAGTCTAAGCTTGGCTTAACCCGCAATTCAGCATATGATTAAAGCTGCCAAAAGCCATTACAATTATGAAACAAGTGGCAAGACAGTTGCACATGTAACAAACTGAAGTGCTGCCAAATTCGTGGACTCGTTTATTGCTGACTCTTCATATTGCCTCAAAAATCTGTCTTCATTTGCGTGTGGTTTATGTTTGTGTATGGTTTGCGTTTGCAAAACCTTGTGAAACGTTTTACAAATGCAGCAATTTTCAACAGTTTTTCTTATTACAAATCTTTCACATTTCTATTCAAGTAAAAAATGTAAGTCGTAAATATTTGAACCCAAATCGGAGAGTTGTTGTTTATGTGCTGTGTAATAAATATATTTTGCATATAGATGTATACTTTTAGCGTTTTTTCTTGATCTCAAATTGATTATTGCGGGATATTGCATAAAAGTGTTCAGTTTGAACCCAGAATACTAAGGCTTGTTGGTATATGTATATGTTTGTGTGAATGGGGTATTGTAGTTGGGGATTTTACTATGATCTACTTAAGATTTGTGTTGTTGTTGTTGTTGGTTTTTTTATACAAAATAATGTGGTTTGTTTTTGAGTTTATTTAGGTTTATTTTTGTGCATAAATATTTTACAACTAAAACTAATTGCAATAAACTTAAAGTAATTCAAAAAAGAGAAAAAAAAACGGGAGAGATATTTAAAAATCGTATTGTTGGAAGCAAATAATATTGATTGAAAAAAGAGATGGTGAATTAATTAAAAAAATGAAGAAATTAAAGTTTATTTTAATAGCCTTAACGCAGAGGGTCGTTAAAGTTTCGATTGAACCAATTGGAAAAGTCTTTGCATTTTCATTACTGCATGTGATTGTGTGGGATTGTATGTAGCATGTGTGTGTATGTGGGTGTGTGTGTGTGTGTGTGTGTGTAAGTATATGTGTATGTTTTATATTGTTATTATTTATGGCAGCTTGAAGAATACGAATTTTTTGATAGTGTGTTCAAAAAGCAGCACAAAAAGCAGCAGTTTTCTTTTTTTGTTCTTTGTTTTCGTTTGCAAATCGACAAATTCGATTAAAATTTGGACAATTATTGTATTGAACGATTATTAATGTTATTGCGCAGCAAAGGAATAGGCAAAAGGATAATAAAAAATATAAATCAGTTTTTGAGTGACAAAGCCACGCAGCCAATTATTTACAGGGCGGCAATTAATGTGTGTGTGTTAAACTTAATGCTTTTGTCTCTGTACAAAATATAAGACTAGAAATAACTAACTACATTTTTTTGTTTGGCTGTGGTGCCGCATTTAAGGCGCCACTGTGATTGTTGTTGTCGCTGTTGTTGTTGTTGTTGTTGGGGCTGTTGTAGTTGTTGTAGTATTTGTGTTGCGCTGACGGTGACGCAGTCGACGGCCACGCCCACGTCGCGCCTTCTTGCGATGCACCACATGCGTTTCGGTGCTGTAGCTGATTTGCTCGCTAATGCTGCTACTACTGTTTGTAAGTGTGTTTCCTGTTTGCTGTGTTTGGCTAATAGTGTTAATATTTGTGTTGTTGTTGTTGTTGTTGTTCGTGTTGTTGCTGCCACTAATAGAGCTATGTGTGAGAAGTGTTGTTGTTGTTGTTGCGCTTTGAATGATTTGTTTATCGGGCCCGTTCGACAGCTGATTACTGGTCGGTGCGTGCAACACGGACACATGTTGCACAGAGAACGCCGAATTCGAGTCTGCGGGGGTCGTATCAGTTGCTTCGGTAGTGGTGCTGTCCGTGGCATCTGACTCGGACTCGGCAGCGGACTCTGCTTGCACCTTGCTTAGAATGACCTTGTCGAGATTGGCTATCGAGATGATTAGGGGTGAGGATTCATTGGATTCGGGACGAAGTAGGGGTACAATGGGTCTTACGTATGTGGCTGGCAGTGCAGCAGCAGCAGCTGTTGTTGTTATTGTTGATGTTGTTGTTGTTGTTGGTGGTGGTGGCACAGTGCTATCAATTGTATCCAGCTGAATCTCTCGAAGTTGCTCGGTGCTGGTTTCCAAACTGCCAATGCTATTCACGCTCAGCTGCTTGGCCTTGCGCGACGAGTCAAACAAACCCTCGAGTGAAATCGTTGATGTTTCGACGGCACTACGAATTACCTCGGGTATCAGCGATTTACCGTTGCGATCCAAATTTGAGTCAGCATCATCTTCTGCTTGAGGCAGACTGTTGCGGAATGGAGCTGAACTGAGTACGGGCGACGCCACGTTGGGTTCGGTGGGCGTGTAGTCGGCAACGGTGCTGTGGCCATCATTGATTTGAATGTCACTGCCATCGACTAGATGGACATATTTCACCACGCTAATCTCGCCGAGCTGCTCGACATGGGGCAGCGATTCAACGCGCAATGTGCCAAAGTCCTGATTGGCCTTGGACTTGCGTTGGGCGGCCTTGGCCTGTTTCGAGTTGATCTCAACAATGCGATTGATTTCGATCAGCTTATGCTTGGGCTCTATAGCGGTGGTCTTGCTGCCCAACGGCCGTCCCGTTGGCTCCTGTTCATCATCCGTCTCACCATCAAGCAGGGTGAATACGTGGAGCAGTGTCGTCGCTGGTGGCGGCGATGGCGTTGTTGCTGTCGTTGCTGTTGATGACAACAACGACGTTGCTTGATCCTGTGGGAGTGAAGAGATATTGGTGGCTTCATTAGCATTGTTAGCATGGTACACATGTTGTGGCGGTTGTGCGTTTTCGTTTACGGTATAAGTTTCAGTGTTGGTGATGTCTGTTGACAGTGTTGTGCTTGTTTCAATTGTTGTTGTTATTGGTGTGCTTGGTGTGGTTGTCACATAGCCCTGCCTCTGCTGATCGTCGGACTCCTCGGTCGTATCCGTCTCAACGAGCGTATCAGTGTCTAGCTCGGCCCCCGGCCTGACAACCTTTGGCTTGAGGGTCGTATGCTTCTTGCTGTTTATGTCAAAAATCTTTTTGTTTCGTGCATTGAGCGCATCAATATTGAGATCCTCTATCAGAGAATTCTCGCTGGCCGCCTCGGTCGCCTCCGTTGATGGACCCGTATATTTGCGTTCGTAACTGCGATTGCTGTTTGGTATGAACGGTGCCGGTTTCAGCGGTGTCAACGGTGTGGTCCGCTCATAATTATTTGCCACTGGGCGCAATGGTAAATTCGGCGTTGCCACACCAGGTGGACGATTTACCACACGGGAACGACTACTGCCACCGCCAAAGCGATTGGTTGACGTCGATTGGAAGGAGGATGTCGTACCACCGTTTGAACTGGAATTGGGCTGGCGATTACGTGGATTAAATGGCACATTGCCACCATTGGCTGTGGGTGCAAAGTTGGGTCGATTGCCAGGTGGGGCACGATTATCCTTGCCCCGATAGGTGGATGACTGTGTATTGGGTTTGGGTGTATTTCCTTGGTCTTGGCCTTGTTGCTTAGATCGCTCTTCTTGCTTCTCATCATTATTACCTTCATCGTCATCGTCGCCATCATTGTCTTCATCATCTTCATCTTCTTCTTCATCTTCTTCACTGCCTTCATCCTGATTCTTAGCGGGTTGTGGCGGTTTGGGCTTAGGTATAAAAGGTCTTCTCACCGCTCCCGCTTGATTGAACAGCGGGCGAGCAGTAACCACTGGCTGTGGCTGCTCTTGCTGTTCGTCATATTCCTCATCCTCCTCGTCTTCGTCTTCGTCATCATCCTGCCCCTGCTCAGTTTGCTGCTGGAAACGGTCGGCACCCGGCAAGTGTGCACCTCGTGGATCGCTACGCACAAAGCCCTCGCCACGGTTACGCACACTAGAGTTGAAGGGATCGAAACGTCCATTCTTGCGACGCACAAACTTGGCCGTTGGCCGTTTGGTGCTAAAGACTAGGGCCGGTTTTGTGGGTAAGCTTGTAGTTGCCGAGGGGGCATAAGGCCGCTTGGCAACTAGTTTCCGTCGGAAGAACGGACGTGGCGATGATAGCACCACTGTTGTACCACCGCTCGAGGGCTTATTATCATCATCATCATCATTGTCATCATCATTATTAGTGCGTGTGGTAGTGACTTTCTCGGCCAATAGTTTCTTGAGACGATCATTAATAACACCCTGTTCACCGTTGCCTCTTGCTTGCTCTGCTTTGACTTTATTGCGCAATCGCTGCAGTTCAGAATTGTCGTCTCTTTCATTCGTCTCGTTGGTGGTGCCACCACCCTGCAGTCGACTATTGATGACGCCATCTGTGGGCTCGCCACGCGACTGCTGACTCTTGAGGCGATTACGCAGACCCTGTAGGTCAATAGGTCTACGCGTTTGTTGTTGCTGCGGCTCCTGCGGTTCCTGTTCAACATCATTATTTTTCTCGAGATCGGGTTCCTGGTCTTGATCATTATTCGATCCTGCTGCTGTTGCTGCTACTGCCGCTCCACCGAAACGTGTGCGACTCGGCTTAAATGGTGTACGGGTGGTGGTTGTTGTTTCACCATCCTCCCCACTGCTCAATTCCTTTTCCGTACTCGTGGACTCAGTGCTTGTCGCAACGGGCCGCAATTTGCGTACAATTTTACGGAAACGTTTTATGGGATTGGGGTTGCTGTTAGTAGTGTTTGTGTTGTTGCTGTTGCTAATGCTGTTCTCATTCACAGTGTTAGTTGTATTTGTGTTGCTGTCTGTTGTGCTATTGCTACTAATATCAATGGTAGACTGGAGTGGCCGTCGATATTTGAGTACGCGTATGCGTTTAAGTGTTGGTTTAATTGTCGCTGTTGTTGCTGGAGTTGTTGTCGTTGTTGCTGCTGTTGTTGTTGTCGTTTCATCATCATCATCTTCATCTTCAGCATCACTTCGATCATCTGTTTCTTCAGCCGACTGGCCATCGACTCTGACTAGTTTAGTTACCTGTGCGCGATTTCTGGAGCCAAAGTTAAAGCGACGAGTGCTTGCCGCTCTTGTTGTTGTTGTTGCTGTTGCTGTGGTTCTCTCTGTTGTTCTTGATGTGGCGGTGCTGCCTCTTGTGCGACTCAATTGAAAACGATTCTGAAAACGTCGTTTAGAATTAACGTCATTACCTATGTCATTTACAACACGCTCGGGTGCCCCACTCTCATCATCATTATCATCATCGTTATCATTATCATTAACATTAACATTAAAATAATCATTCTTATCCTTCTCCTCAATATCAATATCTGCCTCTAGACTATCATCATCTTGTGTATCATCATTATTATTAGCATTAACAGTGACTGTGACTTGTTTTTGTTTACTGTTTGTGTAAATGTATTGTTTTTCGTTTTTGTTGTTTTCGTTGCTGTTGTTCTTGTTTGTATTATTAGCATTAGAAAACTTAAAACGATTGTTTAAATAATTGGCTACGGTGCTGTTACTACGACTACGTTGTGTGCCAAAATTACGACTAGCTACGTTAAGTGCAGTGCTCTGATTAGTATTATTGTGGTTGTTATTAATGTTAGTTTTTGATACCTCATCATTCAGAATGTGAGCGTCTGCGTCGTCGTCACTGATTTGTGTCCGGGTCTGGGTAATAGTTTGAGTCTTTGCTGTTTGTCCATTACGTTGTCTACTGGCAAGTAACTGGCTACGAATTGAGCTGGGAGTTGTACTGCTCCTTGGCCTCTGCTCAACGGCCTCCTCGTACTCATCATCGTCATTATCCTCATTTTCATCCGCGTCCTCATTTTCATCCTCATCTTCATCGTCATCATCATTATTCTCATCCGGCTGATTTTCTTCATTGCGATTATATAGATTTCGATTAAATGTTACAAGATTACGTCGCGTACTGGAACTAAGTCTTATTGGCGTTGCTGTAGTTCGGCGCGCACCAAATTTAGGTAGATTTCGCTCTGTAGTGGATAACTGGCTTAAGCGTGAATCAAGTAGAGCCCGATGGCGGTTTGTTTGCAGAAATCCGCCTCGTGTTGTTAGGCTATCATCAACATCTTCATCATCATCAATGCTCGCCTCGTTGTCGCTCTCGTTATCAGTGTCAGAATCACCTATTGACTCGGTGGTTGTTGTCGTTGTCTGTCCCCTCCGAGTCAGTGGCAAGCGAGTACGTGTGCGGCTCAAGGCCGCAAATGGTCGACGTGTGCTAATCTCATCAGCGTTCGTTGCTCCCGGTGTTGTAACAACGGTTGCTGAGCTCTCTGTTGCGGTTCCATTGAAGCGGCGACGTGTTAAAAGTTGACGTCGCGCCGTGGGTCGATTACTGAACGTTCGTGTCGCTGATGTTGTAGATTCGATATCTCCGGCACCACGTATTTCCGCTGAGCTTTCTGCATCTTCGCTGATCTCGTTGGCCTTGCTGGGATTTACTGTTGTGGTGGTAATTGTTGTTGTATTGTACCGGCGACGTACAAAACTCTGGCGTCGTGATGTAGGTCCACTTTGTGTTGTGGCAGAGTTATCCTCTTCTTCTGTGGCATCTTTTGTTGCTGTTGTGACTGTTGTTGCATTAAAGCGACGGCGTATTGAAAGATTACGTCTAGATGTGGTTGTTTCTTCGGCACTTTTTACTACCTCCGAGTTATCTTCATTCTCGTGTACTTCGTTGGATTTGTTTTGACTAACTGATGTGCTGGTTGTTGTTCCATTGTACCGACGACGAATCAGAAGATTCCGCCTTGATGTAGTTGTTCCTTTGTCGCTATCATCACCTTTATCACTCGCTGTTGTGGTAGATACCAGAGTTGGATTGTCTTCTGTGGATCCGTTGTTTGTGCTTTCGATAGAATCGCCAGAATTTTTCTCATCATCATCGATATCTTCTACCCCATCCTTTTTCGTTGTGGTTGCATTAAAGCGACGGCGTATCAAAAGATTACGTCTAGATGTCGTTGTTTCTTCGGCACTTTTTACTACCTCCGAGTTATTTTCTTCCTCGTGTACTTCGTTGGATTTGTTTTGACTAGCTAATGTGGTAGTTAGTGTTCCATTGTACCGGCGACGTATCACAAGAGTACGCCTGGGTGTGCTTGTTTCTATCTCGCTATCTCCAGAATTACTTTTTACTCCAGAGCTATCGTCATCCCTATCACTCATTGTTGTGGTGGATTCTAGGACAGGACGCTGTGACGTTTCTCCGCTATTGTCTTCAGTGGATGCGGTTGTGTTTTCGATAGTATCACCAGAATTTTTATCATCATCATCGTCATCTTCAACACCAACATTTGTAGTTGTTGCTGAATTCGCTGTCGTGACATTAAAGCGCCTTCGTATCAGAACATTGCCTTTAGATGTGATTGGTTCATCTGTAGTTGGGTCACCATCTTCAGAACTACTGATTGTGCTTGAGCTATCTTCATCCTCGGGGATATCGGCTTGATTTTGGCTCGCTGTTGTGGTGGATGTTGTTGCATTATATCGACGGCGCACCACAATCTGGCGTCGTGGAGTTGGTTCGCTGCTGTCTTCTTTCGCTATGGATGTAGGTTCGCTACTTTCGTTCAAGTTTTGCTCATCGTCCTCAGCTTCTTTGTCTATATCAGCAGTTTCTGTGGTAGGAGCGCTTATCGTTTCATTGAAGCGTCTGCGTTTTGCAATAGGTGTAAGCGTTGTTCCTTTTAATGCACTTATGGAATCGATATTTCCAGGAATACCAGCTGTGCTTGAGATCTCCTCTGCTTCGTTGTTGACCTCATTGTCGACTATGCCTTGCTCTGTTGTTTCCGTGCGTGTTCCTGAATTAAATCGGTTCCGTATCAAAAGTTGGGCTCGTGCTGCGAGCTTATCAGTCGATTTTGCTGTGGTCGTGGAGTCCTGAACATTTGGACTACTGGTAACATCATCAGTTTGATCTATATCATTGTCTCCGTTATGTGTTGTTGTAGTGGTTGTTCTTGTTCCATTAAAACGTCGACGTATCAAAAGTTGACGACGACTAGTTTGCTCTGTGCTAGGGCTGGATTCGGTAGTTACACTCTCGCTATTGCCTACTTCGTTTTCATCGGCCAACTCAGCAAGAAGTTCATCGAGATCTTCATTTAGATCATCGTTTGCATCGGCAAAGCTTACTGGATCGGCATCACGATTTGCTGGTCTAACTGGCACTCTTCGATTGATTCCAAAATATGGACGAACCGTTGATCTCGTGCGGCTGGTGCTGCTTTCCGGGCTTGACGTGGTTGTTGTTGTCTTGTCGCCGCCTCTGCCACGAAAACGTTGAGAAAAAACTCTTTTGGTTGTTGTTTCTAGAAGTTGTTGTTCCTCCTCTGGGTCTGCAGTTGTAGTTGTTATTCTGGTGGCAATTCTGTCACGAAAGCGTTGAGATGGACGAAAGGCAGATCTTGGGGTGGTTGCCTCTAGCAGCTGTTGTTCCTCCTCTGGGTCTGCAGTTGTGGTTGTTGTCCTGGTGCCAACTCTGCCACGAAAACGTTGAGATGAACTATAGGCAGATCTTGGGGAGGTTGTATCTAGCAGCTGTTGCTCCTCCGCCTCATGTTCGATTACTTTAATTGTTGGCTGTAAACGCGTTCGATTTAATTGGGAATAAGTACGCAAGCCACGAGCATCTTCTGCAACGCGCTGTGCATCGTCTAAAATGGAGACCTGTATAAGATTTCGTAAGCTTTCATTTCTGCCTGTCGTCGGTAATAGCGTGGTTTTAAAAGTTTTGCCTTGCCGGCTATAATTTTCCTCCACGTCGTCTATATCTGCTGTCAACTCATTATCATCATAACTGTCATCATCAGCCGCAGCGGTAGTTTTGGTTATCAGCTCAGGTGATCCGATTAATTTTGCCCCCGGGTGACCTACGCTGACCCGGGGGTTTTCAATAAAAAATGACTCAGTTCGGAATTGATTTCGCGTGCCTGTTCCATAGCCAAACGACGCTCCTCATCTAGTCCTTGTGCATCGTTTTCCGTCTGCTCTAACGAATTAGTTGGCGTTCCATTGTCACTAACATTGAAGACATCATGGATTTGTTGCTGAATGTTTACAGAAGCGCGCTTACCGTCTTCTGGTGGCGCTGCAGTCTTATCAATGTATGTAATCGGAGAATCCTTGACGTATTGATAATATTTACGACGATGATATATTGGCAACGAGAGACTGTCCTCTGAGTTAGTTTGCGTATCTTCGTTATTGTCTTTTAGGAAATTCACTGCATTTGCAAACTGACGTTTCAAATCCTGCAAGTCATCTTCTTCAATAATTGCTGCAGGCTTGATTGTCGTTGTTGTTGTGGTAGTAGTTCTTGTTGTTGTAGTTGTTGTAGGTTTGGTGCTTGTTCTTAGACGCTTGATAAAGTTTTGCTTAACAGCTAGCTGCTGTGCAACTGTGGTTGACTCTTCTTCTGGCTCTGCTGCCGTTGTTGGAATATTTGTTGTTTTTATGGGTCGCTTAAAGGTTAACACACGTCTGGTTGTCGCTTCAGTGTCTGAAGCTGTTGTCGTAGATGGCGCCTTGGTTGTCGTAGATGGCGTCGTGGTTGTTGTTGTTGGCCGTTTGAATGCCAGACCTATACGACGAGTACTTGCTTCGTTCTCAATATTATCAGATTGTTTTTCAGTTGTCGTCCTTTCAGTTGTAGTCGTTGTGGGTCTTGGTCTAGTGGGTCTTGTGCGTACTGGCCGCCTTGTCGTTGTTTCCGTAGTTTCTGTATTGTCTAAGTCGTTCTCATCGGCCTGGTACACAAACTCCTCGACATCTTCGTGCTCGATGGTTTCCTTGGGCTTTTTCAGCAGGCGTCTGCGTATCGTCTTTGTCTCACTTGACGGCGTTTGTTTGGTGCGCTGTCCACGCGTCGAAAAGTCCAATGCCAGTAATGAGGATAAATCGTTGCTACGAAACTTGACGGAACCACGATTGCGTGTGATGATGCGTGGTGTGGTAGTGACCTCCGGCTGACTAATCTTATCATAGACATATTCATACTCGGCCGGTTTTTCTTGCACGGTCTTGGTGTGCACACGCTTCACTACTTTGCCACTATCAATTGTACGCACATAAGTGGTGCGAGTGCGTGTAACACCGTTACCCAGGGACTCGGTGTGGCTGGTGGTGCGATTGCGCACTGCCCCAAGTTGAGAGCGGCTGTTAAACTTCGATTGCGTTAAATTCTCATCGATCTGTATTTCTTCTGGTGTACTGCTTTCGATCTCTTCACTCTGTTGTGCGGAGGATGTCTTGTCAGTTCCTTCCTCCTTGTCCTGTGACGTTTCCTGTTGACTTGCAGCTTGCTGGGAAATTGTCCGATGCCGGTGCTGGTCGTGTTTGTATCTGACTTGCTTATTTGCATCCGTTGCCAGAAGCGAAGAGAGATCGCCCTGATTACGTGGTCGGTAGCTACCTCGGACAATTACTCGGCGTCTTGGAATTTTCGTCGTGGTTTCATTAACATCTGCAACATCAGCTTCATCATCGGCTTGTGTTGGGCTTGCTGTAGTGGTTGTTGTTGTTGCTCTAGTAGTGGTGCTGCTATGTCTTCTACTAGAGAGTGATCGTCGGGTGCTGCTAACTGGCACTGCAGTGGTTGTTGTTGAAGTGGTTGTTGTTGATGTGGTTGTTGGCACTGTACTCTCTGTACTTGTTGACATTCTGCTGCGGAACAAAGAGTGCCGTGGATACTGTTGAGTTGTACTATTAAGCTCCTCAATGGAGCGCTCAGTGGTTATTATCAAAGTGTTTGAGGCATTTTGTTGCTTGGTGGTCGAAGTACTGCTGCTTTCAGGAACAGATCTGGTTGTAGTTTCATTAGGAATCTCAGCCATTACATCAGCTGTTGTTGTTTTCGTGGAACCGCTTGTTGGCAACTCCGCGGCTTTATCCACATTAGTGGGGATTGTGGTAAACTCTAATATTTCTTCATCATTGAGGACAGGATTTTCTTGCAAAGATGGACTTTCAGTCACCGTTATGTCTTCCGTTGAGTCCTGTTCAGTTGCTGTATTGCTATCATCAGGTATGTCATTTGAAGCTGGAGCTCTAGTCTTGCCACGAGCCACTATGGGTGGCTCATCATCAATTATCTCCGCTGCAATATTCTCATCCTCAATAGTTATCGTCGTTGTCTCCGCAATACGACCACCTCGCGCTACGGGTTGCTGAATGTTCTTTGATTGGTTAGATTCGCCAGGGTTGCGTATGAAGCCGGAGCTGCGATCTTCGCTAAGATGGGCTCCTGTATTGTCGCGAGTTATGGCATTGTAGTGTATCTGTTCATCGGCACTACTGCGACTAGAACTACGATTAATGCTTTGGTAGGTACGTTTGCCAGCTGATCCAGCTAGATCAGATTCAATCTTTGAATTCGATTGACTAGAAGTACGTCCTATATGTTTTCTACCGGATTCAGCACTTGTTGACTCTAAGTCTGCTGTAGCAGCAGCCAAAGATTTATTAACGATATCCTCTTGGGACCGACTAGAAGTACGACTAATGCTTTGGTAGTTTCGTTTGCCAGTTGATCCGGTTGATGTCAGTTCGAATTCAAGCCTTGAATCGGCTTGATCGGATTCAGCAGTTGTTGACTCTACGTCTGCAGTAGCAGTACTGTCATGCTTTAATGTTTCGTTAATGAGTTCCTCTTCGATCCCACCGGAAGTACGACTAATGCTTTGATAGTTACGCTTGCCAGTTGACACAGTTGATGTCAGTTCGGATTCAACCTTTAAATTGGCTTGATCGGACGCAGCGGATGTTGACTCTACGTCTGCGGTAGCAGCTCCTAACCGACTAGAAATACGATTGGTGCTGTGATGGCTGCCTATTGATGTTATCGGCGAGTTGATCGTTGTTGTTTCGATCTCCTCATCTAAATCGGTATCCTGCTCCGTTGAGGTTAGATGGCGACTCCGATAATTACCGCCATTGATCGCCAGTCGCTTGCCAGCATACCTACGTGAGTCTTTGTTGTCCTTGGTGTCGAGAGCATTGGGGGCTTTGGCGGCCGTGCCCTCTGAAAATCGCGAAGGTAGACGCGCGTCGCGCCACATGTATTTAATTTTGTTGTTGCTGTTGTTGTTTTGATCGTCATCTTTAGTAGGACTTAAATTAATGGTGCTAACTACGTCATGCCTTAAGATATTGCTACCATTACCATTAGCTACGTCTAAGTCAGCTACAATGTGTGTGCGTGTTGCGTTTGTTGCTGTTGTTGTTGCTTTTAATTGGGGCGTTGTTGTTGGTTGCTTGGTGCTTGTGCTAGGGTCCAACAACAACTCTTGACTAGTTTTGGCACTCACCTTGGGCCTATCCAATTTGGATAGACGAA
Source organism: Drosophila picticornis (assembly GCA_035043845.1). Taxonomy (NCBI): domain Eukaryota; kingdom Metazoa; phylum Arthropoda; class Insecta; order Diptera; family Drosophilidae; genus Drosophila; species Drosophila picticornis. The sequence goes on along the minus strand of JAWNMR010000492.1, from coordinate 13,651,879 downwards.
TTTTGCCTATGCTCGCAATGTCATCGTTTTGTGTTTTGTTTACTTTATCGTTATTGTTATCGTTATCATTATTGTTATCGTTATTGTTAACAGTGCTGGTTGTTGTTGTGGTAGGTTGTTGTTTAGTAGGTCGTGTTCGACGTCTGGGATAACCAAAGGGTCTTGGACTAGAAATGCTGCTAGTTGGGCTTACAGGTAGTTCGGTTGTAGTCGGTTCAGGTTGTTGTTGTTGGGTTCTTTGTGGTTGCCTTCGACCAGAGTAAGTGTTTCTAATGCTAGTTACAGTACCGTTAGAGTTACCACCAACATTGGGACTAGCTTCATTGTTGACTGCATCTGCGCTGTTCTTTTTGTCGCTGTTTACACGTCGGCGAATTGTGGTGTACTTCGATTGTGTCTTAGATGTTGTTACCTTATTTGTATCAATATTGTTTCTTATCTTGTCATCGTCATCATTGTCATCGTCGTCGTCATTGTTGTCATCGTTGTCGTTGTCAATGCTGTTGTGTTTGCTATTAACTGTTGTTCTTGTTCTTGCCAGTTCAGACTCCGTTGTCGTTATTGTGGTCGTTGATGTCGTTGTTGTTGGTGCAACTTGTGCCAGGTTGTTAATCCTTAAATCAAGGGTGGGGATCAGGGAAGCATCGCTTGGCGGCATTGTTGTAAATTGTGGCTCTAACATATTGTTAATGCCATCAGCCAGACTCAAGGCGTCAATGCCAGTGGTTATTGTTTGGATAGTGGATGCTATAGTTGGTGTGGGTGTGGGTGTGGTTGTGGGTGTGGTTGTGGATGTGGGTGTGGGTGTGGGCGAGGTGGGTGTGGTTGTGGTGGTTTGGATGTTAGTATTGCTCGTTGTGAGCGGTATGCTAGTGCTTTCAATTGGTTCAGTGGTTTCGTTAGTGATTGTTGTATCTGGTTGTGGTTGGGTGGTGGTAGAGGTGATTGGTGCTGCTGTGGTTGCTAGTACGTTATTAGTTTTCACACTGTTGCTGCTGTTGTTGTTGTAGTTGGTGGTGGTGGTGGTGGTGCTCGCCTTGGCAGTCTCAGTGCCGGTGACTGTTGTTGTGGTTGTTGTTTCTGGTGTTGTTTCTGGTGTTGTTGTTGTGGTTCTGCGGCCAATGCTCGCGTATTTACGTGTATTTGTTGTTGTGGTTGTTGCTGTGCTGCTTTGATTTGTTTGTACCGTTACATTTTTATGTTGTGGCTCATCTTCATATTCCTCGTCATCCTCATCAGCATCCTCGATATCGACACTTGCTGCGCCGCTGCTCTTTGTGGGTCTTGTCCGTTCAAGGTATTTGTAGCTACACGAAGAGAAACAGAGAGAGGAGTGTGTGAGTCTGCGTGCAAAATACGCATTCAAAAACATATGTACAAGTACTTTAAGTATATATAGATTCATAATCAGCATTCTGGACATGTTTATCTGTCTGCTTGTTTGTCTTAACTTGGAATGGAATGGAACTATGTATATGTAAGTATTCGAACGGATCTGACCACTATCTCATTAAAAGATGAATTCTTTTCTGAAAAACTTGTCAGCAGGATATCCAAACCAAACTCACTAATTATGAGTATTATTCTGCTCCCTACATTTTGGAGCCATAGTCAACATTGGATCACTATGTAATTTAGTTTCCATAGAAAAATTTTAAAATTTTTTTTTAATTTATAATGAAATTCAGATTTGAGCAAGTGGACTCTGTCTTGTAAGGGTATGTAATCTTCAATTTGGCTTCCTTCTTGTTTGAACTTACCGATTCGTTGTCGAGCTAACTAATACGCCAGCTGTGTCCGAAGCAGTACTTTCTGGACGCTCCGTGGTGCGACCACGTGTACGGCTCAGTGTAGCGTAGTGCTTTGTCTGAGTCTGCTCCTTGATAACAGGAGCGACCTGTTCCTCCTCCAGCTCAGTCACCGATTCAATAGGCACTGCTGACGTTGTTGACGGCCTGGAACGCCTTAGACTTGTGTACGATGGCGTTGCAGAGCTAAACGGACGCCTGGTTGTTTCTGCCGGTTGCTGTTTAGGCTGAGATGAATCCTCTCTCTCATCAATCTCATCGTCGGAGTTGTTGTCGGTTGCTTGGTCATCGCGTGTGGCGGTGCCACGATTGCGATTAATGGTCACATATTGTTTGCGCTCCTTGAGAAAACCATCGAATTCGGCCAGCTGCTCCAGTCCCTCGTTTTGCGGTCCTTGACGACTGTTCCCACGCAGCACAGATGAGTATTTAGAATTGTTGATCTGTGAGCTGCTCTCGTCCGTAGTGCTGCCCGACTCAGCCGTTCCGCTGGACTGTATTTTAAACGTATTAAAGCGATTGCGTGTAAATGTGCCCAGTGTTCCCGGTCGACTCAGAACTCTGTCATACAGAGACTTGCTGATGGTTGAGGGCGTTGTCTGTACACCGCTGGCCGAGTTCTCTTTGAGCGTAATGGTACCATCTTTGTTACGCAGCAAATGCTTCTCCAGCTGCTCAACGCCACCGACCTTGCGTATTAGATCAATTAGTTCCTTGATGACCTGAGGATCCTCCTCAGCATCGCTGCCAAGCTTGCCCAAATTTGGTGAATCATTGCCATCCTCTTCGTATTCAAGCACCTCCTCTTCTGCTGGTGTTGTGGTTCTTGCTGTTGTGGTTCTGCTGGTGGTGCTCGTGATTCGTGGATAGACCGGACGAGCCACAGGCGCTGCAGTAACACGGTTGTAGCTACTCGTGGGTCGTGCTGTTGTTGTCGTTGTGCTTGTCGAGCTTACGGGCGGAGCGGTTGTCGATCTGTGTAAGAGCAGTTAATAAATGAATCATTTTGTGATTTACAACGAGCAGGCTCTAATTATTTAAATATTACTTTCAATTTCAAGGCAACCCGTCATTCAATTGTATTTCGCTGCAGTGTTTTCAAAATAAGTCTAAAGTTAAAGTCTAAAAGTCTTCTTAATAAGTTTGAGGTCGACTGTTGCCGAATAAAGACGATCAATATTATTTATGCACTAGAAGACAATTTAATGAGCTTAAGAATATTCTGATGATAATTAATCGTGCACCAAAACAACTTTGACTCTACCCCATTTACCATTCCTATTGTGGATTTCAAATAATAATGCTGCCATTATTACAAGATACAAGAGTATTTAGGTTTCTATATGTAGATATCAGGCACAAGTGACTTACTTCTTGGTCTTGCATGGCACATTGCGAGCAAAGTCGCAAGAGTCGGCAGCGGGATTGAAGTATAGACCAGAGGGGCAAGTAAATTGATGGGCCACAATGCCCAGTCCGGATGGACCACTATCCAAACACCAGTAGTACTTCTTGCAGTCGCGAGGATGTTGGAAAAAGCCCTCTTCCTCGCACTTGAAATCGGAGCCAGGATCAGGCGTTGTTGGTGGTGGTGGCGTTGTCGACCCACGTCCACCAATGTACAGCGATTGTCCCTCGACCTCGGTCAATTTAATTGTGGTGCTTGGCCCAGCTGTTGTTGTGCTGCTTGCCGGTCTTCGACCTGCGCTGGGTCGTCTTGGGGATGCCTCCGGCTTGGAGGTTACACGATTTCTGTTGCTGTTGCCTTCATTGTCACGACTTCTCGATCGCAATGGTTTCTGTGGTGCACTTGGCTTAGCCACCTCATTGATGCCCAGACTGCGACAGAGAGATGAAGATAGATAGAGAGAGATGGAGAAGAAAATGTTTAGTTAAGTATTGGGTAATGAGAGTACTTTACTTATGATAGGTTAAACCTTTTGTGCAGGGTATCTCATAGAGAAGCCCTCTCGGCGAGAGTATTTAACTTTTTTATAAATAATATAATTAACTACTTATAGCACACCAAATATTGAATTCAACTAAAGTATTTTCCAATTATTCAACTCACCCGTACGCATCCAGCATAGCCTCCTTGGCCGCCTCAATTAATGGATACGGTTTACCGCTGCATGTGCCTCGGAAATCATCGTTGTCAATGGCCCAGAACATAATACCACCTAGTCCGTGGGCGACAACATATTCGGCTTTCTTGCGCACAATGGCTTCATCGTCGTAACCAACCCACTGATTGCGTCTATAGGCATAGGGACCCATAATATTGGCGTTAGGCTGTACGACAGTCCACTCGGGATCATCCTTAAGCGTTTGACAAATCTTAATAATGCACAATTTACACAATTAGAGAGGTTGATTGGCGTACAAATGTAGATATGATTAAATTACCTCGTAGTAAGCCAAGTAGCCCTTCTCTCTGGTGGCGTCACCCTGTTCGCCCGGTCCCTCGGATGGCGCACCGAGTTCAGTGCTTTCTTCATTAATGAGTGTGTAGGAACGACCGTATGTGGGTATGCCCAATACCAACTTGTCACGATCTGCTCCAGCCTTCAGATAATATTTGATTGAATAGTCCTGTCGGGTAAAAATAAATATACATCATAATCTTTAGGCAGAGAGATAGAGTCACACTTACAATATTCAACTCAGCATCATAGTTATATTCGGAATCATCCTCCAGCGAATAAAGGGGCGCATGATGATTTACGGATGGCTCATGTGACGAATGAAAATCATAGGTCAACACATTAAACCAATCCAGATACTTGTTCAGCTTGGGCACATCGTAACCCTTGTCAATATACTCAATGCCAGCGGGCACGGCCATAGTCAACAGCAATCTTGTACGTCCGGTTTTCTCCGCCTCGCGCTCAAACTCCGCCCTCAACTCCTGCACAAATTGAGCATAGTTGTCGCGATCACGCGACTTGCCGCCCTCACGATGTGCTGGGTATTCCCAATCCAAATCGATGCCATCGAAATGATTCTGACGCAGGAACTTCAATATATTCTTAATGAAATGCTGGCGCCGGTCACCACTGGCAACCAGCGGTGAGAAGCGTGAAGAGGCCTCGTTCCAGCCGCCAATGGCAATCATCGTTTTCAGCTGCTTGTTGTACGTTTTGAGGCCAGTGAATTTAGCATAGCCACCTGCGGAAATTCATCATGGGAAATAGGAGATGTGAGTGAAAGCAACAGCAAGGCGGAAATTAAAAGTCAAGTTGGGTTGCAAAATATTTGTGTTGTTGTTGTTATTGTTGAGTGGCAATTGCTAATGGAATTTAGCATGTGGGTGTATGGGGCGTGTCTAGCTTACCCTGCTCAATATCCTGATACTTGTCAAATGGCTTCATTTGATTATCCTTGGTAAATCCGCCGAATGCGTACACCAAATGTGTACACAAATATGGATTTATATTTTGCGGATTAAATTTGGCTGTCCCCGGGCGATAAACACTCCAGTTCGTATAATAACAAACCACTCGACCCTCACTGCTGGCAACTGCAAATGTTAACATATAATTTCAGAGTACAGATAACAACAGATTTCTTCGATTGATAAACTCACCATTGATGCAATAAGCCAACGCGCAGAGAAGGAAGAGCGTTTGCCAGGCCGCTCCTGGCCGTAACTGTACCGGGAATAAAGGAAAAACAAAAAACACATGTTGTATTTAAGAAACATCAGGAAGTCAAAAATGTAGTAAATGCGTATGAAAGTTTGACATAAGCTCAGCATTGACACAGTGACATTAATGGAATGGAATTAAATACACAAACAAATGTCACCACTACTACCAATACTGCTACTACATCAACGAGACAATCCATCGCCGTAACAAAAAGGTATCATTGAATCTATTGAATCATAACAAAATTCCCATGAAGGTCGACTGCGAATACGAACTGCAGCAGTCCATCACAAAAACTCGAAAAGCTGACAAAAAAAAAGAAACAAAAACAAGTTACACAACCTCATGAATTTTATATGCAAATTCCATAACTTAATGAAATTCAAGCAACAACATTTTTGTATTTTTTTTTGTATACGGTGAGAAGACGCAGAAGCCGTCGCATTGGGCGCTGCCAATAAGGAAGCCACAACACCAAACACCAGTTCCCAATGCCAATAATCACATTGTAGTATGTTGTTTTCGCTGCATTACATAAACACATATTTTTGGCAATTAGGGCAAATGCTTGAGCGCAGATCGAAGTCTATTCGAGTGACTCAGCTTCATAAATTTTTTTTATTTTCCGCTCAATCAAAGACAAAGTCGAAATAAACTAAGTATACATACAGACATACACATATATGTACATGTTATATATGTTTGCAAATGTATTTGAGAAACGGATTTTTAAATCAAAACGCCAAAGTTTTGTAAGATTATAAAGAAACAACAACGCAAATAACCCAAACTACACACACACACATAAATGTATATATATATATATATATATATAAGATTTATATATATACATATCTCCCTTATACGCAGTCGCATTTTGGTCAGCAGCGTATAAAAAAAAAACTAAAAATTACATAAGCAAAACCAGACAACAACAAAAAAACTTGTAGCTTGTAGTTGCTTTGTGCATGTATGTGAACCATGCCGGTTTTGGCTTACACACGCACACACACAGACACACACACACACACGTACACGCACACACACATACACTCACACACACACACATATACATATATTCACTCACATGCCTTTCATTGATCGAAGCTAAACTAAACCTTAAAAAAATGATATATAAAAATTTGTATTTTATGTTGGCCAGGTTAATGTTTTTCTACTTTTTTGCCAATTAGTTCGGCTGTAAAAATACGTTTTCTATTTCATTAATTACGGGGGATATACCAGGAACATTTTTTTTTTCATTTTTAAATTTTTTTTTATGATAATGATATACCGACAAGAGTGCAGTAGTTAGATTGGTAAAAATATTATCTTACGATCAAATTGGCTTCAAAGTGAAAGTTCTTCTTAAATGGCCAAAAGATTTCTCACAATTTAGCAACTATGCTGAGAAGCGTTAGAAATAGTATCAAGTCATGCACACACTTAAAGCGAATGCAATCCAACATTATTGAATGTGAGTGAGTACTTTTGCCTCGAACGGCGATTATGGACTCTAGTTAATTGATACGTGGAAATGTTGCCATGAAGACCCACAAACAAAAAAAAAAAAAAAAAAATGAAATAAATAAAAAAGCAAATAAAACAACAAGAAACACATATTTGTTTGGCTCAAACAAAAAAATACAACCATCGGCAACGCTTGCGCTACAAAAGCTTTCCCCTCAAGCCAAAATCAAAAGCCGTAAGCCATAAGTCAAAGCCGTATCCATATCCGGCACAAGTTGGAGTGTGCCATTTGCCGGGCACTTGTGGGACACAAGCGTTCTCTCGATTGCCTTAAGAGCGGGAAGTGCATTTGGTGTTTTGTTTTTGCTTTTAAAAGTGACATATTTACCCAGTGCCTGAGTGAAGACCACGATACATTTGAATGGGCCGACAGCGGCAAGCAAGACCAACAACAATTGCTTATGGGACGCCTGACAATTTACATTTATATATAGCCATAATTAACATTAGTTGCTGCTGTTGTTATTGCTGTTGTTGTTGCTGTTGTCGTACGCATTGCTTAACATTTCTTTATTGTCGATGCCGAAATGAAATGCGAATGCAGGCAGCTGTTTACAAAACTCGAAACGAGTATTGCATACACATGTTCATACGATGTCTGTACAAATGGCATACCAAAAACTTTAGGAAAAAAAAATAAAAGACAAAATGAAAATATCCAAATAAAATGTCAACAATTCAGATTGTACAATGCGCATGCGCATTGATTGGCTCGACGATTGACAAATTTGTCGAACTGACGCCAAACGCATAACGCAACAACAACAAAATTACGAAAAAGAGCAGCACAGATATGTACTAATGTACAGATGTATGTACAGATAAGTACTTGAGGCAAATGCAACATTTGCCAAAATGGATTTTAATTGAGTCGAGCGCTTTGGCAATTAAAAGCACACCAACTCTCAATGCGGAGTGACGGGCCAAGACAGGTCGGCCCAGGGCGGGACTAAGCTGTTGCCGCAGGGCGACTGCAGCGACAACAACTTTGACTGCAACTGCAACAGCAATAGAAATAGCAGCACTAGAAACAGTTGTAATTTGAACACGAAACATGCAGCCAAATTCGAGAATCAGTTTAAATGAGTTAGCCCAGAAACAGAAATGGATTCGAAGTCAAAGACGGTGCTGCTGCAGTTGCTGCTTGGTGGTCCCCAAACCAAACAATTTACGGCCAGCAAGTTTTGCTGATGATGTCGACAAGTTGCAACACTGGGGCACCAAAACGGCCGCAGCGGCCGGACAATTGTAGCATATACATACATATATCTCTCTATACATCTATGTTTATATATATATATATATGTGTGTGTGTGTGTGTCTACCCAAAGCGGCAACTGCAACTGCAACTGCAGCTGGGAGCCCGTTGCTTATGTAAGTGATGGCCGCAAGTCTGCGTTACGCCTGCAAAACGATTGCGTACAAGCTGCATACTCAAAACTGCTTACATACATGCATACATACTTGCGTACATACATGCATACATACACTACATACGTGCACACATTTGCAATTTCTCATCTAAAGTTGTTGCTGTTTCTGTTTATGTTGTTGAAGTCACAGTTTACTATGCTACTGTTGTCGTTGTTGCTGCTGTTGTTGCTGCTGTTGCTTCTGTTGCTGCTGCCGTTGTTGCTGTTGTCGTTTGTTCACTTTTGCATAAAGCCTGCGTTGGCTTAGCCTTGAAAATGAAACTGGCTATTAAAAAAACCACAACAATTATTTATATATTTATAATTATATTGTTGTTGCTCTGGTTGTGCTCCAAAGTGGAACATTGCGGCTTTAGTTGCATTTTATTGCAGTTGATTTTGCCATTGTTGTTGTTTACATAGAATTGATAGTCGGCTCTGCCTGAGTTGATTGCCAATAATTTTTATTAGTGAATATTTATATTATTCCAGCGCCACAAGGGAGAGTCTCTCCCTGAATTCGATTACCGACGGGACTCCAGATATATTCCAGTATATAAAAAATTACTGGAGCCTACGCAAAGCACTTATAACAAGTAAAAACGACGATATGCGATATACCCTGAACTGTTAAGCGTATTACAATTTTATTGGCAAATTTCACTCAAATGTATTCAGGTAAATGGGATCAGGGTATAAGAAGAGGTCACCACACAATAAACAATAATGTTTAAAATAAATTCAATAATTCACACAATTAATTATTGCTAACAATATTTGTTTTATTATTTGTTAATAAACCTTTTTCTTAATAAATGTTTTTTTATATTAATTTTTATTAAGGTACTTTGCAGTTTATGTAAATTTATATATTCTTTTTAAAGGCTAAAGAGACTGGGCATATTTTTGAGGCTAGTAACTTCCTGCTCAACGTTGATTTAAGTATATTTTGGCATTTTTTCTTGCACGCCCTTCGACATTTGTTAGACAATGGCCCATTCATAATCCAAGCTGGTGTCAACTAGGTCTTGGTGCCTGAGAGCAATTTGAAAGCCGAATCACAGGCAGATAACACACACACACACACACACACACACACGTACACACAGCCATAACAAGCCAAAAAAGATGACTGGCTAACAAAGGGAGTGAGTGGTTAAGTTCTGCGTTCACTCAACTCCACTCAGCACAACTCAACGCAAGTCAAACAAATTTAAAGACATCAGTGTTTGGTGGAAATATTCGGTGCTGATAGTGCACGTAGTTGCCTGGTCAGAATGTGCTGCACGTCATGTCACGTAACGGCACGCTTCACAGACCCTGAGCGTCACACAATGTCAACGCCCCAAAAGATCAATGTCTGTTGAAGTTGCGTATATGCCAGGGGCGCCGCCGCACCCGTTTACAGTCGAACGAAAGGCGCTCAGAGCGGTAAGCGGCGGCTTGTGTACCAAGCGAGAGAGAGAGACACACACAAGAGTTGTGTAATCAAAAAGTTGAACATTTGAAATTTGGAATTAAAGTGCAACCAGCCAAGCGCAAGGCACAAGGCACAAGGCACAAGACACAGGCACAGACACTTGCCGCGAAGCTCCGGGATCCGGGCTCCGGGATCCGGGCTCCGGGATCCGGGCTCTGGGCTCTGGGCTCCGTTCTCGGTGCTCGAGTTTTGGCAGTGTAGTGCGCCAGTGGATGAGGGTGTGCCAGTTACAGTTACAAAACACACAACACACAACAACAAATGTCCCAGATGAGTGGCATGGGCATGGGCGATAAGCTGTTTGCATTAGGCCCGCAATTTTTGCCGGGATTTATGCCGTGTGAATGTTCAAGTCCCATTGTTGGGCCAATCAGCCTACCAACAACCAACAGTCAACTTCTTTTCGTGCGAAATTTACTTATGACCCAAGGTATTTTCAATTAAGCAACTACCATGCGAATAAATCATGGCCAGTTAGTTTGTTAGCCAGTTAGTCAGAACAAAAGACCCAAAGCGGCATCCATTATTCGAATGATGATGATGGATGTTAAGATACAAAATCACACTGAGATCTGTTCATCCACAAGTGAACTTTCATCACCGGTTTGCCATATCGGGGGCTGCTGGTGAAATCCAGCTGCTCCTGTCTTCTCAACAAATACCAAAATAAAAAATCAAACAAAATACAAATAAACACTGGCGATATCTAAAATGGAAATTAAGAGTTAGCAGCAGAAGTCACTGGAGTCGATGTCGGCGGTGGCGTCGGTGTCAGTGTCAGTGGAGTGCAGGGCATTGACATTGACTGGATGCAACCAGTTCCACAGTCGACTCCTTTGCTTTCTTAATCCCGCCTATTGGCGTCAGTCAGTTGCGAAGTGAGCCGAAAAAAAGCGAAAGTTGCTATCATCATCTGCGACATTGACGATATCTCGACTCGCCGGATGTCCAGCAAAATGAGCAAACAGCACTCACAGATTGTTTCGAGGGTGAGAAGATGATTGCCAACAGTTGGCAGTTGGCACTGTTGCCACTGAGATTGGGTCAACATTGGCGATTCAGCGATGCGACGCACCCAAAAAAAGAAAAGTCGAGATCGACTTTTCGCTCGACGATGTAGTTTTCCAACACACACACACACACACACACACACAAACAACTCGTCTGCCCGGCTCTCTATAATGCCTATTGAAAGATTGTGAAATTGAACTGTCTGTCCTCAGTTGAAAGCGGTTGATGCCTCTTCTCTTATCAAGGCCGATCGATCCCAACAAATATATAAAAAATCAGCAAGCCTGATTAGGTTTATATATTCGTCTGCTGCTGAACGATGATAGCTGGTTTTTGCTCATCTCTGCTCAGTTTAAGTGAAGACTTTTGCCAGTGATGCCTTGGCTACATTTTGCAGCGTGTATTCCTCATACAAGTTGTTCCAAACGTTGAAACGATTTTAATTATAACATGAAGCCAATTTCAATCGTATAAAAAATCAAACGTTAAATGTCAAAGCTACACTGCAGTTCAAATTAAGTAATTTATTTATTTATTCAAAGCAGCAGCTAAGAGAACATAAAAGATTTTGAGTCACTCTTAAAGAATTTCAATGACTGCCGGAAAGCCGTTTGAAGTGACCAAGCGAGATACTTTTGTTATTTGTATTTTTAGTAACCAATAAGCTTAAGCATTTTCCAAGGAACAAAAAAAAATAAAAAGGACCAACAACAACCAGACCAATTTATTTTTATACATCTTCCGTTCAGATGCAGTTAAGCGCAATCCAAGTAATCTGCACACATGTGGCACATATCAAGGTGGGGCATCCAAGACTGTGGCTAGTAAGTGTGTGGAGCGAATGCTGGGATATGTCCGCAGCAGCACAAAATACTTGTGTGTCAAAAAATCATGAAATTAATTATTCGCCTGAATGTCTGTTTCTCAGTTTTGAGACGCTCTTGCTGAAACATGAAATGCAAATCTTGTTCACATTTGTGTAGAGACTTGGTGATTTCCTTTAATCTTGAATAAATCGAATTAGGAATATCAATATAAGTCGCCATTTGATTGGCTGATGTTGAGCTAGGCATTTGAATGACAGAGTGGTGAAATTGAAGTGAAATATGCATTATATGTGAAGTATTCAATAAGGTGGCCGCCACACCGGCGATTGCTTTCCATGTCAAGATTTTGCAAGCGCAGTTTTTGGTTATATGTTTAAATGAGCAAATGAATTCAAGTTTGTCAAACTTGCAAAAGTCTGATACAGTTTTAACGGATATGTGAAAATCAACAGAAAAAATAATCGGCAGAAACAGTTTGAAAAAGTGGCATGGCATCAAGTATGCCAGAAGTACCACTCCTAAAAATAGTTTTATATGTATAATTTAAATTGAGGATTAAAACATTGGTCTGAAGATCTTCAGCATGTAGTCTGAAGAGTTACATGTACCGCAATGTCAGCCTGACTGGTTTAGTGTCAGCCAAGTAACAAATGAGTCTCGATAGAAAGTCATCTGTAAGCTGTTTACGGAGCGATATAAACATATTTTTTTGTTTTTTTTTATTGTTTTTGTTTAGTTTTTCTTTTCCAAAGTGAGATATCGTGTTCACCGTGGCAGTTATTGAATTATCATCGGTGTCATTTTCACAGGTGAAATTTGCAAAGTCCAAATGTTTAACATACAATTTGTCAAAGTGGTTGTCGACTAGATTACCGGTCGCTGCATGCCCCGTTGGCCATTTGAGTTACGTCAAGCCACAAGCTGGCTTAATGAATGCATCATGATCGGGTGAAAGCCGATCCGTATCAAAAACCAAAAAAAAAAGGCACAGAACGAGCCAAAAGTTGAATAATCTGAGTTGCTATTTTACACTCATCGAGAGCAATTAAACACGAAATACGCATTTCATCGATTAATTAGTGCAATACTCTCAAGTGAAATCGAAAGTCGAAAAATGTCAAATGAGAAGTGGAGTCAACAAGTCAAAGTTGGGCCAGTCTCAACGCTTGCTCACCAATTACCACTCACGATTAATGATAATTAGCAAACTGAATTAGCAACAGCAAAAATGTTATATGGCTTAAAAGAAAAACAAAAAAAAAAGCAACCATTTGTTGAAGCGGCATCTGCACCAGTTATGTCATATTAAGGGAGAAACACAAAAGCCACAGTAAAGAAATTGTAAAAAATAAACTTGGCTTATATCTGGCTGCTTGTCAGCCCTTTCAAATGGACGAGCTAGTATATCATATATGTATATATGTATATATATATATGTATATAATTTAGTTAAAGCGTGTTTCCCAGTACTTTCAGTTATGTGGAAATCGTGGCACATCCGGCCAGCCAACGAAACCATGATGCATCCAAATGATATGGAAAGCTTAGTGTCCAAACTGATTTGAAAATAATATTATATGAATTAGTCGGCTGACTTTTAATGCTTTTTCAAAGTTAAAGAGATCGGCTAAGAAATGCGTGCCATCAGCTCCGATTGAACACAGTGAAATTCATCTCGCGGACCATAAAGATGCTGACCATTGTTGACCAAAGATTAAATGAAGTCTCCATTATAGCATCTAGCAATGACTTGACTTATTATTCAAGCAGGCAAATAACACGAAAAGGAAGATGTCTGATTTGTACTTCAGATACCACAGTAGAAAGGTGTATAAAAAAAACTAAGGCGGATCGAGGATGTCCACTGATCGATGGCATTCTTTCTATTTTTGAGAGTAGTCTGAAAAACCAAAGTGTAGATGACTGACTTAGTCTCCATGCCCAGCAGGTATGGTTCAGGTTATACATGTACTCTATCGATTTGGAGTGATTCATTTTATGTGCAAATGCAATCACATTCTTTCAGTAAATACCAATTGGGGGTCACTCTGTCTGTCGCTTGTCGGTCCATTGGCACTGAAAGTCCAAGTGCCAGGAATTTTTCAGCATGTGCTGCATGCTAGTATTTTTTTCTCTCTTTATTGTTTCTTTTTTTTTTTTGTTGTTTTTTTTGCTCGACACAAACAAGTTTAAATGCTGCCCCCTTGCAGTACGGCCTGGTGATTTTTATGTGTTTTCTCTTGGCTTTGCTTGCCTTTAAAACATTAATTTATAACTTTGCTTTTGCCTCACATTGCGCGGCCAAACAGGGCGACCTTCAAGCCGATGTATATGAATATGTATATATGAATATATATGCATATTATCAGTTACTGCTGCGAATAGTACGCTGAAACAAATGACCAGTCCGGGCAACAACTGACTGATGTTATGCGATTGATACGCTTGCAGAATCACATTTCAGTATAATTTCCTTCAAAACTGCCGAATAAACATGAACTGAATGAACAAAAGATGCAAATCGTTTTGACAAAGATTCATTTATATGCATAGAAACCAAAATCAATGATCTGTCCATCTGTATCCCATTGCATGAAATGTACTTTGTAAAATGTCATTAGTGATGGTTGTTAATAAAAACTCAACTTTGTTGACCAAAAATAGCATATGACATAATTGTATAATATAATTGTATAGATGAATTTAGTAATAATTAATTGGTAATAATTCAGTATTATAAATTGATTACTCCCCAAGTTATTCACTCTCTTCACTTAAACTAAGCAATTCTCATATTCTTTTCATTTTAGACTTCCAGTTTCAAAAGTGAATTACTTAAGTTATGTATTAGCATAATTGATTAATACGGGCATCTTCATCTGAATAAGTTATCTGAAATTCTTAAAGCCAAACCACATTGAATCTTGAATTAGAATTAGCAGCAGCATTAGGAACATGTTAATGATTTGCATGGCGAGCCAACTTATGTATATAATGGGACTGAGTCATCTAAGAGAGTATCTACAGTGCTTCGAGGCTATCTATTGTAGCCACAGACACAGACACGCACGCACAGCTCGTGTGGTCCTCCTGCAGACTGCACTGGCAACCATCAGAAGCTGCCGTTGAAGTTGACGTTGACGTAACGAGGCATTTGTTAATGGGGCCAACGATGCTGGAGAATGAGTGTGTATCTGACAGATACATTACAAGCAATGGATTTGACTGCTGGCTGATGGCTGACTGCCGACAAAACAGTTTTGCTGGAATTTCAAGCCACGCGGTTTAATTGGCAAACCGGTAACTTAATCAGTACCCCCCACCCTCCCTCTGAGCTGAGACTAGCAGCACAAAAATGTCAGAGATACAAATAAGCGACGAGCCAAAAGCGCGTGTGATCAAATTTAAATAAACCACACAAGCCATGCAGCATTCACTTTTCTATTGGCTTTACTTTGACGCCTTTTGCGTCACTCCAACTCGCAATTGTTTTGATTATTTGCAAGTCTTAATAGAAAAAATGCACATCAGTTGCTGCTGCAGCTGCAGTTGCAGATGAGATTTGATTTTGTATTTCTTATTTTGGGTAAAATTGTGTCCGTAGTTGAATAAGTTCAGTGTCATTGTCTGCGCCCAGCAAATGGCAACCGTAATAGATGAGCAGCAACAGCAGAAAGTGTTAACAATGTTGCATTTTGCGTTGGTTGACTTTGCCGCATATTTAATGCTGCACGGCATTTGCAACATTTGCACACCCGCCGCCAGAGAAGAGATTTAAATATGGAGAGTTGGGCTACGCCTTGAATGATGATGTTGCTCATGACGCTGCATTGAGGGTGCAACATTTCCGCTTACATTTCAATGTGAAGTGCTTGCACACACGCACACACAGAGATACAGAGACAGAGAGACACACACATAGAGAGACACACCCATATGCAGATACTTGCGCTTCCGAGTTATGGGAAACGCTTATGAAACAGGGCGCATGTATTTGCCACACGCATATTTCAATGCTGACATCAAATCAGCTCGAGCGATGATGATGCTGATGAGCGTTTATTCCGTCTTGGACACTTGTCGCAATAAACTTGTTTCGCCTCCGCTCAAAAGTTATTTGTAAGGTAGCGCAAAAAAAGCAGAAAAAAAGAAGACACATGTACAACAATAAACACAGACCCAAAAATAATCTATAACAAAAACAAATGCACAAAGCCAAACAAGTTTTCTTCTTTTTTTTTTACTATAATTTTAATTTTTTCTTTTATTTTTAAATTTGCATGCGCAACTCGAACGTTCGTTTTGTTGTTGTTGTGAATGCTGAACCAAAAATTAGCATGACAGTTAAAAAAAAAAAGGAAAAAAGCAAAAAAGAAGCGTGAATAGTGGAATAGGGGCCATCAATAGCATCTGGCCAAAAGATACGTATGATGAGCAGCCGCCGCCAGGCCAACGCGGATGTAAAAGAAACCAGCCACAAAAGATCTTCAACGAAAACGAAATTAAATCCAAATTGTCTACTTGACGCCAAAGTAAAAGTATTTATTGGCCATTTACTTGCTCGTATGCATTGCATGCCCCAAACTCTTTTCGCTTTATATATATATATATATATATATATATACTATATATATACATATATATATATATATATATATATATTTGGATCTTCAATATGCATGCAAGGTGTTCAGTGCCGAGATACAGATAATTTGCGGTAAATTTAAATTGCTTTTCGATGAGGCATCGTCTTGGAGTGTTTTCGATAGGTATTAATGGCAAATGCGTTTGAGGTGTTTATTATATAACAAAGCAAATTTTTGTGCCAACGGTAATCAGTTTACATAGTCTTCAATTATTTGGAGAGACTACAACGATTACATAAAACTGTTAAAAAAAAAACACACGTATTTTGAAGGGAGAAAATATCTTTACAAAAATTTATGAAAATAAATACGAAGCGAAAGGAAAAGAAAAGCAATGACAAATTCAATTATCACATTAGTTTTTTTTTTATTATTTTTATTTATAAGTTCAAAACAAAAGAAAGTGTCGATAGGCAATTAAGACCAATGGAAACCCATTTACATATGCACTTTTCTTTATATGTTTCTTGTGTTGGCTCCCAACATTATATTCGAAAAAAACGGCAGAATAAAACACTTGCTATTCTGGCTTTAATTAATTACGCAATCCAGCTTAAAAACAGAAACAGAAAACGAAAACGAAATCAGCAATTGAAAGCAACAACAAATAGAAGATGCTGACCAAAGACAACCTGTTGTTGATTTTTGGCTAAAGATCGACACACGGATTGTGTGGCGATATGGAAATGTATTTGTTTTCGGAGTGTTTCAAATCGTGACAAGGACATCGATTTAATTGAATTGTCTGAATGTCAACGCTAGCCTTGTGCGTGGAGATTGAGGAATGGGATTGGGAATGGGAATTGGAATGGGAATTGGAATGGGAATCGGAATGGGATTTTGGGCTTGGGTTTTGGGTCGCCACGACAACTTTCGCTTGCGGCATCTTCAAGGTTGATGGGTCATTTATCCAGTTGATGATATAATGCAGCAGCTCACAGGAAATACAAAACAAGACTCTCAATCGTGGCTCGAAAATGGAATGTTGCTAAACGACTTGACGAAAGATTTGCGCCAATTTGCGCACAAAGTGCACCAAAAAGTTGCAAAAAAAAAAGAAAGATTTTTGTGCCAAACTCTTTGGCAACTTACCGGAAGCATTTTGGCGGCAAAGCTTTTATGGGCAACTTGTTGTTGTTGTACTTGGCTGTATGCAGTTAAATGTTTGCTGCTGCTGCTGCTGCTGCTTGTAGACGATGCCGCTGCTGTTGATGTTGATGTTGCTGTTGTTGCAACTATTATCGGTGCTGTTGGTGAATAATGCAGTTAAACGCAGTTAAATGCAATTGCCTTCTTTTTGGACGGCGACAGCCAGCAAAATGCTTCGCTTTATTATTAAATATTTGTTGTTGTTTTTTGTGTGTGTGTGTTTTTTTTTTTAATTTATTTTTTGTTTATGGAATACGAAAATATTTGAAAAATGTATGTAGCAGTAAGTGTGTTAAAACTGGGCCAAGCGCCTTGTTGTATTTTGCTATTGTTGCTGTTGTTTGGGTTTTCGTTTTGCGATTTTTCCTTTTGGGCTGCTGCAGAAATTTTATGCAATCTGCGGCGGCGCCTGCGCAGATCTGCGTCGCTTTATGCTCCGCTGCCCAGCGGCAACAGCAACAACAGCAACAACAACAGTATCAATAGCAACAATAGCAACAACCACAAAGCAGAGGCAAGATCGAAAATAGTTAAAACTGTTACACACGTCTGCGCATTTAGTTTTTCACTTTCGGCAGGCGGTGCTTTTACCACAATTCTCTACATTCAATTTTCAAAAATACACTTTCGCATTTGATTATTAGCTATTATTAATTTCATTTGAATTGGGTTTGTTTTTTCTCTTTCTGTGCTTCTTTTTGTGTTTTATTTTTTACACTTAACGCAACAAAAACAAAACAAAAATTATTGTATGTATGGCATGTAATTACAATGAAAATAAATATGAGAAAAAATTATGTTCAACTGTTTTTTTGTGTTTTTTTTTATTTGTGTTGTTTTCAATTTTGGCAATTTCAATTTCGTTTCGTTTACCGAGCTAGTGGCAAAAATACCATTTAATGTGTACAAGAAAAAATAGAAAAAAAAAAACAAAACCGCTAAGCCAACAGTACCGTTCAAGAGTCGCCACTGCACTGAATTCGATTTGTGGCCAAAAAGCGTAACCCAGGCATTAACAGCCGCCAGTTGGCCAGTTGCTAAGAGGAGCACCAGCAGCAATAGCGCAACAACAAGTTGTCGCCGCGCTGCGCAGCCGCGAAGCAGCAACCAGCTCTGCTTAACAGTCAGCGCCAGCTCTGCCCAGCTGTTAGTTAACAGCGCGCTGTTAAGCGCCTTTCAATTTGGTACGCATGTACCTACTTATGAAGAAGCAAGTAAATCACGACTTAGCCATGATTAATAAAGGCGCAGCAGCATTGTAGCCATTTACTCTAAAAAAAATTTACGATTGATAGGATAGGAGACATAAAACCTTAAATTCTGTTTGGATGACCACGGAATATATGTGGGATAAAATGACGTTGGTGCAAGGAGCAACCAATTTATTTGTTCTCAATTATAATAAAATAGTTAAATTAAATAAATATTAAAATGAATATTACTATTAATATTAGGTATATATACGCATAAACAATACTAAATTAATGGGATGCATATATCATTATTTACTAACTACTGCGAAAATAAGCATTAGTTGCAGGGGGTATCGAGATGGGTTGAAGTCTAATTGTGTAATTTGCCTGGAAGCAGACAGACTGGCAGACATTGCTATATCTGTTAGAAATGAATATATATTCATATATGTATGGGGTCAATGCAGTGCCCATAATTTACGACTTGCGACTCTTACAATGGCCGCTGCCCATCACATATCTTAATATCTCTTAATAAAGAGAAGCACAATTTAAAAAACGGTTTGGCATTGGCTGGCTTTGATTGTGAATGCCCACCACTCGCACAGATGCATCAAATTGATTTCTATAATAATCTCCCTAGGCCCTTATGTGCAAAATGATTATGTGTGTCTTTTGTCTCGACACATCTTTTTGTGTTTTCTAACCAGGCCAATTGCAACAGGTGTTTTTTTTCTCTTCTTTTTGTTGTGAGACTTGTTTGTCTTGCTGGTTAATGGTTTTGATTGCTAGCGCTTAAAACGGATCCGTTCCGACATATATGGGGAGAGAACGAGGAAGAGGCAGAGAGAGGGAGAGGGAGAGGGAGACAGAAAGTGCGTGTGTGTGAGAAAGAGAGAGGGAGGGCAACATAAATATTATGCCTTCATAATTTAGGGTTTGGCACTTGGCATTTGGCACCTGGCACTCGAATCAATGCAGGCTTATAGCTGCCGATGGCAGTCGTATTGTGGCATTGGCGCTGGGTATTCGATCACCACGTATCGCGTGTGGTTGACCTTTGTTGACCACTGTCTACTGCACACACACACACGCATGAATGGAAAAAAAAGAAAAGGAAAAAAATCAAAATCAAAATCAAAATAAAACCGTTTACATAATAACCATTAAATGCTGTCATCGAAAAGTCAACGCTGCGGCGCGAAATGAATTTCAAATATTTAACCGAGCCACTCGATTGTTTGTGGTCGCTTTTGACTCTTGTTGATTGTTTAGCTCACCGCACACCACACACCACACACCACACACTGCACAGCTTTCCTTCCCTTTCCCCTCACCTGTACCAACATTTTCACTTCACCATCAATCTCTAGTTCCGTTTCCCTTGCTCTGTCTCATTTCATTGGGCTTTTCTAATATTTGTTTGTTTGTTTGTTTGCTTGTGGGGAGAGTGGGGGGGGGGGGGACAATCAATCTCGCATTTGGTAACTGCCATTTGCCAAGTCAAACATAACACCGGTATGATAATAACGTTGGCTTACGGTATCTGTATACCAGCTCCTGCTGAGTTGCATTGCCCGCAACGCATCCGTTGCACGTCGCCTTAGCCTCAATGAGCATGCAGAGCACGCATCGCGTTCGCAATCGCATCGCATGCATCGCTCAGCCAGCGAGGAGCCAAAACGAATGGCATAGCCACAGCCACAGCCACAGCCACAGCCACAGCCACAGCCAATGCAAATGCCAAAGGTAAACAGCTCCTACTTTTCTCAAGGTGCACTTCCACTAACACTTCCGTTTTGATATTGTGCCGTTAGTTGCTTGGCGATTCTCCTTTGCCGTTTTCATATTTACGTGTTAACTAAAACGAATCCAGTTATTTACTAAGCTTTTTTAATATATAATGTATTAAGTGAGAGTGTTCGGCCAACAGATCATTTTGCCGTGCTGGCCAAAGAAACAAATATTTTAAATTAACATTAATACAAATTAAAACAAACAACTCCAAAAGGAACTTGTTTTTTGCCTTTTCTCAGGCCGCGTTTCGATGGATGCATTAAATAAAATCGTGAAGAAAGCAAGGCAAAAAATAACAGCCTCTGCAATAAAAAATTGATTGCGAAAAACACGATTTGATGGCACAACAATTCTTGTTTGAAGTTATTTCAATTTAAATTTCATTATTTTCTATTTTATTGACTAAAAGTTAAATTTAACGTTCTTCTGTCGTTTACAGCTTACATTTTGGGAATCATTTTTTTTATTTCTAATACTTTTTCGCTTTGCACTGGTACATTTAAGACTATATTTAATAAGGGAACAAATTAATTAAAAACTAAAAATATTCGCTGCATATTTTGTGCATAGACATATTTTTTGATCGTTGTATCTGTTTTACATATTATTTTCCTTCAATGTGTAGTTTTAAACAATTTCGAATTCGAATCTAAAATAACGATGATCTCTGTGAGAGCAAAGGAACAGCAGAGCTGACCACATATATTGATAAATATTGGGTTTTCCATGATGATGAATCTACACATCTGAATAAACTACATCTGCATCAACCATAAATGCATGCATGTGTTTTGGTTGATTTATTTACGCTGCAGACCGCCGCCTGGACGGAGCATGCTGCTGCTCAGCGCCGGCATTTTGGCTGAACACCTTTTGACCTCATCAATTGCTTGAATCATGCGCTCCGGCTGAGTAAGAAACCAAATCCACAATAGTTTGCTGTAGCGATAGAGTTTCTCGTTGTCCTACAAAAGTAGAAAAATACCAGTTAGATGCATATAAATAAAATATAATCTTTTATTTTTATTTTTATTTTTATTTTTTGCATACCATACGCTGTATGATCGTTTCCTGGAACTGAGTGCGCAGATGGCGGATTGATTTATCAAAATACAGCTGCTGCTCGGCGACATTAAACATTTGATACAAGTATTGAGTATGCTCGAACATTGGCTGCTCCAGCGGCGAGTCGTAGACAAAAGGACGAAGCTTTTCCTCCAAACGCTTGCTGTGAATAACGAATGAGAGTTTTGTCAAATTCTGATCGGGATAATTAGAAAAGTTTGTAATTGAAATGTGAAATCAAATGATTACTAATTAAAAGTGTCATCCAAATTATTATAAATTACTCACAGATCGGCCAGTTGTTCGTGCACATAGACATGGCTCTTTTCATTGAGCATACTTTGAAGCGAGTAGGTCAAAAGGCGTCCAAACTTTTCGTACTCATACAGGCAGCTCTTCGCCTCCGTTGAGCGGACATTCTGGCCAAGATGTGCGGACAGTTGACTGGCAATTTCATGCACGAACTGTGCGCAGACTGCACCACTCTTGTTGCTGGCATTCACAGAAAGCATTGCCTGCACGCGTTCCCAGCACGCCTCGGCCTGTTCGCCGAGCACCTTGGAGTTGTCCTTGAAGTTGCGTTTCTTTTCCAAATCCAATTGGATTGCTATCCAAATAAGTTCGGCATTTAGCAGGGCATCCGAAATGATGCTCGTCAGCTGCTTATCGCTCTCGCGTCGTCGCATCGCGCGCTCCAATTTCTGTTTGGTGTTCTCGTAGAGGACCATCTCGATGCGCTGCTGGATGCGCTGCTGGACATGGATAGCCAAGACCGACTCCAGCGTATTGTGTGTATTATTCAAATGGTTGTCGTTGAGCAGCTGCAGGTTGTGCGTCTCGCGCACCATCTCCTTCAAACCGAGGCACGTTATGCGATTCAGATCAAGTTGATCGCACAGCGCCTTGGTCGCTGTGGCAGTGGCCTTCTTTTTGATATAGGCGAGTGTATAATACTCCATGCTAAAAGTATTCGTGAATGAAAGACTCTATCTGTGTGTGTGTGTGTGTGTGTGGGAATGAGTTGCTTACGAGTTTTGCAAGTTTTCCAGCTTGCTGTTCATTTGCTGTATGTCGACATCAGTGCTCTCGAACTCGGCATATTCCTGTATTTTGAAATTGTCCTTCATGTAGAGCGTGAAATACTGCAGAAATGAGTCACACTTGAGGAAATACTGATCGAGCGGCAGCTGATGCATAAACAGCGGCGGCATCTGTTGCTTGGTAAATTCCCTGTTTGTCTCCTCAACGAGCTCACGATTGTGTCGCTGCAGCTGCTCCAATTGGCCAGCCTTCTTTTGGCATTCGCTCAGCAATTCTCTTTCCGCCACTTGCAGCGGTCTAATCTCATATTCCAGCTCAGACAGATTGATGCTAATGCTGTGCTTTGTGTTCCTTTTTGAACGAATCGTTAAACGTTTGGTAAACAATTTTTTGCGTTCTCGGATTAATCTTCTTACTTACTTCATATCATCGATGAGCACGTTGTAATCATTTGTTGCCTGCTGCAGCTGCTCGATTTCAGCGGCAAGCGCCTCCAGATCTTCATCAGTGTGCTGCAGCAGACCCGGGCATTCGGACTCAATTTGCTGTAATTTTAGCTGACGCTCCGTCTCGTTCAGCCACTCGCCATGCTGCATCATTTCGTCGCGGGCCAACAGCTCATGGTCAGTGAGTATGTTGGAGTCGCTAATATTCTTGAACAGGAATTGAAAGAACTTTTCGAAGCGTTCGTCGTAAATGATCCATTGGTTGGCGCTGTCGATGCCGAGTTTCTTGAGCATCTCGGTGTTCTGGGTGACCGGGTAACACATACATACATAGAATAACATTAACAAATAGGCAGCGATATCATCTAATACTTACGTTCAGCAAATCGCCCATTTTTAAACAAGAAAAATTAGCAAGTTTCTAATCGACTTGAATAAATCGCGCGGAAATTTCCCCAAATCAGCAACGCTGTAGAGTTACCATACAGTCGGAAGAAAATTTATTGCGAGTATTTCTTGTGTACACATTGTATTTTTGTATACCAGCTGATCAGTATTTTTAAGCAAAACATTTATGTTCCAGCTGAAGAAAAAATACAGCAAACATATTTTTTTAAGAGTAAACCAAATTGCAAAACATGTATATCAATTTTAATGCTCATCAGCAATTTATCAATTTTAATGCTCATCAGGTGTGTACACACTTTTTTACAGCAACTGTTGTCACTATTTTTAGAACAGTTGGGCCACTGTTGCGAATAACAGCTGTCCCTCAGCTTTTTAGTACGTTTGATTGCACATAGAGGGCGCATAGAAAATTGTATTTGTTTTAAATTGAAATAAAAATAGCAAATTATATATATAAGTATATTTATTTATTTACATATTTGTGTGATCTACAACTATCGAGATTCCGTCACTTGCGACATTCTTGGTTTCATACAAAATGTACAAATGTTAACGCGGTCTGCTGCGCCGCTGCCATCATTCGCGAATTTGTTGTGCTCACACTTTCGTAGCAGACAGGGTTGGCGATCAGAGCCTGTGCGAGAAAGTTGGATGGATAAGAGAAAAGAAAGGACGGATAATAGCAAATAAGATGGAAAAATCAAATGAATGCAAATAAATTAATTGACTAACCGGCATGCAATGTGCTGCGCAGATGTGTGATATAGCTGCTGGCTAGACGTATTATTTCGATTTTGGACAATTTGCGGTTCACTGGCTCTGTGGGAATCAAGCCGCGCAGCGCCTCGTAAGCAGCGTTCACACTAAATTTTATAAACAGAGAACAAAATCCGGTTAATCGTAATATAATGTACTGTAACTGTAACTGTTACTGCAACCGTAACTTTAATTGCGTATTTCACTTTACTCACTTGAAGGTGCGATAGCGTTCGCGAGCATTTATCTTCTGTCTGGGTGGTGGCGGTGCCTGTGTGTTTTGTCGATGATTGCAGGCGCTAATGGATGAGTCCTCGGAATCACCGTTACTATCCACCGCATGGGAACCAAACGAAGACAGCAGCAGCGAGGAAATATCGAGAGCATCGTTCTCACTCATGTTGATGTTGATGTCCATATTAACATGTAGTGCGTATGTGCACTGCTTGGTTCCTGGACTGCGAATGCTAATGCGAATGAACCGACGATGCTGTCAGCCACATTGGTCAGTTCGAGACGTTCTCCCTCTCTGCCACTGTTGCGTAGCTCAGCGGCTATAATTGCGTTCGGCTGCTAAACGAATTAAGTCATCATCGTCGCAAGTGACGACAAATTGTGCATGAAGAACTGAACAAGAGGGAAGAATGAAGAGTAAAGAGAGCAGCCCACAGCCCGCAATAACCATAATAACAATAACAAACTAAAAATCCAAAAACAACGGTACTTATGCGCACTTGTCAAAACAAAGCATTGCAGCAATGCTGCCATCTCCCTCTTGCACACTGACACTCGAGAGTCTCGCACTGCCACACAAGACGCGTGCCGTTGTCGCTGTAACGGGAAACGGCTGGAAAACTGCACAAGCACTTTAATTGTCCAATGTTAATTGCTCGGTGCGGCGTTTGCAATGACGCGTCGCAGGATAAGCAAAGAGGCAACAATTTGTAGCTCTTCTCGCTTCGCATACAAATGCACATTCTCATTCTGATTGCAATTGCAATTTGATCATTTCTTTATCATTCATCCTACATTGCTCATTGCTAACATTGTGCTTACTTCTCTCTTTCTGTCGCTCTCTCTCTCTCTCTCTCTCTCTCTCTCTCTTCACTCTGACGGGCTGTTTGGTTGGTTGCCTTTAGCATGTGTGTTTTTGTTATTGTTTTGCTTACTTACAGCCCAAAACGGAAGTGGCACTTTTGTGAGTAAGTACGATAGCTGCTTCCCATACCCACACTTCACATTTAGAGACCAGACCACATGCAACGTCTACGCTTGCGTCAACAAGTGCAACAACATCCACGTGCAATTTTTGTATTTGTTTTGTTTTGCTATTGTTTCTTTTTTTTTTTTTGCCTTCGCTTGTATCGTTGGCAGCGAGATAATTTTTCGATTTCAGTCAAGCAAAGATTTTAATGGCTTGTTTATTTTTTAAATACTTTTACATACATGCATACACACTCAACGAAACTCGATAAAAGGCACTTGTTTCTTGCCTTATAAAATTTAAAAATAAATAAATAATACAGTTGAAATGAAAAACAAGTTGAATTGGTAATATTAACAGCATATTTTTTATTCAAATATTTAAAAAAATAATGTGTTCTGGTGATCTTGCTGCCGACTCTTAAAGCTTAAAATCCTAGCCAGAAATCCTCACAACAGAATAAGGCATTTGGGTCTGGTTGATACTCCATAAAGTTCGCCAAATCTTTGTCCATCAGGTTTGTTTAATCCTCCAAGTTCACAAGGCCTGAAATTTACATATCGGGGCCATGTTGGGATGACTGCATGCAGCCTAGATATGAATGAAGCACCACAATAGAGTCAAGTAGGGGAAAATCTCTCAGACTTCTTTAAATCGTGTCACTTATCATTTAAACCGATTGGATCATCGAAATTCAATTTAACCTCATAAGAAAATACATTTTGCCAATCCTAGACATGTGTTGCTTGGAAAATGTAATGTAGCATTTAGTGAATTTTTGTTAAACCTTAAACCAAATAGAATTTTGGATTGGAGATTCTTGTCTGTGTGATCATTTTTTGCTGTTCCAATAAATCTGTTTCTACCTATAACATATTAAATAAATATGTATACATAATTATCCCATTCAAAGAAAATCCATAAGCCCTCCTAATTACTTTTCCACGGGCGTGAAAGTGACTGCTCTTTATTCGAATTTCGCATCTATAAAAGGAAAAAATCAAATAATCTTGGAAAAAACTACCGGTACCTGCATTACAGTGCAATCGAACTTCGCAGAAATTATCGAGTATCTATGAAGCTCATATAGCAATTGCAAAACATTGATAAAAAGATTGGTTCGCGAATACCTTGACTAAATTAAGCCTTGATTGGTACTGATATATAAAAAAGAAGAAGAACTTTCTACAGCTATAACTTCATCCAAGTTCCCTTCCGATCGAAAACAAATCATTTAAATGGTTTTTAAAATAAAAATGTTTATTTTATACACATGTAAAAATTCACTTAACTTGCTATAATTCATAAAAACACATTTTGCTTATGGGTAAATTAAAAGGTATCCATTTGAAACAGTTTGCGTAAAAACAAAAGAAAAAGAATTGATTGTATAATCGAGTATCCTGGATTCGGTTGTACAATAATAAGAAGTATTTGAATTGAAAGTGTAGCATTGATTGGAGTTTTGAACTAAGCTTATACATTGAAGTTGTGTTTGCAATATTGTTTAGCGTTTTCTTTAATAGTTGTTTGAGACACAAAATTAAGCAAAAAATAAATGTGATTAAAACTTGTAGTTTATTTTACTTCGATTAGATTGTTTTTTGTTTATTTTTGTTCTTTTAAAAATAATAGTAAATAAAACACCACAGTCATGATTTTTTAAGTAAACAAAAAAATATATACGTATGCATAATGACAGTTGGGTAGCATTAAGGAAAATTGCAGTAGCTTAAGTAGACCTCATACTCAGCAGTAGCAAAATATTTACAAAAGCAAAAGATAATAGAGGAGAGGCATGTGAAAAGTTGAGCAAGATTTTTTCGATTTTTTTGCGTTACTCATTTGTTTTGTTTATTTCTTTATCGCATTTGTGTTTATACACATCTCTTTTTTGCATTTTTCTTTTTTTTACTTTTCATTCGTATAAAAAAAAAAAAATAAAAATAAATAAATTTCTGTAATTTTTCGTTGTTTTTTGTTTGATGACAATTTCTTGTTGGTTTTGTTTTTTACTACTTTCACTAGTAAGAATTTTGAGTTGTATATTTAAAAACAATATATAAATTTGCTAAAAGTATAAATTTTGTTCAAAAATAATGCACAACAAAATCATAGTTGGTTTGTGTGTGTTATGTATGTGTATGTGTGTGTGTGTGTGTGTGTAGGAGAGTTTCTAATGTGATTGTGTGCGCGCGTTTGTGTGTGTGTGTTGGTTGTGAGTGTGAGTGTTGTAATGTTTGCTGCTGTTTGACTCTGTACAGTTGTTGACTTGACTAAAACGGGACCTTGTGGACGGTGCCAAGGTGTGCTCAGATCAGCGCCGTTATCAATTTTGCCTTGAAGTTGACGAACTTCTCGCTGGTGGCGGCAACACGCTGTGGAATATTGTATTGGTTGGAATATGTTGTTTTAGAATATATGCAACTGTTAACTGTGCTGCTTAGTTCTTACCAATATCAAGTCTTGGACCAGATTGGCCAGTCCCCGATTGGCCAAGACAACGAGACGCGTCACGGGGCCGGGAATACCCTCGGTGTAACCATCGGCAGTGCGTGTGCTATCCCCGCTACCATCTGTGTCGTCTGTGCTGCCAGAGACTCCTCCTCCGACGCTATTGGCGGCCTCATCGCCCTGCTGGGTCTGCACGCTGCCCGAGAAGAGCTGATGACATGTGGTGTGTGTGTGTGCGTGTGTGTGTGTGTGTGTGCAATGTTAGCAATCAGCGTTTGTTTGTTGTTTATTTGTTTTGACTGTACTCACTCGCACCGCATCCAACAGAAAGTTACCGGAACCGCCGCCAGCGGCGCCGCCCAAACTGTTGCCACTGGGCGTGGCGCCGCCACTCGAGCCGCCAGCGAGACCAGCGCCGCCAAAGCTCAGGAACCTTTTGAATAGATTACTTTTGTGTGTCGATTTATGACATTTTTTTTTTTTTTTTTTTTGTCATTTTGGGTGGGTTGAAGGAAACGTGTACCAAATTGTGTAATTAGTTGAGTGTGGTTTTTGTTCAAAATGTTGCGTTATTTATTTGTTAAATTTTATCGTGTCGAGTCGTGCAGAAATGCAATCTGTGGATTTCTTCAAATTATTTGAACTTTACTTTCATTGCTGACTTTATTTGAAACGAAACGTTCAAATTAAAGGATAATTTATTAAGACATATGAAGTAGCCGATCTTATGGATTTTACTACTACTATATATTATATATATTTAAATATTTTGGTCTACAGTTGGACTTTAAATATCAGATAAGCTTGAACTATATTTTTTCTTGATCTTGAAAATAGTTTTTACAAATTGCTCTGCTTGACTTTATCGACAGGAGGGTGTGCTGTACATATATATGTATGAATATATCTGTGGCAAGTGTGATTGGAGAAGGGGTGAGGGGTGTTGCGGGGATGCCTGCTTACCTTTTGTTGCGATCATCCACATCGGCCGTGTCCTCCGCCGAGTCCAATGACAAGTCATCAATGGCCGGTGATTTGGATTCCGATTGCTGCAAATCGTTGGTGCTCAGAGCTTTCACATCGTCTATTCCAGTGTTGCCAACGTTTACTGATGGCAGCTCGTTGTTAAAGCTGAGCTGGATGGGCTCATTGGACTTGAGGGGAATGGGTGCCTGGGCAATGGGTGAGCCTCCCGACGATTGCTGAGCGGCAGCTGCTGCTGCGGCCTCCGCTTCTTTCACCTGTCGCGCCACCCTAATTGTCTCCTCCAATTGTTTATTAATTGCCGATAGATCGATTTTTGTATCGGTGGCACCGTTCTGTGATCGGAACAGCGGTTTTTTTTTTGTGTGTTTTTGTTTTTCGCCGCAAGGAATTTGTATTTGGTATGTTGCATTGTCAAAATTTTGAATTTTTAAGTTGATTATGTGCATTTGGTATGTGTGTGTGTGTGTGTGTGTGTGTGCGTATTTGTGGTGAGTAGATTTCGTTTGGCATGGCAAAGGGTTTTCGGGCGGCGCAATGTGTGTGTTGTGTTGCAGAGGCATGTTTGGTCCGATTGTGTATTGCAGTTTGTGTATGTTTGCAAAGGGTTGTGATTGTGGTTGAGTTGGGTATATATATATATATGTATATATAAATATGGGTGTGCGTGTAGGTGTGTGTGTATGTGTGTGTTTATGTGTGAGAGAGTGTGGGTTGAGTGATGTGTAGGGTTAGGCAGGAGGTGAATGTAATGTTGCATTTTTGGCATCACGGGTTTAGACGGTTTTTGCCATTTGATTTTTTGTTTGGTTTTTATTGTTGTAGTTTTTATACGATTTTGCCGTTTGATTTATTGTTTGTTAATTGATGATAATGGACAGACAGACAGAGAGAGAGAGAGAGAGAGAGAGAGGGAGAGAGAGAGAGAGAGAGCGAGAGTATGAGACATAGATGTACGTGCACAAATGCAATCGGTGTATTTATGTATACATTTTGAGAGATTTTGTTTTACAATTTATTACATTATTATTATTCGATGTTTATAGTTTTTAATTGCAGTTGATGGTTTCAATGCGTTGTTTGCAGATTGTTTTTTTTATTGTATTTGGATTTATAATATTATTATTATTATTTTTGTATTTTTTATTTGGTTATTTGCACAAATCGAATCGGTTTAATGGAACATGAAAATAAAGAGAAAAAGATTCAAAATAAACAAAAAGGAAAACAAAAGCAGATAGACAAATGAGCAATCGATCAAGCTAAATGCAACGCCACAAGGATCACAAGCGAAAGAGCGCAAGTGTTGTGGCAACAGGAAACAAAACAGAAACTATTAAACACAACTAATCATTTCTAAGCGAAGACCTCGGATCAGAGTTAAAAGGATTGCGGCAGAGTGCGCGTGTCTGTGTGTGTCTGTGTCTGTGTCTGTGTGTGTGTTGGTGTGTGTGTGAGAGAGAGAGAGAGTATCAGGTGTGCATGCGACACAAACATGCATCATCTGCAAACAAGTTACATACATACATACATACATGCATACAAACAGACATTTGTAAATGCAGCAAACGTGCTGAAAAAGCAAGACTTTTTCGTTCAGCGAAAACACTCAACACACACACATTTTTTGCTTTAGTACAGCATTTTTCATTATTTGAAGTGGAAAATTTCGCTCAAATAAGTGGTTTTTAGCTATTGATTGTTAAGATAGAAATCATTCATTGCGCATTGGTCGCCAGAAATCGGGCGATGATCTCGTATTCTTGGACTCGTTATTTTCTGCAAATTGAATTTGTGCAAATTGGAAATTCGGGAGGAACGAGTGAGTTATGATTACGACTTCTTCCAGTAGTATTCAAAGCTGTAATCGAATTGAAAATGGGATTTTTGGTTGTTGTTTTGATGATTTCGAGTGTGCGTGCGAAACGAATGAAAGATCCAATGTGAACACCCTGTGGAAGAGGCAAGAAACATTCATGACTCCATATCTGAGTAGCGTTGTGAGTGCACTCGTGGCATGGCTGGTAAGCGTACAAATGTGAATGCTCTTGCGAATGTTTTGTGAATACGCCAATGAGCGTGAGCACTCGTGAATATTGTGAATGCACTTATGAATATTCTGTGAATATACTCATGAATGTGGCAAGTGCACTAATGAATTACTCGTGAATAAATTTTACATATAATGTATGTACACGCTGTGTACGAGTACACTCTAAAAAAAAATATATGCACTTCGTGCTTGAGCATTACAAAATTCATATAGATAAAATTATTTTGGTATATTTAAAGTAGATTATAAGCGACTTAAACAACTAACACAATTTTAATGTAAAAATATATGTATATATTTAAAAAAACACCTATTATATTTTGAAAAGTGCGCCAAAAGAGGGGCGCATAGAAGATGAATGCGAAAATAATTACAAAAAATTCATTAAGATTATACACTCAAGTAAAGGAGAGAGTCAGAGACAGCGAAAGAGGGAGAGATAGAGATAGAGAGTGATAGTGGGGAAACAGCTAGATATAAAGAGAGCGAGAGATATAAGGAGAGATGAGCAAAAAGAGAGAGTGTTAAAGAGACAGGACGGAGATGAAGAGGGGGGTATAAGAAGAGAGATAAAGAGAGATGGGGAGAAAGGGAGAGAGAGAGAGATACAGAGATATGAAGGGAAAGAGTGAAGAGAGAGACTTACAACTACAACATATCCAATGGGAAAGAAACAAACAGTGTGTCAGAGAACAAGTGTGTATAAAGTTTGAGGGACAGTGACAGATGCACTGATATATTAGTATCGAAAACCAGTGTTGTAAATAGAATTTTGTTTGTTTTGTTATAATTTTCATTCATATAATAAACAATTTTGAGTTTGAGTGGTGCTTGCAGTGGTGCTGTGGTTGTTGTTGTTGTGGTTCTGGTATTGCCAATTCTTGTTGCTGTTGTGAAAACACGGAACAAAATTTGATAAACATTAAAGAAAAATTGTGCCAATATTGTAATTTCTTGAAATACATCGCTTAGTTGTTGCAGCAAACAAATTTACACGCACATTTCATTGTTATTATCGACGACTGGGCGTCTCGGTGGTGGTAGTGCTGCTGGTGGTGGTGCTGCTGGTGGTGCTGCTAGTCTTCTCATTCGCATCAATTTCGTTCTCATCATCTGGCTCAAAGGTGGGCAGTTCAATGGTTACCCGGGTGCCACTGCTACTGCCACTCGAGCTGCTGCTGCTCTGATCGCTCTTTGTCTGGTCGTCATCATCGTCATCGAAGTCGGCGTCGAAGCTGTCGCGTGCCGCATTCGCTGTGTTGCCCTGAATGGCGGTGCGCAATACGGTTGGTCCCAAAGTGCGCAGCAGCTTGGAGATGATGCGATTCGCTTGCTCATCGATTTGCTACAACAACCACGATTCGATTTTGGGGCCAGATTCGTGTGCGGTTTGCGTTGGATTGTGGATTGCGTGGATTGCGTGGATTGGTTGGGCGTGGATTGGTGGGCGTGTGCGAGTGTGCATTTTGGGTACAGTGTAGAGAATGGTTAGTTTATTTAATTGCTTTTTCTGTGTATGTGTGTGATTGTTTCGTACACTAATCATTGTGGGGCGGATTTGGATTGCGGACGGGGCTCATCGTCAATGGACACTGCGTGGCAATACTAACTGCTAAATGCTCTTCATACGGGGCAAGTCAAAACCGAAAGATTTGCTTAACATATCCTCAGAGCTCAGCGAGAGATAGAAAGAGTTGGAGAGATTGAGAGAGAAAGAAAGGCGGAGATAGATAAAAAAGGAGAGGAGAAATGAAGAGATCACACAGAGATATCAAAACCCTTTGAATTTAACTCGCAGCACTTTACAGCACTTATAATTCCAATATTATTATTATTATTTGCAGATGTGTCCGTCAAGCATCACACACCAGGAAAACTTGCTTTAAGATTTCTAATCTGTATTTGCATTGACTGGGTCGACTTTCAGCACGTAATTCGGGTACTTTACAACACTGACAGGAAAGCAAAGGCTATCTCAGTCGCCACGCATCAATAGAACTCTTACGAATTGCCCCGTGCAAAGAGCACTTTAGCACTTGGATACACATTTCGAAATGGTTGGGAAAATCGGATTGGGCATCGGCGATGTTGGGGAGGGGGTTTGTTTTCAAAACTGGATCGATTCGAAATTAATTAGTGACAAAACTAGCTCGATTGTTTTAAATTTCGGTTCACAGGTCACGATTCGAAAAAAAATTGGCTTATATCAAAAACTAATTTATTTGTTTTAATTTAAGTTAGTTGAAAAACTAGTTGCTTGCACCAGGAGTAGTAGTTCAACAGGGTTTAATACATTCTACATTTTGGGGCTACTACGAAAATGTTAGCTACATAAATATGAATTGAAGCCTTGATGTAATTGTTGCTTGCTTTCAGTTATTGTTGTTGTTGTTGTTGTTGTTGCTGTTGTTGCTGTTGTTGCTGTTGTTGCTGTGGATGCTGTTGTTGTTGGCGCAAAATTGGTCGAGTGTTGTGTGTTTTGGGTTTCACATTTGCTCTTAATCATAGACGGGCAATAATTTCGTAATGTTGGTATTGTTGATGTTCTTGTCAATTGTAGTCGACATTATTGTTGTTGCTGGCGGTGCAAGAGTTGTTGCTGTTGTTGTTACATTATCTCTGGTTGTAATAAAATAATTGGTAGAGTTTAATAAACGATTTATATCGGCTATAATTGTGAGCAATTGTGGTTCTTCGATGGTACTGTTGTTGTTGTTGTTGGGATACTGGGTTAGAGTAGTAGTGGTTGAGATAGTGGTGGTGGTGGTGGGTGCTAGTTGGGAGTTGTCGATGTTTGTTTCAACACTTGGTGTTTCAACGATTGTACTTGTTGTCGTTGCCTGCGTTGCAGTTGCAATTGCAATTGCAGCAGTTGAAGCTGCAGTTGCAGTTGTTCCTGTTCTTGCTGTGCTCAATGTTGGCTCATCGACCAGAAAGCGTGACAACAGCTTGAAAGGCATCTCTGTCGTCGCTGCTGTTGTTGTAGTTGTTGTTACTGCTGTTGGTGCTGTTGCTGCTGTTGCAATTGTTGTTGTTGGGCTGGGGCTGGGGCTTGGGCTGGGGCTTGGGCTGGGACTGGGATTGGTGATGGTGGTTGTTGTTGTTGTTGTTGTTGTGGTTCTTGATGTTGATGATGGTGCTGTTTCATTTAGTTGGCTCTTACGCGCACTCACTTTGTTCGCTGATGATTCCGACTCGGGTGCAAATGTGGGTAAATCGATTTTGACCCGCGAGCCATTGTCATCATTGTTGTTGCTAATTGCGGCTGGAGTTGATGCATCAGTGACAGATGCCCCAGATGGTGATGATGCAGATGCAGATGCAGATGCAGATCCAACATCATCATCAAAATCGTCATCATCGAAATCGGCATCGAAGCTGCTTGAGGTGGTGGTGCGACCACCACCGGCACCACCACCGCCCCGATTGCCAGCCAGTACGCTATTGAGCAGCCCAGGGCCGGCAACGCGTATTACTTGAGCTATAATGCGATTAACAATTGAGTCGATTTCCTAAGAACGAGACAGACGAGAGATATGCGGAATAACTGTCACGGGGAGCATGCTTATCCATCAACTGCCATGAATTTTTGGGATGATGATGCTGTTTTGGATGCTTTGCTTATTTTGATTCTTGTTGGTGGTGTTGGTTGTTCAAGTTCATTGCTGTTGCTGTTGTTGTGGCTGTTGTTGTTATTGTTGTTGCTGTACTTAACTTGATGGCTGCTTGTGACGTCCATGAGGGAGACAGAGACAGAGACAGAGGCAGAGACAGATTTTCGTCTTTTTGTGTTTCGGTTTGATGATGATTTTTATTTTATTATTATTATTTTTTTTTGTTGTGATTTTTGATTTGACGACTTTTGGTGGCTGCTGCGGTTGCTTTTGTTGTGGTCTGGTGGTTGATTGTGTCTGAGGCGCGTTTTACAAATTTTGGTGCTGTGCAATTTTTTGTGATTGGCCAATTGTTTGATGATTGTTTTGCATTTGCAGTTGGGTTTAGTTTGGTTGGTTAGGGCTTTGGCTTTACTTTGGTTTAACGAACATGTTTGTTTTTGTTTTTTTTTGTTTTGTGGTCAAGCTATATATTTGTAGGGGGCATGCATTAACTATACGTAATACGTGCACTATTGTCTACTGACAAGTGAAGTGGAAGGAGGGCATGCAGCTTAAATGACAAATGAGATAATCAACAAAGTAATTGACAGTGTCTTGATTCGATGCCAATATGCTAAAACTAAACACGCTATTGCGAAGGAGGCTTCAATTGTCCTTCGGCTGTTCGTCAAAGTCCTTATCGGGCTCAAACATGGTCAACTCCTCAGGTAAGCTCTCATAGTCCTTATTGAGCGGCCGCGCCACATCATCATCATCATCATCATCATCATCATCAACAGCAGCAATTGGCGGCTTACGGGGAGCACTGCGCTCAAGTTCCGGATTGAGAACCGTGCCCAGGAGGACGGGCCCAACACGTTGCAAGATAATATTGACTAGACGATTGATTTGCATATTGATTTCCTACGAAATGTTCAGGCAATACAACAATTAACAATAACAGAGCCGCACGCCGCTCCGCATAGCTAAACAATATTATTATTATTATTCCGGATTGGGTGAGGGGACATATGTATATACATATACATATCAATGTGCAGGCATCTCGATGTGCACATATCAAAATTGAAATTGATTGACGATTTACACCTAGTCCTGGTCATTCTCATCTACATACTAATTCGATAGGCTAGGCTTGTTTTGCATACGCACCTTTGTTATGTCCGGAAATAGTTCGCGCAGCAGTCCAATTGTTCTTTTGTTGCGATCAGCTATCAATTGTTCTTGATCTTTTGCGCCAAGTGTCAAGACATCGATTTCCTGTAAAGCAAAATACAAAACATGGTCAATACAATGCTCTTACATAATCCCACTGCCACTGAAATATAAATGCAAATCACGATCCCAAACCCAATGAAAATGAGTTGCAAAAAAAATAAATAAAAATAAAATAAAAAAAAACAAAGACTATTATTGTCCAACGAGTAACAACAAGCCAACAATTGATGAACTTTCACTTTGCACAATGAGACAATGAGTGTCTAGTCTCTTCTCTCTCTCTCTTTCTCTCTCTTTCTCTTTCTTTCTCTTTCCATGAAATATATGTATACCTGAATTGTGTCAATACTTCTGAGTGCTTCTTTTTGATTAGCGAAATGTTCTCAAATCACACTAAAACCTTGCCAAATATTTTTAATCGATATCTCAATTATGGCTTTCAAATGTTGTAGCCCCTTTTTGGGCCCTTAAATTGCCGAAAGTCGTTAAGTTGCCGTATCTTAAGAGGCTCTTTTGTATGTTGTCTAATTAACTGACGACCTTAATCTCCACTACTTACTGAGCACTTTTCAATGCTCCAGATCGCCCCCGCCCGCCTCCATTCTTCACCGACTTGCACCGACTAATAATAATAATTTGCACAGCTTCCACTGGAAACGGCGTTCAGCCTTCGTTAGCCTTCGCGGCAGTCTGCAGCTTCAATAAAAAAGGTTGGATGAGGTGAGGGGAATGTGGGGGAAAGTAAGCTGGCCAAATGACTATACAAAAGTATACAAAAAGTTGTTAACGCTAATGGGCAGTTGCAAAGCAGCAAAGTCTCAGAAAATATTGCACAAAAATGTTTAAATTGCATTTAAGCGTTGTTTTTGTTGCTGTTATTGCCGTAGGTCGTCGAAGGTGTACGGGGGATGAAGAGGTTGACTCAGACAATCAACAGCACGAGTCATTGGACATGCAACGAGAATGGCTAAGCGTAGTAATTGCAATTGCTCAGATCATATTATATATATATATATAAATATATACACAGCGAATACCTAACAGCAGCGACGCTTCATTAATTCAAATTATGTTTAATTTGATATTGTTGTAACTGAATACAAAGTGGAGATTGAGAACAATATAAAATCACATCCAAGACACTTTATCATAAAAGTTTCAGTTTGATTCTCAAGTAGTAAAACTATTTAAAGGTAGGGCAATTAGACACAGACAAAACATAAAACGGACAATTGTTGTTGTCACACAGTTGCTGGCATTGTTGTTATTGTTATGCAATTAATTGTCTCAAAAGTCTGTGCGGAAGTTGTCTTTACACGCGGACGGAAGCCAATGCCAACGACAGCAACATCAACGGCAGCGGCGAGAAAGACCAAATACCTTTTCTTTGATTGGGCAGCGAACTGTTTTGCTCCCCGGCCAATGTTGTCGTATTTTTTTTTTACATTTGCTGTTGCTGCTTTTTTTCTTTTGTTAAGTAAAACTATGTAGTACTTGTACATTTCATTAAAGTTGTCGCTATGCATTTTAAACAGCAGCTGCTTTATTTGTGTTGGTCATTTTATTGCGAGTAGTATGAGTACACTCATACCGTATTCAAGTTGATGCTGAAGACGGAAGAAGCATGCCAATAAAATTCTATATTATATATTTGATTATATTTTGTACAGCAGCAAACCCCTCTCCATACAATCGTAACGAGCTTGAGGTAAATTGTAACAGGCAAAGTTTGTTACAGCAGTTGAATAAGTCAGATCTGGTTGGGTTATGTGCATCTAATATAATTATATATTTGGGTGGACTCAAAGCTATCAATAAGTTGTTTAATCTTCAATGGGTTTTCCAGAATCGTCTGCGATCAACGCATTTACATAAAATGCCAGACACGCTAAGCGCGCTAATAAAAACACACATTTATTTTGTGTTTATGTCTTTATGTGTGGCTAACCAGTCTGACCTTAACCAACATTTATTAAATATGCAAATGCCAAAGAGTAACAAAATGTACAAAAACACATACATATGCAAAATATAAAAAGAGAAAAATGTGTTAAGAAACAACGATTTCCAATGAGTTCAAGTGCAAAAACGAGATTTAAATATGTATGTAAATAGTTAACGCATTCGCCACTAAAATGGTGCAATATTTAAAAAATCAAATAAAATTATGACATTGATATATACATATATATATATATATATATATATATATATATATATATGTGTGCAGAATATGCGTGTAGTTGCGTCTTGTTCGCTTAAATGAATTGACCTTTTTCCAATATCTACACAAAATGATTTTAACAAGTGCTTGAGTAAAAAAAAAAAATGAACAACGCTTTTATTAGAGATAAATTCCATCGGTAAGCGTATACCAATTATTAGAGAAACAACTAATGTTTGGATTTCAGTGTAGACTCATGATTAATGCATATCACGAACTCATCGCTGAGTTGTCCGTGTTCGATTTGTAAGTTGTCCAATGCTTTCAGCCCTCGGCTCAGATTTGTAGACCTTGTTTGACGATCGCACAAATCAATGAACAGACAAACAACAGAAACAATAATAAGCTCGATATTATGTGGCATTCGAGACACACTTATATAAGCCATACAATTTAACACAAATTTACACATAAATATTTGTTGAGATGACAAACATTTCGTATCCTTGTAAAAATATATTGATTAATTTGTAACACTTACGCTAAAAGCTATCAGATTTTGACTTAAAGAGAGAGTAGTGCTTAATAAAATTATTCATTTTGCTTACCAACATATTAACAATCGGCGAATATTTCTCAATTTCATACAAATTAGCACTTGCATTTAGTAAACGACAAGTTGAATGTTTCTCACATTGGGTGTACAAAATTGAGAATAGAATCTTGTTGACTTCCCTCTTCCCTCTTTCATATTTTCATGTTTTCATATTTTCTTTTTGCTTTTGCTTTTTATTTTTTTAATAATGCTGACGATAGCATCACAACTGCAAGCAGTTTTGACTTAATGACCGACTAGCAAGCGAGTCTTGTTTGCCACTTAAAAATGCAGCTACCAACAAATTGGCAGCAATAACAACAGATACAACAACGACAACAACAACAGCAAATGTTAGCTGCTGACATGCAACTATAACGGCAACAACAAATTGAAGTTGACGTTGCTGCCGCTGTGCACAATACGATGCATGATATACACGTGTGTGTGTGAGTGTAAGCTGGCAACTGAGAGCTTATATAAGTCTGCTGTGGCAACCATCAGCAGCTGCCGAGGAGCTAGAGTCGTGTGTGTCACTTTGGGGGCAGTCCCACAAAGCAAATTGTTGGATTGCTTGTGGGGGGCTCTTGTTGCTGCAGCTGTGCATGTTGTTGCTGTTGCCGAGGCTGTTGTTGCTGTCCGTTCTGCTCTTGCCATTTGGAAGTCTGTGCGCTTCAATTGCCTTTGCTGTTGTTGTTGTTGTTGTTGTTGCAATTGTTGTTATATCATTTAATAGCTAATGGAATTAAAAGAAAGCACAATGCTGAAATAAACTTGCAATTTTGCTCGTTATCATAAAAGCGACAGCAGCAGCAAAATATTAATTTTTGATATTATCATTATTGCCACCATTGCCAATATGTCACGCAATGTTGACATTATGTCAAATACATAGAAAAATAGACGGTTATATCATTAAATGGCCAGATATTTTATTTGCATACAGCTCACCTAAAACCCAAGAAGTGCAAACAGTTGTTCTATCAATGAGTAAAACGACTACTAAGTAGCTGGTATGGGTATGAATGAGCCTAAAGTGCATATTATATTTTGGAGCTTCGTAGAGCTTGTGATATGTGTGTTCTATGTGAATTTCAGAGCATTATTGGTCTCGACTTGGACTTTAATAATATTTAATTGAGTTTAAATGCGCTTTCAGCCGAGGGAGCTACAATAATAAGAGCCGATTTTAATATATATTATGTCTATTAATACAATATGATTTTCTGCTAATTGTAAAAAGAAACACGAACGAAAGGTTATCTTACCCATGCCAAAGATTGCATATCTATGTAGACCAGAGCTATACTCAATCAGAAAAGGTCACATCTACATCTAACATAAAGCGGAGCTGTCGCCTATTTGGTGGGCTTGGTCTGGATATCTAGGTAAAAGTAGTCTTTTTAATAGGAGAACAAATCTTTCGACTGATTGTTCCTATATACAAGGTTTCATTGCATTTAATATGAGGGAGTTGTGCGCATGTGATGCTTGTGTTGTGGGATGGTTTGGCCTCCCTTTTGAGGGGTTATAATCATAAGCGATTAAAGCAGTTAATAACCATGGGGAAGAATAGGCTTTGGATATAATGACAGGCCATTGTAAACTGGCTATTTACAGTAGCGAACTATTTCGGTTTTGTGAAACCGAAGAAGAACTAGGAAATTATGTGGTATCTTAGGGATGCATGCTCTGAGCTCAAACGACATATGTAGAAACCCTCAACCCAATAAATGATGAAAGAGCTATAGACTCAGAAGGGGCACTATCGATCTTGCAGGTTGCGGTGCATGTTTATAATGCATATCCCAACAATAATCTTAATAACGGTCAGAGACGTGATAACCAACTTATATTACCCTCCCCAAGTTATACAAATGCAATTAAAAATCTTCATGTTGAAATTATTTCCTAACACTTAATGCCAAATCAATTAAGGTCTGCAAATACATATATATTGGGTAATAGCCCTGAGATCATATTGATTATTTAATGACAAAGCGTTTCGTGCTACTCGTCAACAGAAACACAGCAAACGAGTGAATCGGCAAGTTTGTATCGAATTAATAGTGAATATCGCACTTGTTTAAGATGTCAATGTGAATTTGTTATTCAAAGTGAAAGCCAGTAAGTTAGTTGGCTTATATGTTGAGCGCCCTAACTTTGAGATACCCTGTACAAAATGAAAAATAGTATTTATTTGTAATACATTCAGATCGTCTTGAATCTAAAAATAATCCTAAATTTAAAGAGACCATTGTAAAAATATGTATATTGAATTGGCCAGCTATCCGAACGGTATACAAAAGTTATAAAAATCAACAGTGAGCCGTTAACCAGTCCATAATGCTGATAATGGTTGTGAGGGAGGATATACATTTGTTTAAAACTGCTGTAGTTTGGCCAACAAATTAGCACGCAACAAACACTTAAGTGCTGACCTAGGTGTTAATTACAGTGAATAATGTTGTAAATTGCAGTTGGCAACTGAGAGCTGTGATAGATGCAAAAATTATCAACTGACAGTTAATTTAGCTTGTGTAAGCTATGCAATATTTGAAAGTGCCTGCGAAGTGCAATTAAATTGTCCAAAAATATAGATAAAATTAATCCGAACAGATTCAAAATTCGCACGAAAAATACATTTTTTTTTCGGAGGCCATTAAATAACAAAGAGATATTGCTCAACACATGGACACTAATACACACAGCCAGCCGGTTTCAAATGAATTCGTTTCGAGAGGGAATTATGCGGATTTTGCGGATTGTGCCAACACCCAAGCCAGACCAACAGCAGCACGTCTTGGCCGTTGCTCTAGAGCGGGCCAAGGAAACTTGTAGCAAGTGTGCCAACTTCCTTGCAATTGGCCACTGCCTCGATCTGGTCACGCAGGTTTTCTGCCATCACAGAGCGGCATACAGACCCCAAGACCTGATTTTACTTGAATCTCCCAGTCTCAGCCGTCGTAAAAGTAAAAGGAAACATATTTTTAATCGTTGCTACAAGCTCGACAAACGAGTTGGACGACCAACCGTCTGAATGGGTCGCATACTCATCCGACTGGATATTGTCCAAATAAGTGCAATAAAGGGCAGCGCTGGCTCCGCACCACTAAGCGAATGCGTGATGCGAGATGTGAAAATAACTTGTTGCTGATCCTGCTTTTAGTTAGACACATTTCGAAGACTTGCACAATTATAGTTTGCACATTGCATGAGAGCTAAGTTCTGTAGCCAAAAGTATTCAACATTGTGCTCATAGGACGAATACAACAGACACTACGAAGTTGTGTCAGATATAGAAGCGAATATGTTTTAGTTAGGCGGGATCAAACCTTCACATGGTCAGCTGGGCATCTGTCTTTTTGTTGGTCTGTATAACCGTTGAGGTCATCAGACCCCATGAATAATATTATTACAATATTGCCAAATGTCTGCTCACGATTACTGAGCATATTTTGTGATACTAGTTGGAATAACTTAAATCGATTCAGACTTACCTTTCCATTGGCAAGCGGTATTTGAAGCAAATCCAATTCCTGGTTACCAGCCGGATGTGGCAGGGGACTTGAGCTGATTAGGCAAACAGTGCTGCATAGGATCAGCGCCAGGATAGTATGGTGTGTGCTCGGCTGCCTCATTTTGTTGCAAAGACTGTTGTGTTTCTATTTTTTTAGGGAGGGGGGAACTGCAAGATAAAATGAGAAATAATATTCTATATAAGCAAACGAATCTAAATGTAATGAATCGAAATTAAGAAAGAGAGCC
This sequence comes from Drosophila picticornis, assembly GCA_035043845.1. Taxonomy (NCBI): domain Eukaryota; kingdom Metazoa; phylum Arthropoda; class Insecta; order Diptera; family Drosophilidae; genus Drosophila; species Drosophila picticornis. The sequence continues at coordinate 13,609,603 of JAWNMR010000492.1, read as the reverse complement.
GGCCAAGCGGCTGCATATTTATTTTGAAACGTTAATCGTTTAAAGGTCGTCTGGTGACCTTGTCGCATGAAGATTGTGCGGCGCTTTTATTAACTTGTTTTCTATTTATTTAAAAGTCAAATTCGACAATAAACATCACAAAAAGTGGAATCGAAAAATGTTTGCATGTGTGTTTATTCAGTTATACGGATTTGTTGGTTTTAAGTGGCGGGATTTTTTTTTTTTTTTTGTTACTTGTGAGCGTTTATGTTTTTTTTTTATTTTTAAATGTTTTTTTTTTGGTTATTCTAGGGTTTAAGCAAGGCTGAGAGGCAAAAAAATCCGCTAATTGACACTGAATTTGGCTATTTTTAGCATTTTTTTGTATGATGTTGTAGCGAATAGGAGTCAATTAGGTGTTTGTTTTGAGTGTGTGTCAAGTTTAAATATTGAACTTTTCTTGGACAACACGTCGTATGAGTAATGCGCATTGTATTTATGTGGAAAGTGTGCGCAACAACAACTGCAGCAGCAGCACCAGCAGCAGCAGCAGCAGCAAAGCAACGACGGTAAAAGCAATTTATAAATCACTACGACCAAAGTAGCAAACAACAACAAAACGCCGCTATAAGAATTATGTAATTTTATTTAGACAGCGCAGACGTCAGCAGTGGCGTCAACAGCGACGTCAACAGTGACTGCAACGTCAACGCCGAAAACGTTGAGCGGGTGTGTGTGTGTGTGTGAGTGTGTATGTGTGCGTAGGAAAGCTTTTAAGTTTTAGGAAATTTGGCTCGAGTTGAACAAAATGCAAAAGCTGAAGCCGAATATAAAAAGTGCAGAGAGATTGCAATCGTGCGAACTGAAAAAAAAGATGCAACAATGAATGTGATGGAGATGCCTAAGCAAGCCAAATGAAATAAACCTCGACAGACATTGATGTCGTGACGGATATGAATGTATATATATGATTCTGTATACATAACAAATGATGATTCAATATTCGAAATAATGAACCAACTAATAAGCATCCTTTCATGGATGGCGTGATTGCAACCAGAATAATACACAATAATTGTACCAAGCAGTTGGAAAGATGAGCCTGGTATAAGCTTGAGGACAAAGGTTAATTAAACAATTTGATGCACTTAATAACGCATAACAGTTGAAAATTATGCAAGGAAGAAAATTTTGCAATTAGGTAGAAGGAAATTATTAATATACTAATGCAGCTGAATTGAGGTTAGCATTGGATTACACAAAATAAATCAATATTGCAAAATGAAACTTAATTTGCATACAGTTGCTGACTGATTAATTCAACACTTATTAAACAACTCAAAATAGCACAAATTCGTGTTACAAATCGATTGAGGGGGTTTTTTTTGCCTAGACGCAGTTGAGTATGTCAATAACGAATCAAAATCGATTTAATTGGGGACGCAAAGTTCAATGTATGCGGCGAAGGTTGCCCCCACTTTTGAGTATGAGTATAAATATCATTATGAGTAAAACTACGAGTTGGAGCATGAGCTTAATTACGAGTGTGAATATGAGAAAGAGCATAGTGAAATGCTCAACTGGGGAATGAACTTGTAAGCTGCATTCTTAGCGCAATTGTCGACAGTTTGGCACGTCAGTCAGTCAGTCAATCAATCAAGTTGTGCGGATGTCAGTGTATGCATTTGTGTATAGGTTGAATGTGAGTATATATTTGTGTATATACTATATATGTGTTTGTATAAATTTGGCAATTTGGCAACAACAGCAATAACACGAAAACACTTCTCTTAGCCGATTATTAGCTGTGCGTGGCAACATGCAATGATGGCCAACGGTCAGCGGCTATTAAGTAGGGCGTAGCGCCAAAAACCAAATGAAAACAAACGCAAAGCGGAGAGATAACGCAAACAGAGACGGCTTGGCACGAGAGGCAGAGTGGCCGAAGGCAACAAATAATAATAATAATAATAATGGGCGATGTAGAAAGGGAGAGTGCAGATTGTCATCACCGAAACTGGAGAGTGCCAAGAGTGCCAAAAGTGCCAAGAGTTTCGAGAGTGTCGAGTGTTGGGGCTGTGTGAGAGCTGCCACAAAACCGGCAATAACAGAAAACGAAGCCCATTTGACTAGCGGCCTGTCTGTCTGTCTGTCTGTCCGTGTGTCTGTCTGTCTGTCTTAGCTGTAGCTGTCGCTGTAGCTTTGGTTATGTCATCTGGCTGTGGCTCAGGCGCAGCTGATTTTTATGTGGCTGCTTTTACTTTTTACTGGCCCGGCCGTAGCTTCAGCGGCTAAAAGTGTTTCGGCTCATTAACAATTGTCAAAGCGGTTAGTTGCTTGCTTTGGCAGCAATCCACACAGCAATATGCATACAGTTCATCATATTTTGCACACTTTTAATTATTTCTCATACGCCATGTGGCGTACGCGACCGATTACCGCTGGCCCATAAATTCGGATGACATTGGGAGTGCATAACATGCATGTCGTAATTTAAATGGGGCGCACAAAATATTGAATAGATAAAAATAATAAATAAAATAAAGAAACACTGTGAAATAAATCAATAAAAAAAAATAAATAAAATAAATAAATACACAAAAATAATGAAATCAACAAGTGCAGACTGAATAGCGTTTTGATGTGAAGGTGATTTTGCAACCGGGGAGTGGCATTATATGGCACGGACATTGCGAATGACGCAGCAAAATTTTGCAAGTGCTGTCTGACAAAGAGTCTCTAATCTCCATTGAAAGCTGAAGCCTCGGCTTCCTGTCATTGTCCACGTCCACCTCGAACACGCTTCTCTTCTGGTGCAATTCATTTTGTTATATATTAATTTTGTAAATATATCAATGCGATCGTGTCATGGGGCGACCATCGAAGTTAATAGTTCTCCACAGAGCATAGACTATGGCTACAATTGCAAGAAACCAAGGATTTCCTTACAGTTTAATTGTAGTAAAATTGCTACAGAAATCAGATAAATATAATCTGACAAATACTAAGAAGCCCATGAAATCTTTTCGACTTCATGCAGAATTGAGTTTTACATTTTTTCAAATACAACTAAGCAATATTTAATTAGCAGCATCCACTGTAGAATCGATTCGTTAATGACGAAGATGTTTTAATTAGTTGCCGATTATGCAATATGCATATCAAACAAAATGAATAAACCAGATGAACGGATGTGCAAGAAACTTGATCTGCTAATGATATGCAAGAATCTAAGCTTCGTATTTAGTGTCTTTAGCTTTTCAAGTTTCACGATGACAAACAAAAAACATCGTGCAAGAATGAACATACTTGAAATGGTAGACGAATTTACGTATGACAATGTGGTACGAGTAGAGTCACTTTGGCAAAACAATACTCTAATTACCCTGTGCTTAAACTTGCTTTGTTTGTGATATATCACTAAAGGATACATTAATTCATTCTGATTGGATTTTTGAAAGTGGCACTTAGTTAACAAGTAGCCTGAGTTTCCAACTGCAGGAGACATTGTCGGTTTGACACCTCGTCCCCCCCATTCCCTCCCTATTTTTTCAGTCAAGAAGTGAATGACATAGGTTTCCAAAGTCATATTCAAACTTGATCATCAGTCAATAACTAAATGGCCTAGACTTCCAACCATTGGAGACTTTTAACGGTGGGAGCGCTTCCCCTTCCGGCCTTTCCCACCATAATTTTTAACACTTTATCTGAGCTGGGCATGCTCGAGTATAAATTGCAAATTTAAAGTCTCCAACAGACAGACAGACATTGGGCAAAACCAATATACGCTTTTCGCGGTTGGCTGTAACATTGTAGTAAAGGTGCAATTGTAAACGATCACTTTGAGCCAAAAACCAAAAAAAAACCTTTTGACACACGCGTTAATTTTGGGTACGATTTACACAAAAAAAAATATATTATGCACAACACACAAAAAAAAATTAAACAAAACAAAAAATGTTAAATGTATATGCAACAAGCAAAACCAAAAAGAAAAAAATGATTAATAATTAATAACAGTCAAACATTTTAAACTGTTCGAAACCGCGATGAGTTTCGAGCGATTCTTTTATTGGTGTCTTCTTATTTGCTGGCACTGTTGCAATTTTAGTAGTTATATTTATTGGTTTTTGTTGTTGTTGTTTTTTTTTTGCAACTCTTGCGGAATTTTCGCTTCTTGCAACTATTTTTCGGCGTGTCGACTGTTGTTGTTACTGTTGCAGTTGTTGTTGTAGTTTGCATGAGCCGCTGTTGTTGTTGTTTGAACCATTGGCGTTTTAAACATGTGTGAGAATGTGTACATATGTGTGTGTGTGTGTGTGTATGTGTGTATAGTATATCCCCACGTTTATAGTGCGTTTAAACGGCGACGGTTGGCAACGGCGACGAATACGTACACGCTTTGTTATTGTTGTTTAGATAAATATATATATATATATATATGTATATATGTATATATATTTATATATATGTATGTTTATATATGTATATGTATATTTTTTTGAAATTTTGGCTTGATTTATACTTTTTGGAACTTATTTGAGTAGTATGGTGGACCTTTCTGTGACTGGCGCTGGCTTTGCGGTCTTGGCTGGTGGGCTTGCAATTGATTACTAACGTGATTTTATCATACACTACCGACTAAAGCTCGAACAAAGCGGCGAACCGTACAAGTGGCTGGCTGCGACGCCAACAGCAAGCAGCGAGCAGTGAGCAGCGAGCAGTAAGCAGCGAGCAGTAAGCAGCAGCAGTAAGCAGCAGCAGCAGCAGACGCTTACCTGAGCTGAGCAGCTGTTGCTGTTGCTGTTGGCATCAGACGCTTAACGCCTTGACTGTGAAGTTGCACTCAAAAATTAAAAAAAGCAACAACAGCAGCGAAAAAAACGAAAGTGAGTCAAAGCCAAGACGTGCTTGAGTCAAACTTTTGAGCGAGAAATAGTCGTTGTGTGGATGTAGTTGTTGTAGTTGTTGTAGCTGTGCAATAAAGGCTTTATGTGAGCTCGTGTGTGTGTGTGTGTGTGTGTGTGTGTGTAGATCATAATACGCGAATCTCTTCGGCCCGTTTGCCAGTCAACCAAAATTTCCGCTTCGTGACTTAGTGGTTGGTATGTCAGGCTATTAGCGGGGCCCGTGGGCAGGATTAGGCTTACACAATATTCACAGCTGTTGCCCATCTTTTGAATCTTTATTGCACATTTGCGTTTAGTACCCGCTCATATGCGAATGTCTGCATGTAGGTTGTGTGTTCATTTAATTGCTGGCCAGCGCTTCTTGAAGTTATGCTTCAGCTGGTAATATTCGTTAGTCTCGAGTTGCGTTCACCGCCTTTACATATTTCCCGCTGCTGTAAGTGTCCTCAACGAGATGATTGCTCAATCCGTTCAAAATATTTGAATAGACAAATTCCGCATTCCAATTTTTATTTAAAAAGCAGCTTCCTTAATACATTCATTTACAAGATTATAATGCATTTATTAAGGACTTGCTTGTAATTGTAATTTATACAGCTTTATTTACATCATGGGCAATTTCAATTGATAAATCTATAAAATTACTCTATTTGTATGTTTCGCGTTTCTCTTGCAAAAAGGGTTGTTTGTTGGCATCATTTTTGATTCGAATCCAGACAAACTCACAAATTTCTGTTCACTGGATGAAAATTACTTTCACGCCGAAATCGTTTAGTTTCACATTTGCATGCTGTCATCTGTCAAGAGTATTTAATTTAACGCATCTTGCGGATAATTGCAATTTCATTTAATTTATAAATTCTCTATTTAATAAATAAGCCTCGAAAGTAGTTTTTTTCAAGGATTTTAGAACGGAACTTAATGTAATTTTCTGCATTTCAATTTAACAAAAGAAATTTGAAAGGGATATTAACTAAAAGAAACAAGTTTTGTGCCAGTACACTCAAATGTGAGTTCGAAACTCAAATGAGTCCACAAAATTAAGTTGTCTAACAACATGTTCGCCTTGTATGTTGTTGGGGGATTAGCTACATTATCAATGTTGTCAGTACCTGTTGTCAGTATCTTAACAAGATCACTGCAACCTCCCATGAACCCAGATGGTACACCTGCATCAATATCGGGTTAAAGGTCAGAGACAGCGCCTTCTTTTTTCCGTTTTGGTATGCAAATTGTGATTTATCTGTATGACAACTGGCCGAAAAAGACCGGCCATTAAAGTTAATTTAAATGTCATTTTTGATTTGGCAGCCTTTTTCGAAGCGAACGATGACTGAAACTAATTTCATAATTTTGCGCATATGCAAAGCGATAGAAATCACTGTGTGTGTGTGTGTGTGTGTTTGTGTAAAAATCTAATTCACCTTAAACTAATTTGGAACGCTTGCAACATTTGTGTGCCGACTCAAACTTCGACTAGTTTTTGGGTTGCGTCGATTTGAATTCATTTTTGCTCGCCTGCCTTCATTTTGTAATCGTAAAAAGACAAGATACTCTATCTGTGCTGCGCTGTTTTTATTGCTCTTGCCGAACAACACAGCGTATGCGTAATTTGTAGTTTTCCATGCATATCTTGAAAGCGATCCGCTGTTCTGTGTCGTTAACCCAAACCAGTGAATTGAGTGAATTCAGCGGCTGCAGCCACTACAGTCACTATTTAACTGGTTATCCTTCAGATCATACGCACCAGTACTCAACACACACACACACACACGCACGCACACACACACTGATACACACACACAACCAGTTCTCGAAGGTAAAAATCTTGCACTGTGATCTCTGCTCGGTGCTAAGTAGCAGCTTCAATCAAGTAGTGGCCAACCAATTCACTATTAAAGACAATTTTTCAAAATAATCTATTTCGGTGTCGATGTCGATGTCGTTTTTCAGCTTTACGCCAATGTAGACAATTGCCAACTTCCGGCCAGTCGCAGCTTGCTTGTTGCTCTGCATTTAATGAAGCTTAGACTTACTGCACTCGTTAATGGGTTACCGAAAACAGTTAAAACAACAATGAATCGATATCTTCGTGGCATGCCGGAGACTACATACCATTGCAGAGCAGAGTTCAATTTCTGTCATCTGAGTGTTAATGAGCGATTGTTCCAATCTAAGCTGTATGATATAGTAATCTAATGTTGATGGAGCATTATATGATACTCGGGTACTGATGCTGATCAAGAATGTTAATGCTTAATTTTTCAATTCGTTACAAGCTTCACAACAAGATTTTGATATCCTCTACAAGGCTATAATAAGACAAGCACATCCTGATTCATATATTATGTTGACTGGTTTGGTTACAGTACTACAATAAACAATTTTTGGTCCCTTAACACACAGAATACTACTAATGAAATGGAGAGCGTGTGATCATCTCTAATTATCCCTGATACTTATCAAATTGTTAGGCGAAACTTTTTTCTTTCACAATGTTAGAATGTTAATAATTATTTTAGTCTGTTTATTTAGTTTATTTTGTATTTGCTTGTATAAATTCCACTTTGACATATTGTTTTCATTTTATTTGACAGAATTGTATTTTCCACTCGCTTTTAGTGTCATTGTCACACATATAATTAGTAAAAAACGTGCTTTTAAATCAGTTTGGTTTATCATGAACAATTTGCAATCAAGAAAAGCAAAAACAAAGAAGAAAATTGATTTTGCTTATATAATTGAATACTTGGCCATTAAATGATCTGGCCATGTTCGCAGGTTTGTCTGCCCGGCACAAGCGTTTTAATCTCGGATCAAGCTCTTCCACTTAAGGTACTTAAAATGTATAAGTCGGCAGATGCAATGAGTGATTGACTGACGTAAGTCAAGGATATCTCTTTAGTCGAGCACTTTAGTGTGAGTATTTGAAACGTTCTTAATTTTTCGTAGCTCTCAAATAGTGATATTTGATCCGCAATGCTAAACACTCGTTGACATATTTTCAGTTTCAAAGCAACAAGACTTAAAAGCTCGTTTAATTGCAGCTACCCACTTAAAGCAATTAAAGATTTCTTATGTTTAATGCCACAACCGCGATGTTAATCATTTGTCCTCAGTTCATCATAGGCGAGCAATTATGTACAAACACATGTAAAATCATGTACATATCTTTACATGTACATATATATGCATGTGTGTAGGTATTATCTTCCAAGCTTACAGTGTTTTAAGCAGTCCGAGAGTTCACTTGCCATGTTCAATGGAGCAATTAAATGCGAAGATTTTGTCATGATGTTATTGCTGTTGCTTGCTATTTAAGCCATGAAAGATAAAATTGTTGGTTGGAAAGAGAATTTTTTTTATTTGCCAGACTTTGATTGTTTTTTTTCTACCTATATTTATATACCCTATTTTTTTTGTGTGTGTACAAAATAGTAAAAAGGGCTCAAGTAATGGAGTGCAGGTCATGAATTATAAGGAATATATTTCAACAAAATATGTTTGGTTGAGGAGATATTATATAAGCTGAAAGCTAAGCCACGATAAATTCATGTTTGTTATAAGTGATTTAAATAGTCCACAAGTTTCTCAAAATTGAAGTGGAATAACTAGTTTCTAAAGAGGCTCGTATTCGAATAAAATAAAATTTTAATATTCACATTTCACCTCTATTGTCCAAGTAGCATTTTATTTATATATGTTTATTTTAGTAGTTATTTTCTCTCAAAAGTTTAGTGGCTGACGGAGTGCTGCTTCTTGAGTAAATGGAGGTAAATATTTGCAAGCAGCTTTTTATCAATATAGACGGTTGGCAAATAGTCGGTGAACTTTGCACCGATTTTGCTGTACTTCCGTATGTTGAGTAATCTTTAATAGCATGTGGCGCCCTGTGACTTCGCATGTTTATAGCGGGTGTTAACAAGCAACAAGCGTCAACTTACAACTTACGCCCCTTCGGACACCTCACTACAATAATCGTAATTAGGAATAATACGTAAATTATCGGCAACAAATGCGAGTTGTCATTTTTTCAAATTACAATTTAAAAAGGAATCTGCCAAGAACACAGAGAAGCAATTTGCATCTCGGCAAACAAGCAAGTACTTTGCATGTACACTTAAATAAATGCAAATATTAGCTGTGAGTGCATCATTAAGTCTATATATTGACAGATCGATGAGTATCGCATAACTCAATATAATTATAATGCCCCATGAGTCATTGTATTACTGAAATATTTGAAAGCACTTTTTTGTTTTAATCATTTAATCATTCGTTGAGTGACTTTCGAAAACTATTAATCTCGTCCGTAGATGCAATAGATAGATTGTGATATTATCTTTTAATACATAATAAGTTAAACATACCTTATCCATGTATGATAAATTAAAAATTTTGAAACCACTTCTGTGTGTGTGAGTAGTTTTTTTGCTCTCTAAAAACCCTCTACTTGCAGATATTATTGGCATTTTTATTTAAATTCAAATCCGATTACTTCAGCCCACATTTATCCCTTCTAACTACAATTTTTACCGTTCGTATTCAGAGATTTTAAGACTCAGAGTGAAGTGCCCAACACTTGTATTATCAGATTTATTTAGCCCAAAAGTAAACGTTTTTGGATACAGGGTATCCAGCATGGCATATTCAAATATCGTTGCCAGGCTATACAAAGAAGCAGAAAAAATTATATTGGATTAAAATCGAAGCAACTCAATGGCTGGCCTTTGGCTGGGGCTGGGACTGAGCTGTCATTTGAGTGATTGGCACACCGGTCCACGTACCAGTTAAATTGAAGCCGCGGTCCACGAGTCCAAAACAGTAAACTGTGTGAGTAGCAACTAACAATCAGATCTCGGTTGGCTAACAGTGTGAAAAGGTGTTAAGGAAAGGCCACAAAACATAGCACATCACAGCACAGCACAGCACAGCACAGCACAGCACAGTGATGATTTATCAGTTTCGGCTCTGCCTCTGCCACTCTCAATTTTTTTTCCAGCATTTTCAGTGTTTCGTCGTTTTGGCCATTACGTGATTTTGATCAGGTTGGCACTTTGTGCTTTTTTTTCTCAGTCGACGCACAATATACATAAATATATATATATAAATAAATACATATATATTAATAACTTTATTATTGGTTCCACTACCCCATGCAAAACAACAATGCGCGGCGCCTCTGCGACATTTTGGGGTTTTAGGCCATTCGCAGCGGGTCAGCGTTGAGCGGCAACTAATTAGATTGCCTGAGAATAGCTGCAATGACTGGCAAAAGCGAACAGTCTGACTCTGATTGAAATGATTTGGTAAGAAACAAAATTAAAAAAATTAATACTAAAATGAGTTGGCGCAAAATCCTTATTTGGGTTAAGTGAGTGGGAGACTGGCACAGGCACTGGTTGAAGCCAAGCATTCGAAAGGAGACGAGCATCGTCTTCTAAGTTGTAACATAAGAGGATATTATCAACTTCTACAATTACAATCGAAGCCATCTGCTGCAACTACCTTGGTATCTAGTCGTTTGATAATACACATTCAAATATAATATTATTTGACGACAAATGCGGTCAAATATGTGTCAGCATTGTTTTGTGAGCTAACCGCAAATGAAGGATGGATGCTTAAAGGCCAAAGTAAAGCATTTTGGCTGGGGGACCTATAAAGACAGCTTAGAGGCTGAAGCAATTGTGTAACCAGAGCTTAAGATCATTGGTCGCTCCAGCAAGCTTGAAGTACACGCGCGAACCGATAAAATGGCAATAATTAGCGTATCTATATATAAGGTATATATGCTGTTATGTACCACGATATCCAGATTGTTATGGATTTTATGGTGTGCATACACTGAAATTGCAGCTGCCAGTTGAATTTTGAGACTTATGAGGCCATTTGTTATGTTAATTTTGCGTCACATGTGATTTCTCACAAGATCTGGGGAACGAGTAAGTATTGTCGGTCAAATAGATTTTATTGCAGTTGTGGTTAATCGATGTCATTTTGTCACAATAGCAATGTTTGCGTGTTTGAGCATTTAATTATTCGTAGCCCTGCTCCAATTCCTGCCACAACTCAAAGTGCGGCTATCATACAGTCATAAATTGCTAATAGAAGTGCAAAGTTTATAAATATTTTTTTCTTTAATTTATATATATTTGTCTTTTTTTAAACATACATACATACATACATATGTATGTATATTATGTATTGTTGTTAATTTTGTGTTGTCAACGTTGCGTTGCCAAGCTAACAAAAACGAAGTCAAACGATTTGGCAAGGTTATTATTTCTTGCACAAAGATATGTTTTAATACAACAAACACACAACAAACATACACACACACACACACACACACACACACACACACGTACACACACGCTTTGGCTTTTGCCTGCTCGTAAATTGATTTTTATTTTGATGAACTGATTTTCTCATTCGATGACTGCCGATGTCTGTCGATTGTCGCTTGTCGCTTGTTTGCGCTTTGAGCTCGCCTCGCTATCGCAATGCTCGTAAACAGACCCTAATTGCGCTCCCAGATTGTAAAGTGAATTTTTTTTTTTAACTCGTAGATATATTTGGGCATATTTTGTATACACATATAACAATACATATATTGGTATATGTGGGTACTCGTGATCTTTGTGTGGTCGACAATTTGTGCCCCTAGCAATGTCAAGTGCTGCTGGCGTTGCTGATTGCTCATTACCGTGAATTGGCGTTGCTATTTCCGCTTCCGTCTTAGACAGCTGAATGCCCAATATAATCCAGCATGGAGCGATCTCAATGCATTCACTGTAGGTAGAAATTGCGAAATGCCGCACGAAGTGAAGTGAACAAGATGAGGTGCAATTAAAACAAAACTGGCTGACAGCCGGACGAATGAACAGCCAAAGCTAAACGATCATCTTTATTAAGCAGAGCAGGCAATATTTGGGCGGCCTTTAATGAATACCCTGGCATTTTAATGGGAGTTTTGAGAATTCGAGCTTTGGGTTAAATGGCCTGCCATCATTTAAATTAATTTTTAAATGTTATGAATAAAAAGCTCAAGCCTAAAGGGTTGCCTGTTTATAAGGTTTATTGTATAATAGGGGAAGAATTTATATAATTTTATATCGATATATCATCATATTAAACAATATAAATATATCTTTCACCATTTTATAATGATTATAAATAAATGAATAAATAAATATAAAATGAAATAAATAAATATGTAATGAAAATAGCAAGCAAATGTTAAATTTATTCTCGTAAAAGCTGTCATGAACTTCATTACAATATGCACATGTAAAAAAATTGTGTGCACTTTAGCGTTGAGCTGACTTTCAATAAGGTATTTCAAAATCGGTATGCGTCTAACTATGTATTTGTGCTACTCGGACAATGACATGCATTCTTTTGTTTTTATTTATTTTTTATTTTAAATAAGGCTTATTAAATAGGCATTAAATATTTTTACGTTGTTAAAGTTGTTAAATTTTACGGAGGCTTACATTAATTATTTTAATTGTTCTTAAGTTTTTATTCCAGCCAATGCACTGGAAGTCCCAATTACGTTCTAAGTGCTTAAATTTAGTTTTGCAATAATAAAATAAAATTGCCTAACTTTCTAATACCTTTTTTAATTGGCACAAGGTATACAAATAACACTTAAATTTTCATATAATTTGCAATAAATATAGTATTGTTAACCAAATTATTTTTAATGGGTATATATTTATCGAGTACATTTAGCAATTTAGCGTTCGCTTCGCTCCTTATATGTCATGCCCAGGTCTGACCGTTAGCTCGGCTTTACGACCGTCTACCCAAGCAGAGCTTTCATCCTCAGGTTGACTATTTTGACAGCTTCGCCTGGAGATTGGTAATTAGAAACGACAAATAATTATGACACTTGAGACCCCTTTTTTCATACGTTGCAACCATTAAGGCAATTTGCCCTAATAAAGTGGCTCATGCTAAATGAGGCATACCTGAACATATATATATTTTCATAAAAAGACATTAACTTTGGAGAGTGTATCAAATTGGGATTATTGGAGCTCTCGAATAGCGTACATAAGCCATAATATGCTACATTTTGGATTCCTTTTCCAATCCTTTAAGAGGTAAATTTTTAGGGTACAGCTTAGATTTTAAGTGTGCTTCGACAATTTGCAGTTGGGTACGAAGTATTCTCTAGTCGGCCACCTCCTACTTTTTTTTAATGATTTTTCAAGCGGCTGGTCGAATGTTTTCTCTCAGATAAAAATTGAAGCACTTGTGGGCATAATGCTAAATAGAATGGCTAATGAGATGCCATTTGAGAATTTAATGACTTTGGAAGCACTCTGATCTTGTAGGGTGCGTTGCTCTAATGTAGAAAACGTGTGCGATCATTGAAATGAATTGTAAATGAGCCAAATGATTAGCATTTTTTGTGTTTCGAAATAAGTCTTTTAACAATGTCAAGAGGTTCTTAAAGATATAGTTTTTCGTTGTAAGTTTGTAAATTGATTTCCTGCTCAAATTTTTATTTTCATTTTTTGATAATGCTGTTCACCTTGTGAAGTAGTTCAAGTATGTTTTTAATGGGTAAATCTGTCTAGATTTAAAAAGTATAATCTTGTGCATTCGACAAGTGATCGAATTGAAATATCTTCCAAAATTGGCATTTACATGGAACTATAATTATGTGTGTCATTGAGGAAATTAGCATATTATGGGCTAGTTAGGCAAACCAGCAAAGACATGGCCCGCTGATCAGCTAAATGTATTTGAGATATATTAGCCATTAACGGTTACCCAATGTAACAAACTGTGCATTGAACCGAGGGCCAACGGAGCCAAGGGGGCGGCAGTGATACGCCCACACGCGACTAAGCGGAAAACAAATTATTTCCAACGTTGGAATTGGATTGAATCGAATAGCAAAATATGTGATTTTATTGAATGGCAATGCGACGTTTGATTGATATATAAAGTGAACTGTACTCCTGGGCGCAGTTTTAGTACACTGACCAAATCATGATCAGCAACACAGGGCGGCCACAGGCGCTGCTGGGACTATTAATCTGCGCCTGCTCCTGCGGTATCAGCAGTGCTCGGCCCAGTGGAGTGAAGCTGCAGTCGCAATATCTGCGTGCCATCGGTGCTTATCGCCGGCTGGAGCGCAGTTTGCCGCCTCAGGAGTTGCGTGCCCTGACTGGCTTGGGATTGCTTAACGGTGCCCGGCAGGCTGAGGAGCAAATGGAGCAGCATCTGGTGCAGGCAATCAAGGAGTTGCTTCAGCAGTCTGCAGGCATTGAGCAACACGACGCCAGGATATTGCCCAAGATTGATGCAATTGAGCAGCAAATGGCACGCGATCAGCGCGCACTCAGCATTTTGAGTAGTGCCATGGAAGTGCTGAGCAGTGACAAGAATGAACGGCAGTTCCGGCAAGTACTCAAGGATCTACACAGGCAGCAACAGCAAAAACAGCTGCAGCAGCAGCAGCAGAGCCTTGATCTTCAGCAATCTGAAGAGCAGCCTGAGAGTGTGCCTGAGCGTCTGGGACAGCTCAGACTCAGCATAATGCAGCAGGTGCCACAAATGAAAAGCCAATTGGATGCGAAAATTGAGAGAGCCCTGGACCATCTTGTCAAATACGCCACTGTGGATGGACCGCTTGCCAAGGCCAGTCACAAGATGCTGCACAAGCGATCAGCCAATGAGCTAGAGCAAGATCAACAGCCAGAGTCAGCGCCAGAGCCTGCAGAGAAACAAGAACCTGATGAAATGCGCGTCATCAAATCCATATTGTCGGAGGTGAGTAGGCAAAGGATTACAAAGGATTGCAGTGATGAACTATGTCTAATCCAAGGCCAATCAATTGAATACGCAGGATGATTTCCGGGAAAATCTTGTTATACAACAGTATGAGAAAAACGCTGGAAGCAAAAGGCAAACTCAAGCAAATGACGAACTCGATGAGCTGGACAATGCTGTGAGTAGTTGACTCTAAATAATACTTACTTGTGACTAACCGAATACTCAGTACGTAAGTGTGTATAAAAACCATAAACAAGTTAAAGTTTTAAATCAAAAATATGTGTAAAACAAAAACCGAAACGCAAAAGAGCTGAGTGAATTGAAATTTGGGAATTTCAATTAACTTTCCAAAAGCTATTTTAAATAAACATATGTCAGTAAGTAAGTACAGTTCTTGGACCTTCGGTGAGAAGAGGTACCTCGGTGTAGAGTATTTGTTTGCTTACCAGTTAAATAGAATAAATTGAATGATAAAATAGACATGTACCAAAATGCTCAAAAGGTCTCGCATGCGAGAAAGAACCATACATTTTATATAATAGACAAATGATAGATTCGAATAAAAAAGAGTTGAATAATTCCACATTACCGCGCCTTTGAAGTCGCAAAATGTTACAGTTGAAACAACAACGATAACCAAAGCCAGACAGGACGACGAAGACAAGTCCACGGATATCGGTGGCGATAACTTTGGCGATGAGGGCACTGGTGGCAATGACGGCAATGGCGGTGGCCTTGTTGGCATCATTGGAAGCTTAAGTGGCGTGAGTAACAGAGAAAGCAAGAAAGAAAGAGAGAGAGAGAGAGAGGGAGAGAGAAGGGAATAACTAATGTACTCTCCCGCAGGGCGAGGGTGGCTCGGATGTGGGTGCATTGATTGGAGCACTCACTGGTGTGATATCGACGCTCTTTGGCGTAAGTTGTTAATCGAGTACAGTAAATTGATGTGAAAAAGTCTTTTACAAATCTATAATCATTCTATTTTGTCAGCCTGGTGGCCTGGATGTTGAGGCACTGATCAGCACAGGCACATCGCTGATATCGGGCCTGCTCTCGGGCAACAAGAACTTTGGCGTTGTGCTGGGTCAATATGTGGGCACAGCTTTTGATGGCCTCTCTGGCGGTGGCGGAGCGGTACGTTGAAGACCAACCAGTTAACGAGTCAATTAACAAATATACCTCAATATTACCTCTTCGATTGCAGATCAACAATGGACTATTTGTGGGCAACTTTGTGGGCACCGTGTTGGCCGCATTGAGTGCAGTACTTACACTTATTATATTATATTGACTTACTCTTC
Organism: Drosophila picticornis; assembly: GCA_035043845.1. Classification (NCBI taxonomy): domain Eukaryota; kingdom Metazoa; phylum Arthropoda; class Insecta; order Diptera; family Drosophilidae; genus Drosophila; species Drosophila picticornis. Next base: position 13,593,615 of record JAWNMR010000492.1, on the reverse strand, counting down.
CTTTAATTTCTGACTGTTCTACTAACAATGTTCTACGCGTCTAATAGCACAAGTTAAAGCTGTATTTTACTTACACTTACAGGATCCGGAGGAGGAAGGTCTGCCACAGCCATTGACTTTCACAAAGAATTTCCTCAGCGGTTTCCTTGAGTCTAAGTTTCGGCCCGTCGAAGTATCCGAGGAGCGTCATGGGAGCGCCGAAAAAAAGAAAAAAGAATCGGCTGGCGGCGGCTTCGATTCGGGCGGATTTGTTAAGCAGATTGCCTCCCACCTGGTGAGCAGCGTCTTGGGTCTGTTGCTAAATGCATCGCTGGGTGCCTCAGGCGGGGCCTCGCAAGCCTCTACTGGACTGTTCTCGAGCAGCAGCCATCATATGAAGCCAGCCGTCCACTAAACGCATTCAAATCATAATTTCCTATTTTTTTTTTGTGTATTTTTTTTGTGATTAGCTTATAAGCAATAAACAGTTAGTTTTTCAATATTTAAGCGTGGCGATGTAATAAATTCAGATAGCCAAACAAGAGGGAATACGCAAACTATTCGCATCGCTCACTTGAGCGGCTAAGAAAGCGTAAAACACAGATGTCGTAATGTGGCTTGACTCACTCTTATTTGGTCTGGATTGTGTGAAAGCCGTAAAGGGTCCAAGCTAGGCACTTGGCCTGGCTGACTGAACAATGCAAGTGATGCAAGACGCCAGCCTGTAGACCCCATATCTAAAGTATTCTCTCCAAAAAAACAGTGTTAGGTAAAGAGTTGGTTACGCTCAAGTGAAATTCACTTCACTGTAGGAAGCAGCCGATGGAATGTTGCAATTAAAGTAAATGACGGAAAAGTCAAGTCAAAGATCAGATGGGGCGCGTGCGCATTACTCAAAAACGTTGCTGAGCACAGTTTGAGACTCACACTCGCTCAGAGTCACATTTGCCAACCAGAAGTAGTTAAACTTCCTCCGTTATGAACAGAGCATGGATAGTAACTTATTCTTCAGTGCAATCATTTATCAGATTTATTTTTTCAGTTTCGTGTTGGGTCAAATTTAGCACGACTCACGTCCAAAGACCTCAAAAAATCAGCTGTACGGAGTGCTGACATTAGCTTGTCGTGACGCAATTGAATTGTTGACGTCATCGTTAACGTTTTGCATGCTTTGATTTGATTGTCGCCATTGGCTGTCACTATTTCCCCTTCGGTATTCGCAATTGCCTTACACAAACATACACACGCACACACACACACACACACACACACACATACACGAAACTACCACTTTGGTCAGCGAAGCGCATATTTTGTCACTTTCTATTCAGTGCAAGTTACATGCCAACGGCGATTGGGGGTACTATATGAACATGCTTTTTACTTAACTTTTAACTCTTACTTTTAACTTTTACATTGTGGCTCTCACACATTTCTTTCTGAGTCTCGGCTTTCTGTGAGTTGAGCATTGCGCTCGAAGCTGTTTCAGTTATGCGTGAATCTTTCACAAGACCAAGTGACATTCCGGGACAGCCGGGTGGTGTTATTTATTTCATATGTTCGTCAGTGTTGATGAACGGTGTTTTTATTTTCCTTTTGTTTTTCTTGTGCTTGCCGGCCAAATTCTTCATACGTAAAGGCAAATTTTAGTGTGAGCTTTTTACAAATTATACGATTTTTTTTTATGTGTTTTTGCGAAACTTAAAAATATACACACACTTGGTGAGTTACCTGCATATTTTAATATGTATAGTCGTGAAAAACCAAAATCGAATGAGTGCAAAAGCATCCAAATCAAAATCCTCAATATTCATGTGCCAAAACAAATGACTTAGGCAACGAACTTGCTAAACGGTTAAGCTTTGTTAATAGGCTAGTTTTTAGTTTAAGCAAAGTTTGCATTGGCAGCAAGCGCAACAACAGCAACTACAACAACAACAACAACAACAACAATATCAGCGGCAACAACAACACATAGTCAAGTGAATGACGCTTTCTTCGCATTGCAACACGAAACAAACGCTTTGAGAAATACATGTACACACACACATACATACATATGTCAAATATTAATTATACAATGTGTAGTATCAGCGATAGTGCGTGCATGCGGGCTAACGGCTCTGATTAGCATACTTTTATTAATAACTCATGCAGTTGTTGAAACACCGAAATCAAAATTCATTGAGTCCAAGTCAACACCGAATACAAACAAAGAGTCAAGACTTTCATTTGCAGACGTACATTTATGTATATATATATATATATATATATATACATGCACATGAGTAGAAGATTAATGCATTTAAATTTAAGTACAAAATATTTTAAATATATTTATATAAATGAAAAGAAGTCCAAAAATTAAATCTCCCACATTGAAAATTTTTTATTTGGTTGATATGACTGGATACTATCCAATACTAAATTATTTTTATTAATAATAGTAGTAGTTGCTTACCAAAAACTCTAAATTAATTACAAAAAGTCTTAACCACAAGGAATATATATTCTCGTTATTAAGTCAAGCGCTTGAAACTATTATTTTTTTCTTGGTGAGAATAAATTTCATTGATGAACTGCATATAACTTAAAATCGTTATTAATGCTTTTATCAACTCATTTGTAATTGGTTATTGGAGTAGATTTTTTTAATGCATTAAATATATTTGTATACAAAGTTTCATTGCACACATTTTTCACCCCAAAGGGATCGGTTTTAAGCAAATAAATATGAAATAAATGATTACTTTCTGTGAATTAAAAGTTAATAAGATAAGTGGCACCCTACTGGGTATTTAATAGGTGTAGTTAAAAAAACAAGGCAACATTAATTCAAACTTATACTGTTTATCTTCTGTTAAAGTTGAGAGTCCGTTTTCTCCTATAGGGTCTGGAAAATACGTAATCATGTGAAATTAAACGTTAATCCATTGCCTCGGACTGGTCTGTGTAATATCTGCTGGCTGTGCCATCTAGGATCTAGTTTCAATAATATTTATGATCTCGAATGCGAATGTCGTGTTCAAATTATATTAAGCCGATGCAAGGCCAATGTGAAGAAGATGAGCACGATCAAAAGTCAAAGCTGGCAAAGATAGTCACAGCTTGGGCGCAGACAAATACACATATGCATGTTAAGGCAATACGTTGCGGTTGGCCTAAAGAAACCGGTAACAGTCTCAAGGTCGTTGAGAAACTGTGCGTTTGGCTCGCTTGTCGAATCGACTTGGCTCGATTGCGATAGCTCAAATCAAGATAAACCTCAGGCCAACACAGCAGCAGAAGCCGTCGACACAATTTGAACAACAAAGACTCATGCTGAGGCGATGAGTACTCACTGATACACACTGACACACACTGACACACACGCACACACACATGTCAGCGTATCTGTATTTAAAAAGCGAAAGTAAATGCCATGAAAGTGGAGCACAAGCTGCCCGCGTTGAAGGCAAACCAGCGAGGGGGCGTTGTGTACACACACACACACACATACACACATGTACACACACAAGCACAAATACACACACACTTGCTTATAAACAACTTGTCTGTCATATTGTTAAGTGTCTGCTTGTGATGGTGTATATGCATCTGCATAAGTCGGTCAATAAGTTTATTGACCGTTTTAACACATTTGATGCCTTTATTTTCGTAATGAATACTCTTTATTTCTTTTCTCAAGCTGTTTTTTTCCTATGGCCCGAAATTGATTATGTAAATAAATGTTTGAGTAACTGCAAACTTATCAAATTGGCAATAAAACAATGCCTTTAAGGTTTTGTTTTTCCACATACGCAGTCGTCTGATATTTATTGCTTTTGTTTTGATTTTCTATTATGTAAATGGATTTTATTAAAAAATATTCAACATTAAATTATTAAAACAGTTAACAATGAAATCGTGACAGACAGAAGAAGACATATATCTACAGACTGATACAGATATTCTGTATCTGTATAAATAGCCACGTAGATTTTAGCCATCATTTTTTCGGAATGTGCTCTTCACATACTCAAACAGCTAAGACAAACAAAGGTGTTTTAATACATATATGTAAATATGTATGTTAAACTAGAAATGCTTGTGCAAAATGTGCGATTTATGTGATCACACTCTATGCAAATTTGTGTATTTAGATCGCGCTCAATTAGAGAATACTTTGTTTTTATTTGTATTTTTTATGTTTTTGCTTTATTCATTGAAAATGTTTGTAAGACATTTAGCGATCTATGTACTATTTATTAAATTAGTTAGCAATAACGAGTAAGTCTGTATGTTGTCTCAAGACAACCTTCAAACAGTTAGTGCTTAGTGACTTACACAGAATTATCTAAGCAAGGCTAACACGAACCGCTTAACTGCAGCTTGCAACCCGAGGCGAATAGCTTATATACACACATCGAAATATATATATATATATATATATATATATATATATAAATATAAATACATGTATACATATACTTGTTGTAATCATTGGTATTTGAGCTTACTAACTAATCACCATTGAGAATTCAGTATGCAGCAGCCACAACCAGTGAGAATTAACCTTTGCATTGAGTATAACACAACAATTAATAATCTTGAATCTAGAAGAACAAGTTCTGGGATATGTCCAAATGGTTATTGTCAAACACGCCCATATTAATTAAAGTCGAAACGAAAATTGGGAGCAAGTGCATATATATATTTATGTATACATATGTATCTATGTTGAAGAACTTAACCGCGGTCAGGCAGCCAACTAAAATACAAAGTGCTTAATTCTAAATCGACTATTAATCTTATATTGCAAAACCAGCGGCTTACTTGACTCATAAAACATTGTTATAACCGCGTTGAGGCTATGTATGTGGCAGAAATATTCTTTAGATTGGGTTTATTACTCGTAATTTTTATTGATATTGGAAATCTTTGCCTAACTAGTTTTTTAGAACGTGCTTGATATACTTCCATTCGAAATTAGTTGAATATATTATCAGTAACGTTCTACGATGAGGCCGCAAGATCAAAATCTCAATCGAGTGCTCTTAAATCCAACTTGATTTTCTATCAATATGTATATTGTTATATCGATTTGATTTCTAATCGAGTATACCATTCGATTAGCGTAAATGTATTCAAAATTTGAGTGAACGCCTGTCTGTCTGCCTGATTTTACCTCGTTGATATTTGGATTCTTACTATTTCCATTTCTTGAGTTTCAATTTTACTATGGTTTTCAGTGGTAAGGCATTTCAAAGTATAATACCAATGTTTTCGAGCACTGATCTTAATGTTTGAAAATCGACATGCTGCCAATTTAAATTGTGCCACAAGCACTGCCAGTCGGTGCAAGAGTAATCTGAGGTCTTGGCCGGTCATGCTGGTAAATGTAACTAACGTTCGCCCTGGGCCATTCGCTAGTTAATGGACTTGTTTTTTTTAGATAGTCATTATCCATGTGCACTGCGGGCGCCCTGATCTGTCCAAAAGTACGAGTCTTTCGCGTATCGCAATGCATTAAAGAACTTGAGAGCATGTGACATTAGTAAACAACTGAATAATGCATAATGACGAATCATTGTGAACGTCAACAGCATCAACAACAACTGCTGCACATTGAGCAACGCAAAATTATAGTTGTAACAACTGACAGCCCAGCGAGTGGAGAACATGCTGCAGATACTACACATTTGAGGCGCCATTACTGGGCCCCTACAAGCGCGCATAACTGATGGCCAGATACATGCACATATGTATTTTTGATGTTGCACATAGAAATACACAAATGTGACCCAGTCGACCCGTCGGGCAATTGACATTTACGCAATGGGAGGGCGCACGCATGGCGATCTATTTTAGCCAGGTCAACGAAGTTGACAAGGACGCCAAACACTGACGCTAACAGAGAAGTCGCCTCGCAATTATGCTTTATATGTTTTTGGACTGAGCCGCTCTCGTGGAGCGGAGGGGGTTGTGTAGTTAAGCGTTAACATAACGTTGCGCCGTTGTGGCAGTTAAAATTACTGAGCGACGCGAAGTCGCGTCGTTGGGGTCTTGGCCATGTCAAATACAAGTATGTATGACAAGTGAGCAGATTAGTTTAATATGGCTTCATATAAATAAAAAGCACAGACATTGTCGAGCCCGTGCCAGGGCCCATTTGCATGTCAGTTTACAAACTGCCTCTGGTGGTGGCCAGACACCCAGTGGCAAACATGAAGCACTAAACAACAGCAACAACAGATTGGCCAACGCAACACTAACTGGCATTGCATGCTATTATGGGCTATACTTTAGCAATTGAGGCGCCTGAGTGACAGCAATTGAATTTTCATAGTCAATTTGCCAATGCTTCTGCACAAAACACATTAACGAATTCCCCGACAAGGCATTCGGGTTTTCCTCTATCTACAGTTTTTAGTTATTCAGTTTAGTAGCAGAAATTAATATTGGTTGGTCTAATCGCCATGTGAAATTGAGTTATCTTTACATATCACATCGACATAATGCGTTTGATATGTCTGAACTTTTTGAACTCATATAGGGTATGAAATCGTTCTTAAATATTCACATAAATGTAAATGTGCTCAAGGCAAGCTGAAGTCAGCTTGCTGAGATCTTCTAGGATTTCAACTAGCTTCACGTTTCCCATTTGCAGGTTTCAAGAGTTTTTGGCATGCATCCCATTGAATTTAAGTATGTCTTTAATATTCAGTGGCCTTAAAGCTGTCGTTAAGGTTGCAAAAACTGAAAGTTAATTAAGCCATGGCGAAGCAGGCCAAAAGTAAAAGGCAGACCCAGCCCAGATCCAACCATAGGATACAGCAGCCAGCACAGGTTGCACTGGCTCTGCGACACCTGACATTGAAATGCGTTCCATTGTGAATTGACCTCTGAGGGTTACTCTGTCCAACACTGGTTTAAGCTTACGACTCACAAGCGATGACAGTTTTGTGTGCTTTTCAACAAGGCTTCCTTTGCATTAAGTCTTCCAATGCGCATTGCTGCGGTCTGTCGTCCATCTTGTTTTATATATGCACGTTTATTGGAACATATATTCATATTCATAGTCAGCCAGTGTTATGCAATTGAACAACTGAACTGACTTGTAATCTCAGAATCATTCTTCGACAGAGATTAGTTATTTTGTGATTTTGTAATTTGGCTGATAATTGCCAGCAAGTTCGAGTGCTAGTCACAAGTTACTTAATATACCAAATTATCTAGTCAGGCCACAGATCATCAGATTACATATTCTATCGTGTTTGGCAGGCATTATTTGCAATTTGGTTATTAAAATTTTTTAAAATTTGTTGACCTGCTTTCTGTTCAGCTCACCTGGCGGCAATTAACAGACGCAATTTACTTCAGATATCATTTGTATACCCTGTGTTACTTACCCTCAATTGAGAACCGTGAAAATGTAGAATCAGCCAAACTTACTTGTAGTGGCAAAGATTTGTAGAGAGTATTTGGTTAATTACTTTATGAATGAAAAAAACAAAAATCTTAAAAGTTGGATAATTGCATGGAATAGGGGCAGAGGGGGCAGATACGTTGTACGCCAATGAATAGTATCAGCAGCTTTGTAACTAAAAATAAATCACTTTTCTGTGATTTCGAGCGTTTTTGTTCCAGACATGATTCTAGCTCTCGAATTATTCTAGTCCAAAGTCCAAATTTTCTAAACAATAGACAACAAATGTGTAATTGTATGCATAAGTTCGGATAGGGAGAAGCGCTTCTTGAGTTGAATACAGACTTATTAAATGAAAAGTTTACATCCATATGGAAGTGCTGCGTTGAATCGAGTAATATTTCGTAATTTTAGAATGTCCAAGATTGTCTATTCTGCTTGTACTTGCGAATATATACACATATTTTGTATGGCAGTCTACAACGATCATATTTATATATATAAATTGTATATATCTAAGTTGATAGGCAGCAATCTAAAACGATCATTGGGCAGGCTGAGCAAAAGAATGGCATTAAATAAATTATTGCGCATACGTAATGCATGCAGTATACACAAGTACTGCTCGTGCATATGACCAACTTGAGTTTTAATTGAAAACCAAAAGTACAAATTAAAAGAGCATTGCAAAAACACAAACACCAAATAATTACAACTACAACAGTACAACAACACGCTAAGAGGTTTTTGAGAGCCTTTAAAGTTGCTGTGGCTGCTGCTGCTGCTGCTGTTGCTGTTGCTGTTGCTGCTGTTGCTGTTGCTGCTGCTGCTGTTGCTGTCGTAGTCATTGTTGTTGTTTGCAACTTTTGCACTTTATTGAGCGCTTTTGTTCAAATTTGCGCTCAAAACGTGTTCACAGCTTCAATGCGCTGCCAGCGTTGGCGTCAACGATCAACGGTAGCGTCAACGTCTACGTCAACGCTGACGCCGCCTTGCATACTGATATCGCTGGTGTTGCCGTTACTGTTGTTGCTGTTGTTGCTGCTGTTGCTGCTGAGCCATTGACGCCTAAAAGCGAGCGCGCGCGCGTAATAAAATTCAATTCGGTTTTGTCAGTCTTCCATTTTGTACAGTGGTACGTACGTATACACACACACATGCACAGGCACATCTATATCTCTGTATACACATGCATGCATACATACATAATTTTGTATGTTTTTGTTTTACTTTTTTTTTTTTTGATTGTTGGCCAAACGAGCGCCATGCGCTACGCCGACGTCGACTGCAAAAGCTCCGACGACTGCGCTTTGGCGCTTTGGCTGTGTAACCGATTTTTTGGCCACTGCTAAATCATTGAAGTAACTTTCGTCTGCAGTCATTTGCTTAAAGTTAGTGAACGTGCTAGTATCGCATATCTGCGGCAGCTGCTTTAAAAGTTTTTGCTTGTGTTGTGGTACTTACTTGCCAGTTGCTAGTTGTGTGTTGCTGCTGTTGTGTGTATATACCATTGTGTACCATTTGATACAACAACAATTCAGTTTGGTGCGTGCCCGTTGAGAGTGTTGTTTTTGGGCATACCCATTGTCCGAAGGTCGCAAACGACATTGCGCATGCGCCGTGTGTGTTTGACACGCCTGAAAATATTAAAACTGATATCGCTTCTCTCTCTCTCTCTCCCTCTCTCTCTATCCCTCTCTCTCTCTCTTTCTTTCTTTCTATTGTTTTCGTTTTGCAAACTGCATTAGATCTGTGATCGAAGCAGCAGGACAACAGAAATCCCAAAGCCCAACCAAGAATGCAGTTCACAATGGGATGCATGATGGCACTGATGCTGCTGCTGCTGGCAATCATACAAGTGACGATATCGGCACCAGCGGAGTCAACGCTCACGCTCCAGGACAGCAGCGAGCCAGCCGAGTTGAACCCCATCAATGCAGAGGTAATGTAACCAAGTAGCCAACAACGAATCAACAATCAACAGTCAACAATCAGCAGTCAACGATCAGCAAGCCAACAAACCAACAAGCAGCAGTCACAGCGCTTAGCAAATTGTAGTAGTAACCGTAACTAGGAAGCAAATTGCATCCAACTCAGACTCAGGGACTGACAACGCGCCCATTGTGTCATGAGAGGCACAAACTTGTTGTAAGCTCCTTTGCCCCGCTGGCTGCAGCTGCTGCAGCTGTTGCTGCTGTTTTTGGTCTTTTTATTGTTGCTGTTGTTGTTGCAGTTGCTACTGAGGCGTAAAAGTCACTTGCCAACTGCCTGGCAGCACCTTTATTGCGTTTTTTTGTTGTTTTTTTTTTTGGTGTATTTTGTTAACGTTGTTGCTGGCGTTGTTGCTGTTGTTGTTGTGTAAGCTGAAGTTGAGCACTTGCTAATTTTGTGGTCGACTGACGTTGCTGCTGCAGTTTTTTCCGCAATTCCGTACAGTATTATTGACCCAACGCAGAGTTACATGCGAATGCATAATCCAATTACAAATCCATCCAACGTTTCAACAGTGTTTGTGACCTTGGGGGCGAAATCAAATGCTTAGCCAAGTGACGCACATCCACACACACACACACACACACACACCTGTATATACATGTGCTTGTGAATGTGGATGTGGATGTGTATACGGTAAAACTTATTACGGACCTACGCTAACATTTCAAAATCGAATAGCAGGCGCCGAGCAGCGGGCGTGGATAGCGAACCAAGTTGTGATGGCATTGCGACGGGTTGCGAGTGAGTTGATGACGCCACAAATCGGAGTAGCGCCCATCAGGGTATTTTCTTTTTTTATGTTGCTTATCTGCTTTTGCTTGTTATCTGTGAAACACCCTTGCCTTTTATATATGCATATGTGTAACGCATTGAAGGAGACGTCTCCGATCCCATAAAATGTATATATTTACCAGTTGCTCATTCCATAATATTTCTCTCGTTTTGGCAAGCAAAAAATAATAATCAAAAATGGTCCGATGGCATCCAGCGGTTGAATTTTTAAATAAAATTTTAAAATTTGTATGGGAGTGTGGGGAACTCCGTTCGGCAAGAGCAGGCAATCTTCGACGCGTCTCGGTTAGCTGTTCTTTCATGTTTTCGTTTACAATTAATTTGCAGCACTGTGTGAACTGTTGTTTTGGTGTCTAGCTAAATTATTGCTGTCTACCTAATGGAATATTATCCAATCCGAAAATCAATCTAGCAGCTGTCTGTAACTTGATTGGCAACTTTGGCATTTTTTCACTTTCTATTTGTCATTGATATGCCATTTTTTTAATATATTTTTTTTAATATAAATTAAGTGCTAAGAGAATTGAATTCAAGCTAATTTTCGGCATAGATTGATGTGAAATATAAATTACAATATTGCATTCATAAAATGAGCTGAGTCAAATTGAGCAAATGCTTCGTGGCAATGCAAAGAAGCGATTTTCCAAATAGTCCTAAGGCATAAGTCTAAGCTCGGTTTCCTACTCATCAAATGAATTATTAAGTTAAATAGTAAATCGATTAAGCTTGGCAGTCAAAGGAAATCATCATAAAAAGGTCGTTTAATAACCGGAGGCACTATAAATTAACCATATGGCAGCAACAACAACAAAGAAATAAGCAACTACAATGGGATGGAGCGCTTTGCAAATGCGTTTTGTTTAGAAATTAGTAAATTTTGAGTCGCGACTGGGGCCACATTCGAGAAATGCATACATATCGAGTGTTTTGTTTTTGTTGGCAATGACGATGTGAATTTTAAGCATGGACAAGCAAAAGTATCTCGAATGCCGAATTGTCGCCTTGTTGGCTCAAGTATCTTGTGTCTTTTAGAATAGACACAGGTAGTTTTGTGTGTGCGTTTGTGTGCATGTATTTATTTATAGTCACATTTATGTATTTCGATTGGTTTTCTTGCAACGACTGACTCGAAATTGGGTCAAGTCTAACCAGCCTCGAAGTTCAACCTTCAAGTCATATTATTTACACCAATCATACACTCGGAAAAAAATTACTATCCCTAAAATATAGTTTGTGCCTGTCTTAACACCAAGGCTTTCATTTCTAAATTGCATTATGATTTTTAAAAATTTATAAACTAAGTTTTTAAGTCCATTACATTTTATTCCTTTTTATTCGGAATTGAAATTGTCTAAATAAACGTGGGCTGCATCAGAAACTGCTGCTGCTGTTGAAGCGGCTGCAATTATGTGACAGCAGCAATTGTATCGCCTGCAATATGGCAAGTCACGCGATTCCAATGTCACCATGCCAATCTCTTTTGTGTTCTCTTTTCTCTCGTTACTCCAATTCTAGGAGGTATTTGGCGCTGAGCTTGAGCGCAACAAAAGAAAACTGCCCGAAGCAACATTTGAGGCGAAAAATGCCGTGCTCGGATTTGTCTTTGGCGTAAGTATTTCGAATCAATTCAGCAACCACTCGATTGATTAACGACCGCACCAACATATGCACTCCGTATGCATGTCCCATTGCAGAAGATCGACAACTTTCTGGATACGAAGACACGCGTGATTGAGCAGCTGGATCGCTCCAATATTGAGAAGAATAAGCAGTGGGACATTAAGAACCCTGTGCCCATTAAGGACTTCCAGACTCTAATCACTGCCGTCGTCTCACCGAAGATCCGCTCGATTGGCAACATTGCCAATGACCTGACAACTGGCGTCTTGACCACCATAACCGCCTTCAGTGGCTCCTCGTCGGGCAATGGGAATCCGAATGCTGGCCTTGGCAATGTCGTGTCCAAGTTCTTGGGCTTCTCGGGACCCATATTGCAGGGCTCGTCCGGTGGTGTAAATGGCATTGCAGGCGCCACAAGCCCTGCCCCCGATTCCGATGAGGCGGGCTATTAAATCGACTCGATGACTGACTAATTGGCCAACTGGCTAATTGTTTAGGCCTGGACCTAAATCGTTCGTTGGTCTGATCTATAAATGTGGTCTTATAATTTATGTACATCACACACACTCAATACACACACACATACACGCACACACACACACACACACACACACACACACACACACACACACATGAAACACACACGACACACACACTCTTGAGAGAGGAGTGCACTTTCCTATGTTACCCTCTGATGCTCGCACGCTTTCATTGACATTTCAATTCTGTATGATTTTTTTTTTGTTTGTTGTTGTTGTAGCTTAGAATTAAGTTACAATTCTGTTAAACACTTTCAGTTTGCTTGTCGTCAGGGTAATAGATAAGTTAAATTTTATGCTACCCATTGTATTCATGTTTGTAAATATTGGCGCATATATCTACTATGTAACTTACGGCTAAATAACCATTAATAAATCAAATGAATTTTTACAAATGTATCTACAAAACATTAAAAACAAAAAAACAAAAAAAATCAAAAAAAAAAAAAACAAAACCGAAACCAAAACCCGATTTTTCAATGCGACCCTGCGATCTGTGGTGGCCTTGGGCTTGTGTTCCTCATGTTGAATATATGTATATATATATTCATACCTAAGTGTAGTATAGAAAGAATGCTACCTATGATAAGCCAGCTTACTCACAATCCTCTACTCTTTCTTTTTCTTCTTACGCTCATATGTATCTCTGTCTCTGCCCCTAACTCGATCAGACCAAGCGACGGGCACGCGCCGTGGGTAGTGATCCGAGCGACGCCGTTGAACTGGATCGCAAAAACGTTTCGTTCGAGTTGCCCGACGAATTGTTCTCCAAATCATTCAGCACGATCACCCAAACCTCCCAAGCTCTTTCACGCCTTATAATGGTAAGTGATATTGAAGAAACATTCAGATTTAATTAAAACTATGGTTAATCTTAGCGAGCTTCTCAAGCTTTAAAGCTCGAACAAAAGCTTTGCACAAGAGATCTATGGAAGTTAAACAAAGCAGTTTTATACAAATACAAATATAAATGTACAAATTTTAATGCCTTAGTGTTTTTTTCTGTTTCCCGCCAAGAACTCCGCACGTCGTTACTCCCGCTTTATTCTATTCTTCAAGCCAGTGTTTGGCGACGCTCTGGTAGTCAAGGGCTACGAGGATCCCACAACCACAACCACAACTACCCGTCGTCCAACGAAATCAGCCAGCGATGAAGGAGAAAAACTAAACGAAGTTTAGAATGGAAGCTGATAGCATGGAATATTCAAAATGATACCCATTAACATATATGATTTAAAAGTATCGTGCTGATCATTTATAGCCTGGATAATTACACTCAATTACTTTTCAATTTCAGCAGACAAATCGATTTAGTCATGTCTGCGAATACTTTCAAAGATTTTGCAATGGATGCTTTAAGTATTTGTATCTGACTTATAGCGCGTAATTCGAATGTAATTACTCAATTACTGTTTCCAAATGAGTGATAAGTGTCTTAGGGCTGGGTAATGCATTTATACCTTAGTATTTCTAATTTTGGTTTGTGATTTATTTATCATTAGGTTATGGGATTTTTGTTAAATTTTTGGATTGAAAAATATATGTTTTTATATTTTTATTTATGTTGTGTGTATGCATGTACTTAATAGATACTTAAATGTCGTTATCTGGCGCTAGTGCGTGGACGTACTAGAAAGCGCATTAGCTTCATAGAGCCCTTGGGGCCACTGAAGAAGCCTTTCCACAGGATGCCCTTAAAACCATCCACATCGCGTTCCAGTAGGTGCTGATAGATTCCAAACGGATTGCTGCCAAATAAATGATGTATACAATGGAAATGGGGCATTATACAAAATGTGAATGGACTCACCTGAGAGTGCAGACGCTGCCATACCAGAAGGCTGCCGATTGGGCTACAGCGCAGTTGTCATCGCTCTCGTCGTTGTCCTTGTCTTGAGTGCTGAACTTCTTGCCCGCATGCTCACGCAGTGCATCGGTAGCGTCGCCCTGATATTTACCCAGCACATTGAGACGATACTGCTCGGACTCACTGCCAATGCCGAAATGATCATAGAGCGCAAATTTCCGTTCTTGTTTGCGATTCTCCATTTCAACGAGCAGCTCGTAATCCTCACTGGTGCAGATTTGGTACAGCTTCTCAAGGCCAATAAAGAACTCCTTTGTTAACGGGCCAAAACCGATCTTATAGTCGACCCACTTGCGATTGAAGTCTTCGCTACCATCAATGCGATTCGCGACCACAATCCAGCCTCCGCCATGTGTCTTCTGGTCACAAAACACAAAGAACGGCTCCATATTGGTGCGAAGACGAATCCGCACTACGCCGTGCTGTTGCTTCAGGCAGTTGCGCGCCGTACTCGATTCGACCGAACTGCCATCATCAGCCCCTTCCACTTTGCCGACCAATGGTACTCCACCACTGTTATGAAATGTTTGGGTTGTTGCTTTATTCGAGCTGACTCAAGGGAAGATTGATTACCTACATGCGCGACCCGAAGCTGATTTTGTCACTGGGGCTGGTCGGGGCACCCGCTCGTCGCAGATCTACCAGCTGCTCCTGCAGGCTGCCAATTTGATCTCTCGCACTGGCAATATCTGTCGAAAGCGCCTGGATGCGTGTGGTTATAGTGCTTAGTGCTGATAACGGACAGGTGCCAGTTGTCTGTGTATGAAAATTATATTATTATTATGTACATATGTATATAGATGTATGATGTATGCATCATGTGAAGCATTAGCTCCAGAAATATAATAATAAGAAATAAATTTATATAATAAATAAGAAGTAATTAAAATATTTACACACAAAGACAAACGCTTTGAAAGCTACGACAAGAGATGTGTTCATATTTTTATGTGTATATCCAGGATATGCGAACTCACAATATATACATATATACATCTACGTGATTAGTATCGTATACATCACGATAAGAAAAACTCGTTTATTGCTTAGAAATATTATAATATTTATTATACAAGTAGGCTGTAATGTTATTAATCGTTCTTATTATTAACTTAAGGTTAGATGTGAAAGACTTCTTTTTAATTGGACGTTATCTTATATTATTATTATTATATTTTTATAACTGACCAAAACAAATGTCGTTTTTTAGTCCTTAACTGTATAGATCAATGTATAAATAGCAAATTAGTTGAAATCGATTTTAAGAAAACAAAAAAAAAATGTACATATATACATGTATATATACATCATATATACATATATATAGATATATATATACATTTATATATAGCTCCGACGTATATGTCTGCGGTTAGTCCGATTATATACATGTAACGAAACCAGATTAACGTCTTTTTATAAGTATCTAAAACTGCCTATGCAACTAATACAATCTTCAGTATATGAAGATTATAACCGCATGTGGGTTGTTATTATTACAATTAAATAAAGCGAGTTGCATTTGCGCAATCAGCTTTTTAGCTTTTTTGCAATGGAATTGAATGTTTTTGCTTTGGCAATGACTCACCACATTGTCCATTGGCAGCATCTTTTCGCCCAGATCGGTGTGCGTTGTGGTCAGGCAGGCCAACATTGTGACCAGAGTGTCCAACTGCAGCATCTGCGACATAGCGTGACTGTTCGCATATACGGCTGTACTGAGCCTGGCTCTCGATTCCCGCTAATGCAGCTCAATACCACTTGTTTTCACAGTGAACACAGAACAGATCAGCGACAAAGGTCGTCAAATAGCTTACAATTCAGCTAAATAGATTCCGATGCATTTCAAAACAAGTATTCGAAGTCGATTCGAAGTCGTGTTACCGACATACCGATACTTGTGCATTTGAGTATATATACTATTGTTGTAGTTGCAAGCTCGCCTATGAAATACTTGTTAGTTAGCCAATGTCTGAGGGTCAATTACGCGGCAGTCGCATACTCGAGCTGTAAGCGTAAACACAGCAAACACCCGAGCATCCACAAACTATATACGATTACCCGAGTACGCACTCTAAGCTGAATTGGTCACACAGATTGCTGGCTGTGTCATTTTGACAGCTGACAGCTGATAACTGACAGCATGACTCTAGAAACGCTGGTAACGGCATTGGCCTGTCTCAGCACGACGACAACGCTGACAGAAAAGCCCATTCCCATTATTGTGAAGAACTCAGTGGAGCCGCTTCGCGTGGACAATGTGAGTATTCCCCCGTGTGATAATTCTAAAGGACGCAATCTAATCAACTCAATGCCTCTCAGAGCACTGGCGGATGCCCGGTGGCTGTGCTGGGCGGCCTAATGGCGCGGTAAGTGACATTTAAGGATGCAATTGAACCGACGTTTATGCGAGCTGTGCTTATTGATCAGCCGTTTCTTTTATTCCAGTGTCCAGCACATGACCGACGAGGTGCGGTCGCTTCGAGAGGATCTGAATGAGCTGCAGCAGCTCATCAATGAGCATAAGAGCCAAGCGCCAGCTAGCGTACAAATTGGGCCGTCCATGTAAGTCTTAGTTTCACATTTCACATTGCATCCACGTTGCAACTAAGGACAAAGGTAGATACACCGACTTGGTCGAGAACATAATGGACTTATAACAACGCCTTGCATATTCTATTGCTCTGAACAGAAAATATGACGTGGATTTCAATCACCGATATCTCCATAATTCACTGAGTCACTTTAAATACATGTAAGACAAAAGAATTTCTTTTACATTTTAGCCCCGTCCCTCGGCCAGTTGATGTGAGCGACATGCCTCGCAGTTGTCTCGATCAGAAGCACGACAAGGTGCTCATCCAAGTCGCTCCTGATATGAAGCCCTTTTTTGTGAAATGCGATCAGAAATTGAGAGGCGGTGGCTGGTTAGTGATCGCGTATCGCTTCGACGGCAGCGAGACTTTTAATCGCGATTGGCATGCGTACAAGACCGGCTTCGGTTCGCTCAACTCGGAGTTCTTCATCGGGCTGGAAAAGCTGCATCGCCTGACGAACAGCATGTATCACGAGCTGCTGATTATAATGCGCAGCAAGACAAAGGAGCAGCGCTTCGCTGTTTATGATGAGTTCAGCATTGGCAGCGAGGCCGAGAAGTATTACCTCTATGTGCTTGGCGCCTACAAGGGCGATGCTGACGACTCGCTGCGTTACCATGCCGGCAAAAAGTTCACCACCTTCGACCAGGACAACGATGACAATGCCCAAAACTGTGCACGCTCTCATACTGGTGGCTGGTGGTATGGACGCGAATGCTTGGAGAGGTAAGCAAGACACTCAGCTGCAAGTTAGTTTCTAAGTTATACAATCAGCTATCATATATTTGTGTGTATATATATGTATATATTTACATATATATTTAGTCTATATTCTGTATATTCTGACACATTTTTCGTTTGCCTTTGCAGCAATCTCTTTGGCACATTTCAATCCAATCATGGCCAGGAGATTGGTTATTTTAAGGGCATACTGTGGAAAACCTTTGTACCCGGTCCGACCGGCTCTCTGAGATATGTGCGCATGTTAATTCGACCTTATAGGAAGACGCCATGATGACCTCGGGATTCGTTTTAATAGCGCTCAGCGTACAAGACTCCTAATTAGACTCGAACTAACCTAACCTCCTCACCTAGTAGACACTTCATAGAACAACATTATTATTGCGTTAATATTATGCGTGAATACAACATTGTATTTATATTCGCATTAAATTATTATTTAAATTATAAAGCATTGAGTTTAAAAACCAGACATTTTTTTGTACCGTTTGTTCACAAACCGTTTTCTTGCCGTGCACATTTTTTTTGTACTAAATGCAGGCTATAATTGACATATTGATATTGCAACAAATTAATTGAATTTAATTTCATATTTCTAAAAAGCAGATTGCTTAGAAAATTTTGAGTTGGGCTTTACAGAATACATTTTTAATTATTCCCAGAAATGGATTTTTCTAATCATATTGATTTTTTTCACCTAAATATCCATATATGAATTATCAATTAATTATCGAAAATCTGTAACCAAAAGTTAAGATGAGTACATACAGTCTCTTAGTGACTAGCTTTTTGAGATACTAAACTGACCAGCAATCAGCAGGAAAGTTGTGTCCACCACTTTCCACCACACTGAATAGAAGCGCATTCATTTAATTTTTGTTTGCTTTTTGTAAATGCCAACCATGTGGAAAGAATACTCATTTGTTTGTGGTATTGATTATGAGACATTTATATTAATATAACGTTTATGGAAATCTTAGGCGATTAAAAACGGGTTTTAGTCAAGTAATTATAGTTTTCGCTTTAAATGATATTCAATTGATTGGCATATAATCGTAACACAATAGGAACTAAAACAGCGAAGAGAATCGGGTCAACTGGGAAAACAGCTCACGTGGTATGGGAATTATCATGAGTTGTTCGTTTTGCTCATTTGAATACAAAAGCTTGCGAGGGATTCAAATATCATTAGATGCTATTGCTTGATTTATTTATATATGCATATGTATATATGTATGTGTTTATATACATATGTGATGAGTGATTGGTATAATTTTAAATTGTTTAATTTACGAATTTTAATTATGAACGACGATTGGCATTTGCAATAGATTATCAATACTACACACTACATATAATAAAATGTATAACTGTTGGCTGAGATCAAGGAACGCACTTGCAGTGTAGATATTGCGTACCATTTCAAAGACTATACGCGAGAATTCGTATAGTCTTTGAGACCCTTCTCTTCATACAGACAGAGTATTAACACCAATCTTGGCTACGCAAATTTCAGAACAAAGTTTAAACGGAATATGTATTCTCATTTTGATCGTAAGAAAGAGATGACGTGATAATAAACGTAAGCGTAACGATAGAGTGTACATACATATATATGTAAGTATGCATGTATGTATGAATATACATGTGTTTATCTTGCAGAGCTGCTCACATTTTGGTGCAAATCTTCGAAAGGGAAATGTTTCAATACAACTAGAATATATTTACCAACTGTGTTCAGGGTAAATCGTAGCCGAGCTCACTCGACTACAGCACCCTTACTTGTTTTTGTTGCATATATTAACATGTATTTTTTGTTCTGCTTTATAGAATGCGTGTAGAAGTAGCTTTGCTAACAATTTTGTTGAAAATATTTAATTACTATAAATAATATTTTAAGTTTATAATAAATTGACAAAAGGTGTAATATGCCCTCTTATGCAGTGAACAGTGTACAAACGATGTCTGACACAAAAAACTTTAAGACTCTCACCGCAATAGTTTAGGTAGTTGATAGTAAATAAATTTGTGGCACTTGCATTTCGCTGCTTGAACTTTTTGACAAAGTCAAAATGTATTAAACAAAGCTCACGAAGAACTGACAATGATTGCTGTTGGGGCATGCTAGCTTGCGGGTTGCTGGGTCTGCTTCGTCTTCTTCTTTTTCTTTTAAAAAAATTTCATAAAACTTTTGCTCGTTTGCCGCTAATAAATTATTTTTCAGAAAGTTTGCGCCGAAGGCTATACAGCAATGCGACGGCGGTCACTAAGCTGTCCACAGAAGGGGCCAAGCCTCCAGCCCCCAACTCTGATGCCAACTTGAACTCCGGCTCCGACTATGACATGGATTCCAATTTTGACTACAACGTACTACGGCTCCAAGTTGTAGTACATTGTCCATACAATAACTGCTCGACTATTACAACGCTCGTTTGCGCCTCTTTCATGTCGTTGGTGTTGGTGTTGGTGTTGCTGCTGCTTCTGTATATGTTTGTTTGTTATTCCTGTGTGTTCGCTTTGTTCATAAATAATTTGCGCCACAACTCAATTTCATGAGCGTAAATCACTGTGTGGTCACTTGGTGCTTGGTACTCTCTATTGGATTGGGTTCCGGCTATTCCTACTGCTTGGCTGCCTTGGCTGCCTTGGCTGCCTTGGCTGCCTTGACTGCCTTGGCTCTGGTTTAGTGTCCTTCTTCTGCTGCTTCTCCTTCCACAATTGCTGGCTGTCAATGCTGTTTATTGTTTCACTTCTTCTTTTCAAATATTTTTCAACTTTTCCTGTTTTTCGGTTCGTTGTTAGTGGCCATTTACCATACAATTCTTTATTTATGTGTGCCGGCCAGGCAAAAAGCTATAAGCTGCAAGCGCTCAGCTTCTTTGTGTGCCGCAAAAGTTTTTTTTTTGTGCCAAGCGCCTCGGGGGAGTCAAACTGAATCAAGCGAACAAACCGAAGGAGGCCCAATGATAGTCCTGGGTTCGCTTTGTGACTCTGTTGTTGTTTGGCACGCGAGTGTTAAATCAACAGAAAGTTTCGCCAACTTTTCAATTGGCTTGACAAATATAAAGAAATTTACAACGTCCCATCGAAAATGGGTCGGGATACGATGGAAAGGCAAAGTAGATATTTATAAATATACACATATACGTATATATATATATACTTATACAAGAGCAAAGGACATGAACCGAAATCAAACTTGTTATAATAAGTATGTACGCGCATAAACTATACACATATTTATTCGAGTCATGAATCAGATGTCCCGGCACGCAGCAGTACATTTTTTGAATGGAGTAATATGTCCCAAGTTCCTTATTCTTGATTTCTTCAAAATTGAGATTTTATAAATGAATACCTGTGGGAGAGAGACACATATATATGAACATTTTGTCTTTCATTGCCTTTTCATTAAAACATCTTAGAACTTTTTTGTTTTTGGTAATGGATAGGCTAACAGTCAACTTAAATTTGGCCACCTGAGGCGGATATGTTGTTGCATGCGGTTAACATGCAACACAATACAGAGCTCAACACATAAGAGTAAGCAGCATGTAGATTTAATGAAGCGCTACACATTCCACTCATGAAAATGCTATAAAAACTACATTACACTAAATTCTCATATTTTGTGGAGGCGCGCGGGTTAAGCGGAGAGCAGCGTTTGGAAAGACCAGTTGTTTGTTGTTTGTTGTTGTCTGTATACTCTGGAAACATTAACAAACCAAAAAAAAAAAAAAAAATCCATTATCCAGTTTGCAAATGTATGTAACACTTTGAAGAAGGCATCTGCAACATGAAAGTTACACGTTTTGGATCAAGACAAACCTCTGACTCGATCTAGACAAGACAGGGATACTTAAATAGGAGAAGCACTATTCGATTCAATAACTCCTCCTGCTTATGGGCGAAAATATGGAGTTTACATTTCGGGAAGGAGTTACATTCTGGAAGAGTAACTTTGGGTCGGACACTCTCGACTTCAGCATTCTTTTGCTTCGTATTTTTCGTCTTATTTATTTATTTTATTTTTCTTCTTTATTTTTTTGGTAAGAATTGTTGGGGAAAGAGTGTTGGCCAGGCTCGGGCTTCCGACAGGCAACAATAAATTGCAATTCCAAGTCACTTAAATTGCAACAAATAACGGGAGGCAAGCTGACAGCCAAACGATTCCGATGCTGACACAGACGCAGACTGAGCAGCCGTGAAATGTCAACGTGTGGCAGCAGGCGGCGCCAGGAGCCCGCTGCCTCCCTGTCCATGTCTCTGTACTCTGCCTCTACCCTGCTCTTGTTCTGCTCCTTATTCTTGCTTTTCTGTTCGTTGTAATTTTTAGCGCAAATTTGCTTTTTGCCATTTTGGTCATTGACTTTATGTGTGTGCATGTGTGTGTGTGTGCGTGTGTGTGTGCGTGTGAGTGTGCGTGTGTGTGTGTGTTTTTGAGAGTGTTTTTGTTCGTCCCTTCACTGTCAAGCTGATGCAAGATTGTATTTGTTGTTGTTTTTGCAGCTGGCAGACAAATCTTGGCAAGCCGAGTTGACCGAGACGAGTTTTTATGAAATTCCTCTCTGATTTATTTACACCAAGAATTACAGACACTTTACTTTACGTGCATGTCCTTATTGTCCCGCTAAAGTGCATAAGGGATTGCATTCACTTTATGTATATGTATTACATGTATTTCACTCGGCAGCAAATAGACTGTTACTGATATTGGTCCGTTGGCGCTTCTTCATTCGGAACGAATAAGATATTTTACAATAATTATTGGCATTGATTTCTAAGCATGAAAACTGCATTATTGACAGCCATACAAGTCAACAACAAGCCAGTTTCGATTTCGATATTTAATTTAACCATTGCCACTTGCTGCACAGGTGACGAACTTTTGTGGATAGATTTGACACATGAAGTTTTCAATTGGGAGAAAGACATGCAAACCATCAAAACGTATGGAGAAGTGTGGTCTCGATTCAAATGAAATGCTCTCCAATTTAGTTAGCTGGCCAATCCAACCGAACTGGGCGCATGGATCCGTGCTGGCTCCACAACAAGTCAGCCACCAGAAATGAATTGTATACACGCAGACATAGATGCATGCACACATCTATAACGTATACCGGTCGCAGAGCATAATAATCAATGGCTAAACAGTCGAGAGTCAGACGGCAGTGTTCAGATCGGCTCTGAGAGTCAATTTCATAAAAGCCACAAAAACTAACGGCCAAGATAGGGAAAAAATGTTACTTTATGCGTATGGCGTACAAACAAAAACAAAAGAACAACACCAGTAACACCAACAACACCAACAACAACAGCGAATGGGCGAGGTTGCAGCTGACTCTTTATTTGTTGTTGTTGTTGTTGTTGTTTTTCGCTTGCTATTTTCGTTGTTTTGTTTTGGTTGCTGCAAAAAGCTAAACAATGACAGCTGCAGCTGGCGCGGTTGCCACTTTTCTGGATCACCCACGCTGGCTCCATGCGGCTGGCAGCGTAAAGGGTGGGGGGTGTGTGGGGTTAAGGGCGTTGGCGTGGTATTTACTTATGGTCAAACGAACTTCATCTGGAAACCATAAAATTGAAAAATGTTGCTGCAAACGAGAAGCGCAAGAAGCAAACAGAGCCACACACATTTGCTACTACTGGCTAGGATGATGGGTCGCTGGTTTGGTTTTAAACCGCACAAAAGTCATTTGAGTTCCGTCGTTAACATGTCATACACACACACACAAACACACTCACACACACACACACACACGAATGGATGCACACACACAGACACGGGCATTTGTTAACATTTGCGCTGCAAACAATGCGACCAGCATGACTAGGTCTCCAACTGCTGTTTCTTTGGCTTAGTCGCCTCCATTCTCAGTTCCTGTTCCCCACCCCCACCCCTGTCGTCCTTAGTCGTCGTTTGCCGCAAGGCAACCGCAGAATACGCGGCCACATGTCCATTTTGTTTTTCATTTGGCGCCGGCGATCGCCGCACGTCTTCAGCCTAGCATTCATCACACCACTTGCACCCGCACCCGCACCCGCACCCGCACCGCCCGTTCCACACACAGAGCCACTCTCTACATAAGCATGCATACATACATCTTTCTTCATTTGGCGTTGTGTTTTGCATTTTTTTTTTGTTCTGCAATAACCACAGCACAGAGTGAGCAGCACAAACTGGGCTCATAATTAAAATGTTTGCCATGCGCCCGAAACGTTTGCCAACAAAATGAAATGTTAACAGCCAACGTTAATGGTAGCCATTTTTCGGTTCCTTTTGTATACCTAGTATTATCCATTTCAAGTGGGTATAGTAAAGTTGTGCAAGCAGTCGAAGTATACCGGATTCCTTAAAGTATTTCATATACTTTCATCTATATTTAAAGCCTTGATCAGTCTCAAGAGACTAGAGACCAGTTGCATTAGTTATAATAATATAATTTCATTTATTTAATGATTGTTTGTTATATAATAGGGTAAGGATCTGCTTACAGGGTAGCTACTATAGGAGCTCTCTCGAATCAAGTGGTTCTACCTGCTTGTCATTTTTCTTTTAGCAAACATCTCGTTGCTAAAATGAAAAAGGAAAGTTCAATTATCTTGCTGGTGTCGAAAATGAATTACGCTTGCAGATAAATACATCTAAATACATCGTATATAATATATGTATATAAATATATATATATATATATATATATATATATATATATATATATATATATATATTTGTTTCCATAAGAGCTACACATGTACTTATAATTATATTTATGTAATTATATAATTATTTCTTAATTAAAATTGATCAATAATCCCACGGGACACACTTCTATGCAACTGTACAATTCAAAAAGAAGACACACATACATATATGCATATACATTTGTATGTTTAGCAACTGGTTTTTGTGAGGAAACTGCCCAATCACAAATCTGACATTTCGGATTGCACAAATTAAGCAATCGTCTTTGAGTTGCAGCCCCCAAAATTTTTGGTAATTGCCTTTTTGTGTGGCAGTGCATAAGACAATATGGAGATGTAAGTAAATGTGCTTGAAGTAACGGCGCATGCATTAATGCTTTTGTCATCATCATCGTTTTCTATCACTATTTTGCTCTTTGCTGATGTGCAGACAGCTGTCATGAAATTGCTCAACTTACAAGTATTCGCCCGGAGTTTGATGTGTTATTTGTTAAATGAAATTGCTCATTGCTCACATTTACTGCACATGTGCAGTTTTTAATAGGTATTTAATTCAACATGCTGTTGGCATTGCTTAATCCATGCAATAACTGGCGCTTCTGGTGTTCGTCCACGTTTCAATAATTGCAATAAATCTGTCCACAACAAGCACGACTCGTTTATAAATGTGTGTGAACTTAGAGTCAAGAAATCTCTTATCAAAGAATTACTTTTATTAATTACGTTCGACTAATATTTAAGTACAACTTTAATTTCCTTTTTACAAAATTAAAAAAAAGAGAAAATTCAAAACAAGTGCAAGAAAATGTTAAACACTGTAATTCAAACCATTAAATATATATTGTTTTACCCACGAACTCTCTTTTACAAGAGACCTCGATTCGGAAACACCCTGTAAAAATACGATAGCAATATCTATATAGATATATGTGAGTCTCTATCTTAGGCAGACTGACTTGGCTGCAGCGGAGACTTACCCGTTTTGATCAAGTATGCTTTACAGGGTACAATAATGAATGCACACAATAATAATTATTTTTAGTCAGTTGCATATCTGCAAATATTATTGCTTGAATCGCGCACTTGAAACCCACGCCACAAGCTACAGTAAGAAATATTATTATAACATAAAACATATGCATTTAATGTATGAGCAAATGTGTGTATAAAAATACATAATGTGGAGAATACGGACTAAGGATATGCAGAGCACTTGCATTGTTGGCTTCAATAGTGTTGTGAGCATTTCGCATTTTACATTTTGCATTTTGCATTTTGCATTTGCCGACGAGGGCACGTAATTAATTTCCGGCTGCATGCTTTTTGCACTGCCTAAGAGAAGCAAAACGATAACAAAAACTAGCCGCGACAATGCGAGCCGCTGGCATTTTTAATTACTTGCATGAAAATTAATTAAAAAATAAGCGACAAAGAATATGGAGCAAGAAAAAAAAAGAAAACAAAAAACTAGCAAAATTATGGCACTCGTACAGAAAAACATAGAAGCAATGTAATAAAACTGGACTGCCATTCAAATTGTGGGGCAGCAACCATGTAAACAAGATAAAATGGAGATGCCCTTTTTTTCACCATATACTCAGGAAAACTTATGACTTCAATTCAATTCCCAATGCCACTGATTTTGTGGTTTTCAATACAAAATTTGTTCTTTCTCGATTTCAAGTAAACACATGACACGACTTCGTTGGTATTGATCAACAATATCAAGTGTGCTGGAAGTCTTTAAATGAAGTGAAACACTTGACCTGAATAGAATAGAGAATAAAATGTAGACGAAATGAAGGAAAAAAGGTTAAATTGGTTTAATTATTACAATATCAATTAAACGCAACACGTAAGCGCCTCCAAGATTTGCTTAAGTTTGCTACACTGCCACAAGAAAGTTTACCCTCACACATGCAGGCGAACGTATACAATAAATACGGACGTTCGTGTGTGTGTGTGTGTGTGTGAGTGTGTATGTATGTACGCATGTCGTTAAGACCAAAGCTGTTTGTACACTGTTTGACTTTTATTATTTTAGTTAAACTTCTTTGAGGCGGAGCCTCAACCTCATCGCATGCACATCTAAACCCAAATCAAACGTAAGACATGACGGTAAGTCTGCCCAGAGTTTGAGTAGTTATTCATGTGTGTGCGTGCGTGAGTGTGCGTGTGTGTGTGTGTGCGGGTGTGCGTGTGTGTGTGTGTGTGTGTGGCTTTTAGCCTGTCTGCTTTGGCTTTATTGATATCCTGCCAGAGCGACGCTGTCGGCAGCTGCCAAGTTCGTCAGCTACTGGCAGAGCAGCCTCTGGCAAACTTAATGACTCCGCCTGTCCATCCATCCATCCGTCCGTTCCGTCTGTCCATCCGTCGGTCTGTGCGTTTGTTTGTTTGCTGGTTATTGTGCGCTCGGCCAATGCATTGGCCACTAATTCATCAAATTTAGCTCAAAACTGAAGATTAATGACGTACGTGTGGCATATTGCGAAACTTGGTGACTTGATGAAATTTATTATTATACTCGTATTTGCCGCACATCCTGCGCGTTTTGGCCAGCGGCTTTAACAAAAGCCTCTCCTAGACGATTGCGATTGCCCCCAACACAACTTTATGCCCAACCAACGGCAGTTACAGCAACTCTTTTCGTCCACCTACTTTATGGCCAATAAAAATGGGCAATTAGACTTATAAGAAGCAAAGGCCAGCTTAGGCCAGATTAAATGAAGAATCTGTTACACGCATGCTGTACAATTAACTGCTTTGTTTGCGTCCGCTCAAACAGTGCTCGCCAATTAATTTGAAGCAATGCATTTGTCACTTTAACATTCTAATCAATTCCCCAAAAATGTGTGGCATCCTTTCCACAGCTTGATAGAAGAATGTGTTATTTAAATTTTTGATGGTTCCAATATTATGCGAAATGTTTTATGCTTTGAATTTAATTTTAGAACACACACGGCGGCTTAACCTGGCTTAAAATATTTACGACCATAAGCATATGAAAGTTATTTATTAAGAACGTACTATTAACATACATATTTCATGTGTTAATATAGACACTTTATTTTTGAATTTACGGCGTAAATATATCCATGGAGCTTAATGCATTTTTAGTACTTAAGCAATTAAGAAAAGTTACGCAAGATACACAAATCAATTTACAGCTGACAATTAAATGAAAAATTGCTCTCAATTAAAAATATTGAGGCATACTTTTAGGGGAAACCCCCTCATGTGCAGCCAAATCTTAGCAGATTATCAATGGATATGGTGCGTTGTACAAACTCATCTGAGAAGACTTGTAAAAATTTATGTCGCAGGCAGAACGGAAATGAATCGAAATCACAAAAAATTCTCGTTTTCTGCAAAACTACAAGGACGCTTAGGGTGGATTAGGATTGGTAGCCCCGGTTGAAATAAGTCGTTTGACAGCATGTGCAAAAACACGCAGATCTCAGACACTATAAGAGCTAGCCAGGCTTGCAATTGATCTGATTGCCCAGCTCAAGTTTAGTGGGGTCTAACAGTAGATTCATATGCTGCTGTGATTCATATTCCTTTATGTATATAAATATTTATTAAAGGGTGTCACGTAGTCGGAAATCGGACCAAATGACTTAATGCAATCCTAGGCCAGTTGACAATAGATTCGCTTTTGCTTGTCGCTAAACTGGCTGCGACTTTGCAAAAGCAGCAATAAATGGCATACTTTTGCACTAAGTCACTCAAGATCTGAGAAAAACAGACTTAGGCTTAAAAGTACATAAATGTGCTATTATTTAGGTAGCCAGTTTTGTGTGGAAGCAGCTTTAATCTGCCATGTTTACTATTTTTTTCGTCTGTTCCACCCAACTCACTGTTTGAGTTTGTGTTTTTTTGTTTTTTTGCCTTGCCATCAAGTTTTTCCTTTTTAATGTGGGCGAGCCTGTTGAAAAATGTTTTTAAAACACTTCTGCGAATACTCTATTAAAATGTAATTATTCAATGCTAGGCCGTTGGCACTTCACACCTGACAGGCGAGCTCAGCACCACAACACGGCCACAACAGCCCCACTGTCCCGTCAAGACCACCTTATCCACAATCCTCTTGTGGCTCTCAACTCAACTCAATGTGCCGCCGTCGTTTCAATTTCGGCTTCGTTGGTTCTACGTGTGCCACTGAACGAGGGTGTGTATGTATGTGTGTGTGTGTGTGTGGGTGTGTGGGTGTGTGTATGTCAGGCATTGCTATTTAGCATAAGGAATCCCTTAAAATAATTACTGTTTTCAAACTGGGGTCGTGCATTGGCTCGCGACGTCCTTCTTGCTGAGTCTTGTACAAATTTTCAGTGTGGTCGTCGCGTCGCTTTGGCATTTATTAGCCACTGTTTTTTACGGTCGGAGGGGGCATGTTGGGGTAAAAATCTGCTTGGCGTTGATGCCGACAACAAGTGAAATAAAATGTAAAACAAAGCAAACAACAAGCTGGCCTTATTTTTATAAGCGACGCCTCTTGCTACGCATTAAATTAAATGATGTGAAAATAATGTTGGTGTTTTGTTTCGTTGTTGTTGCTGTTGCTGTTGTTGTTGTTCTTGCCATTATTGCCGAGGCCCTCGAGGAGGAGCGCTAAGGCAGCAAATGTGCAAATAATTCGAAATAAAGTGTAACCAAAGGCAACGGCCAGCCAGATAGAGAAGCAACCACCATGTTGGGTAGACAGTTAGCAACAACAACCACATTAATTATACGCACATACATACGCGAACACACACACACGCAAACACACACACACACACACGCATACACTCATGCAGACAATATCTGCCAACAGAGTGAGAGGAGGTAGCAAGAAATATGGCCCATACACTCAAACAATTTAACGCACATTACTCAAATGCAAAATAAGCTGTGTGCAGTTTTCATTGCCGCAGCAGACTACCCCCCCTCCCAACACGCTCACCACCCTCCCCACAACAAGTCCTTTAACAGCTTTGTTAAGGTCCTTGGAGATGCCAGCCGCTGTGAGCAGTAAGCTTTTTCTGGCATTAGCATTAAATTTATTTCGATTTATCTGAGCCAAAATGTGTGTGTGTCTGTCTATCTGTCTGACTGTCCTGTCCTGTCTGTGTGTGTGTGTGTTTTTTTTTGTGAGCTGCAAAGCATTGCAGCATGCAATACAAGCAATATGGAAATAATTTGACTAATTTAAATACATGTGTCTGAGCACAGCACATTTACATTTCTTGACATTTTTTTGTGGCTTGCAAACTGCAAACCAATTGATAGAATCAAGTGATTAGTTGAGGTTTACTCTACACAAGTTTGATCATATGAATTCCTAAACGGATGACAGAAGAGAAGGAGCTAATGCGAACTATTTGTGATTTAGACGTTAAAATGGGCAGCCCAGGCAATTGTGTCCTTTGAACCACTGTCTTAAAGCCGCAGCGGCCAGCAAGTGAAACAGCAGCTTATAACAGGCAAGCAAATTATCATATCAGGCGCCGTAAAGCAAAAACCCTCAAAGGAAGTGAAAACGATGCGACCAAAAAAGATAGCACGCAGCAAAAGACGCAGACGTCTCTTTCTCTCTTTGTCTCCCTCGACTGTCTCACTTTCTCTGTGAAATTTAAATAAATCTTAAATGAAATTCACCACAAATAGCATGCAAATTTGCCAGGCAACCAGCCAGCCAGGCAGTTAGCCAGGCAGGCAAGCAGGCAGGCAGCCAGGCAGGCAGCCAGTCATCCGGTCGGCCCTGGGTCG
Source organism: Drosophila picticornis (assembly GCA_035043845.1). Lineage (NCBI taxonomy): Eukaryota > Metazoa > Arthropoda > Insecta > Diptera > Drosophilidae > Drosophila > Drosophila picticornis. The sequence continues at coordinate 13,563,627 of JAWNMR010000492.1, read as the reverse complement.
CACGCGTTGGCATTGTGAAATTTTCAGGTGAATGCTTTAGTGGCAAGCAGCACCCCTCCAAACAAGCTCCAGGGACAAAGGGCAAAAAAACATAACAAATCACCGGGCATAATGCGCCTACCTGTGGCCCAATGGTCCAATGGCTGTAGGCCGACCCGTGCTGAGCTCAGCCGAACGTGGTAATGGGAGTGGGAGTGGGCGTGTACCCAATGTCCGTCCGTCTTTTCTACCGGACATTCGTGCCTAATTTCATGAGCTACCAGCGACAGATTGCTACGTCATTAAGGCTGTCGAGCATCACCTTGCCCCAACCTCGACCAGGACAGCACGCCAAAGACAAAGGTCAGCAAACCCCAATGTCCACCAGACACAATTGGGAATGAATAAGCTAGACGTATTTATATCTATAGACAGGTATTGCATATATATATTTATATATATATATATATATATATATAGCAAAAATCAAGTCAGCTCGACTCATATAAGAATTTTCGTATATATATATAGACTTGATTTTTGCTAGAAGAAACTAACTCTGTCAATTAATATGTAATAATAAAATGAAGAATAATGGAATGCATTTCTTTTGAAAATCGGTTATGTTTGACAAGGGCACTTAGTAATTGGAGGCCATTGGAGGGTTCAAGCTTAGCTCATCTTACAAAAGTTTTCCCAAATATATATAAATATTTATAATGAATAATAATAATTGTTCTCAAAGACGTCCGTTCACTTTTGGCCACGGCTATATCGACCAGGCTGTTAATGCTGATCAGGACTACGTAGGCATGTCCTCTTCAGTGCGAATTTATAATATCGTCTGCATTTGTCACCTGTCCCCAGTTACCAGTCCCCAGTCACTCAGTCAGTCAGCACGAAGTGTGTTTTATATGTACACATGGATGTAATGACATCAGCTTTAATCAGCAATATATCTTTTCATCTTTAAGGATCTCAATGAGCTGCAATCTATAATAAAGAGTGCACAAGGATATATACATGTATATATATATATATATATATATATATATGTGTTTATATTTATTTATTTAATGCCAGTGCATACGAAAGCTGAGCTGAAATATGGTCAGAAGTGCAACATGTCACCGGACTGTGTTGTTGCAATTTTGTAGGAACGAGAAGCAGTGGTGCCCCGACCAAGGCAGATGCCACTATAGCCTTGGACATTTTGCCGTGCACATTTGACTTGGATGTCGGACATCGGACACAGGGCAAAGTTGTCACTATTCGTTCTGGTTGTCCAGCTTTCCACTTGTCCGGCTGTCCAATTGTCCGGCTTTCCGACTGTCCTCCCGCAGGGAGTAAGAGAAGTCGAAACTAACTGCTGGAGTAGCATTCAGGTCGTTAGCGTCAACGTCGTCCATCGTTCTTGTCTCGCTAACCAACTGGTGGATTCGTCTGGCACTTTTGCATTGCATTGGCGCTGCATTTTTTATTGCACACATACAAGTGAAAACATTTACTGCTGTAATTTTGCTTGCTTGAGAAAAATAAACAAATACAGTGTTGATCTCAGCAACAAGACAACAGATGCACAACAGATGTGTATTATAAATAAGGCTTATCGACGTAGTCCCTAGATAACTGATACATATATATATATATATATATATAAATTAATAAACCCTTATCGACATCAAGACTTACATATATCATTTTAAATTGCACTTGGATTAATATGGCATTAACTAAGCAATTTTTATCATTTTTCAAGTTCAGCTAACTACTTTTATTTTTGGTCTGACTTGGTTTTTTTTATGGTCTTCATCAGTCCACGCAACAAATGTAAGATCGATTTCGCAAATTAAATTCCCCCAGAAATGCATTTTTTTTATTTTATTTTGTATTGCATAAATATAGGTTTTATTCATTTAATTATATTAAATTAAACAAAAGCGAGCTAAATGAATATCTTACTTTAAATATGTATTTTTAGTACTGATTAGCTCAAGCTTTTAGCTTTGGGAGAGGAAATCTCAATAAATATTAATAAAGGACACAGAATAAGGCTGGTGTCGCCTGGATAATAATTGGCTGTAAGCGAGTTATGTGTCTTTATGGGCTCTGCATCAAACTTAAACACAATTTTCGGTAACGGGACTGAGAGCTATTAAACTGTAGAACACAATGGTGAACAGTAATTTATGGGAAAAGCAAGAGCTCTGCTTCAAGCCTCAACCCACAGTTGGTATCATTTCAATTCCAATTTTCAGCTTCATCATAATAGCAATAATTTTACGGTTATCTGTACGCTAGACTTCCTGAATTTGAATAGCCCCAAAAACACTTTGGGCATCAGGTGCGAATGGCCGTCAAATCCAATGAATCTCAATGATGTCAGAGCCCTTGTCATCGTTATAGTGGTATTCCGCGCATTTGTCGACTGGCAACGATGCAAATTTACATAATGTATGTAAGCATTTGCACATACATATTTGGCTGTGTGTGTGTGCGTAGATATTGTGTGCATTTCGGAGTATTTGCCAAATATGTATTTACTTTTGACTACATTTCGCGCCCACAATCTCTGGAAAATGGCTAGGGCTTTATGCTGGCGCTATCCGCATTGCTGATTAACTGCATTAGCTACTAGGTCTTTGCGCAATAATATATGTAAGTGTGTGTCTGTGTGAGTGTGTGTGTGGTTTGTAAATTTGAATATCATTCATTTATAGCAGGAATTTCCTTCAATGTGCCATCTGTCGCTATGCCCTCAACATCATAATAAATAAAAGTATGAATACAAATAAAATAATTAAGCGAAAAGCTTTTTCTTTTTCTTTTTCTGTTTTTTTTTTTTTTGAAAAGTCGAGCCAGGGTTGACAGGGCAAAGAAATACGTCCGTCAGCAAGCAAACGAAAAGTTCCTGAGCACCTGAGCAACTGAGCGGCTCAAAAAGTTACAAAATCTCACTTTCCATTTGAAGCGTGGAGGTATAAAATCAAACTCAACTCATGAATAACCAAAGAGCAAGAAAAATTGTATTATTTTACCTACTCGGCTGCCGCATTTCCATGCCCACGCCCAACCCCATCCCCATCCCCATCCCCATCCCTATCTCGTTCACCAGCACCATCCACATCTTCAACTCCACCTCAAGTGTTAAACAAACAAACAACGCAGCCAAATTAAATGAAAGCCAAAAAAGGGCTGGCCACAGGTCGCCAAAGTTGGTGGGTCGCGTGAACGGAGGGGGGACCGCTGGAGTGGAAGATGTTGGGGACTTGGATGGGCAATCAACATAAAAGTGACCTGTTCTGACTTGGCTGGCATGGACGTGGTCTGGTCTGGCTAGCTGTCAAATGCAAATATTCTAATTCTCGAAATTGAAATGAAGCTCGGCGTCAAATTAATTGAAAATATTTTACATTTTCTGTGGCCGTGCCGCTGCCCACCAAAATAAGCAGCGATCCTTTTTATAATTCATTCTCCTCCAAAATATTCGTTTGTTGTTCAACGCACTTTGATTTCGATGCGAGGCGATACTGGTTCTAGTTTTGATTTGGGTAACCGCAAGCCAAGCAACCCAGCCTTGTTTTGATTATCTGGCAAAAATTCTCAACATTGCTGCCCAATGCTGCGCTTTGATTGCGAACTGCGAATATTGGCCCAAATTCCAAATTGCTAATGCATTCGCCGGCCCAAGCCTCTACGGACCTTTGGTCAGACGCATTTGTTGGGCAATTGGCATTTCACTCATTTGATTTGAGCTTTGAGTTCAGTTTCAAATTGGTTTGCGTTCCTTGGATGAGGCATTCCATCGCAGGCCTCCATCTCAGATCTTTCGCAGGCATCTCCAACGAAACAAGGACAGCTGATGAAATCACTCATTCATAATTCTCGCCGCTCACAAACACTAAGAAAAACATGCATAAAGGAACAATATTGCACAACGGCAACACAAATGTTCAACAGAGTTGGTAGCAGAAAATAAAACATACAAAATGGTCACACTGCTGTTGCTGTTGGCTAAATTGAAAATAGTATATGCCCAAAGAATGGCATGAGAATGGCATGAGTCGAAGATATAATACACTTTGTTACCATTCAATACATAAGGCAAATGTTAACGTAATCAACATAAATAATTCTGACAGATTAATTGACGAACAGCAATTGATGTAATTTGCTTTACTGACTTAATACATATTTCAGGCATTTGAACACTATTTGTTTGAAGCGAAAAATTCTTGAGTTTTTTAGTCAATCAACATTTGTTGAAAGCATTTCAAATATGTTTGTAATTAACAGTTGGAATTGATTCAAGCGCTATTAGGGCAATGGGGGGTTGAGCTTAAAACTAATGCTTAACATGTGTGGCACGAATAATTCATTATGCTGCCTGCAAGGGTATAAAAATGAAAATAAAAGCCTGCGATATAAAAGAACGCTTATGGAATCAAATTAAAATGCTGCAAAGAGCGGAAAATTATAACAAACAGCAACTGACGAAAATATACTGGCAGCGCAAAATGCTGAAGGCGTAAGGGAAATTGTAGCAGAACAGATAGAAAGAAAACATAGACATCCCCCCCCCCCACCCCCCACACACACATATACCGACGAGGCCGACGGCATGTTGCAGCAACAGCCGCCGAAAGAGTCGCATTATGAAGCAAGTAAGTGGGGCTCTAATCGAGAATGACCGACTAGAAGAAATACCCTATACTCTTGCTTGTTTTAAGAATTTACAATGGTCTGCCTTTTATGGTTGTTGTTTTAATATTATAATTTAAAATGTTATACGAATAAAAATAAAATATAACGCATGACCTATTCGCAAATTGGTTAATTAAAAATGGTTAAGCTACAAAGTAGTTGGGTAAAAAGTTGTTTCAATTCACCATTCCCTTCAACCACATATCTAACAAAAAGACTTTTCAGTTTACTATTTGCACAACTTAAGTTACCCACTTGATGTGCCGCTGGCAGAGGCGGGGACGATAACAACAACAGCAACAACAACAACAACGACAACGACGGGGTGTTGTGCAGCATACAGGACACACTGAATAAAAGGGCCACCGCGAGCTCATTGACAACATCTTGCAAACGGATTAAGAGCAAACTCATTAAAATTATGTTGGGCCATGCATTAAATGCAATTCAATGCTGACAATTTAGTGGCTTGTGCTTCCCCACCACCTGCCCTCTTGTGGGCTGCTCCTTCTTTGCTTTACCTGCATTTATAGTTAATGCGCCTTTCTGAATAAGAAAAATCGACAATGCCAGTTTTTAAATGCCCTGCACGCTTGGTAAGTAATTAAATATATGTGTTTATACATATATATATATATATATGTATACATATTTATCAATACTGAACAGTGTTGGAAAGCATATTACATTTGTTATCTGAGCTGGTTTCAAGTCGTCACGTTATGATTATATCTCTTATTTTTCCAGTTATTTGCTTAGGCTTTATTTAAGTTAAATTGTCTAACAAAATTCGCTTAATACTATTTTTTTTTTAATATTATTTTTTCCACAATATCAAATATATCAACTAAATTATGCGTAATGAACTAGGCAAACATGCATTCATTTCCCTTGTAGCGTGACTGGTGGTCGGACTGTTTCTATATCAATGACATGCAGCAAAGGCTTAAGCCTTTTTTTTTTGTGAATTCAAACGGCCTGCGAAACACATTCATGTTCATCAGCAGCACGACCAAAACGAACACAGCAAACTGAGCTGATGTTTAGACAAAAAAAAAATATAGTTTTTATTTATTTTTGGTCAAGCGGCTTATCACAATCTTTAACTAAACCAAGACCAGATGGCAGACCACAATGAAACACATTTGTGTATACCAATTTGCAGGCACACCTGCAGTCGCAACTGAAACTGCAGTTATACGTTGGCAAAGCGAATTGTTTTCATAAAAATACCTTTAAGAATCGCACAGCTCAATGGACATAGAGGGTTAGGGCAAGAGGAAGTGGGTAGCGTAGCATTGGGATGGCATCATCAAAGTTCAACATTGGGCAGTAAAAGTAAAATGACTGCAAACTAAATCAAAAGCAATACACTCAAAAATCATTGACGAAAATGAAAGTCAACCAACCGCAAATCCCTTAACACATTTGTCAACACTTCGTCATTGTCAGCACACCAAAGAAGCCACACACAGTACAGAGTTGGGTGGAGCTGTGTAGGAGGTGTGTGTATACAGAGGGAGAGAGATAGAGAGAGAGAGATTCATGAAATGTGCTCTAGAGTTTTGGCCAACATTTAATACACTTGACTGGCCTGTGCTCTGTTCTGTTTTGTGCTGCTATGTTTTGGTCGTCTGTCAGTTTTGGATGTTCATTTCTTGGGCTTGGGCCGCCTTCTGTTCACCCCACCCAAGGGTTTAGAGCAGCTGACCCATGGCTATGAGCACGACAACATCAACAACAACAACAACTGGAACAACAACAGGCAGCAAAACAACAACAAACAGCAGCAGGAGAGAAAACAAATCAACAGCGAAGAGCACAAATGGCAGAGGCTATAACAACTCTATCAAGCTTATTTCGATGGGCAAACAACAAGCTGAAGCAGAAACTGGATGGGGGAGTAGGAGAGGGAGCTGGAATGGGAATAGGGACACCCGCACAGACTTATGGCCAACAGGACGCACTGTCATAAGGTTTGCAATAGAGAGAAAGAAAGAGGCAAAGAGTGGCAGCCAGAGGGGGAGGGAGGGAGAGAGAGAGAGCTTTGACAAACTGTGTCAATAGCATTTTTATTTGTGTCCAATTTCGTTGTTGCTGGTGGGAAGAACAACGATTGGTTGTTGTTGTTGTTGCCCGGCAGTTTTCTAAGCCATTTACATCGTTTAAACTTAACAAGCGAGCAAATAACAAAAAGTCAACACATCTCACATGTGTGTGGGTGTGTGTGTGTGTGTGTGTGTGTGGGTGTGCGTATGTCCACAAGTGTCAAAACTGTCCCGACGTCTTTGACTTCGAACATCCCAAAAGGATCAGCGATTCAATTTGTAAAGGTTCATTGCTGCCAGGACTCGTCCATCGCCTTCTGCTTTATTTGAATTGCCTGGCAATTGTGTGTGTGTGTTTTCCCCTGCACTCTTGCCCTCGCCCTCTCCCTCTCTCCATCCCTCTATCTTTCTCTCTCTCTCTTTTGTATCTCAATATGGCATGCCCGTTGACCTGCCAGCGACCTTCGCTTGCAGAATCAGAAAACCCGCACTCCACTCATGCAGCAATACAATCAAAGACACTGCCAAACACATATACAGCAATGGTATCTGAGACGAGCCGAGTGAGTGAGATATGGAGACGGAGAGTCGAGAGTGGAGATGGAGTTGGAGATGGAGAGAATGAGAATGGGACTGAGAATGAGAAAAAGAATGAGAATAAGCACACAATGTCCACATCCTGTTTAATGTTCATTTCTTACGGTTTGTTAAGTTCTTCAATGTGACAGCAGTCGCCGGCAATGGGTAAGGCAGGTCCTGACTGAAATCTACGACTCCTTCTCCCCAACCGACGATGAATATGCCACTCAACGGCACCACAATATAGTCGAGTGTACATATAGATGTGTGTATGTGTCTGTATATACGTATTTGAAGTGGCAAAGTGTGAGCGAGACAAATTAAAGTGCAGCCAAAAGATAATTTCGCCAAGTGGATTCCAATTGCAACTTTAGCCAATTACAATTCAGACCGTGCTCCAAATGAATATTAATTTGATGAATCACAAAACTAAATAAGGATTTATTGCTGCCAGACGAAAGCGAAGCATGTGCCCAAGGACATATGTATATATATGTTTAGATGTGAATCTGAGTGTTAAGCAAGGACCTCAATTGGGATATTCTGACAACACTCAAGCATCTCTCTCAACTAAGAACGCCGTAGTCGAGTGAGCTCGAATCGATCAATGTCAAATTATATTGCACGTCAATGGAAATCAAAATATATTTTTATTTGAGAAACGGATCAGCTATCGATCAAATAAACTAAGCTTGATCTGCGCCTGGTGTAAATAAACTTATGTTCCAAATTTGATGCGTGCTCCTACAGACGGACGGACAGACGGACAGACCGACGGATAAACCGTCCGACTTGGTTTTTTGATCCTGATCACGAAGATGCTTACTTCAGCCTGTTACATAGATTTGCACACATCCATTATACCCTTTCACCGATTTTCAATGGGCATAAAAAGAAATTCATAGAAAAACTATTGTCAACACATTCTTAGTGAAATCGTCACATTGTACGAGGCATAATCTGGACATTGTGGCAGTCTGGGAAAAATCGAATATCTGTAATTGATAGCTTTTTGTTTCATGGCGAAGTAATCGCTTATCACCTTGGGTAAATAATCTGCCGCTGTTGGGACGCAAACGGGCAGCAATCATAATATTTACAATCGCTTTTGAAGCGTGAAGCATTCACAGTGCAAAAGATACTTCTGTACATTTTCCACCTGTCGTCCGAGCTGTTTTTGCTTTTGTTTTCTTTTTCCTTTTTTTTTTTAGGTCCATTTGCTGGTGATTCGATAGCAACGATAAATTCACATCACGTCTGCAAAATATTTGTCTATCACCTATAAAACATTTGAAGCCGCCTTGAGGCAAAACTTTCGCACAGCAGCAGCAATTGCACAACAATGAGTGTGTCCTGTGAGTGTGTCGATATCTGTGTATTTGTATCTGAACTGTCTGTGTGGTTGTATGCGTGTTGTTGTTGCTGTGCTCCTTGACAGTATCGGTGCTGGCGCCTGCTTGCATTCTTCTACATGCATACACATATATGAATGTAAATTTATTTGATTTCTTTTCATTTCTGCTTCTGCTTCTGCTTCTGCTTTTGCCAGAGCAACATTTTGTTTATTTTGCGCCTTGTGCCTTGAGCGCACAGAGGCCTGCATAATGCTTCAACTCCTTTCATGCAGCAGCAATAACAAATAGCCCAAGGGCGCTGCCAACAGCAAATCTACATATGGATACGGCACAGGCAGTGGCAGCCCATTAGCCCAACTGCACAACTGCACAACTGTGCAGACGAGAAAGGGTATTCAAAAGGCGATTTAATGCGAGAGTTGAAAATAATAATGGCATTTGACTGTGCGAACTAGTTTCTGACAATGTTATGTTCTTGAATTCACTCAATCATTATAAAGTGCATGAATATGAATATTTGTTGGATCCAATGCATAAATTAAGACGTTATGGCTTCATTCGAATAATTATTACTCCAAGCTTAAAACTTGCTTTTGATTCAAGAAAATAATAAATAAAGTACTAGTTGCTGTAGCCTGATCAAAATTAAGAGGTTTTCGCATGAAGAATATTTAATGAATTTCAGCAACATGTTGAGTAAATTGCTAAGCAAGATTCCCTTATTATTTTGATAGCGCTTGCACATATTAAATAGGTGGAGGCTCCTTTGTACGCATGCCTATTGGCATTCAGGCCAATTGTGTATTTTTACACTTTAATCATGGCAAAATGGGCAGCACTGTTACCCGATTCGAGTCCTTGCTGTGGCGCATAAGCCGCGGCATCCCGCACATAAGAGCGCCCACACACAAATACACACACGCACACACACATACGCACACACTCGCACACGCACACATACATGGAAACGGCTTTGCCTTTTGGATACATCCGATCTGCAGCCATTTGAAGCAATTTTCACTTCCGTTTCCAAATGCGATTGTCCTGCGTAAGTGGCGCATACATATGAACATCCATATAATATTGTTTGTCGTGTACATGTGTACATATACACGTACGTATGTATGTAATTATGTATCTGTGCACATGCATTTGCGCTTGTGGATTGTTGCTGTTGCTGTTGTTGTGGTACATACCATGTATGTACACGTAGATATAGTTTCGAAAGTGGAATCTCAGCAGATGCCCGTCCATTTCTTTTGGCTTTTACACTTTTACTTTGTACTATTTTTAATGCCAGCAGCTATTGCATACTCCTCGTATAACTTAACTGTTATTTACACTTGAACTTTTGCTGTGCAAGCAGACAGCACAAGTTTTTAGCTGCTTTTACATTAGTGAAACTTGTTTTTGTTGCTCGCATTGCTGTGGCCAAATCATTGACATTTTTAGTATTTAACTGCTTGATTTTCGTGCAGCTATCTAACTCGAGAATGGGCAAAGAGATGCGGAAGACTTCTAAGCGCTAATTAGCTCTAACTTTTCCCATTTAGTGTGCAGCTATAAAGATGACAACAACAACAACAGTAACCCACCCAAAGAGACGGGCTGCATATGATTTATTTCAGCCATTGCTCTAAACAAATATATACACGCCGCCAAATTTAGCATTCAGAGCAGTGCCTAAGCCCTCGGCGAACGGATCTGCTATTGTGGTGCCAGTGGATTGGGAATTGGTGTTGGGGGTGTCTCACAGTCTGCGAAAGCGCAGCTTGGTGACGATGACGCTGGCGATGACGCTGACGCCGACGATGACGATGACGATGACGATGACGGTGTCGGTGCCGGTGTCGTTGACGACTACACATCGCGACTATGGCGTCAAGTTGGAAGGACTTCGCATTTGAGATTCATGACAAGACAGTGTCGTATAAATATACATTAAAATATACACATACGCGGATAGATATGTATGCACATACATAGGAAACGTGGGCAAACTCTTTGCGTATGACTGATGAGGGGATGGGCGGTTAGAGGACCAGGGCAGAGTGGCGGAGGTGTTCTGCGGTGTTGCCTCTACAAGGGGCTAGGGGTGTGAAACTGACATTTTTGGCGTGCGAGCTTGCATGTGGCGCTTAAATTAATTTGCTCGACGCTGTTTTTGTTGTTGCCATTGTTGTTGTTGTTGTTACTTTAGTTAGTTGGCAAACTTGACGAAAAATATGTAAAAGACAGACCGAGCCAACAGTAGGCAAACAAATGGAAGTATTCGCGTCGATTGAGCACAGCTGACAGATACCCTGTAGCATTAGAGCTCAGTTATAGTAGCATTCTTGTTTTATTATTTGTATTTTACACTTTTGCTGTTCAGCTTTGAAGTTTAGATACACTTATCTTTAATACCTTCTGCTCTTACAATGTGTTTTAGTTTATTGAGCGCAACCGATTTAATATTTCTTTTTAGACTAACACCACTACTGAGTATACCCGCCTGGGTAGTTTTTGGTGGGTACATGATAACAAATGGAAAGGGAGAGTCGCAAAAGAGCAGTGGAGACGCCACCACAGCAAAATCACCAAAAACGCCGCCAACTGTCAACAAAGTTGTCAAGAAGAAAACAAAAACCTTTCCGTCAGAATATTGTCTATATAGAAAATAATTTCGGTTCTTGTTATTGTTTGTGTATTGTTTGTGTGCACTTGTAAATGATATTTTTCTGTGATTTTGGGTTGAGCCACAAGTAGGAAAACGAGGAGAAGACGCCAGCTTATTATTATATATTTATACGCACGCTATAAACTGTCAATCAGCGGCATTAAATTTAAACTGTCAAGTTGACTTTAAATCCATGGGAGAAAAGGTCAAATTCATAAGGTGTCCGAGACAGTTGACGGTTGCAATAAGAGAACGGTAACAAAATGCCACTAAGCATGTGTAATTATAAACATTTTAACTACTTGGGGATCTAAGCAAATAATGCCGATTAGTTGAAAATAACTTAACTCCCTGCCATGAAAGACAAACAAATTCGAGTCGCAGTTGCAGTCCGTTTAGTCAAATTGATTGTAATTAGCTTAAATGTGCTGCTCCGTTACACAAACATATATAAGTAGAGCTCCCTAATAACAGTTAGGCAAAGTCTCAGACCCATTGCCAGCGGCATCATCATCATAATGATTGCTGTCCTTCTTGTTTGACATCGTTCTCATTTTGCGCATTCAAATCACTTTAACATAATTTGCCAATAAAAATTCATTGAATTATATTTTGATTGGTTTATGGGCCGTGGAGGGGAGGCAGCATAACGGCATCTGTGCTGTGTGTTGTAGCTACCCCGTCGCTATCTATCTACAACAACCATCTCCATCTGCCATCCTCCTTCATCTGTAATGTGCGTTCCATGTTTGTCTATATTACATTTATTATTAGCAAGGCGAAATGTCCTTTTAACAACTTTGGCTGCGCCATTGATATGCACAGGACGATGGCCAAATGCGTGCAGATTAAGCAATCCCCCCACACCCACCTCATCCTTCATTCCGTATCCCTTACGCCCCATACACCCAGCTACCAATTTTAACAACAACAGCTGACAATAATAAGCGATGGGCCGCAAGCTAAGAAACATAAAATGAATGTGAACCTCAACCCGAACTGAGCTTCCTTCCGCCTTTCGACATGGACATGTGTGTCTACATAGATGTGTGTGTTTGCATGTGGCTATGTGGCCACGTTAACAACTGCTCTCCATGTACCCCCTTCCCTACTCCCCACCCTGCACAGGCAGTCAGTCAACATGTGGTCTCTCTAAAGTGCCGTGTTCTAGCGTCCTTTCTTATAGCCTGGGTGAGGGTGGTTTAATGCATTCAATGAGAGATCTTCGACATCATTGATTATATTTTATTTGGTCTTGATGAGCATGACGATCCATGCACGTGTTTCTACTTCACTTTACCTGTCTTAACTTGGATTCAATTTGAACCATAAGCTGTGAGTCCAACTATCAATTGAAAGTAGACTTTGAGCATCGGACAACTACTCAGTGTAGCTCATCGGGGCAGGTAAGGGTATGCTATCCGTAAGGTGCAAATGATAGCGGTTATTTCCTCTCTATTTATGTCATCAATAAAATTGTTCTGTTTAATTTTGTTTTTTTTACTTTTCACATATTTGTGTATATTCTTTTACCCAGCTTGTGTCACTTAAAATACATTCAGGTGAGGGCCATCCCATTCGCGACCTTTTAACCTCAAGTGTCTGGGCCTCAAAATTATGGCTTGCCTAAAGCCTTTTTATGGCGACACAAATGTTTTTGTATTGATTCGCTTGCATGAGTTATTTTTGAGTTTGCTGTTACCAAAAGTGATGCGATTTTCAGGTGTAAACACTCTTTGACCATAGTTCAGACACCAGAAATTTGATTTAGAGCCGGGCGAAGTATTTAACCTTTTGGGGTGTGGTAAGGTTGTTCCTTTGAAATGATAATACTTAAAACACATGTGCAATTCATATTCATGCATTTCCATATTAGAAATTGCATTTTAAAGTGCTGTCAATCATCCATCGATAATTTAATATTCGTTTCTAATTTGTGAACGATGCTGTGAAGCGAAAAGTCAATTTTTAATACGCATTTCGGCCATTTGCTCTCAAGTGTCAACTGGAGACTGATGTGCCCAATTCGGCGGCCATTTACAAAGCAGGCAATAAATATACTTTTGCCTCACAGGTGACACAGATACACAAAACACACACATACCTACGCCCACACAACTGTCAACGGCAAGTCAAATGACTGACAGCCACGCCTATACCGCCCACTTACACTCCCCCCACCCCCTCCGCCGCTAGTCGCTGGCATTGGCCAGGCTGAAGGCGTTTTGTGGTTAGAATGTCGTGCGGCGGGTTCATCAAATCTGTGTAAGTGAAAATCTCTGCCAGAGTTGGCTTTGTGGGATGGGCAGGTAAGTAGGCAAGAGGTGAGCTGCAAGGGGAAGAATGGGAGGGAGCAGTCTCGTATAATATTAATAAAGCAGAAATTGACAGATTCAGAATGACAAATTTGTCGTCAAGCCTGATAAATGATATGAAATCTCAAGAAAAATATTGTTGCAAAAACATTTTGCCGCCTCGCTGGCAAAAGGACAAAAGAGGAAACGAATTCTGTGGCAAAGAGGATGAAATGAAGACGACGAAGAAGATAAATATTGATAGCATCTGCGGCGAGCAGTTAAAAAACGAACCAGAATGAAATAAAAATTGTGCAAAAATAAAAAAAAAATAAAATAAAAAACGAAGCGAAGCGAAAACAGAGCCACAGACGCCACAGACGCCACAACCCCAAAAAGAACACACACCGTAGACAAGGGGACAGCAAAGCACAAAAGCATTGGGCCAGGCCGAAGGAGGCGCCAATGCCGTCGACTTGAACACTTGAACGCCGACGTCTAATGCAAAGCAATTTGGTATCCGGAGGCGGCATGCATCCATCCACCGTTACATCCCGCAGATTACCAGACACCCAGCTAAACGGTGTCCCGGCCAGTCTTGACTGCCCGCTTCCCGTTCTCATTCCCGTTTCCTTTGGCTGCTTGTCATCCGTGGCGCCACCTCAGGTATGGCAAACTGGAGCGCCATGTTGAACGCTAGCCAAGTGAAATTTCGAGATTTTACTGATAGTGTTCGTTAGTCAACGCAGATCTACATACATATATACATATATAGCATATATACACAGATGCAGAGAATAGGAGACCTGCTCTGATCTGGTATCTGGCAGATGCAGTGAGCTGAGCGCCATGCAAAACTATCTAGGAACGAGGGTATGCTGCTGGTAAGAAAGAAAATTGAAAATCATACAGATTTGCATATCACGCGATCGACAAAAGAAATATTCGTAATTTTGATTGAACATATACACAGTTAATGAATATGAATATATTGTTAAGATCATAAATTGATCAGCAGGCAATCAATGGCAAATAACAAGTTTTGGAGAGACTCAACTTCTGTTGAATCGCTCTTGTGTTATGCAAGTACTCCATCTATGACGTTTCTGACTTATTTCGAGCGGACAATCTTTACTAAATTTAGATAACGACTCCACTCGAATGAAGTTGGCATTTTGTATTCTATTGGAACATCCGTTTGGCCATCTGTTTTCGAGGGTAGCATATTTTTTGCATAGCTGCAGTTCCCACTAAGTGCAATTTCAAGTGTTGGCTGCCTGACATCAATCTGTCGAAACACACACACACACAGACACACAGGAGAGAGAGAGAGGGATAGAGAGAGAGAGAGAGAGAGAGGGAAAAAGAGAGGGTGGTGGTCGACTTGGCCGCTGCGGCTGCATTGTTTGTCAGCCTAATGTCTGTGCGGGTGCCACCGGCCTCAAAAACACGAGTACAATAAGATGAAGATGAAAGACACCTGAGTGGACCAACGGGGAATGCAGGTGGATGCAGGATGCTGCCAGGGAGTATGAGCTGATGTCTCTCTGAAGCATGCTGAACTGAATGCTGCCTCGTCATTTTGGCAAACGCTCTCGACTGTGGCCTTTTTCAAGTGATTTTCATCCATGCGGCTGCATTGCGGCTTTCCCTGTGGCCTGTGAACTTAAAATTCAATTTGTTTTGGCTGTGATTTAGTGTAATTTAAGCGCACTACTGGAAAAGATATATGAGCACTTCAGACAGGATGGGGTGTGCAGCACCAGCAGCAGCAGCAGCACACCTGCCAAACTAAATGTGACTCTCCCTCTCTCTCTCTCTCTCTCCCTCTCTCCCTCTCTCCCTATCTCTCTTTGCATCTATCGCTCTGCTTCTATCTCGCTTGCTGTGTGTGCGTGACAGTTCATTAGTATACGAACGCCAAATGGCATTGGTAAAGTGATTCTTAGTGCGGCGTCGTGATTGAGATTTTAAACTTCAGTTCAGTGGCAGCTTCAGCTTCAGCATCAGCATCAGCATCGGCTTCAGCTGCTGATTCAACTCGAGCCGTTTGTCAGCGGCTGACATGAATAAGTCATAGACAGCAGCAGGCAGCAGGCAGCAGGCAGCAATGCCAACTATCAACTACGAACTACGGCAAACTCATCTGACTCAACCAAGTCAGTCAACTCTTTATTTCTTCCTCTTCCTCCTCCTTCTCCTTCTCCCTCTCTCTATCTCCCTCCCTCTCTCTCTCTCTCTCTCTCTCTCACTCGCTTTGGTCCTGTGTCTCTTTCTTACCGCAGTCAATGACATGTGCAATATTTGTCTTTCTCCAAAATGGCAGCCAATACACAGAGTTGTCAACTCATGCGCTCGACTGCCTGCCAAGAGTAATGATGCCAGTGACTTTTTATACTCCCCGTATTTCCCCGTTCTACTATATGCCTCACACCCGCATCTATTCCCCCACCACGTCTAGCAATTGTGTCTGCTGTTTGCAATCTCTCCATAACCATCAGGGGCTCCTGCTTTGTCAGCGGCTAAGTGCAAGTTAAAGCAAAAGTAATGGCGCATTTGCCAAGAACGCCCAAAACAAAACAAAAAACAAACTGAAAGAAAAAAATAAAAATAAAAATAAAAAACAAAAAAACACAAAAAAACACAAAAAACGCAACATTGAGTTACATCTGTTGGGATTCCGAGCTTGCGCCCAATGCAATGCCGGTAAAACGAATGGTCATTAGTTAACTTTTTCGACTCGAATGCACACATACAAATATATATACATATATATATATATATAGATGTGTATATGTATATAGGAATGCACAGATATGCACCCAGAGTTGTGTGCCTATATGCTGCCTGTAGATGCCTGTGTATCGCATTGCATTATTTTAACAACAAGAAGGAACATTTAATAGCAGCGAGCAAGGTCAGTTGCAGCTCTTCACAGACGGGGTATCTAAATTATATATTTTTTTCTTATCATACCTGTTCGACACCTCCATCTTAATGTTTGTGAGAAACTCACGCACTCAAATGCTTGAGTGAACCTGGTTAAATTATATAAAAATATTGCGAACAGAAACAGATCTCGAATAAAGCAATCGATGGAAGTATTAATAAAGTTATCAATATTCGTGCTGATTCCTAAATCGAAAACCAAAAACCACACTGAAAATTTGTTATGTGACTAAGGCATTTCTTTTTTAGAGTTCGCACCCCGAACAAATGCATTAAAAGTCATTGTTTTGGATTAATGAACTTCCATTGCTCGTTTGCCTTAGCCTCAATTGCCCTTTGTGCCGTGCATGCAACTGCAACCGATTGCTACCAAAATGGGAATCAGAATGGGAATGTGGCAAATGGCAATGGGAACGAAAGTGGCCGTCAGTTGGCCAGTTGGTTACTGCCAGCAAATTTGCGTGTAACCGCAATGCTAGCTGTACTATATCTGTGTGTGTGTGCGTGGCAGGATGTTGTGTGTGGGTGTGGGGGTGGGGGAGGGGTGGGATTAGTGGACGGGGGATATGTGTGCGTGAAAGCAGCTCCAAACTTCACTGGCAAAACCCACAAACACAATGAAATCGGGGATTGAACTCCGAATGCCAACAAAAAAAACAGAACAGATTAGATGGCACCAGGACTGTAAGATACCCTTTACCACATTTCAAAATAAGTGGATATGTATGCCGTACTGTGTAAGTGAAAAAGACAACATAATGAGTACTTCCCTCAAATAACTAAGCTCATTCAAATGTGATTGGCAAACTAAGCAGTTGCCAGAGTTAAACAGCTGGATTGCTTTGCTTTTTGTCTGTCACAAATCAAGTTAAAGTTTAGCTTCGTCCTTTGATTCATAATATCTTTTTATCGTTGCGAATTGTATACTCTCCAAACAGCAATAGAGGCATGTGTTATTACAGGGTATCACAACTGACTCGGCATGCAATGCAAATTATGACGAAACGGATGCGGTTTCCAATGCTTGGCACTATTCACGTTGCACAGCAGACTTCTGCGTTGAGGAGGTGCGTTGAGTGAGAGAGAGAGAGGAAAAGAGAAAATGGGAGAGAGCGAGAGAGAGAAGAAGAGAAAGGGAGTATGGGTGGGGTGTGGATGGGTGGAATTGTATTGCTAGATATGTTTATCGCTTTATAATTGGTTTTGGGCCCTCAAAAGTAGGCAAATTCGTTGCCCACCTGGCCGAGTGCAGGGTTGGAAATTTGTGCAGTGCAGCATTTTGGAGCGTTAAGGCTCAGGCTCAGGCGCAGTTGTTGTTGTTGTTGTTGTTGTTGTTGTTATTGTTTGCTGTGCTTGTTCTATAGCACTTGAAACTTTTTGAAGTTGCATCGTGTACCCGTTGATATGATGAGTGTTACGGAGTCGAAGTGGGCGTGGTAGTGGCTGTGGCGGTGGCAGTGGCGGTGGCATTGGCGTTGGCGTGAGCATAGTTGGTATAAGTAGGAGTCACTTGGTGAAGGCGAAACTGCAGCGACTGCGGCAGCGAATACGACTATGACGACTGCAGCAAAGAGTTCTTTCAAATTTCTGGTTTCACGCTATCTGATTTTGATTGGAAATTTTCGTGCTCTGTGCTCTAAACATATACAGCAACTGGCAACAACAACAGCAACCAGCAACCAGCAACTGGTAACACCAACAGAGATGAGTCGAGTGCAGAATGGAGATGCACAAAAGGATGAAACAGATGCAAGTTTGGCGAGTTTGAGTTCGGTGGACAGGCAGCAACAAGAAGCAGGCCAAGGAAGAGCATACTTCCGCATTTGTGCTGTGCTTTGCTGTGCTTTGCTGTTCTACTGGGGTCCACAAATATGTCACCATAAACAACAACTGCGACAATAACTATAACAACATCGGGCTGTATACAGCATCATGGCATCAGGTCAAAATCGGTCAACTGATGAGGGAAGTGGTGGCGAAGGCCCCCCTGCAAACTGCTGCTGACTCGATATCCGGCTCGTATTTGTGGATACTGCCCCACACTGGTGTAGACTGTGCAGCAAAGTGTGGTTGCACCAAAGTGTGGCAACAATAACAACAGCAACAGAAACAACAACTCGATCAACCGACAGCCATTCAGAGTAACCAGGATATTTAGATTTTAGTGAGATGGGGTGAGAGACAGTCAAGCAGGATGCCAGGCTGTGAGGATGTGCCGTCAAAGCAGCTTGCACAAATTGACAACTTTTAGGGGGGGGGCGAGGAGGAGGACAAATAGACAGACAAGTAGTGGAGCAGCAATTGGAAATTATTAATTTCAATCAAAACTTTCGAAATCGGTGCTTATCTATGCGTAGCATTATCATCCAACTTCTAAGCAATCTAAGCGCAAAGTTTTCCTAGTTTCTTGTTTCTCATTTCAGTTGCCATAATTTATGACCGGGCTAAGTCCGTCTTTGATTCTCCTTCTTTTTTTTTTTGCCAACATCATTTATATCACAAAACTCTGGCAGGGGTCAGTCACAGCCACATCGAATGATGCGTGGCCAATTCGCTCTTGCCCCTTGGAATATGTATCTAAAGTCCAAAAACATACATAAATATATCATTCCATATGCATCATCCCTCAAAATTAAAAAAAAGGAGCAATATTAAGTTCAAAGCGGTTTAGGGGAAGTGTTGACAAAGTCGATTACATATTCGTGAAATAGATACAAATGGAGAATAGATACAATAACGATACGCAGACATGCAGATATGTATGGCATTATAGCTAAAGTTAATTGCATTTATCAACAGTTAGATGTATACATATATGGATATCTGGGCTGGTACATGTTGAATTACTGCTTCAGGTGTGCAACGCTTGCACAAGTAAAGATCTTGGGCCGACCTGTTTGTACGAATGGGTCGATCTCTCTCTCAATCTATGGGTAATTAAATTCGTAAGTCCTTAGTCAAATACCATTAGAAACGTATTTACCAAGGGGCTTAAGGACCCTAACCCAATAAAACACGTTTGTCAGGATTAAATTGAAGAACTATTAGAGGTGAAAGCACATTTTATTTATTGTGTAGTGGGGTTAATCGAAGTACATTAAAATACTCGAATAAGCTAGCAGAAGGATGTGTGTGCACAACACAGAGCTGGGCGTTGGGTGTGCGTTGGGTAGACTGTTCTTCTGAATTGTCGAGCGGAATACAAGTGCCTTTCAGATCGCATAAACTCTTTGCTACAGCCATAAGCGTTTTATTCGCATTGTAAGCTGCTGGAGGACATTGGAGCATCTGTAAGCACATTTCTTTTATTTTACGGGCATATTGGGATAAGTCTGTTCCTCAATTTCGTTTTATTGTTGTTGTTTGTGAGGCATCTCGCGCATATTAACAATATTTCATAAATAAAATGCAAGCAACATTTTCCCGTTCACCGTTTGCGTGCATTGCGTTCTTTCGCTGGCCGTACAATGCAGCGAATGCACAATATGCACGTGCCCGCTTGAGAGAACGATAAGGTAAGCGAGGCAGGGAGAGGAGAGAGAGACAGCAAGAGAGAGGAAGGGAGAGAGAGAGAGAGAGAGAGGAATGTGTGTGAGAGAAACTGGTGGCGATTACAGAAAATGGCGGCTGCCGCTGCTGTGGTTATTTTTTCTGGCTATGCCGTCCCCTGTTTGTGAATATGCTTTTCATTTGAGCACAAACATAAAAAATACATACACAGAAAAAAAATTTATAAATAATTTATAAATAAACGAAAAGAAAATTTTAATAGGATTATTTTTTCTTCAAATTTTTAGAAATACATTGCTTAATGATAGAAAATTGATAGAAAATTGCTTTCTGTAATTATCAGAAGTAATTCAAATTTGCTAGCTTAGTGGATGGTCACAAAGCTCGCCAGCGATGGCGGTATAATCGTATTTTTCCTCAAATAAAGTCATATAGTCCTGTGTACTCATATTCAGACATGTTTTCTCTATATTTTAATAAAATTAAGAAAAGAAAATCCCAGCTGCTAAGAACTTCCATTATCAAAATAAACTGTCTGAATAATAAGATGAGTTGTGTTGTTGCCAAAAGTATGGCAATTTTCTAAAATTCAGAGCGATTGTTTTTTGCTCAGTGTACATACATACAAATGTACTCGCATTGAAACGTATTCGCTCCTTTTGGCTTTTGGTTGTTTTCGCATTGCTGCTGTCGTTGGACGTTTTGGGTGCATCATTGACTTTCTGCTTGCCCCGACGCAACGTCTCCACAGCATTTGCTGCTGTGATGTGTCAATGCAATGCAATGGTCCCAAAAACTATATACAAAGAAGCAAACAAATACAAGTTACAAATATTGGGTAGCTTGTCTGCAAGCTCTTTCCAATCATCCTATCAAACCAACCCACTCCCTGCCTAAGACCTTTCCCTACTTTAGCCAAATATTTTTACTTCTGCTGTCGCCATTGTCACCACAGCCATCGTCCCAAGTTGTTCCGTGTAACTTTGGCTATACCCCGCACGCAACCGAACTTGGAAGACAATATTTCCGATCTGTCCTCATGCTTATCTCCAAATATTCTAGAGAAACGAGCCCAGTTTCTTAGTGGCCAAGCTCGTAATTTGAAGTTTGAAATTCAGCTCGCAAAACAACTAAATTATGATTGGATTGATATGGAAATTACCTACAAGATATTCACAGGGAATATATTGGAAAGAGCCTTTCGTACATAATACAGGGTATTACAATATTGACGAGTTAGTTTCACTTGAATTCTGCTTGTTTTATTTCGGAGTTTACGTAGTTTTCTTTGCTTGTGTCGATTCAGTTTTGCAATTTTATTTCGAATGGATTTGTGACACGCGGACTAAACAATTTAAAGTCGAGTTTTGCAACTTTTGTTGCAGGCTTTTGAGCTCACCGTTTATGGCATAACTGGGTAGCTGCAACAGCCACAACAATTGCATACTTTACGGTCATTGCCACAAAAAAGATTACAATGTTTTATTTGTGTATGCCAGACTGCTAAAATATGTTTGCACTTAATTAGATAAGGCGGAGTAGTAATTAATTTATGTCACACTTTTACACAGTTTACACACACTCAACTATAATGCAATAAGCACATATTCATTGCCTCACGTTCTGAAATCCACTTTCGGGCCAAATGCACCGAACTTGTTAAGCCCACTTTTCCACTGACTTTGCTGCGACATTCAATTAAGCTCTTCAAGTTCGATTATAAAAAAGTAATTGTATTAATTATAACATGGGTACTTTTTAGATTGGTAATGACGGGAAGTGGATAATTCGTAGACAGTCCACAAATGGGTCATATTTTCATTTATTTGGACTTTAAAGTGTCAATTACAATTTGTTGCTTTCAGTGGTAGTAATCTACAAGAGAGAGAGAGAGAGAGAGAGAGAGAGAGAGAGATCAATTTAAAATCAGAAAATGTTTCAAAACTCAATTGCGTTAGTTAACAAGGGGCAGTAGATCCTGGCATGGGAAGTGAA
This sequence comes from Drosophila picticornis, assembly GCA_035043845.1. Classification (NCBI taxonomy): domain Eukaryota; kingdom Metazoa; phylum Arthropoda; class Insecta; order Diptera; family Drosophilidae; genus Drosophila; species Drosophila picticornis. The sequence goes on along the minus strand of JAWNMR010000492.1, from coordinate 13,541,555 downwards.
GAGTATGAAAATATCAGCTTTATTATTCTGCTGCCGTTGTGTCGGACCTCTGTGCCAATGTTTTGTTATTTGGGATGTGTTTAATTGGTTTAAATTACACTCGTTTTATTGCACTTTGTGACTGCATTTATATGCACATACATGTGTATGTGAGTTCATGAGGGTCACATGTAAATTTGTGAAATCAGCCATTTGAATTGTTTATTCTCATTGATTATACATTTAATAATAAAAATAAATAAACAATTGCATGCCCGGCACTCAATAATTTTATTGCATTTTATTGGATTTATTGGTCAACTGCTCTTTTTTTATTCTTCTCTTTTTATACATCGTTTATATCGTTGTTGTTTAATTAGTGTATCTTTAACCAGACACACCCACATTCGAATTGTACACCCACGCTGGCCATTAAACACTTGATTAAAGCGGTATAAATTACAATTGCATTCATTTTACTTTGCACATTCACAATTTTATACTCAATTCCCAATGGAAAACTGACCATATTGATTTTTGTGTAATGCCCCTAACGCTGTCCCCTCCCCTTTCTGACGCTATTGAAACAAGTACTGGTGTACGGACCGATAAAGTTTCCGCACCTGAACACCCACAAAAGTATATATAGCATAGATTTTGAGTTGAAGTCACTAACTGTGGACAGTCACGGTTTTTTAGGAAAGAGGAAATTGAGCAAATGAAAGAATTTTAATTAAACGTTTCAAATTCTTCAGTGAATTATATTTCCATAAAACAAGTAAGAGTGCTGTAGGCAAGTGAGATCGACTACGAGATACCCTGAGTTCAGCCTTTTAATATGTTTGTGCAGTTAATTAACAGACTATAACTTAAAATGCCTATAAGACTGTTTCTATCGGAAATCGATATGTATCGTTATCCATTAAACAAGGCAGTTATCGATCACATGGGATGAACTTGAACTATACGGGGTATTTGCAGTCTCTGTTGCTTATGGTTTCTAAAATCCGCGTGTTCATACTGACTATCGACTAGGCTGTTGAACCTGATCAAGAAAGCTTATACCTCATGGGGTGAGAGATGCTTCCTTCTGCCTGTTACCCTTTACAACTCAAAGAACGTTGGCTTTTTGTGTTAACAACAGATACTCCAGGTATGACATATGCTGGAAAACATCACGTTACGTGGCCTGCACTGCTTAATAATGCTGATCATCTTCAGTATCCAGAGAAGCGCATTTTACTCGAGTTCAATCGATCTAAGCTTCTGCGACACCAAACTTGCAGTTGACAACTCAACACTCAACATGTTTGGGGTCGAAAATCAACATAAAGCGCTTCAAAATCCCATTAAGTGACTCCCCGGCTGTCCAGCTTGTCTCCTACATTTATATGCATGTATAAATGTACAGATTTAGGTGTGTATGGATGTATGTATGAATGTATAAGAGAGCAACAACACAGATCCAATCCGCAGATAAGTCACGTCGTCAACGGGAGACACAGCAAATTAAAACTAAATATGTGAACGCTCTGTGGAAACAAAGACTGTTGACGACCTTTGGCTGACATAAATTGATAAGGTCGCGCCACGATTTCATCAAATGCGGGCACAGCTTCGCTCTCCGTAATGTAAATATTTGATACGAAATCGAAGGAGAGTAATGAAGAGAGTGAACAATATTATAAACACGAAAGCCGCACAGCCAGGGCTAAAATTTGGACAGCGCACGGAATATTTAATAAGCGTTAAATTGTTTTTTATTTATTAAAATCTATTTTTCCATGAATTAACAGAGCGACAACGTTGACCAATCGATTTGTGCTCTGCTGCGAATTCGTGGAAAAAAATCGTCAAGAAATCACCGGCGGCATAGACTTTTATTTGTGCCAAGACGTGATTTGAATATAGAGATTATAAACAACCACGAAGTACTTAGGAGAATGTGATGCCTAAAAATAAGCAGTTCGTTTTGCTTGAACATCAAACCAGAAACACAAAAGCGCAAGTTATGCAAAAAGATTGGACGATCAGTCAGGTCACAAAACATCGAACAAACACTTCGTCCTAGTTTAGTATATGTTTTTTTAAATGCAATTAAAACGCGAATTCCATCTGGTATATACATATGTACATATACAATGATTTTTAGATAACAGCCCCGGACGGATGACATCACAAAGTGCGAAACAATAAACAGAGAAAAAAAGATTTGAAAATTAAGAGAAAAACAAGTTACAGCAATGAGAAACATTAAATAACACTCAAGACTGTTGTCAAAAAAAAATATGAAAAAATAAAAAAAAACTAGTTGTCTTGAGGTTGACAAATATATACACTTACAGAAATATTAGCATTGGTTTTGGGCTATTACTTTATTTAATTGAAAATGTACAAAAAGCTTTGAGATTTATACATCCCAACGTAAACAAGAAAATACTTTTGAAGATTCATCCAGACAGCTTAATAACTAAAATAATAATAGGCATCGAAACAAACAGACCGACAAACAGGAAGGCAAACAAGCGGACAAGACTTGCCCTCTACTTAAAGGGTATATAAATTAAAAAGACGATTCACCAGAATAGTGCAAATAAATTTGTTTACGTGCATCACTTTAAAAACGAGGTTGGCGTGGATGGAAAGATCAACATTGAGTTAAATCACCATTAAAAGTACAGATAATTTGTATGTGAATCATACCTAAACTAGATATAGACGATGATATAAAAATGGATCGAAGGTAGATTGTAAATATGTACAGATTTCAATATGCATAGGTAAATAGGGTGTATGGAGATGACTGTGCTTCAATCGAAGCTCAGTTGAAGCTTTGCCGATCGGTTTTGTTGACTTTCATTGCGCACTTTTCGATTTCATTTTCAAATCGCGTTTCATTCTCATTGCGTTCGTTAAGCACTTTTGTTGTTGCTATTTCTTTATGTGCCTATCGTTGTCGTTGTCTCGTTGTCTCGTTGTCTCTTGGTTGTTGTTTGTGTTGCTGCTGTCGTCTTTAGCTCAGTTCAGTTCAGTTCCAGTCTCAGTCTCGATTTCAGTTTTGCCTCTGCCGTATTCTCATCGAGTTCACTTAAAGTTTGTCCCGCTTCGAGCTGCGCACAGTTTCAGTTTTACATTTAATGCGAGCACATCAAGTTAGTAGTGAACCGATTTGCATATTTATCAAATTCGCACCTTGTACATATAAGTTTATACATTTTTTTTTTTTTATTATTTTTTTTGAGAGTTTCTATTTGTTTTTTTTTTCTTCAAATGAGTGATTTGGTTTTTGGCTTTGCGGAATTACAGAAACCATTAATTGTTGTTCCCTGCTAGTTACTGACTTTTATAAAGCGTGCAATTTTTAAAAGTGTTAACACCTTCTGTTTTTTTGTTGAGTCAGATCATGTTATCGTCATTTAATAGCCAACTTCCTTCAGTCAATTACGGTAATTGCAGCTTACTCATATGCTCCGTTTTTCGTTGGTATTTCTCTGCTTACAGTCAGCCATGAAACTGTTCGCCCTGCTCCCCATGCTCCTGGGCTTTTTGGCCATTGGTCAAAGCAATGCCGCTGCGGGCACCACCCATTTGCTATGCTACTACGATGGCGAAAGCTTCATCCGGGAAGGTAAGAAAACACTTAAAAAAAACCAATGAAATAAATAAATATACAAACATAAGTTATAATAAAATAAAAAGTAATGTAAACAGACAAATTCTGTTTGGACTAAGAGCAAACTAGTTGCTAACTTCTTGGGTTAGCTATAAATCTATTCCCTGATTAGGCGAGACAGTTGAGAATTCACAACCATAGTTGCTGAATAAATTGAGCATTTTTAATGTTTTTTTTTTCCATATATCGTATCTATTTTTAACAATATTTTGGTGGTATTTTGTAAGTTGTTTGTTCTACATTTAGAAAGTCATTAATTATTTTTTTAATGTCATGACTATCAAAGCGGGTTGAGATATTTTTAGTAATTAGTTGAAAAGGTTATCAACAATTGGCAGAGAGCGAATTTTGAAGAGCTAAACCAACTCAAGTGAAATTTGTCCCCGTATATTTAGTAGTGTACATTATTTTATTTATTTATAGTACATTTTTGTATATACATGAGCATATAGAGATGCATAGCATATATAATATATATATATATAAAAATATAATTACCTTGCGATTGCGAGCTCTGCTTGAGAAACCATTAAAAAATACAGATCTGTTTACACTTCATAAGTGTCTGCTAAGTGCTTTGACTGCATATCTATATATATATATATATATATAGTTATATATATAGTTATATATACAGTTAGCTGAAAATGTGGGATTGGCCAGGAAAAGGGGTTACAAGATTAGCGCAGTAAGCATTCAAGGGAATTGTGTGAATTGGAATAAATAATTTTGAGAAGGGGCTGTCAGAGCACTCTGCCCACTTTTGTTGGCGATTGTTATTGCCGTGTTTTTGTTTGTTTGCTAATTGAAATTTAATTTGGAATCATATGACACAATGTTGAAAATGATGAGTCACAACAAAGTCGCATTGAAGCAACGTTTTTTTAATTGGATTTTGTTCAGGGTTATAAATATTATTTTTGGGTTGGGCAGAATTAAAATAAACAAACTCGTCTTACTCTGTGCTCCTCTTTCCTCTCTCCATCTCTCTCTGTCTCTGTCTCACCTGCAATGCTATCCATCTCTCTTTTAATCAGGGCTTTCCAAGCTGACGCTTAACGACTTGGAGCCGGCAATGCAGTTTTGCACGCACCTGATCTATGGCTATGCCGGTATCAATCCCAGCAGCAACAAGCTGGTTAGCACCAATGAGAAACGCGATTTGGATCTGGGTAGCAGCCTGTTCCGCTCGGTGACCGGCTTGAAAAAGAAGTACCCAGCGCTGAAGGTGCTCCTCAGTGTCGGTGGTGATAAGGATGCACCCGAGGAGGAGAACTCCAAATATCTGACACTGCTGGAGAGCAGCAATGCCCGCATCCCGTTCATCAATAGCGCCCACTCGCTGGTCAAGACCTATGGCTTTGATGGTCTCGATCTGGCCTGGCAGTTCCCCAAGAACAAGCCAAAGAAGGTGCATGGCGGCATTGGCTCGTTTTGGAAGGGCTTCAAGAAGATCTTCACCGGCAATCATATTGTTGATGAGAAATCCGAGGAGCACAAGGAAGAGTTCACTGCGCTGGTGCGAGAACTGAAGAACGCTTTCCGTCCCGATGGCTATCTCCTTGGCCTCAGCGTTCTGCCCAATGTCAACTCGTCCCGTATGTTGCTCTCAGTTCCTTATTGTCGAGCAACGTGTGTGTAATCTCCATTCTTTGATTTTCCACAGTGTTCTTTGATGTACCCGCTTTGATCAACAACGTGGACTATGTGAATTTGCATGCCTATGACTTCCAGACACCCGTCCGCAATCCGGAGGTGGCCGACTTCATAGCGCCTATCTATGAGTTGAACGAGCGCAATCCCGAATTCAACGTCAACTACCAGGTGCAATACTGGCTAAACAATCATGCACCCGCCTCCAAGATCAACGTCGGCGTCGCCACCTACGGTCGTGCCTGGAAGTTGACCAAGGATTCCGGCTTGACCGGACTACCACCAGTTGCCGAGACTGATAATGTTGGCCCCGCTGGCCTTCAGACACAAATCGCTGGCTTCTACAGCTGGCCCGAGGTGTGCGCCAAGCTGCCCAACCAGGCCAATCAGCATCTGAAGGGCGCTGATGGCCCACTCCGCAAGGTTGGCGATCCCACAAAGCGCTTTGGCAGCTACGCCTATCGCTCGGCCGACGATAAGGGTGAGAATGGTCTCTGGGTGAGCTACGAGGATCCAGACACGGCCGCTCTTAAGGCCGTCTACGTGAAGAGCAAGGGTCTTGGCGGCATCGCCCTCGTGGACCTCAGCTATGATGACTTCCGCGGCGGCTGCACAGGCAACGAAAAATATCCCATTCTGCGCGCCATCAAGTATAAGTTATAAGCGGGCACATACACATATATACATGATCCTCCACTATATATATATATATAAATACATGTCCCTCCACACTTGTAACGCCTTTTAACAACTATTAAAAAAATATATATGTTTTCATTCCGAGTAATCACTAAATCTTAACTCATCGTTTTAATTTATCTTATTTTATGTTTTTGGAAATCATTTGCATTTGGGTTTTCATTGGAATTCCTAGTTCGAATTAAAAGAAACTAAATAGCTTACACAGAAACACACAGACAGACAGACAGACCGACAGACGGTTGTTCTGATTGTGATCAAGATTTTGCACATTCGGAAATGACTCCATTGGCAATAATACGCAAGTGCTCAGATATATATTTTTACCGCAGATATATATCTGAATGCAATTAGATGGGGCATGCTAACAAGTTCACGCTGCTTGCCACTAGCAAATTATCGCATTCATTCGTGAGTGTCAGCCACGTAACCTGTTTCATTTGGCCTGGCTGTGACTTCATTTCTGCATTTCTTCCGGGGCTTGTGCTAGTCTGCGGTTGCTGTTGATTGTTTTATGTGTGCGGTGTTTGCGTTGGTGGTTCCTTATCTGTACCTCTTCCTCTTATTGCTCCTATTTTTGAGAAAAGGCAGACAGGCAGGCAGGCAGGCAGGCAGACAGGCAGACAGGCAACAATATCAACATCGTCCAATGTCTCATTCATCTTTTGTGCAGCGGTCACGCTGTGACCACTTGAAACGTTGCCCTTGCCATTCCACTTGCTGACACCAACGAGAAACTGACACATACAAACACACACACACACACACACATACATATCGAGAGACACTCACACCCACTACAGTTGCCACTGGATCACTTTATCATTTGCAAAATTGCAAACTGCAACCACAAAACCATAACACTGACGCATACAAAGTACATTTTTGGGAGTTTGGGACAGCATCACGCGTACGCACTGCTCTACGGCTGTACGGTTCTACGGCTGTGCGGCTGCCCGGAAATGTGTCCGCTCGTCCGTCCGAATATGAGCTAGTCCCCCACTAAAACATGACTGGGAGTCCGTTGATTTAGTTCGCTCCATTCAGTCCGTGCTCGAAGAGCGCTTACCATTTGGGCAATGTTCCCGTTGTTGTTGTTGTTTTTGTTGATTTTGTAGCTGCTGCTGTTGTTGCTGTTACTGCTGCTGCTGATGTCACTGCTGGGTTTATCAGTGGCAACAACACCAGTATAAATCTTATGTCTGCATTGAGTAAGAGACTTCTCTCCACTTCTCTTGCAGTCAGTCATTTATTGCTTGTGGGGCTTGTGTTACGGCTGCTGCTACTGGTGCTGCTCATGTTGCTGTTGCTGTTGCTGCTGCTGTTGCTGCTGCTGCATGTTGCATGTTGGCCAAAATGTGCGATGGTGGCACAGAGAAGCGTTGCAGTTGCCATTATCGTTGCTGTTGTCACTCGTTTTGCACGCATGCAATTAGTCAGCCTCAAATTAACAAGTTGCCGTGCAAAATGCCACGCCCACAACCAATGAACCCACTCATGGCGCAAATGCCTAGTACAGATGTGTGTTTCGAACTTGTTAATTGAGCAGTGGCACCAACAGCAGCAACAGCAGCAGCACCAACAGCACCAACAGCACCAACAGCAGTAACAGCAACCGATTTTGACGTGGCACATGAGCATTGTTTATCGGTTTGGTATTTCAAAACTCCCGTTAACAATTATCACAGCAATTTCAGCAATTTGTAACAAGTTGTTGTGGATGTCATCGAGTCATTTTGGCAGTCGTTGCACGCACATCGATGATTCAGTCCAATCCCCAATAAGTTCATAACAATTAACACATCGTCCCAAAATTGTCATAGATATGTAGATACATAGATAGTTATGTAGATAGATATTCTTGCATATGGACATTCCCCTACAAATAAACTCAACACAATTGCCGAAACATGGCTGCAAATGACTCACTGAGGCAGCTTCGTTTGAATCCCTTAAATGCCTTGCTGTGTCAGCACCTGGGTCACAATACAAAAACAAAAAAAAAACACCCGACAACAGACCCAAAAACCGTTATCGACCAGGGATAAACATTTTATGGCCTGGACACGTGCAAAGGACCAAAGCAATTTTGGACCCAAAAAGAAAAAATTGCCTGCCACCAGACTAGTATTTCAGTCAAAAGGTAAACTATCAATGTACTCGCTGTAGTAAGCCAAACAAGCGGCATGTGCGACAGTCAACCTATGCAAATGGGCCATTGTGAACTAAGCAATCATTGTAAACCAAGTATCGCTCCTATTTGCTGCTTGCCACAAGCATCCACTTTGAAATTAGTGGCTAAACAGCCTCAAGTGCCATTCAGACAACAAATGTTCGAACTGTTTGACTTTTGGCCCCGCTTGTTTTCGCTGTTAATATTGTGCGAACACCAGCCAAGTGCACCTTTTAAGCCTTCTCCTATGTTCAATGCTAATCAGCATAGAATTACAGTTACAATCAGTGACTGCATGTCCTTGTCAACTTGGTCAACTTGGCTGCAGCTAAATTCAGCTAATGTGTTGCTGTAAAGATTTACCTCATCCATAATTACCGTATTCAAAAAGTATCTTAACCAATTTTACCAGTTGCGACAACAGTTGTAGCAACAATCGGTGAGTTTTTACATACATAATGAAATTTAAATCTGCAAGGACATGTTATCTTCGGCGTGCTTAATCCGTTCTTCCTTGTTGTAACACATTCTTAATGTGCCACACAAGAACTGTTTGGCTAACCTATCTTGGCCAATGTGGGAAAAAAAACAATGCTCGACTAAGGGATACCCCACACACACTTGTATAGCTTACACACATATTTACACATGTCGAAAGAGTGAAAAGCTATTTAAAAGTCGTGTGGTAGTGCCAAATACTAGTCTCATTGTGTGTTTGACGCAAATGTAGAGAAATATGTAAACACTACCAAGCTGAGTGTTTTCAATCAAAATGTGTGAAGCAACTGCTGCGATCGATCTATTTAATACTCCAGTGTTATGCAACTGAATGCTTCCACTTTTTTTATTGTTATTATTTTTATTTTTTTTGCTGTTTCAAACGCCATTATACCCATTGTAGCCATTTTTAATGGCTTCAGGGTATTTATAAGTGTGCAACCGCTCGAGGCGTGGTCGGGCTTGGTAACCATATTTAACATTTTACGTCAGCTGTGCAGAGGTGTTATATTTCAGAAATGAACCCCCCAAATACTTTCATACACGCTATAACACACACACACACACACACACACACACACACACACACACACGCACACACACACACACACGCATGCAGTTGCTGCTGCGCGAAAGTTTCGCTTGACTCAAAAATGGGCGGCACTGCAACTGAAAGCGTGTACAGCGGTGTGTGCGTGTGTGTTTGTGTGTGTGTGTGTGTGTGCTGCCGACTACGTGCAAATTTTTGCCATCTGGAGTCCGTTGCCTCGCTGGCCATGTTTACGACTCCTCGGGGGCCACTTGATTAGAAGAAGTTGCCTGGGAGTTGTACGAGCATTTCTACGAGCACTTCTTGTGTAGGTGTGTGTGTGTGTGTGTGTGTATCTATGAGTTTGTTTTTGTCTTTTTCCTTTTTTTTAACCGTTTGCCGTTTGCTGTTTGCGGCGCTTTCCTTTTATTGTAATAGCTGCAGCAGTTTGTTGAGCATGCACCTTTGGCATTTATGCCGGCCAGTTGGCAGGTGAGTGGGTGGTTGACCCCTACCCCGAGGAACTGCTTGCTGCTGCTCTACTAACTAATTAATTAAAAAGCATCGTAATCTTCATCGAATATTAAGCAAAGGCAACAGGACCGAGTCACAAGGCACATTGCTCGACGCTTATCGCTGGGCACAAATCACTCGGCTCATAATGAAAATGTCAAGCTACCATCCCGCAAATGAATCCTGTTCGCGAATAAGGAGCTGGAGGCCAAAAAAGTGTTGGGGAGGGGGGCGCATGTTAATTAGCAAATGCGATGACTGACTGCTTCAATGCGATGTGGCCAGCATGTGAGCACAGGTCACAGACTTTATCAATTCATTAATCAGACAACGAAGGCTTTGGGTCAAAAATGTTGGGTTCCACATTCAGTTTTTTCCATCCAGGAACAAAAGCACTGAACACACCTATCAAAGTATACATATATACACAAAGCAAACGGTTACAACGCCAATAACAATGGAAGAAAGGGCAGTGAATGCCGATGGGTTTGTAACGCAAAGTGGGAGACTTTGGTGGGGGTGGGTCATGCTGGCTGGGGTGAGCACTGGTAAAAGTTTTCTCCAAATTGACCAAAGAGTTGGGAGGCGCGTCCAAAAATGTCTGCGTAAATCATAAAAACCAGCTTACGAAAGCAAAAGCGACGACCAAAGTCTGAGTGGCAGGCGTTCGGCTGGGCGAATGGGTGGGTTGGTTTTGGACTGCTGCTTTGACGATGGTGGTTGCTGCTTCTTCGACGTTGGAATAGGATTAGTATGACGTTTGATCAAAGCGACAGACAGAATGACTACAGACTATGTATTGTAGTTGTTGTTGTACTCGGAATTATGAAGGCGAAACAACATCAGCAACACACACACACACACACACAAATACACGCTCAAACAACAACATTAAAATTATTTATCGCTCTTAGTTCGCAGCAATTGTCTGCGCGTGTAGTTTATGCCCCATGCCACATAGAGCCGCCGAGCCACGCCCATCCGCCCACGTCTGCAGTGAAAAGGCGCTTATGGCCTGCTGCGTGAAATGGCTTAGTACCAGAAGGGGTGAGAGCTCACAGGGACGGGCACAAGCAGAAGTTACCACCCAGCTCATCAGCAACGCGCCAGCCTCTCTCACGGCCGCGGCCTTTGTATCTGAATACCGAGCAAATAAATCAAAGCTCGGCAGGCGATGGAGGCGGCGGTCAATAGGGCGTGGATCGTGTGGAAAGGGCGTGATGCGGCTCTAACTGCTCCTTGAGCTGTACCGGCGTGTTATCTTTCATGTGCCAACAGCAAGTAGTTGAACCAAAAATCCAGAGACCGCGATAGAGAGAGAGAGAGAGCGATAGAGAGAGAGAGAGAGAGAGGGAGAGACAGAGAGAGTGAGAGAAGACAGAAGCGGTCCACAACAGGCTTTAAGTTACCCCGAGCACATTACCCAAAATCTCCCAAAACATAGCAAATCGGACTGATGAAACTTTACTCTTCGCTGTGAAACTTCTCTTATTCGATTCTTATTCTTGGAACTTATGTAATTTTTGAAATTGAATCATTTTTGCCTACAGTAACAGTTAAGAAAATATCACACCACAATAATATTGCAATTGAATTAAAAAAAGAAGAGCGAACGATTATCTTCCGGGGACGACCAACTCCACTGAGTGTTGCCAGATGCGATTTGGCTAAAGTTGACACATTTAATACAAGAGTCAGCTTCAAGTTGTATTGCTCGCAATCGAAATGCATCAACAATTTTATACAGAGCAAAATATGTTTAATTAACGCAAAGAAAGACAGCATATTTTGGACTCTTATTCTTAAAGAAAGTTTCTACAAATTTCGAGCATAGAAATTATTTCTCTATAATATGATTTGTTTTTGGCTCTAATCTTACATTTAAATACGAAGTAAAGGATCTTGTGGATATACAAGAATATGTCAGCATGTGTGCCAAGATGTGTTGTAATATGTTGAAAGTCTGCAAATGGTCAATCTAGAGAACTGGATTGATGTGTCCAATCCGAGAGCAAGAACAAGTACAAGAACGACCATAGTCAATTCGCACGCTGCCCATCAGTTAGTTACTTAATTTTGCCTTAAGCTCATGTACGGTCAATGTTTGGACAACACCTTGTAATATCCGTTTAAGCTATGCGCGTTGACTGACAACTGGACAGCTGGGGGGTGACTGTGGGACTGTGGGACTGAGGGACTGGAGGGATGCCACTGGCTGAGGCAGCCAATTTAGCTACAGTTCATTTGAGTTCGGAACGCTTAGGGCGGCAAAGCGAGGATGCGAGGACACTAACTGCGGGGGGATGCTCGGACTTCGAGGCAGACACAGACAGAAATAGCAATACCAGCAGCAGCACCACCAGCATCACCAGCAGCACCAGGCAGCAGTTGTAGCAAGTGGAAGCGCCAGCAGCAGTAGCAGCAACAGCAGCAGTCAGTGCTCTAAACATGACTTATGACCGCTACGTGATGCAACATAAAAATGCCATTACATTGTGCGTGTTGCCGACTGAGGAAGGATCTCTTCCCCCATCATCCCCTGCACCACACCACCCGCACCACACCAGCGTATATAACATGACGTATGAGTGTTGCACGTTTCGCTTGCCTCGAACGTCGCGTTGGATGTTTGTTCGTCACAGCGTTTGCCACTGTCAGAACAGCAGTCAGTTCGCCCCGCTCCCCTACCCCAAGCCCGTCTTAACACACCCCTCTTTTAAATGCTGTACACAATTTCTCATCTGTCTGTCTGTGCGCTCGTTGTTTACCTTGACGTTTCCCACCCCACTACAGCATTATTGCCATGCCCTCCAGTCCGTAGACCCTGCCACACACCGTCCGTTGTCCTTTGTCCCTCGGGCGTGGATGGCACGCATTGTTTGCTTTATTAGTGAAATTTAATGTGCTGTCTATTGAAAGATTCTATCCGTATCATTACAATCAGCTGCGAGCGACGCTTATTCGCTTCTGTTTGTGTTTGTGTTTGTGTTTCTGTGTGTGTGTGTGTGTGTGTGTGTGTTTTTGCTGCTTTTTTTTCATTAAAAAACTTTTATGGCACTATTTTTGTTTTGCACTCGAAGTTGTTAAGTTGCCCGCACACCAAGAGCTATAGACCTGAGGAAATTGCGCAAAAAAGTTTAACATCGATAGGTGCAAATTACAAAACAGAGCCAGTCATTGTGAGAGACTAGGGTCAGCTTTTGTTGTTATTGTTGTTGTTGTTGTTGTTGTTGTAAGTGTGTTTATCATTGTTGCTATTGTCGGTGAAAAGTTAGCTTAGTTCTCGTTCTGCCTAGTTGCCTAGATGTCTGATGAAGAAGCGGCAACAAAAACAGCAAAAACCCGGAAACGGCAAAAACAACTCGAACTTTTTGGTTGATTTTGCAGCAATCGTTTATTTCGTTGTTACAATGCCACCACTACCACTCCCACCATTAGTACAGCAGCCCCTAAAAAATAATGTTGCTGTTCTTGCTGTAAATGGGTTGTTATTAAAGTTGCATACTCCGTTATTCAGTGCATATTAAATAAGTAATAACGGAAACAAAAAAAATAATTAATAAATAAGCCAACACACAAGTGAACCAAAAGAAAACCACAACAACAACTCACATTTTCATCCCTAAAGCTCAGAATGAATACTAAGCACATCATCCAGGAAAACGCTTAGTATTTGCCAGTTGCCAGTTGTTATTTCTGTTCACATTGATAGTGGTAAAGTTGTAGACTGCACAAGGGCTGGAAAACATTGTTGACATGTATTTGAATCAGACGTTAGTTTCGGCTTGGCTTAAAAATGTGAAGCTGCCCTCGCAGCTCAGCTTCTGCTGGAACTTTGATGTTGTTGCACAGTCCATGCCTAATGAGTTACAATTGCTTTTGTGGGGTCTGCTCCATCATCAGCCCACTGTGAAAACTTTACCTATGGTAAAAGTTGTTAAGTGCTTAAAGACGCACACAAACGCACTTACACACATACAAACACACACACACACACACACACACACACACAGACACACACACATGTGGTAAAGGCTTTAGCTATACAAAACAGTATTTTGACTTGGTTTATGCAGCTAATTTACGGCTTGCAAACTAAATAGCCAATAAATCATGTAGTCAATCAATCAATCAATCACAGTGACGACGAATGCCAGACTGCCGAATTCAGAATTGTCCCATTTAAAATGCCAGTCAGTGGCAAACGTCGACAGGCAGCCAATTGGGACAACACAGAGGCGCTCGCTGCTGTCCTTGTTATCCTTGCCACCCGTGCCTCCATTGCCCCGCCATCCCCTCAACTGCTGATTGTATCGCATGGCAAAATCTGAGCGCTAAATGGCAGTTAATTGTTGGCTTGCAGGCAAACAAAAGGGTAAATACACACACGCATGCAGACACACACACTGACACACTCACTGACACACACACACACTGATACACACACACACTGACACACACACACACTGACTTGCGCTTACACGCAATCTTTCTTTTAGCTGACCAAGCGAAAAATAGACAGCGAATCATTTGAAACAAAAAATGTGTTAAGGAGGCTGACTGACAAATATAAAGCTATCGTGATTAAACTTGGACTATATCTGTATATCACAACATATTTAGCTGGTATAGCTTGTCAAACAGGAACCGATTTTCGTACGATTAGGAAAACAACATCATTCTATTTTTTGGAATTATTTTTCTCAATAATATAAACTATGTCTAAGAAACAGAAATGGTATCCCTTATTAAAACAAATCCATTCTGATATACAGAAAATAATAATGAAGTTTTGGTCTATCGACTGCTGATCAGTAAACTTTTTTTTTTAATTATAATATAATTAACAAATGGCTTTAAGAAAAACACAAACTTTTTTTCTTGCACATAAACTTACTAAGTAATTAAGTTCCTAATTATTTTTGAAGGACGAATGCCTTTGCTTTAATTGGCAAGCACCCAACCAATAATAATACGAACATATTTATATGTATGTGCAAGTGTATGTGAATATGGTTGAAGGTTCTGTCCGTTTGTCTGTCTTTGAAGTGCACTTTCCTGACTCTACAATGTAATCAGAGACGGCATTCGCCGGGATATTGTCTATTTCATTTTCAATATTCATTGCATAATTAGTTGTGCTAATTGTGATGCTGCCTGTTGAATGTAATCCCTTAACAAGTCAACGCACATATGAAAATGATACAATTGCTTTCTATGATATCATTATTGTGGTATTTTTAATCATTTATCAAAGCCTATCTATTATACAACTGTTGCATTTTTAATTAAGTGCATTTTCACACATGTATTACGATTATCAATGTATCATTAGACAGCTTTTGGCAAATACGCAATCGAAAGACAGGCTAAAAGTATGCTACACAATTGGAATAATCACACATCAATCACAGGCAGAGTGAAAGAAATATAATATGTATATAGAAATAATAACCAGACACAAATCGTTCAGCAATCAATTGCTTAACATTGGACTTAAAATTCATTTTATCACACTGAACTATATAAACACTTACACCCGTATCTACTTCATTTATCTTTATTCGAGTTTAGTGAATGGTAAATCCGATAAATTGACAGTTGTCCAATCCGACAAAGAAATACTCTGTCAATCAGAGATACTCAACAACATACATATTTCGTATATACCCTCAAATATTGTTAATTACCAATTCATACTTATGTATAGCCATTTAAGCAGTCCACCAATCATTTGAAAAGCTGTACTGCTGTATGCATAAAAATTGTAAAATTCACGAATAATTTCCTACGAATATTTTGTTCATGGCCCAACTCAAAATTTGATTTTAAAAACATTGTTTTCTTTACGCTTGTAGAGGGTATTTTATATTGTGTTCAAACTGACAACGCATTCAAGGAGACGTCATCGACCTCAAGAAGTATATATATTCCTGATTAACATCGCTAATCGAATTGTTATAGCCATGTTCGTTTGTTTATGCATGTTTATACCAGCATTTTAATCTTTGCTTTATTATTCGGTCCCATTTCTTACAGCCATCTTCCTCTGAAGAATAAGCGGGTTGTTCTTCTGTCAATTATGACGTTGGAGGCAACCAGATCGCTGCCTTAGTTAAGATTTTTTCTCATATTAAAAAAAGGTTCTTTTCACTATTTTTTTTTGTTAACAAAAAATTAATCATCACACCAGTCCACTAAATCCTATATTTGCCATAGAAAAATTCGCTTAAAAGACGAGTTTTGGGTTATGAAGTCAACACGACAAGACATACAAACTAATCAATCGAATTTTACAAAAATCAGACTTTGACTTGAAGCCATTTTCTATGATAACTATATATATATATATATATATACGTTCAGTTAAATTTGCAATCTAATTCTCTTTGAGTCTTTTGTGACTAACACAATAATTTACAAGTCTCAAGCGTGTACAGCTGGGGCAAATAAATAAATAATAATAATAATGATAATCGAGATAAGCGAAGACCTGAAGCAGGTATCATAAGAATAATATCATTTTGAGGTGGCAAGTGTGTGTGTGTTTTTTCTTTCTGTGTTTGCTTAAAACTGAAATCAAAATTAAAATTAAAAAAAAAAACATGCAAATTTGAGCTCACTCGACTACAATATTCTTACTTGTTTTTGGTTGTTTTTCTTTGTGGTGCCTGTGTTTATTTAGTACTGGTGACTTTGACCCGAACACAGGGTGCCCCAAAGTCGTGTACGCTCGGAACTTGTCATTATGGCTCTAGACACCTTGCTGCTGCTGCTGTTGCTGTTTTTGTTGTTGTCCCTTGTCCGTTGTGCCGGGCAATAAAATGTACACACTTGCTAAATATTTTGTTAAGCGGCAAATGTCCACGTGTGTATGTATGCACATGCATACGTGGTGTGTGTTTGGATCGCAAACAGTAACAAAACTAACAAATGAGATCCCGTTGTAAATCCTGGTGTCGCCTTTCTCCGTGTGGCACGGCACGGCACGGCACGGCGCGTCGCTCGCTGCTGCGCTACTCGCCAAAAACCTGTGCGGCAAAATCCTTGCGTTTGCAGTAATCAGCACGTAGCGTTTAGTTCATTTGTGTGTGCGTGCCCAGGCGTGTGCGAGTGTGTGTGTGTGTGTGAGTGGGTGTGTGTAAGTGCGAAGTTTGCTTAAACACTAGCGAGACGGGGTTAGAGTCACAGAGAGAGGGAGAGAGCGGATTAAATTTTTGTGCCCGGCAGCTACTTTTACATAAACACCAACTAACGTTGAAATAACTTTTAAATGACGTTTGTTTTTGGGGCGTGGCACGAACGCCTTTGCGTGTGAACTTTGTGGCATGGTCGGTTGCTGTTGTTGTTGTTGTTGTTGCTGCTGCTGCTACTGCTGCTTCTACTACAACTTCTTGCTCACTTTATTTTAAACTTTATTTATGCGATAGAAAGCAGCAAATTTTTGTTTGCGTTTTAGCGACTAGCAGCACCCGTGAATTTATACCACAGCTTAAGTAAGGGTGTTTAGCAAATGTATTGTGTGTGTGTTTGAGTGTGTGTGTGTGTGTGTGTGTCTGAGTTTTTTTCGTACTAGTTGTACTTTGTATGTAGGAGGGCGTGGCAGGGGTCTGGCATTGTTAACTTTATGCCATTGTAATATATTTTAAAGCATATTATGAGTGTATGTCTCATCTGTATCTGTGTGTGGGCGCGTGTGTGTGTGAGTGTGTGTGTGTGTGTGTGAGTGTGTGTGTGTGTGTGTGCGTGTGCTGCGTGTTTCGCTTTTGTTTGCTGGATTTTGTATTTATTTTTTATTGTGTTGCACACAATTTTCGAGCTTAGCGCGTGAGACACTTAAGCTCTGATCGCTTTTGTTGTTAATTTTTATTTGTACCTGTATCTGTATCTATATCTGTATGCTGTATGCTGTATGCTGTATGCTGTATGCTGTATGCTGTATGCTGTATGCTGTATGCTGTATGCTGTATGCTGTATGCTGTATGCTGTATGCTGTATGCTGTATGCTGTATGCTGTATGCTGTATGCTGTATGCTGTATGCTGTATGCTGTATGCTGTATGCTGTATGCTGTATGCTGTATGCTGTATGCTGTATCTGTATCTGAATCGCGCCTAAACCGCGCCGGAATCGCGTCTGAATCGCGCCTAAATCGCGCCTGAATCGCGCCGGAATCGCGCCGGAATCGCGCCTGAATCGCGTCGGAAACGCGCCGGAATCGCGCCTGCTGTATCTGTATCTGGATCTGTATCTGTATCTGTATCTGTATCTGTATCTGTATCTGTATCTGTATCTGTATCTGTATCTGTATCTGTATCTGTATCTGTATCTGTATCTGTATCTGTATCTGTATCTGTATCTGTATCTGTATCTGTATCTGTATCTGTATCTGTATCTGTATCTGTATCTGTATCTGTATCTGTATTTGTATCTGTATCTGTATCTGTATCTGTATCTGTATCTGTATCTGTATCTGTATCTGTATCTGTATCTGTATCTGTATCTGTATCTGTATCTGTATCTGTATCTGTATCTGTAGTTGTATCTGTATTGTATCTGTATTTGTATCTGTATTGTATCTGTATCTGTATTTGTATCTGTATCTGTATTGGTATCTGTATCTGTATCTGTATTGTATTGTATCTGTATTGTATCTGTATCTGTATTGTATCTGTATCTGTATTGTATCTGTATCTGTATCTGTATCTGTATTTGTATTTGTATCTGTATTTGTATCTGTATCTGTATCTGTATTGGTGTATTTGTATTTGTATTGTATTTGTATCTGTATTGTATCTGTATTGTAGTTGTATCTGTATTTGTATCTGTATTTGTATTGTATTTGTATTCTGTATTTGTATTGTATCTGTATCTGTATTTGTATCTGTATTTGTATCTGTAGTTGTATTTGTATCTGATTTGTATCTGTATTTGTATCTGTATTTGTATTGTATCTGTATTTGTATTTGTATCTCGTAGTTGTATCTGTGAGTTGTATTGGTATCTCGTATTTGTATCTGTATTGTATTTGTATTGTATTTGTATCTGTATTGTATTCTGTATCTGTATTTGTATTTGTATTTGTATCTGTATTGTATCTGTATTTGTATTGTATTTGTATCTGTATCTGTATCTGTATCTGTATTCTGTATCTGTATTGTATTTGTATCTGTATTTGTATCTGTATCTGTATCTGTATTGTATCTGTATTTGTATTGTATCTGTATTTGTATTGTATTGTATCTGTATCTGTATCTGTATTTGTATTGTATCTGTATCTGTATCTGTATTTGTATCTGTATCTGTATCTGTATCTGTATCTGTATCTGTATCTGTATCTGTATCTGTATCTGTATCTGTATCTGTATCTGTATCTGTATCTGTATCTGTATCTGTATCTGTATCTGTATCTGTATCTGTATCTGTATCTGTATCTGTATCTGTATCTGTATCTGTATCTGTATCTGTATCTGTATCTGTATCTGTATCTGTATCTGTATCTGTATCTGTATCTGTATCTGTATCTGTATCTGTATCTGTATCTGTATCTGTATCTGTATCTGTATCTGTATCTGTATCTGTATCTGTATCTGTATCTGTATCTGTATCTGTATCTGTATCTGTATCTGTATCTGTATCTGTATCTGTATCTGTATCTGTATCTGTATCTGTATCTGTATCTGTATCTGTATCTGTATCTGTACCTTTGTGTTTTGACCATGACAAGCGGATTTGTCGCTGAGCGTGCTTAGACCCAGAATGTATTTTATGATGTAAGCGTTGACAATTTTTGCCAATTTTCCTCAATTTCTGCACAGTTTCATGTGTAAGTACTTCTCCCCGCCCCTGTTAAAGTGCCGAGATGTGTGCCAGAGAAGCAACTTCAATTCACTGGTGTCTTCGTATAGTGGGAAGGGGGTCTGGGGTTCGAGCTGGGGTATAAATGTAAACGGGCACATAAAAACAAATGACAGCAAAAAATATGCAACACTTTCTTGCGTCAGCGCAAAACAACGAAACGACGCAATGTGGAAACACGTAAGGGTGCCATTTTTTATTGAGCACGACTACGAGTTACCCTGTACAAGCAGATCTGTACAAATTTCAGAGTTACTCTTTGAGAAATACTATTTGATTGATGTGTCTTCCTTAACTGATCTTGATTAAGATTCCTTCGAGGATTTATATGGGATAAAGTATTTCAATGCATTTTCAGTGCATTTAATTATGTCGATATATACTGGTTAATGGTAATAAAGAAAAAATTGCCGAAGCAATAGAAAAGCACATATGCTGATGCAGAAGGTGTTTAATTGGGTACAGGGTGTATAAAGAGACAACACAGAAAAAAAAGAACAAATTTGATTTAGCGTAATTTGTTGTTTTAGTTTTTTTGTTGTGCCTGCGTAGTGAAGGGTGAGCAATGTAGTATATTCAGGGCAATAGGATACTCTGGATCAGAGTCAAGCATCAAGCGGAGCAAATCGCGAGGCACACGACCCACAAAAGGAAACGGCACGCGAATGTTTCGCACAGGCGACAAACAGTGTTGCATTCACTTTCCTCAGCGGGCAAACCGACAAAATCAACTTGCTGAAATAAAGGATTTTAAAATCTTTTTCAAAATGCACTAGATATGCGAGATATTGCATATAAAATGGAATTCTGCAATATAAAAATAAAGTAAATAAGGGGATTGATTTTGATAGTTTCTTAAAAGCCGAAAAAAATTCTGAATAATTACTTTAAAGGCGAATAAATCTGCATAATGCCCAATGCTTATCAGCCGGCATTTATTTTGGTACAATTTGGCAAGTTTGAGACTTTAAATTTGTGGTATTGGATGTGTGTTGTTAACAGTGGGAGAAAAGACTTTAGCAATGGTAGTCACTATAGGCACACGTTGAAATATTTCCAAAATTATTACTGAGTGCACACCTGGTCCATATTGTTAATCAAGTCTGACACATTGATCGCCTGCTCAGATGGCATTGATTCTGTGTTATTTTTTGGTTGTTGGAAAGTAATAGTAAATGGTGATGGTGATGGTGACGGTGACCCCGTCGCTGCCAGCTCCCCGCAAGCTCTTGGCAAATCCAGCAACATGGCAACACGGTCGATGTGTGGAAGAGTAGTAAGCAGAAAGGGCAAGGACGAGGATGACAGCAACAACAACTACAATATGCGCACGTCGCTGACGACGTGTCTCAAGTGTGTCCCTTTGTCTGCACGAGTATCTCTGTATCTCTGTATCTCTGTATCTGTATCTGTATCTGTCGGTCTGTCCCTCTATTTGTGTGTGTGAGTGTTTGTGTCTGACTGTTGTAATTCACGAAATTGCCAGCAATCGATATAAACATCAACTCTCTATGCGTTGCCGCCGCCTCACCAGCTCCTTTTCATATGTGTTTCTCGTTTCTAGTGTGTCTGAGCAACTGTGACAACAAAAAAACTCACAGAAGTGTGTGTGTGTGTCTGTTTGCTTGTTTGTTTGTTTGTTTGGTGTTGTTGTTGTTGTTGCTGCCCTGGTTGCTGTTGTTGCTGTCAATACCGCCAATGATCCTGTTGACGTTGTTACTTTTGTGATGTGCCCAAAGTTTTTGTTGTGTGGCTGTTTGTTGCTGCTGCTGCTGCTGTTGTTGTTGTTGTTGTTGTCGTTGTTGCTGCTTCCATTGCTGCTGGTGCTGTTGTTATTTTATTTTAGTGCAAGCGCAGCTGACATTGATGATGATTATAGGGAGTAAATAGAATTGAAAATGCGCCAGCCACCGGCAAATGTTTCGCTTTCGGCTCAGGACACGTGTGCTTCTCTTATATATCTATTGCTTGTCTCAGATACATCCCACACAGTATGTGTGTGTGGGTGTGTGTGTGTGTGTATATGTGTCAGTGTGATTGTTCGCATAATACGCGCAAATAAATTGCAAAATCAATTGAGCGGTAAAATAGTTTCCCTAACAACTCACTGCTGCGAGTGTATTGAGCAAAAGTCAGGCCGTCACTTTCACACAACAACTGCCGTGGCATCAACGTCAACAACAGCAACAGCAACAGCAACAGCAGCAACTACCACCCACTGTAGCACTATGGCACGCCTATTTGCCACGCCTCCAACTTTAAATTGAAGTCTGCCGGCAAGGCAAACTACAAGGCACCCTCAGCACCCATTGCTACGAACAACGTATACGTAACTCCATCTCGATGGCAAGTCGAGCGCACAGCCATCAAATGCTCCTTATTTGCAGCAGCAGCAACAACAACAACAACAGAAAAAAGACAAAATAGCTACAAAAATAAAGTACAATAAATGCCACAGCGTCAATCGCTCTGCAAAACTGACACAGCATCAATGGTTCCAAGTGCCTGAAGTCAATTCGTATACAATAAAGTAGCTATCCAATTGAATCAGTAAGCATTGTAGTTAATTACTTGTTAAGCTAGTGAGTTGCAACGACTGCACCCAAACCAAACCATGTTAGGCAAACCACAGTGTGATTTACAGCCTGACATGCTTCGCTCGCATTGCCTTTCAAAATATATGTAAAAAGAGAAATTAGTTTAAGGAAAAATTACATTTCAAGTTGACCCCAGTTCGGCCATATGGAACGGAAACACTTTAATATGTCTCTAGCTGGCTGCAGGTCAATAGAAAGGACAAATATTTATTTAGCTGGCAGGAGAAGGTTATATCGATTTGCGTTTAAGGAGTTTCAGAGTTGCGCAAAACTGATCGATTGTTCCCATAGGAGCTGGATGATAACTTCATACATATAGATAGGCATGCGTATAAAACAAGTTTTGGGGCTAATTGAAATTCCACAGTCGAGCCTTGAATTTATGTTCTTGTATTTAAAAGCATGCCAAACCGGTTCGATGCTGCAAACGGGTTCCGACCAATACACAACTCGGTCTCTTTATTGTTGATGATAAATGGTCTTCTTAGTCTAAGAGCCACTCGGCTGCTAAATCCAAGTCGCAGACATTGGCATTGTTAAAGTTCGAATTTGAGTCAGAATTGGAGTTGGAAAAGTGTCGCTTCTGAATGGTTTGGTTGAGTGTTTTGTTTGCTGATTAAAACTTGTTGCATAGTTAGAAGCGCCCATTTTTAAAGCACTTTTATTGCTCATTCGCCGCATTGTGCGGCGGTACTCATTAAATGTTATAAACTCATTACGCGACTTGATCTATGTAAGCAGGGAATGGGACATGAGTAAAATACTCTGTGAGTGTGTGTGTGTGTGGGGGGGGGGGGGGGAGGATTGTGTGAGGGGGTGTGTGGCTTGCTGTAATAACCACAAAACAGATGCGTGTGCCGCAACAAACCTAACGCACACTTATAAGGGCAATCACAGACACACACACACACACACACACACACACACACACACACACACACACACATTCACTTAAACACATGTAAGTGTGTGTGTGTGTGTGTGTGTGTGAGCATACAAACACACGCATGCAGCACAACACTCGTAAATGAAAATCTTTGTGCAGAATTAATTAAGTAAACAATACGAAAATTGTGGAAATTGCTTTGAATGCGTCCCCAAACGCAC
Source organism: Drosophila picticornis (assembly GCA_035043845.1). NCBI lineage: Eukaryota > Metazoa > Arthropoda > Insecta > Diptera > Drosophilidae > Drosophila > Drosophila picticornis. The sequence continues at coordinate 13,518,277 of JAWNMR010000492.1, read as the reverse complement.
CAGCACACACACACTCACACACACACTCGCACACACACATACAGAAGGATTCACACACACGCATTTCTCGCCACATATGTAAAGTTATTGCGCACAGCTGTTGTTATTCTTGTTGCTGTTGTTGCCATCACTCATTATTATTATCATTCTGCTTAATAGGCAATAGCGCTGGGGATGAGTGGTGTGTGTGTGTGTGTGGGGGGGAGTGGAAGGGCTACAGCTAAAGCGGGCTAAAGAGGGAGGACAATAGAGAGCCGAGCAGAGCAGCCAGCACTTATTGTGCGTCAGCAATTACAGCGTACTTTACATTAATGGTAAGAAACAGAAAACGGCGACTGCTTGGAAATATGTTCCTTAGAAGGATTCGGGACAACGAACGAGTTGGCAGATAACCATTGATACCACTGATCACACAACTTCTCAAGTGGCTCACTGCTATCAGATGGAACAACAACAATTGGACTCAGTTCTGTTAATTCTTCAACGTTTTCAGTTATTTGCGCTGAGTGCTGTAGTCGGGAGTGCTCGAGTTGAGCTTGCTGTTATTATTTGTTCAATAACAAAATATGTTTTGGCTAAGAATATCTGTAGAATTGATATCTAATACATTAGGATACATTATGCATAAATGGGATTTGGGCCATATCTTTACAATGCAGCCTTTTATTATTATCGAAATTTCTCAACGAGTTATGGCTGAAATTAAATAAACTTCGTTATACTTGGAGTCATATTCAAAACTTAATGTTCTTATAGACTCTGAGATCCGTTTGTACATGCAGACGGACATGTCCAAGTCGGCATATCAAGAATATATATATATACTCTTTGGGATCGAAGATGCCTCTGCCTATTACATACTTTAGCACAACACCAACAATCGGTTGCACTTTTCAGTAAGGCTGCAACACAGGCAACCGTAAATAAGGTAGTCGTTTCTTGGACGCATCATTAGTAATTGGTCCTATAGGTAATATATCTTTCAACAACCTAAAACACAACATGTGAAGCATATATATGTAAATAGCACAAACTTCTGCCAAATATTTGGTAGGCCTAGCATAAGAAACTTGTTTTCAGAGCAGATTTCTTCTCATATTTAGTCTAATATTTTGCCAGATTGTTATTAACATAAAAAACAATATATGCCCAATGAGATAAGCATATTTTTGAGCTGAAAGGTGGCATCAGTTTCCAATGGAGTAAAATCAATTATAGATCATCATCAATCAGTCAATTTTAGGCTGGAAGTAATCAGTTTTACTTTATTGTGTGGAATGCTTTTTGTGTAACTAAATCAAATTCGTTCAACTTTAACTTAAATGTTTCGAAGTTAAGCGCATTACAATTTGTTCTTCTGCCTTGCCTTAAATTAACTGCGATCCACTATATATCGGAGAACTACAATATGTTATTTACAAAGGGAAGAAATACAATAAAAATTGGTTAGTTGGTGTGAATTTATTATAGTTTTGCACGCTTGTCATCATTAGCATTATTTGCACTTTGCCTTCGCTTTCTTTTCCCATTTTAACAAGTTATTTTTGGCTGAAAAACTTAACAATCACAGAGAGATCTACAGAGAGAGAGAGAGAGAGAGGGAGAGGGAGAAAGGAAGGGAGAAAAGCGAGAAATTTGAACTTAATGTTCGTGATAAACACATTAAATAGGCATTGTGTTAATTGCGATTTGAATAAACAACCAGAAACCCACATTAAAACAAAAAAAAAGTGAAAATTATAATCAAAAAATTTAGGTAAACACGCAAAATTAAATTATTTTCATGCGTAGAAAGTAAATATTTGTGCTTAAATTACATGTCATTGCTTATTGGTTGCTGGACTCTATTCAAGAATAAAAAAATAGTCTAATATTTTTTATATTGGAAGATGCTGACAAAGAATCCCGATGAGACCATAAATATTTCAGAACATGAACAAAAATAAAATAAATAAAAAAATTTAAAAATAATAAAAGATAAATTGTTCCCATCGAAATTCATATTTATTCAGATAGTTTAATTAATTATTATATAATAAAATCAAACATTTACAGCCAGTCTCAGTTTAAACTATAAATTGTTGTTCTTAAAGATTAACTTAAAATTATTATAAGCATTTATTCTTTTCAAAATATCTTTTGCAGAACACATTTTTCGCTGTGTAGTTGAGCAACGAGAAAACGTTATTTGGTCCAAGTCGGGTTCACTGTAAACTTTTGCTCTTACATATTAGCAGCCACTTTATAATCTATGTGGAGTACCAAGAATTCAGCTCTGTTGTCTTTGAGCCGTCAATTCAACGATGCTGTTTTCGGTCGATGTTTGCTCAGCTGACTGACTGTCTGTCGACTGCTGAGTGTCGTGTAAAATCCAAACAGGTCTCAAGTCGTCTATCGTCCCCAGCATGCAGAACGCCGCTCTGCTTCCAGTGTGTCAAGATCAGTCAAGTGGCGCAAGTCAAAGACACAGCCACAGATACAGATACAAAATACAGTTACAGATGGAGAGACACAGGCATAGATACAAAGGCATAGACAAAGAAATAAAACACGCCGCCGTTACAAGCTTTACTTTCACTTGTGCAAACAATGAGCTGGCCATGCCAGCTCCAAGAACACGCCATCTACGAAAGCCAAGAACCGACATTTGGCAGCAACCTTCGCAGCGGCGAGGGTCATCAGCGGGGGCCCCAAAAACGTGGAGCCGGAGCTGGATGGATGCTAGAAGCGAAGCGACGCAACGCTTGGACGTCAGTAGCATGTCAGGGGGCAAGCCAAGCGGACCAGATCCAATTCGACGTATCCAACTCTCGCTGTGCGATCTTTATACAAAACGTGCTCTCTCTCCCTCTCTCTCTCTCTCTCTCTCTCTCTCCCCCACTCTCTGTCTTTCTCTCTGCCTGCCTTCCTCGTTCTCGCGCGGTCTCTGTTTGGCGAGCTTTGCAGCTTTCGCGCTTCGATAAAAAAGAAGCCAAACGAATTTCTTGGGCAAAGCGTCAATGCATAAATTTGCCAAGTTATCGCTTACAAATTATTACGCAGCTTGATTTTATTTAGTGGTTTCCTATTTTTTGTTTATATTCAAATTTTTTTATTATTTTTTTTGTGTTTGTGTATTGTGCTTAAAAGTGTTTGCATGCCAAGGCACGTGGATTGGCGGCAGCGTGGCCAAAAACAGAAACAGAAACAACAAAGCTGCCATGAGTTTGCCTGGCTGTGGACCAGCCTGCTGTTGCTGGGCAGCATCTGGAGCACTGGGGCGCATTTTCACAAATGGAAAATCTTGCAGAGGAGCTTTCGCTACGTGCAGGAGACGATGCTGAGAAACAGCTTGGAACGCGCGCATCTCAACTATGGGATTGTGTTTGAGTGCCGCACCGTGTAAGTGGTCAGTTTGAAGTGCAACACCCGAATCGAGACTCTACTCTAGCCTCCTATTTCCAACGCAGCTCCGACATTGATGTGGGCGATGATTTTCACTTCGATTTGCAGCTGGGCGACTTGAGCGGCTTCCGTCGCTTGGATGCCAATAAGAAGTTGGCCTTGTTTTTGCATGGCTGGAACGATCAAGGCAGCAAGGAATGGGTGCAGGAGTTGCTGTTCAGTAAGTCGAGGCCGAAACAACTAACAAAAAGTTTGAATTATTCGAGTAAAAGTTCGAGTTGCGCATTAACAAAAATATTATGTACAAAAGATAGATAGATGGATAGATAGATAGATATATAGATAGATGGATAGATAGATAGATAGATAGATATATGGATGGAAGAAGCACAGGCAGAGTTTCACAAAATATATTTAGCTGCATTTAACAATGTTAACTGACACTGACTGACATTTGAGTTCAAATGTATTATGAAACTTTTAGTTATTTATATTTGTGAAACTATTCATTTACTTGCAAAGTGACCTTTATTGGTTCAACAGCATTTTGCGCTCTGTTGCGTTCTGGATTTGATTAGGCAGCTAATGGAAATTTAATTGAAAGTTTTCAATAAAAAAATAAATAAAATAAATATAAATATTGTTTGCCAAGTCGAACTAGGTTTAAAGCAGGCGGCTAAGCTTATTACATCGCCACGTTTGTGCAAGTTAACTGAATTCCGATTGCATTTTGTGCCTTTGAACAGCCTGGACGCTCTTCGACGAGCGCTACAATGTGTGCGTTGTGGATTGGGGCCATTTGTCGCAGAACGACTACAAAAGCGCCTCGATGTCCATATTCGATGTTGGCCTGACAGTGGCGGGCATAATCATTGCCCTGGAGGAGATGCGTCCGCGTCACTTCAATCGTCAGAATGTGACCCTTGCGGGCTATAGTCTGGGTGCTCATGCAGCTGGGTATGCGGGCGCTGTGCTCGATGGCAAGGTTGAGCAAATTATTGGACTGGATCCGGCTGGACCGCTGTTTACATTGCCAGCGGCTGTTTCGCCCAAATATCGACTAGATCAAACGGATGCGCAATACGTGCAGGTCATGCACACCTCGAGCGGCACATTGGGCACCAGTTTGAAATGTGGCCACGCCGATTTCTATCCGAACGGTGGACGAACACCCCAACCCAATTGTCAGATGTTTATGAACATGAACGACATGCAGAGCACGAGTAAGTGGTGCAGCCAAAGCGAGTGCTCGAAGCTTCATTTGGATGTGATTGCTCTTTACAGATCCCATTGCGTGCAGCCACTCGACGGCTGCCATATTCTTCAGACAGTCCATGGATCCGCTATACCCCTTCATGGGCTATCAATGTGACAGCTATCGCAGCTATGCCGCTGGCCTTTGCGCCAACAATCAGCGTGCCCGCTTTGGAATTCACTCGCATCGCCGGATGGAGGGCAACTTCTTCTTCGACACCATTGCGAGCCATCCGTATGTGAAGCGGAAGCGCTCGGTTCGCCTGCGCAACTTGGATCGGGAATGGGAACGGGAGCTGGAACGGCAACAGAACCAGAATCAGAATCAGAATCAGAATCCAATTGGCCGTCAAATGAGTGAAGCTCGCTCCGGAGATCTTCTGCGTGGGCGTCTGTGGCGACGCACCTGGCAAAGGCGGAGTCGGGAACGCAATCGCTGTCCTTCGACTACAGGCCAGGATAGATTAGAGTAGAGCGCAGCTAGTTCCTAGTGTTGTTGCAGTCACATACAAATGCAGTATATATTTATGTACTATTTATATTTATTTGGATAAGAACTTGCATAGAAAATAGGCAATCTACGACAAATTCTTACTTGAGCACGTCAGAAACCATTGTTAGCAATAAAAAGCAGCAAAATAAAGCAGTGAATTATTTAAACTTCAACCAGTCTAGTGGAATCGGTGGAATCAGTGGAATCTTTGAATAGTTTGCATAACTGAATGAACCACAATGGAAATTCGGCAAATTGCAAGAGTTGTGTTATTTGGGTTTGAATGAATAAAATACAAATCATCGTTTGGCAGATTGGTATCATTGTTGAATCGCAGACCGTTGTAGAATGCCTCTAAAGTGCTTGTAAAAATCAGCGTTCGTAATTAAAGGGCAGCCCTGTTGTCAAGTGGCGAAAGGGGTGTGTTTTCTGCCAGCGATACACTGATACATATATATATATATATATATGTACATGTATAGGTATATGTGTGTGGCAGCTACACACGTACATGCTAAAATAATTTAACACTTAACGTGGGCCTGGCCCTGGACCCCGAGCAGGACCCGCAGACCGGGTGTCAGGAGCAGTAGAAATGAAACGCGCATAACTCATGCGAAGTCGACGCCGGCGCTGGCGACGACGGCGCCATAAATTTCAAAACAGGAAGCAGCCAGCAAAAAACAACTCGCAACTCGAGTGGAATGTTGCAGAGCAACAACAGCAACAACAGCAACAACAGCAACTGCAACACGAGCAAGAACAAGCTGAGCAGAGCAGTGCGGAACTGGTCTCATGTAGACGGAAAATATTAACTACCTTTTAGCAGAGGCGGTGCCCCAATGCGATGGGGCCAAAAGCTGACGTAAGTTGTACAAAATTATGTTTTACAATGCGAAAATTGAATTTCAGTTTATTGTTTTCGCTTTTCATTTTGTTTTACGATTAACTGTAAACTGCAGCCGGCCAACCATTTTCGAGCCCACTGGCAAAGAACGGGGCCAAGCCTGTCCCGAACATTGTTGCACGTCAATGGCTTTCAGGCATTCTCCAGCTCTCCATCTCTCTCTCCCTCTCTCCCTCTCTCTCTCTCTCTCTCTCTCTCTCTCTCGCTCTCTCCCTCTCTCTGCGCGTCCTGCTTTCATTTGGCTAACCCTTCGTGGCTGCCAGGCATGTGGGTACAACAAGATTCGTTGCCTGCCAAATTGAACGGAAATATTTACAAGTTGCAAGCACATCAGAAGAACAACGAGTAAAACTGAATTTCAGAAATTCTGAGTGAGCAGCCAATTCAAGCGATTCGTAAATCGCAGCTCCGCCAGATTGCTGGTTAGATTGTCAAAATCACCAAAGATCAATTTCGAAATTGGCCGTAATGCTCCACCGAGAGAGGTCAACAATTTGGTCATGTTCCCATTTATCCTCAGGTCTGCCAATAAATTCCTTTTCAATATTGACTGGCAAACGCATTTATGCAAGCCTTTGCGCCGACTGCTTATCAACTATGAAAAGCATAATGTGTCTCGTAGGGGATACGCAGAGGGGGCCACAGTTAAACATTCCACAACAAATATGTAGTTGAATGCAGCAACAATATTCCGTTGTATTCATTCAATGCAATTTAGTATGTGCATTTGCTCATATTACAAAAATATCAATGAGTTCAAGTTTGGAGAGACTGTTTGGCTCGATGAAATGAAAATAATTGTGAATTATTCAAGGCACACGTTGTTCATATCAAAACTATAAATCGCAGAAGGAGAAGACAAACGCAAAAATAATGGAAAAAATGCTTTTTGATCGGGCAACCACACTCAGAAAAAAACGGTCTCATTTTTAGAAAATCCTTATGGAATGCAAATCGCTCTCAAAGCGAGAAAGATTTTCTTGTTCACAGAAACATTTGTAAAATATAAAAACAAAAAATAAGAAAAGCTTTTTATTGCAAACAAATATTTGTTAATAAAAGATACAAATGCAAATTCTTATTTGCAGAAGAAATCGCATAATGTGAAATCCTTAAGCACCGAAAAACAGTTAACAAACAGTTCTTTGAACACAGATGAAGAGCAAAAAGCCTGCAAATTAGACACATTTTCTCTAAATTAACAAAAGTGAAAAATGCTGGCTTTCCAAAAGATATCGCAGTGAATAATAAAGTGATTTTTCCTTTACTCTAAACACCCAGAAGCACAAATGATTTCAGCAGTCAGACAGCCCAAGGACATACACGCATTTGCTTATATATGTGTGTGTGCATAAATATATTATGCATTTAGATGCATGTTGGTTAAGAGATGTCGAAACAAATTTGAATGTCCTTAGTCACATACTAAAAGAAACCGAATTGAAGGCGTTGCTCCGTGGATGTCGATGTGGATTACGATGTCCTCCTACGCCTCCTCTGGCGATATCGGGGTGTCCTGCGGCAGAAGTGCAGCATAATTTTGTGTGTGCACTCAAAAATGCTTTTGGTGTTCTGCTTGTATTTGTTGTGGTTGTTGCTGTTGTTGTTGTATTATTGATGCTGCTAATGGGCAGCAATGGGAGAATGCAGAGCCAGCGGCTTAGGTTTTTTTTGTTTCTGTGCACTTTTACTTAATGTTTTCATGTGTTTCTTTTTGAGGTCGTTTTTTATTATACATTTTTTGTTTTTGTTGCTTCAGCTGGAGGACTGGCTTGCTGACTTGGTCAGTTGGTTGCTGGGCTGGTCGCTCGATTGGCGGATGTACGCTCTTAGCGAAAATTGCATTTAGAAAATAAGTGCAGGACGCAGGACGCAGGACGAGCAACGCAGGATTCAGAGTGCAGAACGCAAAATGCTGTCCAGGGAACGTGGAAGGCGACGCGTTAATATTTCATCTTTCATGCTCATTTGCACTTACAACCGCACTCGGAGCCAAGAGTGTTTGAGACGAGGGCGTGCCTGTGTACTAGTCGTGAGCGGGGCCCTGGGTTAGATGGTCTGCTGTGGGTGGTGGTTGCTGGGTGGTGGGGAGTTAGGCTAAGCGAACAATGGGCAGACCGCACGGTGTGTAATCAAAAGAAAACGTTGCCTCAAACTGCACCACGTGCTGCAACTTTGCCGTCCTCTCGGAGAACGGGAATGGAAATGGAAATGGGAACGGGAACAAGGACGCCGGCACCTGCTGCGAGTTATTTACAGCCACTGGAGGGCCTTTTTGCACACAAACTGATGGCAGGCAGCCACAAGCCAGCAGCTAGCAGCTAGGAGCTAGGAGCTGGGGAGCCGGGGAGCCGGGAGTCCGTCCTTGTACAGCTATTACACATCGCCGGAAGCATTTGAATGTGTTTATGTGTAAGCGTCTATAGGCCAGCCAAAAGCCAACAGCCAACAGCCAACAGCCAACGGCCAACGGCAAAGAGCCAACAGCTAACAGGCAGCAACCAACAACTAAAATATTTCCGTTATTAAGCTAAAGAAACACTTAACTTTGCCAGGATCACGCCAGCTAGACAAAGGCTGCACAACGCCAGGTGCACTGGATATGCTCTGCCCGAGACTCGTCAGCTGAAAAATATGTTTTTGCTGTGCTCGCAGCTGGTTTCAGAAAACGTTAATTTTCTACAGATTTGATGTTGAAATGTCGGCGATCTGAATACAAAGAAGAAACCACCAAAAACTCTTAAGGCATCCAGAATGAATGCTTGCCACTTGCTTGCGGCATGCCACAAAAACCAAGTACCGACTCTTTATTTGTGTTGCTGCAACTATGACAACTATGAAAATGTTGCCTTATTTTTTACCATACTTTTTACTGATTGTTCAGAATTTATATTATTATAAAATTTATATAATTTATAAAATTAAAAAAATATTTATTCAATTTTTATGGTATTTTTTTGTATTTACTCAGAATTCTTTCATCTGCTTTTTTTACAGGAAAAATAATAATAATATTTTGAATTTGTTTCTAAAAAAAAAAACAATTTTCTAGAGTTCGGAGCAATGTTTACTTCAATGCACAACAAGATCTTTCTGAGTTTTGTTCAGTTTTCAGTACTTTTCAAAATGATGTTCAAAGTGTAAAAACTTTACCATATTTGCCAGCAAAGCTTCCTTTATTTTACTGAAACTGATTCCTCCATTTTGGCAGTACTACAACAAATCGGGCCTAGAGAAACCATCGATTGACTCCCTCAAATACCAGTTCAGTTTGGGATGTAATAAGCTGGACTCCAGTCTGCTGGAGAATGTAATACTCTTCTTCTTCTTTTCTGCTCTCTTCGCATTTCTCCCATTCGGGTTGGTATCTTGGAATGCGTCTTTTGCTAAACTTGCCGGTGAGTTCTGCGCTCTTCCGTGTCAATTTCTTGCTGCTGTCACTGCACACAATTTATATGCACGGGGCACGTTGGCGCCACGCCCATACGCCCCAGTGTCCTCTGGCTTTTTAATGACACTGAAATATTGTGTTGCAACTTTTGCTTTATTATCATGCCCATAGCCAGCCCTCCTCTGCCTGCACCCTTTGTCACCTGGCCAACTGGACAACTGGACAGCTGGACAACTGGCCATCTGGACACCTGGCCCGGGGCATGGCGACTTATCCTCGCTGCATTCCGCCAGCGTTTGTCAGCATTCCCACTTGGCGCCCGATTGCAGTGTTGTATTCCCCATTGCTGTGCCCCTTTGGCCACTCGAAGCGATTAAGTAGCCGCCTAAACATAGAGCTGAGAGCAGCATTAAATTTCGAGAGTATACAATTTAGTTAATAACTTTTAAGCAAAGCTCATCACAAACGTTTCTCTCTCTCTCTCTCTCTCTCTCCCTCTCTCTCTCTCTCTCTCTCTTTATCTCTCTGGCAGCGCTTTTGTTTTAACAAATGGCCAGTAATAAACAAAACGCAGCAGATTACGACTGGGGCGTTGGTGGAGGCGGGCATTGGAGCAGCATAGCTAAGAGATCTGGCTATAACCAAGGAACAGTTTAAGAGTGGAGGAGTGGAGGACTGGACTGGCAGGAGGCTGTTACACAAGGCTCAAACGCGAGGCGACGCAACGCTTTGTGTGCCGTGTGTGTCTTTGGATGTGTGTGTCCTGTGTGTCCAGGCTGGAGTCCTGCATATGCATGTGCCTTTCAGTGTGATTGCGTGCGTGTGTGTGTGTGTGTGCGTGTGTGTGTTTTGGCAGTTGATATGCCTTTTGCTAGTGCTAAGATGCTTTTAACCAGGCAACAAGCAGCAGCAGCACGAGCAGCACCAGCAGCCAGGACAACAAAATGCTGCAACAACTTAAGCTTAGCTATGACACAGGCGTAAGAGTGGCCAGGAATGGACAGGCACTGTGACAGGGATAAAGAGGAGAGGGGAAAGTGGAAAAGGGCAAAGGGGGACAGAGACTGGGGCAGTCTACGGAAACGGATAAGCACGAAAAACGGAGACAATGCGGAAAGTCGTAAGACACTAAAATTGGCCGAAAGGACTCAGTGGCAAGCGAGTGTGTTGATGTTCATGCTGCTTGTTGATGCCATTGATGCTGCCGTTGCCGCTGCCGTTGCTGTTGGTGTTGGTGTTGAAGGACGGAACCCATAAAAGTGAGCAACAAATTTCATTGCTTATAGCCATCGTAGATGTGTGCATTAATATATATGTATATACGTATATATATATATATATATATGGGCAAGCATATCACTGAAAGCCGAAAAGTTTTGGTCCTGGGACTACCTCACCCACTGCAGACAACCCCCTGCAACCCCTACGCGAATTATTACTCCAAGATAACTAATGAAAGTCCCAGCACCAGATCCAGGCATAGCTGCCAAGTATTTCAGGCAAACCCAATGATTCCCTATGCTGTCAGCTAAAAACAGGGTATCCAAGTATTCAAAGAGGTGGTCGACTGGTAACCAATGGAATAACCAGATCCAGCTCACAAGCAAAATGGTACTTTCATCAGCTCCCCAAAGTAGACAAGCCCAGCTAGACGCACCCAAAAGTAGGCACAACTGAAGCACAACTGCTGGAAGCACTGCATGCAGCATAAGCTACTTTTTAGCATATTATTCAAGCGCAGAGAACGAGTTTTGCTGCCCCATTGTGAAATGTGCCAGCCTTTCTTTCTATGCAAAAATCGCAGTCAATTAATTTGTACTTTTTACTTTTACTGTTTTCATCACTCAACGGGAACCGGAGACGCCATGTCCCTGGCAGGAGCAGGCAAGTGCTGTGCACTAAAATAAGCTCGGATGGACGCCAGTCGGAGAGATTTGGAAATCAAGCCAATTCGACATTGGGTCACCCATGTCCAATGCACTGCAAATAACGGCTTCCTCTGGCAAAGGTTGCCAGACTTTTGTTTGTATGTTTATATATTTTACGACTTTCAATCAGGAGGATTAGCTAAAATATTTGTTCGAGTATCAAGATTTTCTAATAAATTCGAAAGGGGTGTGTGCTTTTGTTATGGCCAGTTAAATCGGCCGACTATGATACGTTCTTTGTTATAAATTCATTTTATTATTTTTTACGAGGTCCTGTGGCGAAAAAACTGCCTAAGCGTGAAATTAAATTTGACTCGCGCTGGCGTCGATATTATTTCATAGTTTTCGTTTTTTTTTCCTTTTTTTTTTTATAAAAGAGAAAGGCTAACCCCACAGAGAAGCGAATGTCCTAGCTTCCCATCTATTTATTATTATTATTTCGGGTTGTTCGTTTTTGTTTTTGTGCTTTCTTTTTTGTTCTTTGGCAATTCTTTTATGTTCCCTTTGGCTGCACGCAAAGCAAAGCGAAGCGTAACAAAAGTGATGTCCACCACCACCACGGATTTTTACTAGGCACTAAAATTATATTTTCATTGTTATCTCTATGCACGATGCGATGAGTGTGTGCTGCGTATGTGTGCCTGTGTGTGAGGGGAGTGTGGTGGAGCTCCTTGTCGCCATGTAAATTAAGCCGGCTCATAGGGAACAGATACATATACTGAGACAGAGACAGAGGCAGAGACTCGGGAAAGAGCATAAAGCACACAGCACATTTGACAGCAGGCCAGCGCGCTCAATGATGCGTGCCGCACGAAAGGCGAGCGAACACTGAAGTGCTCGGCAATCGCACGAGTCCTGCGAGCTGTGTTGAACTTGCTGGCTGTGTTGAGTTTCCCCCAGCAAGCGCACAGGGAAGCGAACAAGCAACAGTTGGTCGCTGGAAGTATTGGAAAGCACACAGAGATGGTTTGATGGTTTGATGGGTTAACAATTATTCTCGAGTCGAGCATTGTCTGGCGTATATCTGACAGTTACATTTGTAGCACATATAATAAAAGGAACGGCACTTTTGTGCACACAACTAGCTGCCAGATGGACAGACAGGTGGTCAAATGTCTAATGAATTTACGTAATAGATTCAAACAACCCAAGCGTTGTCTGATAATATGCAAGTGAATGTTAATTCAGTTGACACTAGCATTCTGATGATTGGTATCAGGAAAGATATTTAATTAAAGCTGTCTTAGCGCCACTCCCACTGAAGTAAAAAGTGGGACATCTCTAACTGAGAGGGACCGACTGGGACTGGGGGCTCATAAAGTTTCCATCTTCAACTGTAATGGAAATAAAACTGTGCGTTTTTTTTTTTAGAAATAAATTTGCTTGCTTGAAATAAAAAAATGTACTTTGGCACACCCACTTACACACACACATACACACACACATACACATGCACTGATGCATGTCGAGTTTTGGAAATCTAAAAACAATGTGTTCATATTATAATCAAACATTTTTTAGCTCGCAACTAATATTTTTGCGATAAACAAATGGATATGCATGCATTTTTAATGCCCAAAAACATTGAAAAACTCGCGGGCGATGAAATACTTTTACAAATAGCCATAGCCGACATTTTGCCAGCTGTATATTACGTTATGCATATTTCATTTCCATTTATGCCCCAAAAAAAATACAAATGCACTGCGCCAAACGCAAGCGGTTTACAATGTCGAACCACAATAGGATGCGCGGCTTTGCGCGGGTCACGTTTTCAGCCCACTTACAATTGCTTAAAATAACTTAAAAAAAAAAACAAAGAGCAGGAAATCTGCATTCTATATATAATTCATGACCGATCAGTGAAAATAATGTATAATGACATTAAATTGGTAGGTGAAACTAATTCAAATAGTTTGTGGTTTTTAAAACACTCCCAAAAATACCCCGATTGTGCGCAAGACGTTCTTGAAATTACATACAATTACAATGCGTAATTAAGAATATTTCATTAATAATTTCATTGGTCATGTTCGAATTATTGTTTACTGTGTATTCAAATGTGATTGTGACTTTTGCTTTAAATGGAGTAAGTAATTTTAGTAATTAGTTGGCGCAGAATAACTACAAAGCAGTTAAGTACTAGTACATCACAAACATTGGATTAGCTAATTAGCGTTGCAACTTTAGCTCGAATGCCCTTTGCGACCCTCGTTTGACAATAAACATAAAATGTTTCAGTTGCCTTATTTGAGCTATCCAGACGTCTTCTTCTTTCTCTTCTGTTACATTATATGTACACACTTAATTTAAACTTCACCTGCATAAATGCATAAGCAGACACACATGTATGTACATATAAATGTATGTATGCATGTATGTCTGCATATGAGTATGTACTTTCGTTATTACTCGCCGGCCAGTCTTATGCAATGGCGTCGAACAACTAACAGTGCTGTAGTCAACAAAAAAAGAGAGTCCAACTAGGAAATACCCTGTAGCCAAGACTTAAGTGTACGAATTTTGTAACAACTTATGTGTATATATATATTTAATTCATATATACATCTGCGACTAGGCCTTATGCTTCATAAGATATAAGCCAACTGAGTTTTAATGCGATTGTAAGCGATTCTTATCGATACTGAAATAAAGGAGATATATAGAATTGATTGGCTCGTTTGTATATATATATATATGTCTATATATATGTGTACATATATATGTGTACGGAGGCGGTTCCCTCTGCCTTCTCTTACATACATTGTCGACAGTTTCAAACAACCCTTGTTATCCATTTTAGATGGGTACAATAACAGCATAAAAGTAAAGCAAAAACCAGTCGTCGTCGCCGTCGCCGTCACAGTCGCAGTCGCAGTCGCAGTATTTGCGGCTGGTACCGTTTACAGCGTTTACTTTACAGCAATCCAATCAGATTGGAGTGAGGAGGCGCGCTGCGGCTGCGGCTGCGCAGTCGCCGATGGTCAGCTGCTACTGCTGCTGCTGCAGTTTGAATAGCCCGATGCGACGACGATCGTCTTCGTAGCCGTTGTGCTCGCTGTCGACTGCGCACACTGGTTATGTTGGAATGGAATTGATCAAGGCAAGCTTACGGCATGCTGCAAGTCAATCAAATACATCAATTAATTAACACCTATTAAACGACATTCGCAAAGTGTATGATATTTAAAGCTATTTCAGATAAGCCAAATGCCAAAGTTAGTTAACCATGCACCAGGCGTGCATTCATCGGTCTGGTTCCACTGTGCTCTTTCCGGTTCGTGCGATGTTGTGTGTTTGGTTTATTTATTTGTATTTGTATTTTTTTCGTTTTTGTATTTTTTCGTTTTGGTTTTTTGTATTTTATTTTTTTGAATGCATAGAGCCTCAACAATTTGACTGTCGTTGCCATTTAGTTCTCTTGCGCGTGCGCTAAAATCAAGTAACCAAAAATATTTGTAGGCTCCCGTCGCTGTTATTGGCGCAATTTTGAATTCGTTTTCGGTTACTTTTGAATCTCGCTTTTCCCATTGTTACAATTTGTGAACATTGTATTGATTAGTGCGCCCAGTGAAAGCGAGTGAGTGTTTTTGTCTATGTTTTTTTTCTTGTTACTTCAAATATGTGTTGTTGTTGTTGTTGTCGTTATTGTTATTGTTATTATTGTTGCTAAAGTTGTGGTGCAAAGTGAATCAGCTTTGTTTTCCTATCGAATTCCACACCAGTTTTAAGCGAAGTGCTCAGCAATTGAAGCAAGCCCAGCAGCCTTAATGAGGTATTCAAACACTGGAAAATTGTGTAATTATTTCTTGGGTTGCCATATCGCTAAAGGTCAAGGAAATGGATAGTGTTGTGGCTGTGTCAAAAACTGAACTTGTGTCAAATACGTTTGTCATACTTTGTTCATGTTTGTATTTAATATACAATTTGTCAGACCATTTGCATATTTAAATTGAAGAGACGAATAACGAAATTGAATTGCATAACGCAGCGGCCTTCAACCCGTTACAGATACTCAACCAAAAGTGCCGCACAATGGGAACAAAGTCAGCATTCGCTCTTAAAAATAAGATATAAATTTCCAATTTGGCCTATGCCTGGATTACGGATTGCCGATCCAGCCGGCTCTGCAGCAGAACGGCGACCAAGGCTATATCGACTCGGCTAGTAAATTGACTGGGGGCCAATAAACTGATCTTGTTGCCCATCGTCGTGTGCCCTGCTGGTTCTCTGCTCCGGCCGGCAGAGGGGGCTGAATAAATGAATATGTGCACATTTTGGGTCACAAGCCGGTTGCGCAGCTCTTTTGGTTTTGGTTTTGAGTATTGCCGTAAATGTCGACGTTGCGTGTAAACAATGTTGACCCAGTTGCGTTCAATTGACGTGTTCGCCTTCGCAATTGTGGCACTGCAGAAGCTGCAGTCTCTTGTTAAAAAAAATAAATAATAAAAACTGGAAAGCTGCAGCAGCAAACAGCAATAAATAATAGCTCAGCTCAGCTCCAACCAGTTGTCGAGTCCGAGTTTTTAAAAGTAGAACTCGCAAGTGAATTGTCAAAGATATTTGTATAAATTGTACTCCGGAAAAAGAAAAGCACATTGAATGGTATTTTGTATTTGTATATCGGCGCCAGGCCAACACCAATTTCAAAAGAGCTCTTGTTGAATGGAGGCCCAATCACAATCAGTGGCGCCTGAAATGGTCGCAAGCAATGAAACGTGAGACGAGCGTCGAATGGCAAATTTGCACCTGACACAGTCTATTTAAACTTTCCGATTTCAGTTAATCCATTCATCTATTGTTGACTTTACTTGCCCTGTCACAGGCGAACAAACAATTGCAATTGAAACAGCAAATCAAATGCATACGCAAATTGTCGAAATGGTTTTGGCAAGTTCAATTTGGTAATAGTTTTTCGCTTTTTTGCTTCTGTTGCTGTTGTTGTCGTTGCGGAGACTGAAAAATGAAAGAAGAAAAAACCCACACACACTAAATAATTACATAAATAAATAATAATAATAACAAAAAGTAAAACAACAACAACAACAACAACAACTCATTGACCTCGGCATAGTTAACGCTGCTCAAGTTGTTCATTGTCTATCGAGTCACAAAGTCGAGTTGAATTCTCCTCAAGTGTGATTTTGATTTTGTTTTTATTGTTGTTGTGGCTTTTAGCTTTTGGCGCCATAAAAGTCAAGGCCAAGCATCTGGTTTTGGTATCGTCTTTGGCTTTTATGAATTCATAATGCTTTGCTCAGGCTTTGGCGCTGGCTTTATTTATGTTTACAGTATTGCGGACATGTGCTTATCGGTATATTTTTTATATTATGTCTATTTGTGTATTTACTCACCGACAAATGGATACGTCGATTCGCACTTAAGAAAATTGTTTCTTAAACTATTTGCCGAGTTTCTTGTGATTTGATTATTGCAAAGGATTTATTTTTATTTTTGGGTACAAACTTTTGCATATTATAATGGCGAGTGACTAGTAAATTTCCCGATTATCCCCCACGATTAGATAACTTTACTAGCTCTTTCGAGCTAAATAATGTAAGAATGTTAGAGGCAACTTGCCTGCTTTATGGATGCATGTGTGAGTGTGCATTACATTAAGGACGTTGCCTGAGGAACTTATGCGAAAATCAACAAGAAAGTGGAAGTATGAAACTTCGATTAGAAAATAAGAAATGAACACAAGTAGTTCATGGCGGGCTCAATGTGTGTACAACTTAAAGTTCAAGTGTACACACACAAACACACACATTAGAGAGGGGAGGGGAGGGGAGGCTCCCATCCGCTGCATATCAATATATACACACACACAGACGTAAGCAGACCCGTGGATATGCATATATTTTATTTATTGAGTTGCTTTTGCTCTTGGCTGGCCCTCATGCTTTCGCCTTGGCTCTTGACTCCTCCGACGCTTTTGACAGTTGGCACGTAGCCGGTTAGGACGACGTGCCGGACACGGCTACACAGCACGCTCACTCACTCACTCGCTCACTCTCCCAGAGTCGCGATACGGCAACGCGACGTATACGCAATATGAGTTATAAGCGAGCCACGCTGATCACGTAACCGACCCGGCTGCCATTTCCATTCCATCGTTTGGCTGCCTGACTGACTGCTTGGCAACATGCCCACATAAAATAATGTTTATATTAACAATTAAGTTTGCAATTGCATTGCTAGTGCAAATTTAATTACAACTCCAATCAATTTGCAAGCTGCACTTGACCAAAAAACAACAAAACAAAAAAAAGAAAACCAAAACAACAACAATAAGTGAATGTAAACACAACAATTCACAGCTGGGCCAACTAGTCGTCTACCCTGTGGCCAGACACAAGTATCCCCACATGGACAGTGTTTTGCTGGCTATTAGGCGCATTTGTAGCTTAGATAAAAATGTATCTTTAATGCGCGTTGGTATTGAATCGATTCTGCCAGAAAGCAACTACAAAATGCGTATACTCAATTGATTGCTGGCTGTGGGGAAGAGGTATCCGTTTGGCGAGCATTCGCAATCAGTCGATCAGTCCAGTTGCTGTTTACCATATTCGCTGATGTTTGCTTGCATCACTGTTTACTGTTGACTGTTGGCTGTTTACTATTTACTGTTTGATGTGGCTGTCTGCCGGCCATTAGAGCCATAAACATAAGTCAAAAACAAAAGCAAGGCAAGGGTAGCGCTGCTAACGTCGACGCGACTCATCGAGAAAACCAATTTTCCGGTTGAGCTTACAAATGGTGAACGCGCCCTGAACCCTGTCCTCAAAATAAATGTCATATCACGGAAACTGGTCACCTTTATGCGTTACACAAACACACACACACACACACAATTTTATGAGTATGTTTTTCGGTTGTAATCGCTGATGAAACTCCTGAAAACCAAATAGGTGTGGTTTCTTGCTGTTGTCGCTTGCTTAATGGTTTTTGAAGTCACCAGACTTCGATTACCCATCATTTTCATATGCTTTGCATTTCGCTTTGCCCAAAGAAACCTAAAACCTGGAAATGAATGAATTCGATTTGAATATATGGATTTATTCGACGGGATGTATTAGTTAAGTCACATGTATAATTGTAGTACGGACTGACTCACTGTCATATTCATTGTATCGATCAAATTTTCTCATTGTCCTCGGACAGATTATAGAAACGCCCTGCCCGTGAAGGAAAGCCCCAAATATGCATCTATACAGAAACAAGCAGTTTTAAATCTTGGTTCTTAAGATATTGTTTAGCAATCCTTTGGACTGCCCTTTCTCGACTTACTCCTCTGAAAATATGCACCTTTGAAGGCATTTGTTGTGAGAATGGTGCCATTATTTCTATCGCAGCTGCATATGGCTTGCTTGCACTCCGATTTTGTGCTGAAAATATTTTGCAGCCCTGATGTCGTTAGTTGTTGTCTTCATACGCAGAGTGGCGCACAATTACCAGGCAACAACATGGCCAAAAGTTATGAATGGCAATCCATTCGCTTAATGGAATTTCGTGTTTGTTTTATTTTTTTACTTTTTCGTGCCAGCGAACCGAAGTCCAAAGTCAGGAAACTCTTCCTGACATACACACACACACACACACACACACAGACATGTGATGGGGGAGGGGTGGTTGGGTGGCTGTGTGGCTGGGCCTTCACTGGCTTCCTGCCACCTTTTGGTCATCATCGTAAAGCATTATTTGCATTTATTATGCAACCGCTGTATATGGCCAGAAGTAGTTTTGTTTTATGATCGTTGCCGCCCTCGACCTTAATGCTCTTGCGGCCATCTTTTAATTTAAATAAAAATACAGTTTATTGCCTTAAAGTTGGAGGGAGTGCCAATAAGCCCGTCCATACTTTCGCCCTTTCGCCCTTTCGGCCATTCGCCCTTTCGCCCCTCGGTTATCGAGTGCCTTTGAGTTGGTATATTTTAAATTTAATTATGACAAGTATTCTGGCAGTCTGGAGTGTTTCGCATTATATCTAAAAGCCCAACTGAACTCAGTGACACACCACACAAGAACAAAACTTGGGTGTGCCATTTGTGAGTCAATAAAATCACATTTGCCAGCTACGACAACTAACTTAAATGGTTTGGGTTTAACATTATGTTGAATTCGTTCATTCGCAATTTAATTGTTTTTCACACGAAACTTAAATGACAAATCAAGTAGAGGTGCTCAAGTCGCGAATGCACGACTGCCACATACCCTGTGCGTATTCGGCCCCACTCAACTGACAACATTCGACGTTTAACACAACTCGTTCTACGCAGTAATAATATATTTTGAGTACATATGCACTCAAGAAGTCGAAATTACCCTCTTAACTGCAACATTTCTAATGGGTATAGATAAGAAAATCCTTTTAAAAATGTAAATCCATAGGTATTATTTATGTAGTTGTTGGCATGTGTATGTCACGTGCCCATTAAACAAATTGCAAGCTTCGAAATAAACTTCTTTAAACAGTGAGAGAATTAATGGTAAATACATTCATACATAAATACACACATACATACATGCATACATACATAAATACATACATAAATACATACATATTCAGTGCGCATGGAAGCCATTAGTGAAATTTTTATGCGAATGCATTTAATAATACAGCATGCATATTTCTGTCTATTTGCTATCAAATAATCAAAAAGTGTTTTGCTATTCAAACAGTTCAATGAATGAGAAAAACCAAAAGAATTTCATTGGATCATCAACGCAGTTGCTTGGCTTAAGCGCAATGGAAACCATTCCACAACAAAAACCAAAAAGGAACAAATTGAATAAAATTGTGTTGAAAATAAAATTTAAAATATCATTGAAATTAAGAAATACAAAATATTTATTTATTTTATTTTTGGGCGTAAACCAGGAAAGCCCACAATTAGTTCAATAAAATAATAAGCATAAATCAGTTCAGTCGCGCGACAGAAAATTTAAAATTGAGTTTTGGTGGACTCTGAATTGACTGCATGATTGATTCTATTGTAACCATTACCGAGTACCAAGAAATAATTTGTTGCACAGCGATTAAAAGATTCAAGTAAAACAAATCCGTCTACGACTCACTTGAAATCTGATTCCAGCAAAATCTTTTCAAGTTGAAGCTTCCATCGAGTAGAATAACCACAATTGTTCAGTTGAATCGCTAAGCACGTGTTGCAACATTACATGTATTGTCTGCTTAGTGGTTGAATCTGGCAATACGATTGTACATATATAAGTATATATGGGTGTCCACATATACATACACTCTGAGAAAATCGCTTTGAATTTAAGAAAATCGCCATACTTTTGTGTAACTCAAAGTATGTTTAGAAAATGGAAGTTTGTGTCTTTCTTAGAACCAGGGTTTTCCCTTTCTTAATTCTAAGATTTGTTTTTCTGAAATTTAGGCAAATTATGTTTGATTTACAGGGTGTCTTTTTATGTTTTTACACAGAAATTTAAACTTAGATTTTTCGTTATGTGCATTCTTATTCTAAATTAGCATTTTAAGATTTCACATGGGCAAAGATTTCAGATAGTTTTTAAATTGAAAAACTTAAGGTTCAATAGCACTTTCAATACAGCATTCAAAAGAGCGAACTTTATGGCAAATCTTTTAAAAATTATAATTAAATTAAATTATTTAAGAAAATATAAGAAAACCTTTCCAGTAAACCAGGCAGTTTTTTTCCCAGTGTATGTATATGTCAAATAGCAGTGTAATCGCTGCTGGCGTCGCAACATATCATCAGCGTTTAAAGCAGTCTTAAGTCCCAGTTAATAGGTACTTAACATGCAAATGCAAAATCGACCGACAAACCATCGAAATCGACGCGCACGTCTTCTCTCTCTCTCTCTCTCTCTATATATATATATATATATATATATATACATATATATATCTCTGCATGGCATACAGAGCGAGGGGGGAATGTTTATTTGGACATTTATATGCAGTAGGAAGACAAACAAATGCATAGATCTTTAGGCTCGCTTGAGGCTTGAGAGGATGCTCGTTGATTTGGCCACAATCGAATTAAATCAAATTTAATTGAAATGCCATGCACAAATTTTTGCCCAGCGTACGAGAATTGATTGATTTTTGACTATTGCCACGATAGATATTGCCGGAAGATATCATTGGAAGGGGGCTGTTCAATGACACCGCCACAGATGCCCCCTTCTTTATTTTAGGGGGTAAATTCCGTTGACGTTGGGCATTGGGCATCGGGCATCGGGCGTCGGGTGTCGGGCGTCGGGCGTTGGTTGTCTGGCCAGCAGCAGCCACTCATTGATATAATTACAAAGTTTTGTTGGCCAGTTGATGAGCCAGTTGGAAAACAAAATCAAGAATGCGATTGCCTTGCTCGCTGTTCCGTTTGCCGTTTGCCCAAAAAGTTTTAATTTCAAAATGAAGTTTGTTTCACTGCTCGGTGGCCAGGATGGGTTGTGTGAAGTGGGTGGTGTACGGTGGGCGGCGTAGTAAATGTAGTAGGTGTAGGAGCTGCGGCAGGTGGATGGCAATAAAATAATCAAAGCGTGCACAAAAGTGCAATGAGAATTGCCGAAAAACTGGTAGCAAAAGTAAGCGAACGGCAAAAGGCGGAAACAGCGGCACAAAATAGGTCGCATCTGGGGTACCCTTACTCAATAAGCGTAAGTAGACTAAAATCTAACTACAGATTCAGATGGACTAGTTGTGAAAAAAATGAATTTGAGAAGCTTCAAAATGGTCCCATGTCATTTTATGATGCATCATTGTTTTTGGTTAGCGAAGTATTCCGTTTAATGTACCCTTCTGCTGGGCAGGCAGTTTGCCCGAAAAGGGTTTGCCTAGCTGGGGGCCAGTGCAAATTTACCTGGAGACAGTGAGAAGGACAGATGGACAAGCGGATAGCTATTCGAAAAATTGCTAAAAGTTGTTGATAGAGAATGAGACAGAGCAAGAAAGAGAAATGGAGGGAGAACGAGAGAGAATGGCTTAGGGGAATACCAATGCCAATGAAGTTCTTTTGGAGCGTAATGAGAATCACGTCGCTGATGCCAGCCTGCACACACAAAGAGAGAGAGCGAGAGAGAGAGAGAGACAGTTGAATGGAGGCAGTTGCAGAGGTGACTATTATGCGCCATTAGGGCATAATTAAAATACTCGAGTTGCAACCATCCAGCTAAGGAAGACCCTGATAATGACAACAGACGACGCCAGCGACAAAGTTTCCAATGCAAACTTGAACTAGTCTACAGTAAAGAGGCAGCGAGAGAAAGAAAGAGAACCAGAGAGAGAGAGAGGGAGAGAGAGAGAGAGAGGGAGAGTGAAAGAAGGAAGGAGGCAGAGCAATTTGGCTGCTTTGCTTTAGTTTTGTGGTTGACAATAGTCAAGACATTGTCCTGAGAGCGGCAACACCTGCGTATTGTCCTACTGCCAACAAAGCGACCTCTGCAAATGCCTAATCTAAATAGAAAATTCCGCTCCACTCAACGCCAGTTGCAACCTGGCTCATTATATAAAAAGCCTCGCTTAAAAGTATGCAACGCACTTTGGTCAATCATCCGATCGCCTTTCGCTTCGAGCAGAGAGCAGACAACAGAGTAAAAACTTCTTTTTTCTTGCCGCTTACCTTTCAGTCGTGTTTTTCTGTGTTCATTTAGTCGATATGCTATATGCATTTTATATGTCGCACACACACACACTCCCTCTCCGCCCCTCTCTGTGTCTGTCTCTTTTTGTCTCTGTCTTCATTCCGTTTCGGATGGCTCGGCCAAAAAAAGAAAAAGGAAAAACTTATCACTTGAGTAGTGTTTTTGTTTGCTTGGTGTGCTTTCGGTTTGCCTTTGGTTTTGGTGTATTAGTTGTGATGCTGCTGCACCATTGTTGTTCTTGTTGCTGGTGCAACGCTCGTCTGGCAAACGGTTGAGCACTTGAGTAGCATTAAAGCATCGACGATTGTCTAAGGAGGAATGCCAGCAAACGGCAACTGAAACTGAAACTGAAACAGAAACGGGAGCGGGCAATGGGACGGATACGGCATTAGCTATATCGGGCCTTGGGCTTGTATATATCCATAAATACATATATATTTATATATATATATATATATATATATGTGTGTGTAGGCTTATGTTTGGGGAAACTTAAGTGGATTGTATGCATATTTTCCGCTGCACGTTGCTAGGTAGCCTCATATCCCTGGACCAAAGCTAACCATCCATCCTGGCCAGCCTTCGACTCTTCCGTATGGGCATTAAAAAGTTCTGATTTGAAGCTGTGCATTGTGCATGCAATACATAGCTGAGTAAACACAGTAGCACACAAATACACACACTTGAGCTATTTTGGAAACATTTGATAAATATTGATTGGGAACGAAATTTTGTTGCGAATCAAGAAGTCAGCATACCAAAATTTCTTTCTCTCCGATAACTAGCAGCCCATGCGGGCAACTGCAAATCTGTTTCAATAAATTCCGATGCCTTGCCAATATGCACAAATGTATACTATGTGTGTATGTGTGTGTGTGTGTGTGTGTGTCTATGCATGTGTGTATTTAGCCAATTAATTTGCTTTCAACATTTATAATCTCATTGAGAGCCATGCGGCGTATACGCAATTTGTCTATTTGGCAACTATCTGTCGGTCGGTCACTGGGTCGGTCAGTTAGTTGTAAAGAGCGTGCTGCCACTCGGCATCTGTTGGCCTTCGTTGTGCCCAATTACCCATAATTTTAGGCAACTTTGTTATTGTCGGCCTCTTTATCGAGATTGATTGATAGCAGAGCTTTAGTTATTAATAGCGCATATTAGGAATAATATAACAGCTGCACAAGTATAAAACAAGTAACAATGCTGTAGTCGAGTGAGTTTGACTACAAGATACCCTGAGCCCAGCTAATAAATATATTAATCAACTCCGTCCGTTGTTGACCCATCAATATGAAATATGTTTCCATACACGAGCCTTAACTGAAATCACATACGATATACAATCGGGGGGAAACTATCCCCGATGAAATGAATTGAACTTGATCTGCGAGAGGCATACGAGAACTTATATTCAAAATTGGACTTCTCTACTCTAGCGACAGACGAACTGAGAGGTTAGATCGACTTCGATATTGATCCTGATCGTGAATATATAGACCTTATGGGGCTGCAGATTTTAGCGTCTACCTGTTACTTACTTTTGAATAAAACCATTATGCGCACTTTACGCATTCTTAGTGTACTCAGCTACAAATGGCCACAACAAATACATATCTCATTATATGATAGGCTGTGTCAATTTGTGCCTTCAGTAATTGCAGCTTTTGCGATTTACTTTGTTTACCTTCCATTTCAATTGCTACATTCGCTGAATGGCAAATAGAGACTTAATCTCGCGACTTAAATGCCTAATTGTGGCAAACGTGGCAAATGATTCACTCAGGCTCTGATATGGGGTTGCAAACAAATATAAACATTTGGTTATGAGAAACACTTGCCTCCTAATTAGAAGAAGCCTACCACTCGATTGGCTGCCGGCAAAAATAAGAGGATACAAATATATTTTCATTGTATTCGGATTAAAATTTTTGAGTCGTTCCTGTCCCCTTTGTATTTGATCTGTATTAAATATGGCTTGGATACGCTTTTGTTTTGACTTTTTTTTTAAATGTTTTTGTGGACGGTCAAATAGAAAAACAACCAGCAACATATGTTAAATTAAATTAAATTTTGTCGCTAACTGCAGCAAATTACTATGACAATCAGAGAGAGAAAAAAACATTTCATGGAGCCAAGCATTGAATACCAGCAGGCAAATTATTAGCTCGTTATTTTCATCATATTATGCACCAAGAGAGGCTTTTTTAACGCGAATAATTTTGGCCACACTCGCATAGTATTCAGAGAAAAACAGAGTTAAAATTTTATTAGTGGGTTGTGTTAAAATGTCAATACTAACCACGGTAAGGGCATTCGAATAAGCTCGTTGTGTAATATGTGTGTGCATATTGTCATGGGAGCCGATTTTTGCATTCAATTATTATTTAATGTGTTTCGTGATTACCAATGAAAAGTCCATTAATTTTAATTCTCCAACACACGAGTCGAATTTTCTGTATTTTCATCTGTGCGTCTATCTGAACAAAAAGAGTAGTCAAATTTTGATTGCTCAGAACAATTGTTTCATTTTATCGATAACTCATATAGCGACACATTTCGATTTTCGATAGCAGTAAAAAACGCACTGTGATTATTTCAGTTTGGGCTTCTGAATAAATGTTTGCGCAGTTATTTTTATTCTTATTTATTTTTTACACTTCATTGCCTGTGACGGTCAAAAGATTGCAAAACCTTTTAAGGTGGGGGTGGGAAATAAAGCTAGAATTTAATTAACAGTTGGGTTTAGGGCATATCGCAGTCGAGCTCACTCGACTACGACATTCTTACCTGTTTTGTTTATATGCACAAATGAATGAAATTAAGCCTGTTTATTTTCGTTGTACAACAAAACGATACGGTTTCATTTTTGGGATTGGTTAAATTTGCAATTGATAGACGTAATGAAATAAATATACTTGTATTCGAGCGAAGCGGGCAAGCGATTGAGTTGGGCAGTTCCACAATATCAGACAAGCGACAGCAAGTTGCATTCACGAAAACGCTCAAACCATTAAAGAATCACTCGTGCTGAACTTAACTAGCCACACCCCTACACACACGTACACCCACACACACACACTTGCACCCACACGAAGTAAACAGTTTGTAATTTTTTTTATTTACTTTCTAAGGAAAACCTAGAGTAAGACACATTGCCCAAAGCCGACATCAGCGTTTTCAATTTGTGTATTTAGTTTTGACAATTGGGTGACTAAACCAAGGTTTCATCGAAACGGAGTATTCGACTTGAAAATATCGATACACTTTTGGTCTAACTTCCTATTTCTTATATAAAAGCTGAATATTTTGCAGCGACTCAAACAGGTATCAAATTTCTCTACGATTTCGGGAATTTCAGAAGGGATATATTCGGATTTGTTTTTCTACATCTTAGAATTTTATTTTGGTGCATTTAGAAAATATTTTTAAGAAAAATAAAATCTTTCTTGTTTTCAGGCAATTCACTTCAAATTCAGAGCGAATCCCATCTATGTCCAAAGGACTCGACTCTCGACTAAAAAGTAGGACATATTTGATTTATCAGAATTTGTCGCACTTCTGACTCTGTTCTTGATTATGATTTATGTGCGCATACATATAAATATATATGTATATATACATATGTCTATACACGCGTATGTATTTTTTTCGCTTTGTTTTAGTCGCAATTTTAATTAGGATAGTTTGTGTCTGCTTTTGATTGATGCACTCGCCCAGTGCGAACAACATAAAGCTGACCAAACTTTCACACACACGCGTGCATGCGTATAGAAATTACCTCATAATAACAAATGTGGGCATGGTGTGTGTATGTTGTTGTTGTCCGGCAAAATGTTTGCAACTTGCTTAAGTGCATTGCCTGAATGTGGCGTTAATCCTTTTGCTGTCCCGTTCAGGTAATTAGTGTTGTTACGTGAGTAGGCTTATTCGCATCAGGTCTGCAGACATAATCAAAAATTTGTTTGCTTTTTATATTTACAGCAATGCCGAACGCGAAATCTAAACACTTGCCAAAGCTGCTGCTGCTGCTGGTCAGTTGTCTGCTGTTGCTGCAACTTGCCACGGCTAATGATCAGCCAGATCGGGTGGAGGCACATGTGCGCAGCAAGCGTGGCATCATTTGGGATTTCTTTCAGAAAATGGTCATAACCAAAAATCTAATTGTGGACGTAAGTACATTTTAGTGATACTTGCCAAAGATACTTCCGCACTGACACGCCTTCGATTCTCGCCTGCAGCAATACACAGACACTCGCGACACTCTGAGCGACATTTACAACACTGTCAATGAGCAATTCAGCGATCCGGCGCCAGCGAAGCCAACAAGTCAACCCAGGTCCACAACCGAAAGAGTGGTAAGCAAACAGTTCAAAAAATACACAAATAAAAATGTAATAAACAGCTGATCCCAGTAACTGTACACGTTCGTTTCTTCGAGTGTAAAAGTGTCAAGGAAGCGAAACTTCGGCAAAAAAAAGAGAAAAAGGCCCTGAATTTAAGAAAATCGCTTTACAATTTTGAATTCAGAGAGTATTTTTCTTTTCTTCAGTGTAGATTTTTTTAAAAATTTAAAAAATAATGAATTATGAATTTAATAAGTTATTCAGTTGATTAAACTAATTCATTGCCTTAGTACATTTTAATGCTTATCAAATATACTTTTAAAACTGCTGTCCTTACAGACCTTTAGTGGTGAGGACTCTAGCACGGATCAGATAACAACAACTACGGAGAGCTACAGCATTTCCCGGTATGAGTTGGGCCGAATTCTGGGTCGAAACTTCAGGGGAATACAGCGACTGGCCCAGACCGAGTTTAAAGAGGCACTAAATGTAATTTAATTGGCCAGTTTCTCTCCGTATTAGTTAACACTACCAACCACAATTTCTACTATCTTTGCAGGCTACCAGCTACAATCTGAGGCGATACAAGGCGGAAGCGGATCAACAGTTTGCCAACAGTTTGGCCTTGGAAAAGAAGAACAAGCTGAAGAGTCTGAAGGGCTGAGAGAGGCAGTAAGGAAGCGAGTTCCTAGTATTGTAGTCTCTGTGATAGGCTTGACAAATACACGTGGTATGCCAGACCAAACTTGGCGAATTAAGTGATTTTTACTTACGAACGTTGTAGCATATAACCTGATGGTGGACGAGCAGATGTTATTGTAGCCTGCAAGGAGTGATGCACGCGCTGGTTCCGGCTTTATGATCGGTAGTGGATCGGGGTACCTCAAAGTTCCTTGGGCTACGTGCTCGCTGGGTATAATATTAACCAAAAAAAAAATCGCGTGCGTTTATAGTTCGACAAATTACCGGGGAGGGGGAAGAGAGGAAAAAGGGAATAGGCACAATCTCATACATATAACATGGAGGCGAGACTCCTGGGTCCTTGTCGTTTGTGCTGGGCTGGTGTAGTTGCCACAGCAGATGCCCGCCCTACCTTGATCATCCGGCACCTAAACATATTAAAATAGTGGATGATCCCTAAAACAAGGACTGCTTTGGTCACATTCTGCTCAGTGTGCGTTGCATGACTCCCCAAAAAAAAATTTACTTAGTCATTTTTGTCTTAATTATTTTAATTTATAAACTTCATTGTCTGAATCCATTTTCAAGTTTACCTATTTTACTTAAGCAATATACATAACAAATATTTTTTTTTTCTTAATGTGAACTTAATTTAATTAGAGTTATTTATTCATCTATTCAAATTTTTTTTTTTTTTTTTTTTTTATTAAGACAAAAAAAATTAAATGAAGTAAAAAAAATTAAAGTGAAATCCAAAAAAAATTAAAATCAAACAAAAAAAAATATATCGGAACTTAAGGAGTCCTAGTGCAAAGCCAAATTATCAATTTATTTAATTTTGTAAATTATTTATATGTATTCCCCTTTATATTTACATGTATATATATATTTTTATTTTCTTTTGTAGTCGAAGGTTTTATTTCTATTTCGGTGTTTATTCACTCATATTTTTTTTGTTCTTGGCAGCAAACTCGAAATTAAAGTCGTAGCATACTTTCGGCCCGTGCTTTAATTTTGATTAACTCTCAAGAGCCCACTCAAAATTCTTCCGCTCCTTGCCATCAACGTTGAGTGAGTTATTTTTTTTCTCTATGGCTCTCTCATCCTCACATTGAGTGACTTTTGCACTTGCAAATTTTACACTTTATTTTTAACACACGTCAACCTCGACGCACCAAAAATAAAATTTAAACGATAGGAAAATTTAGGGACCAGATGCACTTACGTGAGTATCCTCCACATCCAAAAGATCTTTTGTAGGCGGAACATCTGCTAGACTTGGGGGGGGGTTAATCGGTTAGTGTAAAATTTGCGGGAACAATTTCAATGTAGGCGAGTGTTAAAATTTTTCTTTGTTCTTCACTTATTTTTTTTTGTGTTCGATTACATAATTGGTTTGCACCCACTTGACTCAATATAGTTCATGATTTGATTTCACTTTGGGATGGCTTGGCTAATCGTGATATTTAAGTAATTTAATTTTAAATTAGTTTTTTTTTTATAAATTTTGTTTGGTTTTTTTTGTTCTTCATTTTTTTTCTCTTTGGTTTATATTACAAATAATAATAAAAAAAATTGCAATTCATTAATGAAGTTAGGATTAAGTTAGGCAAATTGTAGACATGTATGCCTGACCGCTTGATGAATCGACTGTAGTCGTAGGGGAAGCCACGATCTTCTCTATGCCACAGTGGTGCAGCGGTGACTGTACGGTGGACCCGAGTTGGCGATGGCGGTTGGCGCTGGCTGATCAGCCGATCAGTTCCGAGGCAAAAACATATATATCGTTTTTTTTTTTTCTTCTTCCCTGGGTTTTTTTTTCTTTTCCGTTCAATTGGACACGTTTGATTATTGGTTATGTATATTTAATGATACTTTATTTATTGTAGATGTTTCATTTCAGAGTTTTTCTTTCTGTTTTCTTTTCCGGTGGCAATTATATTATTTGACCAGTCGAACAAAAAAACTCGGGTTAGGGACGATTTGCCTCGCGTCCACGTGTAACAATTTTTTTTTCACGTAACAAAAAAAACCAAAGACGATGTGACTCGCTCGACTATCCCCATAGGCAGACCAAAAAGAACTCTCCGCCGCGCTATCAGAAAACTTTTCTTAACCAACCAAAAGGGCTTGACATTGCATCTATAGAGGGCGTCGCAAAAGCTCGGCTAAAAAAAAACCAAAGCATGGCGCACTACAATCTCCTAGAGGCGTCGCAAAGCTCGGCTTGGAGCAAAGCATACTCGTAGGCATACCATGTTTTTTTTTTTTGTAATTGGGCAAGCGCACTACAACGTGCGAACCTAAGTTAATCGAATGTGTTTCTATTGTATGCAAAGTGCTTATAAACTGGTTGTTTGTTGTTTTGTTGTTGTTTTGTTGTTGTTGCACATATTTATTTTGTAATATCGAATAAAGTACTTTTTGAAAAGGAGTGTTGCCAGTTGACAGTTGCCGGCTGCCGGAGCCGGCTGCCGGCTGCCGGCTGCCGGCTGCCGGTTGACAACATGTCGTCCTCGTCTTTCCTTTTGGAAATGTCGCCATTGCCGACTATTATGCGTCAAATTAAAAACTTTTCTACAATAATTCTATTGATAAACTTTTAAATAAAAAAGCCATCCCAACAGCAGCACCAGCATACACGACAAAAAAAAAACTGCAAAAAAAAAAAACGAAAAGGAACAAACGCCCCAAAAACTGCAAACACCAACTTTCTTGAGAAAGTTGTGGGAATATCCATGCACATACAAATAAACACAAAAATTGTTTTTCAAAATAAACACACACACACATATTTGTGTGTGTGTTTATTCAGATGTGTTTGTATGTGAATAGTTCGCAGCTATTAGTTGTTGTTGGCTGAAATCGAAGTAAAGTTACAAACAAATCTGAAAAGTAAAGTGAAAAACACAGAGACAGCTCCGCCTCGGTGGCACTCCCAAATGGCAGAATGGCAAAATGGCAACTGGCATAGTTAGCAAAAACCACTAAAAGTGTCATAATTCGATGCCCATGAGATGCCTGTCTCGAAAGTACGTTGGCCAAAAAACTTTTGCGCCGGTAATGAGTGCCAGGCTGTGGCTGCTGCTGCTGTGGCTGCTGCTGCTGCTGCTGCTGTGGATGTGGACGTGGCTGTGGCTGCCACTGTTGCATGCTCGGGAGCTTGCAGCTTGTAGCACGTAACAGCGCAATGTGCATCCCAGTCTCTGACCAACACAATGCTACCGTCAGAGCCATGACATTGTCAGTTTGCCGACTTTATCTGTCCAGCCGTCCATCGTCTGACGTCTGCAAAGTTGCAAGGACAGGCAACAATGCAACCCGCCGCAGCAACGAGCGTGCAACTGCAACTGGCAATTGTCGTAGGACTCAGCCAAAGAATGCTCCTTCAACTGTAATAGAACTCGGTCTCAGTCACAGTCTCCGTCTCGGACTTGGAATGCCCTGCAAAATTGTTGACTTAAAACCAGTTCCCAAAATACTTTTCAAGTATTGTTAAACTTAAATTAAGACTAATGCTTCCGAAGTACGCAATACTCCAAATTTGTGGATTACGTTAGTTAACAACGAAAAACAGAACAGTTTTCTTTGCTGGTCGGGTAAGATATATACACGAGTGTCTTGGAGAGTGTCGCATAGAGAATACCCTGTAAGCAGTAATAGAAGAATGGTATTCTATTCTATCTCTTCCAGGCCTTAAATTTTTATTTGTGTATAGGAACATAAGCATTACTTTATAGAGCCCTTTTCGTAGTAGCTTAAATAGCTGCAGGGTATAATGAATACAATTTTTTTATGTGTGTGCCTAGATGTAAAATTAAATCAGAAGCAAATATCGAACGATGACACGACGATGACACGTCGATTCCCTATTACTAATGTAAATTGTATGCACAAAATCGATGCATTGAATTAAAATAACTTAAGCATTATTAATGGCAATGGTAATTGCATAAACCAATTACCGATTGGCGGCCAACACGATAACTTCATAACTTAACCGACTTCAGAAGCAGTATTTTGTCGTATTTGCTTTGCGCTGTTTGGATTGCCTTGGCTTCCAACTTGCAGTCGTTTTACTAATTTCAAGCAAACTTGATCTTTAATAATTGTGTACAAAGAGTTCTTAAAGTTAGTTAAGCTGGCAACTGACACACTTCTCCCCACCTGATACAGTTTGTGTCAGTTGAGTCGAAATTGATAATATGATTTAGTTATTACTCATGCCTATATTATTTCGTCTCGTCGGATCGAGTGCGAGTTGTATAAATTTGTTGTTGTCGATGATTTGTTTATAAATCTGATTAGGGCTGTTGATTGCAATAATTGTTTTTGGGAATTCATTAGCTTTGTTTTTATTGTGGCTGTGTCTGTCTGTCTGTCTGTCTGTCCGTCCGTCTCTCTGTCGCATTCGATGTTGTCAGCCTTCAATTAGTTTTAATCGACACAAATTGTTTATGTATATACGCACGTGTGTATCTACGTACGTATGTATGCATGCATGTACGTGTGTATGGCGTAAGTATGTGCAAAATGATTACAGCAATTATAAGCAGTTTGAATGACATGCAATTCAGGAACAAAAGTAGTACAATTTGTTCATATCTACAGCAGCTAATAGTTTGTCATTTGATTTCAAATCGCTCGAAAGGTGACAAAGTGAGCAAGCTTTTGCTTATATATATGCATATGTATATATATATATATACATATATATATATTTATTTATGTGCCTCCATGTATATAATCCATCAAATTCAGGCTGCTACGCAATATATGCGCGTGTGTGTGAATTTGTATGCGTGTGTGATTTGCGCATTTCAGTTGACTTGCTTCTTGGATGAGTCATCAGCGTGCGCGGAGAACAATAACAGCATAAATGTTGCCCAATTAAACGATTTAATGTAATTAGCAGAGTATCACTATGTAATTGTACCCTATTTCTCTCTTGATCCGAGACTAATACGACTACCTCAAATAGGCTTAAATAGCTCAGCAACAACAATCAGCTGCGATGGGAATGGGAAGGTAGCATGTCTCTCCATGAACTGAACAACAGGACTTCAAACCAACGGGACTTCCAACGCCTTGCGAGGGCTCTGAGAATTATTAGATGTGGGATCCTCAATGTTGAATCGCTTTACCCCTGCATCCCAAACGGTCTAAGGAAATACCATGTAAACATATTGTACCCAATTTGAAATACTGTGCTAAGAGTTTTCGATTGCAACCATCAATCAATTATATATATATACTATATATATACATATTATACTAGCATCCCGTCAACTTCCTGAGTCACTTTGACCTCGGAGACATTCAGGGCACAAGAGACACGTCGCAGCGAGGGCAATTGTTTTACGGGTTAAGCTTGGGACGGAATGAGTATTAAATAAAACGAGCAACGTAATATACCAAAAGTGATATATTGTCAGATATAAATAACATGTTTATATAAACAGTGTGAGTCGCTGAAGTAAAATCACCAGAAACAAATACGCAAATTGAACGCCAGCAGAATCACGATTTATAAATACAGGCATAAACCAAATAATGCAAACATTATAAATCTGTATCAAGGAAGCGATATTGTAAAATGTCGCTTGCATAACCAAAAATACTTGACCAAGTGAAACTTCGCTAATTAAATTTTTTGCTTAGCTCGAAGTCAACTCAACTCGAAACATTTTGTCTGATAAAACTTGAGCTCGATAAGCAAAAACGTTCTGTGCCAAAAGTCGATTAAAATAAAATTAATACGAATTTGGTTAATACGTTTCGGAATATAAAGATTGTCAACTTAGATTTATAGATTAAAACAAATTATAATACTATCTACAAGGCCAATAACAACAAGTATAAATTAAGCTTTTTTTGTGGCATGTGATTATCTGCCAATTTCAACTTTGAGCACCTTGATAATCAACCTTAGTTTGCAGTATTTTTATTTGAGTACAACAAATCAAGCCGCTCACACGCACATAAATTCGAATTACGATCATTTTTTTATTGAGCAACAAAGTATATAAAAATTATAGGGCAAGCAAAAAAAAAAAAACAATAATTTTAATATTAATATTAAAAGAAATAAACAAAACAATCCTTTAAATCTTGTACAGGAACGTAATCACTTAACTTAAGCTGCAATGAAAACAGAAAACAAACGTTAATTTGGGCTCAATGCAGGCGGAATCTGTCCATGCTCACCAATCGGCTGAGTGCTGCTCACAAGATCAGCGGGCACGGACGGGGCAATGGGCGCCAGTGGCACACGCTCCGTGGGCGCATCGTAGGCCACCGGCGTCTTGGGTGTGGAGGCATCGTCGGTGAGACGATGCTTGAGCTCATCATATTTCTGGGCAACGGAGCTGCCCAGCTCCTTGGCGCCTTCGCCAATCTTGTCGGTGTACGGCTTGGCCGCATCGGCAACATCCTCAGCGCCCTGCTTCACCTTGCAGCCCAAGGTCTTGAAGAAGCCAGTAATGCCAGTGTCTTCCGTCACACAGTCGGCGGCCTGGGCCCCATTAGCAAGCATCAGCAGGCTCAGCAGGGCACAGCAAATGATAATTGACCTCATGTCGATGCTGGAATTTCAACTATTCCCTTCGAGCTCCTCAATGCGACTGAGCAACTTAACTCGACTCGGCTCTGCTCGACAGCAGCTCAGCAGCTGCTCAGCAGCAGCTCAGTCAGTTCGTCAGACCGGTTTATCAGCGCTGCGACAAACAACTCTGCTCTCTTTCCGCTCCACTCCCCTTCCCTCATCACCGTGGCATAGTCAGTAATTAATAGATCGGCCAGCTTTAGACAGCACATAGACATATACATATATGTATATATGTATATACATATGTATTTTTAAGCTTTATTTACTTACTTACTTTACTCCAACTTTGATAATACCAATACTAATACACATTCGAGAATTGTGTTGAGAGTTCGTTAACTGATTTCGCTAGAAGTGACTTGATCCAGAAAGCCCATCTTGGCGAATAAATCACTAAAGAAGTCAAAAGCTTCAATCTATTTATTGCATCGCAATTTAAATAATTAATATATGCGCGCGAGGTGCGTTCAATAACTAGTCGAAATCTCGACCGAGTTCCTTGGTATCTTGTAAAATGGCTGAATCATTGTTGATTTAGCTTTTATTAGATATAAATAAGCAGAGATAATTGAGAACCCAAGAAACTAACGCACTGTATTAATATACCTTGGACAGATATATAAAAAGTTTACGTTTAACAAATCAAAGATCAGGAATACAGAACTTTCTAAGATTTGAATTCTGCAGAGTCTAATGTGAGATTATCTCCCCTTTTCTCCCTGTTTCTCTCTTGTGGAAATTGGTTTTAGACCTTCCACCCAATTAGAGCTTAACTGCGCTTTATATAGCTTTATGGAGGGTATTTTAATTGCTCTTAAGTGTGCAGCAGATGTCTGCGATCCCATAAAGTATAAACTTATATTCTTGATCAACATCGTTAGACGAGTTGAGGTAGTCATGTCCGTCGATTGGAAAGGGTGAACAATTTAAATTCAACATTCAAAAATAAAATAAGTTTACAAAACATGCAAGAACATAATAATTTGAACTACAAACAACAAT
Source organism: Drosophila picticornis (assembly GCA_035043845.1). Taxonomy (NCBI): domain Eukaryota; kingdom Metazoa; phylum Arthropoda; class Insecta; order Diptera; family Drosophilidae; genus Drosophila; species Drosophila picticornis. The sequence goes on along the minus strand of JAWNMR010000492.1, from coordinate 13,482,650 downwards.
TTAGATGTCAGCAGCTTAACTCATAAGATTTACAAGGGTATATAAAATTCGATTTGCAGTTCTTTTCCGTTGTTTTTGTTTCTTTCCTAATTAAAGAGAACAATCATATGGCTTACGGCAGAAATTAGTATTCATCAAATATGGTCATTTGTCAGACTTTCGCTTAAACTTATTTCGACTGTGATTAGGGGCATTAGAGAATATTTTTGATCGTCGATGTGAAACTACTTTAATGAGCACATTAAGATGCTTCTAATCCCAGCTCAAAGTTGATTCATTATTTTGCTTCTGAAAAATAAGAACAATATGATACGAATATGCAATCGAGTAAGAAAACACATCATGGATTTCACATATTTAATCTCGCTTCGATTATCCTGATATCTGCCACATACTTTCAGAGTATGAAAAGTAAATAAATAAAAAACAATATGCAATTGCTTAAGTCGTACATACATATATGTGTCTTATCTGATCATCCCGTTGAATTCTCTGATTATAGTGCATGCTTTGGAAAGAAATTACATTAATGATGGATTTGATTCGAAGATCAATCTTACTTGTACAGTTATATTGACCTACATACAGAATATAATATGCAAATTCTTGTCCTTATGCAGAAGTAAGTATTTTACATATGTTCTCAAATATTTGTAGTTTGGAATGATATCGTATATTTGAAATTAATTCAAAATTTATGCAGACCATTTGTGTTGTGATTGCTATTGTACAAATATTGTTTTCATTCGAATGGTTTCCAATTCGACTGCAAGAGCACAATACATCGGCAATAACTTTCGAGCTAGATAAATAAATATATGTTTGTGTTTACATTTAATTCGCTGGCCTAATTATTTGATCGGCTCTACATTAATAATCTCGTTGTCCAATGGCGATTCTGTTGAAGGTGTCAATTGCTCTGGCTCCTGGCTAATGGCTGCAAGAAGATCACGTTCGGTGCTGCTACTGGCACTGGGCGGCATTATAGTTGTAGTTGTGGTTGTGCTGACACTGGGTATCCTATTGGCAGCGGCACCGAGAATGGAATCCATTAGATTACCAAAACGATGCACAATGCTCAGGCCAACACGTTTAGCAGTCTCCTCCAGTCGCTTGGCCTCCTTCTCTAGATCTTCGATCCAGGGCTTTGCTTTCTCCAGAGTGCACTGCACATTGTGCAGAAACTGATTCACCTCGCTGGGCTTGGGCGTTGTCGTCGTTGAGTGCTCCTCAACTGACTTAACACTTGGCTCAGTCTCATCCGTGCCACATATGATGGGAGCTGCCAGCAGCTGGGCTACCTGTGAGATGATCATCAGCAGCAACAATGGCAGAGTTGCTTGAGTCATCATCATCATAATTGCCTGCAATTATTGCCCTTTTTGTTCCAATTCCGATCAGTTTATTTGCCTTTGGATTTGGCTTTGTATTCGCCTGAAGACGTGACGTGTGCTGCAGCTGAGACTTCAAACCTGACTGAAACTCGTTTGCAGCTGGCAGCGAAAGGCTTGCCACCAAGTTCAGTTATGGCTTACAATTGCAAACAGAGAGACAAAGAGAGAGAGAGAGAGAGAGAGAGAGAGAGAGAGAGAGAGAGAGAGAAAGAGAGAGCGAGCGCTAAGCGGCAAGTTCTTTTTTTGAGAAAGTCGTCAAGTGACTGAGCTGCCAGCTCAGCTCATTTATAATTTCGGATAATTCAAGAGAATTCCAGCACATTTTTCTTTTTCTAAGACTTTACCCAATTGTCAATCATCGAATTCATCGATCAAGCAACTATTATGAATAATTAGTATGTAGACAGACAGCCGCAAATTGTCAATTAGCTGGCCATATAAATTGAGGCAAATATGCAAGTGGAATACGCAATGGCAACTGCATCTGAGAGTGAATTTTATGCGTATGCAACAGATACAACCATAAATATTAATATAACTAAAGTGAGTCAAATACGTATATATACCCGATGTTGTGCTCAAATCTTGATTCAAATGTGATCCACAATTACAAGTGTATGTAGACGTGTGCAACAATTTGTTGCCTAATACAACACAAGAAACAAAAGTAAACAGGAAGCGCTGTTCCATAAAGCTCTAATTAGAGAATTCTCCAAGTTGCAGATCGAATTAAATATACATATATATATATATATATATATATATATATATAGAACTCGTGACATGGCTGATAAATACTACATACTTAAAAATACGGAAATATCAGAGATGATGAAAGGAATACCAAATTTGATTTGTAGTTCAATTATAAATATAGATAAATCATATGCATTTGTAAATGTTGTTTTAAGTCTCACAAATTATCGTCCTTAGACCTATTTTAATGTCCAGTTGTGTATAAATAAGTAAATATGCATCAGTTGGCCCAAATTGTCAACTTCTGTTACATTTATTTGCACAGCTTCCTTCAATCCTCTTTACAAAATAATTATTGGTAACAGGTTAGCGAAAAAAAATGTATATTTAATGTAACTTATAAACATATAACTTATATAACTGAAAAAAGATAAAAAAAAAAAAAATTATAATAATGGAATTCGTTTGAAGCCTGAATCGAGCTGCATCATCATCACTTCCTCAACCGGCTGCAGTTGCCCAAGGCATCGAGGATGTGGCCGTGTCCACACTGCTGCTCACCCTTGAGCAGATCTGGATTGATAATCTCGACGTTGGCGAGAAATCCGCGATCCTTGCTCATCTCCTCGGCTGAATCCTTGGCGAGTTTGTCGCGAAAATCATCGAATCTCTCGCGAATATCGCTGCCCAGATCCTTGGCCCTCTCGCCCAGCTTCTTGGCGCCCTCCTTGATGTCGCTGCCCAGATCCTTGGCCTTTTCGCCCAGCTTCTTGGCGCCATTCTTGATCTGGCAACCGACGCTCTTGAAGAAATCACGCACTTCATGCTCCGAACTGCTGCTACTGCCAGTCGCCTCCGATATTTTGTCGCCTATCTCGGTTATCATCGAGGGCAATTTCTCGTCACAGTCGAGCAGATCCGCATGGCTCCAGGAGACGCCCAGCAGCAGCAGGGCCAACAGTAGCACTCCATGTAACTGCCGCATTTTCTATATATATCCAAATATTTATATGTAGATGTTTTTCAGTTTCTGATATGTTGTGTTGGGTTCCTTTGATGCCTTATGCTTATGGCTTGCAAACTAAACCCGCACGTTGACTTCGCTTGACTGGCTGCGGGCGAGAAATGCTTAAGCGTTTTATGCACTCCCCGGGCAACAACAATAGCCACAACAATAACAGTAATAATAATAACAATCGTATAACAAGGCAGACCCCGTTATTTGTACAAAAAAACATTGTCGCCTTTTGTTTGATTGCTGCTCCCGATGCCTGCTCGCCTTTCCGCTTTAATTCAATTTATGGGAAGACTCAGTCGCTTGCTCGCTTTTCTTGATTCATGAGCACAAATTCAATTTGCCGCTGCTCAACAATAACAATTACAGCAACAACAACAGCACCAACAACAACAATTGCAATGAGAAAACGCTTGTCAATTGTGTGTTGATCTTATGCGCTTTGCTCTTTTTTTATTTTTGCAAATCTCATCAGTTGAACTCCCCAAATCAAATAAAATGCAAAGAGTCTTACCTGTACCGGCTCCGATGAGTAGTCAAGTATTTGCCTCAGTATCTTGGCGAGTTTTGCGTTGCTTGATAAGGCCCAGATAATTCCAGCATAATCATTATTAATAGGCACATGTATATAATGCATAGAATCTAATACGCAAATTGTGTCTCAGTTGCTCAATTGAAGCTCCACTCAATAATATTATTGTAAATACTTATTGTGAATCTCGACGAAAGTAGCGATAATAAATGGCGAAAAAAGAACCTCTCACAACTTTTATTGTATTTACTACTCACCCATTTTGCAATACGCAAACAAAATTTATTTAATTTTAGTTTGTCCATAAAACAGCTTTGACTTTTAATCGCTATTTTTAGATCGTAGACACACACAAACTAATAAATACAAAGAGTCATGGATTGACCTTTCATGCCAAGGTATTAGCTTGAAGTAGCGCAATCTGTAGTGTCTCTTACAATTCTCAAAAAAAGAGGCAGTCAAATAAGACTTCAAAAAAACAAATAATGATAGCTGCAAATAGTTTGTTTTGCTTTTCTCCCGTTTTCGTGGAGAATAAAATGGTTGAAATTAACTGAAGGCCACCGTCGCCTTGCCATAACACCTTCTTAAGTAAGATTTTTCAGTTCAAAACTACAATTTGCATTATTTAGTAATTATAATAATAAGAATATTGAATTGCTTCTCACTCGATCCCATTTAATTTTGCGTAGCCATGCGACCAGATCTAGCATGTCAAATATTTAATTATTAGATAAAGATCGGACAAATAAAAGAGTTGAGGTCGAAATCATTCGACTGGACGATAATCAGTGTTGCTGCTCAGCTCGAAAAAGGACAAAAATAAGTGATCAACCAGTATACCCGTTCTACAACGTAGATAAGTATCAGCACCATATACAAAGATTGATAATGAATTTCAGTTCACTTTCAAGTCACCGGGTTCGATAAGCAGGAAACCAACTAACTCGAGCAGCATCTCATGCATACGAACTTACATACATACATCGATACACATACATATATGTATACTTACATATTTGTATGCATACTTTGGCATTTTTATTGTGCATTTCTATTGCGTTTAATTAGCAGTAACAAGCTTAAGCTACAAAATTGAACACTGGGTATTCTGGGTATGCACTATTTGGTGGGATCATTGCCACCGATACTGCCGCTAGGGTTAAGATAATCGAAAGCATCCTTGTCATCATCAGCATCAGTATCAGCATCAGCATCAGCATCATCTTCGGTTTCATATCCCATGTCGTCCCCATCATCGTCGTCAAGCTCATCATTGTCATTCAGGCCAGTCTCATAATCAGCATCGGCCTCTGCTGGCTTCGGCAGCTCTGGCAGCAAGGACACATAAGTGCTGGTGCTGGTTGTGGCAAGCGTAGATGTTTCCTCTGTTGTTGTGGATGTTTTTGGTGTTGTTGTGGATGTGCTGCTGGCCCAGTTGACACTTGGCTTAGTGGCAAATCGAGCACCTAAAATCACAATAAAAAGTGTTACTGCCAAATTACAGTTATCTTCCGATGCAGATCGGACTTTTAAGAGATGTGATTGAGTTGAAAGCTTCTCAAAAATGCAACAGCAAAATTGATATTCTCGATTTTAGCCTGCTTACTCTTATGCGTGGTATGCATTTAATATAGGGCAATTGGGCTTTAATTGGTTGATAAATGTCGTGTGTAACAAGTCAGTAGAGCTTGTCGAGCTCGACGAGCAAATACCCTGAACCCAACCGAGCAAAGTTAGTCAAAAAAAGAAAAAAAATTAAAAAGCGCTGACAAATAAGAACGCTGTAGTCGAGTGAGCTCGGCTTTGATGGAAAAGGCACACTCAAATGTGAGCATGAGTGGGAAATGGATACTTGTCGATATTCGTTGAACGGGTTGCATTGTTGGCAATTAAATGAAATAAACTGGATTTGCGCAGGGTATACGAGAATTCATACTCCAAATTGTATGTCTGTATTTATTTCGAAAGCATAGAAAAACACAGTTTATGATTTAGAAACACAGTCATTGATTTAGAATTTACACTTTCTCGCCTAATGCGTTACACATTTCATACGCTGTTTACGCAACTCGCCTTTCACTTACAATTGGGCAGTGTGGGATCAAAGTCACACTGGATGCGCTGATCCATTTCGTAGTCGGTCAGACGCTTGACCACCTTTGGCTGGGGCGTGGTGCGACGCACGATATAAACGTGCCGCACCTCGTACTTCTCCAGTTCGGGATGGCCCTTCACCGGGCGGCGGCGTGCGAATCGCTTGTAGTTGATAACATTTTTGGGGGCATCGGATGGATATGGTGCCGCTTGTATCAGCTCGCTGCAACAGCAGAGGAGGAGCAGCGTCACCAGCGACAGACCCAAAGCGTTTCCTAGTTTTATTTGCATTGCTGCCGTGAGCAGTGTTCCAAAGACTGATTTTACGTTTCCGGTTTTGTCTTTCATTTGTCTCGCGTCGGCTCGGCTTGGCTTGGCTTGGCTTGGCTCTGCTCGGCTCGGCTCAAGCATGCGTTGTCGCTGATGAATTCGCCTATCGCAATTCCACTTAAGTCCAATGTCGGTTGCCCGATAACCCATCAACCTCAGCCTGGCAACTGAGATGGTTCGGCCTCATGGCAGACGTTGCATACTTTCGGGCGGCGGCTGCTAAAGCTTAGTGATCGCTGCAGCTTTTAACTCGGTTTGCTGAAAATGTTTGCTTAATATTCAATGAGTCGATTTGCAAGCACAGATTACAAGGGTTCAACTTGGTCTTATTCCAAAGGTGACCAAGACTTTGACAGATCATTAAGCATAAAGTGCCCAAGTGATTGATCAGTTACAAATTTAGTGCTTGCGAAATGCAAAAAAATGCAATCATTTACCATTTACTTATAAGTTGGGAAGACGCACTTTCCTATCTTGGTTTACATTAATGACGCACACAATTTTGGAAAACACTTTCTCGATTAATTTATTTCATTTATGTACTGTTCAAGAATGAAGGCTACTTTAATAAAGTTCTCTCAGGAACAGAGAGAGTAGCTTAACCTAATATATCAGCTAATATCAGCTAAGCTCTGAATATTAGCAAGGATATTGGAACGCATTATGATAAATAAAGTTAAATAAAGCAGTAAAAACTTGCATCACAAATTGTGGAAACCGTTGTTGGACAGCTTTGAGTGTTACATTTATTTATTTTTGATTTGCTACGTTTTGTGTGAATACATTTTAATGGACCACTTGTGGATACATGGAACATTGCATTGACCAGAATGTAAGCCACAGGCATTTCTATTACAAATATGTAAATGATGACGCAAATACCAATGCAGAATATGAATAAATTTAACGTCATTAAGCAATTGCCAGGGTATACAGGGTATTCTACAGGCATATGCAAATCTAAGCGAATTGGACAAATGTTTGCCAAGAGCAAAAACAATAAACAGCATTGAAAAGTTTTGCTCAATTTCTGTGTATGCGCTGGCGGAGGGGGATGGGTGGGTGGTTCGGAGGTGGTCGTATAAAATAAACAAAAACAAAAATAATCGGAAAAGCTGTTGCCAGAAAACAGCTGCCTCAGTGGGTTTGTTGCTGTCGTTGTTGTTGCCATTGTGAGAGCGTGAAATATGCAAAAGTCGCAGCGGCGTCAAATTGAATTCCCCCGCACATCTTACCACACACACACACGCACACACACACACACACACACACACACACAAGACACACATACACAAGTTTGCGGACAAGGTGGACATGACAGCATTCAGAATGCTCCGGCCGATGTCTTTTGGCCCGAATGTAAAAGCCAACGGCTGAAACAGTTGGCGACGGCGCTCGTTGGCGGGCAGACGCGCATAAAGCAAGCGGAGCAGCTGATCGAGCACAGAAACGAAAGGGATAGCGCAACAAGAGAGCGTGCGCGCCATCGAGCGAGAGAGAGAGAGAGAGAGAGATAGCGATAGAGAGCGAGAGAGAGAGAGAGAGAGAGAGCGAGGGGGAGCGTGAGAGAACGCAATGCTAAAAATATTAGTGCACAAATTTGATTGAAATCATTTGAAGGCACATGAAATTTGTGTGTTGTCATTGTTAATACTGTAAAAGAAGAACAAAAATTTAGCGTGCTCGTTGTAGTTGTTGCTGTTGCTGTTCTTGTTGTTGTTTTTGTTTTTGTTTTTGTTGAAAGTGGCACAGTGGAGCACTCAAATGTCAAGGGAAAAGAACAGCAAGCGGTAGGCGACAGGCGATAGGCGACAGGCGACAGGCAGCGGAAGAGTCAAACTAAAAATAAAAACGCCAAGACTGAGAAAGCACTAAAAAGAAAGCACGCCCAAGAAAGCGGGCGTGGGCAGCAAACAAAACAGCATAGCATATGAGCTATATGTGGATGGATGTGTGTATGTGCATGTATACTGTCAGCATAGTTGAGAGATAAACAATAAATAAGTTGGCAACTGGCCAGGACGGGGGGAGAGAGGGGAATGCAGCCAACAGCTAACGGTGGACTAGACCACAAATCGCAACAACAGACAGCAAACAGGTGGAAGAGGCATCGACAACAACCGCATTGGGATTATTAAACGCTGCTGTGACTCAGAGCCCAGAGCAATGTCAAAGCAGCAGAGGCACAAGCATCATCAGCATCAACAAGCAACCACATCCCACTGCGAACAGGCACAGGAAGAGCAACAGGAATACGATCCACTTGCCAATCTGTTGAGTTTGCAATTGAAAAAACCCACAGACTGGAATTGGGAGCTGAGCACATCGCGCAGTTGCAGTAACATTGCCTTGCCACGGATACTACTATACGATCATACGGGTGCACTGCTCCTGGATGCGGATGGCCACAAAGAGCAGACATATCGAGCGCCAAGCTCTGTTACAGGAGATCGCAGGCGGAAACGTGCAGCGACCGCTAATCTCAGCCAGAGTCTGCAGCAGGCTCGACTGCCCAGTGAGTTTAATGGCCTGCGCATCGCTGAGGCGACACCAACACCCACATCCACACCCACAACCACACCCAAGCCCAGAAGACAGCAGCAGCTAGCTGGCAGCTGCATTGAGTTCAGCACCCATGAACTGCCCAACTGGCAGCCACACGAGACATCGGCAGGCAGTTCGCGTCGTTCCAGCTCGCTGCGTGGCGTACGCTTCGAGGATCAAACGCTGCAGTCGCAGCTGGGTGAGCAATTGGAGCAGCGTGGACAGGCGACGGCATATCCCACACCGCCATCCACCTCGACGCTGACAACAACAGCGAATTCGTCGTCGTCGGGACCGCGTGAGAAGCGTCGCTATCGACGCTCCCAGAGTTCCGGTCAGCGTTCGATATTAGAGCGATTCAGCATGTCGCGCGGACGGCACTCCTCGCCCGAGTATGTGATCCAGGAGCACAGAGTGGAGCATGGCCCACGCTATTTTCTGCGCAGCAGCAAAGCCGGCACACTTGTCATCCAGGACGACAGCTTTAGTCGCGTGCGGCAGCGCCGCCGTCGGCAGCGGCAGCATTCCTCCAGCGAGAACAACATGCACCAGCTCCAACAGGACCAAGCCAGCCATAGCGTCGCGCAGGTCGCGGCGCGCAGACGTCCACAACAACGGGCGGCGACACCACTGGCGGAGACTACATCGGATGAAGAGGCATACACACACAGACAGCCACCTCCAACAAGGCAGTCGCGCTGCCGTCGCACTGATCGAAGCTGCCTCAAGGATGTGCTGTCACAGGGTGAGTCCACAATTCCAACCTTACCTAACCTTTGCCAGCCAACACACACACACACACATACATCGATAGTTAGAGTGTGCCTTATTTTGTGTGATTGTAGAAACTCAGGCAATTGCTTGGCCGGCATTGTCTCAAACCCTTAACACTTACTTACTCGCCTTCTCTCTTCCTTAGAGTTTATCACGATCGATCCGGACAACTGTGTTCATCGAACGGCGCCTGGTGCCACGTGACGATGACGTCATTGGGCCAAGTTCACAGCAAAGCATGTTGGCTTCAATTAAATATTATATGTGTTAAAGCAATGCCAAAAATTAAATTAAATGGAATATAAACAAGATTGTAAATGAGTGAAAAACATAAATGGGATTCTTTCGACTTTAGTATATTAAAGCGAGCTAATTTCAACATATTTTTACACCCTGCACGCATTAAAAATTGGAAAAGAGGGTATACAACTTTTGATCAACTGTTTGTAACAGGCAGAAGGAAGCATCTTCGAACCCATAAGGTATATATATATTATTGATCAAAGACACAAATTTTGAATATAGGTTCTTATGTTCCAGTGTGTATTCTTCACAGCCCTGTTGCCTACGATTATATATGTATATATTTATGTATAATAATGTGTTTGTAGCCAGCCAGTGAGGATCACTTTGGGCTTGTGAATAAGCCTGTGCCTGTGCTCGCCATAAGTACAGAGTGCTCCTGCAGACCTGCTCACATTTGGGTGCAAAAATTTGTAAAGAGAAATTTTCCAATAAGACTAGTATATGAACAGATCGGTTCAGGGTTTATCGTGGCCGAACTCACTCGACTACAGCATTCTTTCTTGCTTAATAGAATTTGAGTCCAAGGAAATTGGTATTTTAATAACAATGTGAACGAGATTGTTTATCGATTTGTATCCATGCAATAAACTAGTTACAGTCAATAATACCAAAAAGAAAATCAGTTAGTAGTGGCTACAAACGTAAATTAGATTGAAAATGAATTGATTTACAGAATGGTACAGAATTAAAGCAATTGTATGAATTTAAAATTAAATCGTTTACTGTAGGCATGTAAGTAAATGCGTGAATGCATATGTCAATTATGTGCATAAGTAGCTGAATGCATGAATAAGCGAAAAACCACGATAATATCAACACATTTAATTATAGTTGACATCGGATACAAAAGACTAGTGGGACAAGAAAGTGTCTCTGCCCAACAGTGTTGGTTGCAGAAAAGACTCTCAAATCACGTAAAAAGTGCAATGTGCTGCTAATGGTATGGACTGATATACTGACTAATTGACAGACCACAGAATGCAATGTAATCGCCATTTCTCAAATTGTAGCTAGTTTCTCACATACATTCATAGTTTACTCCATATTCAAGCACATCGATCTGGCTATTTTTAATGTAATCGCCGAAAAGTATGCAATGCGATCGATCTCATTAATTGCGCAGTGTTTTAACTGATGGCGGATTCCTCAAAACAACAGACTTAACTGTAATCGGACAGATAAGAAAGACCCAACGAACTCTCCAAAGGGCAGGGGGACAAACTGATAGATTGAGCGTGCCAACAGCAGCAGCGGCAGCACCACCATCCCAATCTGTTATTTAGAGTGCGTGCTCAACGCTGGTCAGGCAGCGACGTGTTAACTTGAAGCGGGAAAGATGCTGAAACTGAGGCTGCTGGGACTGGGACTGGGACTGTTGCTGGCAGTTCTGATGTTGTCCCAGTTACAATGCGGCGACGCACGCGTGATTTACTTCAATCAGCTAAACACCAGCGTTGAGGACAGCAACAAGATAAGCACACAGGATGCTGTCGGTAAAAGTATGCTGCTCGAGATTCGAGGCCCTGGTTGCAGGCATGGCTTCATGCGTGATCATCACAATCGCTGTCGCCGGGTGAGTGTGTGCTTCTGTGCGTGAAATGAAAGTGAATGTACAAAATTATAATGAATTCATTTGGTGTTTTTATTATTTTTTTACTTGCAGATTGTGTAGGGGGTACTCAACCTTTGGACTGAGGCGCTTGTCAACTTATCGCCATATCCAAAACTTGCCAACGTTTGGGCAATTAAATATTTATAAATACTACGTCACAAGGCGCACCTATGTACTTAGGTACATATGTGCTTAGCTAGAGTCAAGCGATGTCTGTTATGATGAAATTATTTCACTAACAGTAAATGGCAACGGCAGATGCAGACACCAATGCAGATACTGTTACAGATACAAGTACAGATATAAAATGCGAAATAGCAACAAGATACACAATTACCAAAGATAGAGACGCCAACCATCAGACGCTGACTCAACCGTCTATTTTCATATCGACTCACTTCGCTGCCGTTGAAGTTCACGGTGACTTGGTCACATTTTTTTGAGGGGGGAGGATTAATGAGAGCCATGGGGCCATTCCAGCCGGTCTGTGACGTATTTGGGGCTTTCTGGAAAAGCCATGAGACAATCACACCAGCTGATTACTTTATTGAGCAGTTGGCTTGCGCCTATCGACTCATATTGTTGTGAGAAAAAAAAACGTTTAATGCTTGTTTGAAGCGAATGTTTTGTGCCTAACAAAGGCAATCCCCCCTCTTATCGGATTGGCGCATAGTGGCAACTTTGCTTGGATTTGGTCAAAAAACATACCCCACTGTTTATTAATATACTGATACTGACTTATTCACAAATGCTTCATCAGACGTTATTCGCTGTCATAACTCTAGCAAACTATCATATTAGAAAAATAAATAAAATGATTAACCCATCAGTGAGATAATATTAGTATACAATTTAAATACTCCATGTAATGAATTCTAAAAATTAATTTAATTTAAAAAAAAAATCATTCTAATTTTAAAAGAATATATATAATGTACAAAAGCCAGTAATAGAATCGCAACTTCATTAAAAAAAAACACGTTTTTTGGTGTTGAATATTTTTAGAAATGAACGCATCATGTCTATTTTTAATTAACTGCTTTATCTCTTAAGAAATCCGTCAGAAACATTTCTACTTCTCTCAGTTTTAGAATTTAGTGTCCAAATTACGGTTGTTAGTTCCTTGAAATTGAAGGGGTATCAATGAGAGATAAGCACCTTAAAATATAAATACGTACGGCTCGCTCAAGAAAAAATTATAAATTTTGATTACAATAAAGTTATGCCACAGGTAAATTTTAAATTCATAAACAGTAGATTACTGTGACATCTAAAAATTTCATGCCTACATACAAATACTCAAACTAAGACATAACTACGGAAGAAACTAGTTAAGAATTAATAATTAAGTTGACAGTTTGACACATAGATTGATTCATTGATTTGTAGTGGGTTAAGTCTAAATCGTAATTATCATAATCAAATAAATATCAGAGAGAACCCACCATGCGGTAATGCAAACGAAACCAAAGCAAGACACTCAATTACCCAGATTGCGGGTGTGACATAGAGTAGCGAGGCCTAGATAAGATTCGCGTATACAGGGTGTTTACCATCGGCCTATGCGGGGCAGCTGCGACAGCCACACTCCGAAAAGAACTCAATTTGAATCGTTGAAAATCATCAACAATTTGGCACCAAAGCTAAGTCACCTTATTATTCAGAAATTATACTTCTAAAATGGGAGATTGTGTCTTTTAAAAAACAAGTGCATTTCCAATCTTAATTCATTATTACATTTTTTTTTAAATTATAAAAAAGTTGAATTTCTAGGATATTTTAAAAATGTGTTGAAAGAACTTCAAACATAAGCTTTATTGTTGCTAATATTATTATTCGAATTTTAAGATTTCACATATATATAAGCATTTAAGATAGTTTATAAAATTCGAATAACTTAGTTAAAAGCAATTCTCGATTTTACGGACGTTCGAGCTTATATCCTTCATTCGCTAGTTGAGTGACTGTATAGTGAGCTACTTTACCTCTAAGGCACACAATAGCTATGCTCCAACATACAATCGACAGAGCAAACTACTTTACGATCTTCATATTTTATTTTTTATTTTTTGACTGTTTGGAATTGGATAGGCAGCCTGTATAGTTTATCAATGCAAAGACGCCGCCAATGCTTGATAGGCTGGCAGAGGCAACTTTTTACTTTGAAATTGCTTGCTCAAACCGTATATAATCAGTTAAGTGGAGGCATTTGCGCATATAAGTTAGCTAGCAATAGGACGAGCTGAAGACATCAACTTAACGCTCGATTATACAATTTCACATTGTCACGAAACTGCACAGAAGTACACCGATACAGACCAAAACAATTCCGCACACACACACACACATCGGCGAATATATATTTATTTAGAGACAGAGAGAGATGATGATGCTGCATCGCATCCGACTATTAATTTTATATGCACTGTGTCTGTTCGGACTGGTTGTCATCTGTGCTCCAGCGTCAAGTGAATCGCGACGGGTAATCTTCTTGGCGCCACCCGGCATTTCTCGCGGTCAGATATTGGCCACGCATGGCTTGGAGAAGCCCTGCCAGCAGTGCCACATGCGGGATCATCGTGGTAACTGCCGTCGCATCATATCCTACAGTACAGGTATGCCCTTACACAAATTTATTCTGTTTACAGTTGTGCTTCACTAACGATTCACTTTCCGATTTTGCAGATGGCGTGATTTGCTAACATAAAGCCCGGTTGTAAATTTGCCAAGGCCATCTTCAACTGAATCTCGAACTCTCTCAGAAAAGCTACAAAAAAAACCAAAACAAAAAAAAAAAAAAAAACAGAAAAAAGACAACTCGCGTCATTATTCGTATTTATTAAATTTCAGTGCACTATTTATTACATTAATTTCACACATTTTTTTGTCTTCTATTAATAAATTATGATGGAATTTAACAAGTATTGCATAAATATCTCGTTTGCATTGCGTGTCTTCATTAATTAAAGTTTATAACGGATAAGCGGCAGGGGCTGGAAATACATTGTTAATCCGTATGCATAATTTCTGCTGCTAATCTTGATGTGCATGCTTAAAGCTGAAACCATTTAGTGCAGTGCAACTCAATAATAATCATTATATTCAAATCACGTGTTATGCCCAAAATTCAAATATTGTCAAAATTATAATCAAAAATTTTAAACAAACAAAATCAATAACGAAATGGCAATGGACTCCTTGTTCATATAATATAGTCTCAACAACGGAGCCCACAAAAAAAATAACATATTATTAAACATAAATACACAAATAACTGCAAAATAATTAGCGCATAAGCTGAATGCATTTTGAGAGTCAATGAAACAGTATTATTATTTTGAGCAGCCACACCTTGAGGACCTTGGCAATTAAAAATATTTCTACATTTGTTTAAACTGCAATGCAAAATTATTCTTAACTGCTTTATTTACTGAAAAATATCAAATCAAGCAAGCGAGAAAGAATGCATAACTTGTTACTTCACAAATGTATATTTGACTGGTACAAATTGAAAAAGTTTGTGAACATTTTTGTACGATTGATGATGATGTATTTTGTATGTAGTATTCATTTTATTTTCAAAGCTTGTACGTTTCCAAAATGTATTATTTACTTTGAAAATCCGAAATAATGTTTATCTGAGAAGAATTTACATTTAATTTTTAATGTGCAGCTCGAAATATTTTTATGTTTTTCTACGTTTTCAACAAAATTGATTTATCTGTTTCTTATTTCACGTCTTGCTGTGAGCTCAATATGCTATATCCATGTAGTTTTGTATCTCGATTCAATAACTTAAACCTTATGATATGAGTGATCCAATATATTTGACTTGGATGTGTGCAGTACACACAAGAAGACATATAATCCAAGTTTTGTCAAGATAGCCTTAAAACTAAGCGATTGATGGACTTTATGTACTTTGTATTTGTTTCTCCGCTACTCTATTCAAAATACGCTTGTTAAATATAGACCCAAACCGACGTTTTCGAGCAAGCTTCTATTATTACTATCATTTTATAATTATTTCGTTTATCCGTCATTTGTATAGAATAATATAAAAGATGCGATACGCCGTAGATTCCAAATCAAGGATCCCTGTCAGTAAAAGTTCATTGAAGCCAAATCTGCTAAGGTCAAATCATCTACAGTGCAACAATGATTTTTTGTCTTGATTTCCATGCATTCGATACACTGTGTCGTGCCCCCCTGTTAAATAATAATTGAATGAGTATTAAATATATGCTGGAAAGCACAACAGGCACAGCTAAAATACATTTACAATTACAGGGAAATATACACACTTAAAGGCTAGATAGCAACGGCTGATACAGTTCTTAGTCAACATTCATGTTTAGAAACGTTCCAAGAACTGATTATTTTTACCCAGTTTGCAGATCGTTCTACGTCATATTTTGGTTTCTCGGCGAAGACAATGCAATCTCATGCTTAACAAATTATATTTTCTTCTCACACTACACAAATAGGGTAGTATGAATTTGTAGAAAGTTTATAAAAGAAATAGAACGAATCCATTCTGATTAGCATTAAGCACCATCAACTGCCGAGTCGATTTCGCCAAGTACATGTCGATCTATTTGGCCGTCCGTCTAAATAAATAGACTTTACATTTAGAATCTGAGAGAATAGGAGCGTATATATTTTACTTTAACTCATCAAGTCTCTCGAATACCAATAAAAATCGATTACCGATATTAATCAATGGCACAATTTTACTTTCTAAATACATTTCTATAATGAGTGTAAATATTTTCCAAAGAGTTGAATTCAGAGTCTGGAGACATCTTACTTTAATTTGATTCGTATTTTCGAGTCCAAGATTGTTTTAAATTGTTTCATTATTTTTGCTTTTAAATTATATATAACCGAAATTTCCTCAGTCCCTATTCATTCTCGGTTGCGTGAAACCAATAATCGTCAGAAATCGTCTTATTGGAGATGCGATTTGGTTCACCCTAATTTGCAAAGTCTCTAACACACTTTTGACTATTTAAGGTTTGGGGGGGGGGGGGGGGGGGGGGTCAACTTTTTGGGTTTCTCCTGAACGATTCATCTAATTGCCGACTGAGCTTCGCAGTATATTTTCAGGCGCTACGTCAAAATTTGAAAAATATGCTGGAATAACGCTGGCGGAAACAGCGTCACTGATAAGACACCACAAACTGATCCACTGTGATTATGATGGTTGTGGGGTAATGACAATGACGACATCCACAAATGACACGCAGAACACGCATCGGAGCGGAATGCGTTGAGCGAGTGAATTCCCGAACGCTTTCGTCACACACCAGATTCTGGCTCGTGCGCTCATGGCCATGGCGCGTAAATCATTATATGGGAATTCAATAAATGCCTTCTGCCAGTCGCCAGTCGATCGGACGAACGGAGACTATAAGCGCTTACCATACGTATCTTATCTGCAGTGGAATGCCCTTATCTTATCTGGCAGCGGCGTATTAAATATCGACACCAGTTGAGACGACTACGGCAACAAAATAGCTGATCGCGCACAGTCGTAAAAGACAAGTTCTGCGAAGCAAGCCGCGAACGCAACTCCACGCAAAAATATAAATAAATAACAAAAACAAAAACAACGATACTACACAAGAAACTAACAATCTCCCGCTCTTCGAAAGACATTCAACATCAACGAAATGCAACTGCAACGACTTCTACTGGCCATCGGATGGATCTTAGCGCTGCTGCTGGCACAGGGCAGCCCGGGGGCGGAGGCGCGTCGCCTAATCTTCTACAGTCCAAACAGCAAGACGCTCACTGGCCAGCTGCTCATCTCCAGTCGCATAAAGCGACCCTGTCCGGCTGGCAAAATGCGGGATCATCGCGATCGCTGCCGCCGTGCCGTCATCTTTGTGCGGAACCAGTAAACAGAACCCTCCCGAATCCCTGCGCAGCAATTTCTACTTCTAATTTTAAATTGTTTTTTTTTCCGCTAATTTATTGCCAGATTGGCTGTAGTCATGTAGACATCTTCTTACTAATATGTGTAATTTATTGTAATTTCTAAGCAGTAGCAGTAAGCGTCACAGAACCTAAGTGCATGTTTATATGTATACGTATACTCGACTGTACATATGCATGTACACAAATAAATCAAATTTTCCACGTTAAGCCATAATATACATACATATGTGTTGAATACTTGTGTGGGGAGTAAAGAGTAAATATATATATATTTATTGGTTTATGATCAACCCAGTAGAAACTCAAATGGAAATAAGCGTCTTGTGCATTTATAATTGTTGATAAGAATTTTTGTATGTTCAAATGTGTAAACAAGTTAGAAAATTGCACTGGAAATTTCTCGATTGTGAAAATCGTTGTTTTATTCATCTTGATAGGGCAATTTTCAATATGAATCTCAAATAAATTATAAAAGTAGCGAGGAGAACAGCTTACATGATATTTAAAGTCATATTATGCATTGCTGATTATATCGTAGTAAAAATAAACAAATTATTATAATTGGAATCATAAACTTCGAAAGCTGATTTGACCGATTGTTACTTTGCAAGAGACATAGTTGGATGTTTTTTTTACATATATTTTCTTAAGCCCTCATGACAGGTGAGCTTGCCAAAGATGTTGTAAGAAAAGAGGGAGTGGCAACTTTTTGTTATTAAATCTACCTGCAGCGATAATACAGATACATTTGAATAAAGTCCCATCAAAATAAAAATTTTGGGCATTTGAAAACTTTATTTCTAAGGAAAAAATTACAAGTCAAGGACTGACCAATGATAAAATAAAAGCATCAGCAAACACTTAACTTAGAACAGTATGTAAATAATTGTAATAAAAAAAAAACAAAAAAAAAACGGCTAACACATTCCTAATTTCTCGCTGTGTGAGAAATCACCCCGGCCAGCCTTATGACATAAATTGTTTTACAATATATACGTATAAAATAATAGATTTTTAGTCAAGTTTCGATTGCGCCACCGATTGCGGAGCCCCCTAACATGTCAACTTAATTGCTAGCCGCCTGTCTGCGGTAGTCATGACGTGAACAATTGCAGATGGTGACGTCAGTTTGATGTGTTTTCACTGATTGTCTTCTCAATCCAGTCCATGTAGTTGCTGACTCTTGTGTAAACCCCCGGAAAATCCGAATGGCCACAAAGCAGTCTCCCAAACGAAACAATGCCGGCTAGATAAACATAACGATCCCGCTGTGGGGTAAAAGCCTCAACTGTTACCGGACTGCCCGAGTCACCCGAGCACGAGTCGACATTGATGCCGCCACTGGCGCAAAATTGGCCATTGTTCAGCACATATCCTTGTTCTCTATACTGCTCAACACACGACTGCTGAGGCGTCACATGGAGTATGGCCTTGCGTTTCACGTCGCTTGACCTACTCACTTCCGTCATGCCCCAGCCGGATATGTCAACGGCACTGCCTTCCAGCTGATCGGCGCTCTCGCCACGTGCTAGCGGCAGGCACACTGGCTCCAAATATTTCTGACTGTGCCAATCAACAGGCTGAGAGAGACGCAGCAGCGCAATATCGTGGGTTAGGTTGCCCACATCGAACCCTTCGTGAACAACCTGAAGATTGATGCTTGCCTGAATGTATGGCGGCGCACATTCCCGCTTGCCGTTCCTGTATGTGATGCAATCCGGATTGCTCGTCGTATTCCATTCGCCCAGCCGGGCGCCAGTCAGTACCCGAGAGTTGCCCAAAAAGTGCTTGTGGACGCAATGGGCGGCCGTAAGGAGCCAGCGCTGCGCTATGAAGGCGGCACCACAGTCGTACTGCTTTTCACCATTGAAAACTATTGTATATTCGAGCAGTGTCGTCCAGGGGAATTCGAACAGATCCGTTCGATTGCCGCCATACACCTTCGAGTGGAACGAAGTGCCGCAGTGTGGATGCTTCGGCAGCTCATCGACCGTGCCAATGCGCGCTGACAGCTGGCTTATCGCATAAGGTGTGGTCGGACAACATATCTGCAATGAAATAATTCCACCACACACTTAATTCACGACTCAAAAGCACCGATTCAATTATCTAAACACAAAGAATAGAATAGATTTGATCAGCTTGTTAACATTTATCAACTGCAAAAATAATACTCTCCAGCGAATTTGTAAGTAAACATTTTTTAAATGCAAAAAGAAGTTGTATATATGATTAGGGAAAAGACTCTATATATGTATATATATACATATATATATATACTTTCAATAAATATAAATGGCTTGTGTGACATGTGCTTTGAAGACGATACTTGCACCCTTTCTCCAATGTCGCATGATCTGAAGTCAGGTTATTCACATCAATTTATTTCGTCCTACAATTAATTATGCTTACATTTTACATAAATGTGCTTAACATGATTCGATTACGTACTTTTTAAGCATGTAAAGCGAGTCGGTCGTTTATTTATTCCAATATCAGTAGATGATTTTGGGCTTCACCGTATTTGTATATAGTTGGTTTTGTCCAAGCTATGCTTTTGGCGTGAATCTCACTTAGTACACAACATTCATAGTTGGAATAAACTTACCAAATGTGTGGAATAAACTTACCAAATTGGGTCTCATGCGTGAATAGCACTGGTTTTCGCTTGGCCCATCCAACAGATTTACGTTATAGAAGTCACAGCTCTCGCGTTCGGTGCATTTTCCGTCACCAAATTGGCGCGTTAGGCAGTTGCCAAAGTGGTAGGAAGTGGCGAACTGAACGCCCAGCAGCAACGTCAGCGATATCAACAACAACATGAATGCATTGAACATTATCGATGGGAAAGCGCCTTTTCTATAGTTCAACTTTAATGGCAGCGTGTGCTTCAATTGCGGATAGACAAGCAACTGACTATTCTCAACGCGACTGGGTACTTGAATCAAACTCAAACTCAGACTCAGAATTAAGCTACTCGTAATCGTTCTCGCACTCGTACTCATACTTGTACTCGTACTCAGATGCGGTTACTACCTATAGTACTCACTTACTATCGAGCACTATCAATCCCAACTGAAGTGCGGCTGCAATGACCTTCAAGTGGCTGACTGTGACTTTTTCAGCTCGCTCTCGCATTGATTAGCAGTTGTATTAGCTCAGTTCGCCTAGGAAAACCCCGATCAATGCGGCAGTTGCTGTCTAGTTTCCCCAGAAGCAGCTGTTTCTGGCGTAAACCGAATGCCGCATAGTAATAATTAATTACTTCAATATATCTTATATAAATACTACTACTGCATGCCTACAAACTATCATATATACTATCATATAATAAATAGTATGATAGGTATTATATCTTGAGTGTAGTAAAACACGAGTTTTTATGTAATCACCGTCTCCAATGAGCGATCGTCGTTGGTTTTACCCCCAACTCATCCTCATTGGGTGAACAACTATTTTCGGCATGCCAAAAAAAGTACTCTTGCCGATATAAGAGTGATTTGGTAAGCTGCAGTTGTCAAATAATTTCAGAGCGTTGTCTGTCATTCAACGCAATTATCAATAAATACGTGGCAAGCAGAGAAGTTGCATGCACCTGAATTATCTATGAGAACAATACTCCTACTAAAAGGAACAAGCGTACATCATAATTGCTGATAAAAATTAAGCAATTTTTTGGTACCCACCAGTTTATTTTATTATTGTTGTGGAACAGAAAGAAGATTATTAGTAAGTGCAACAATCTATGTATATTCATACATTTCTAACGTTTCACTGGGTTCTCTCCTACCTGTTCCGGATACTAGTTGAGGTGGGTGTAGAACTGGTTTTTTCTTAACGCCACTTCAAATATTCAACTAACTGAAAAGAGGCACTAAATTTTTGCTACTTAAAAGCTTGGCGCCCATCAAGTATTACTTGTTTTATTTACATATCTACACTCAGAAAAAAACAACACAATTTTATTATTAATAAATAACACATTTATTTTATTTTAGGCTAATAAAAATCAAGTTTGCAATATTTTGATGAAGTTCAATGCTGTTAATAGTGAAATTAACTGAATTCAACTTTACTAACATATTCGAAAGTTGAAAGTTAAATTGTTTGTTGTTAACGGTTGAAGTTCATTTCACTTAGAAAATCGATTAACTCATCTTATTTTATTTTGCTGACTCGGATAAATCTCATTTCACTTCACTTCAGTTTCTTCCGTTTTCAAAGCGTTTGATTTATTGAAACTTACAGGATTGGTAGCAGCTTCTTTTCAGCTGCCAGTTCATATTCCTCTTTTCAGTATGGCGTTTTCATCGTCTTTGTAAATTGCACAAACTATTAAAAATACAAGTTTTAGTTTGGCTTTCAAGAAATATTCATTAACCGCAAGTGTTCGGCGAGCGGCGGGCTCAAAAAATAAATAATAAAAAAATAAAAGTAAAAAAGAGGCGACATGCAGCCAAGAATTTCATAAAGTCAGGCAAAGAACACTCACACAGACACACAATACCAACAAACTGGATGATACGGGGCGAGTGGTTAAGATGTGGGTTGCAGTGTGCAGTGTGCAGTGCGCAGTGTGCTGCTTTCTCAGTTTTGGCCCTGGTCGTTCAACAGGCCCCAAGCTAAATCTACTAAAATGTCACAGAAAAACCGCACGCAACACAAAAGTTTCAACGTTTCCAGCTGCTTTACTTTCTGCTTTCTATTTGGGCTGCAAGCTGCGCTCGATTTCAGTTTTTGTGTGCTAGCTACACTCAAAAAAATTATATGACCCATAATATGCTGAACACATATTAAATGTATTCAAAATACCTGTTTAATTTTTTTTTATAAATATACTCCAGTTTCATGGAACTTTATTCATTTTTAAAATGGGCCACAACTTTGAACGTATTGAAAGAGAACTTTGCTTAAACCTTAAGTGTTAAAATGCTTAAAATTTTTAAAAAATCTGTTCTTTAGTAACGGCCACCTGGGTGCCTGTCTGAGTCGTCTGTTTTCTGAGTGTATATGATGAAAGAAGAACGTGGATGTAGCGGCTAGCGCCAAGCTCCTTTGTATAAATGCAAAATATAAATATATAGATATATATTTAAATATATACATAAACATATATATATATATACGTATATATATGTACAGATTTACATATCATATATATTTTATTCAGGGCTCAAACTGTGCGAGCAATGAAAATCTGATGCGAAGTGAAAGCAACTGTCTGCCTGAACCGTCAGTAGCGGAAAGGGTGCAGATGTGCACTGCAGAAGACAGAGAGATAGAGATAAAGACAGAGGGGATGGCCAGAGAGGGTGGGCATGGATTGGGGAGGGGGTAACTGGGAACTGATCATTGGGCGGGTGCTGGCGACATGTCCGCATACAGGATACGAGCCTTAAAATGCTGCAGCTGCAATCGTACGACAACAACAACAGCAACAACATCTTGCTACAACAAGCCACAATAATAATAGCGACAGTACTCAGTACGCAATAAGATACTACTCAAACGGCAAAACAGCAAGCATTCAATGCTCTGAAATACATTTATGACTATACCAAAAAATTGAATAAAATTGTGCCAATTGCAAATGATTGAGTCATAGACTGATTTAAGCAAAAATAAAAATAAATAAAATCATTAGCAAGCAACGCGAATAGTTTTGCTGGGCACCTGTACTTCTTACCAACTTCGACTTGTGGAAAAGTCATGCTATATGTACACGTTTTTATATATTAAGAGTTAATTTTCTTAATGAATTATTTATTTTTCTCGCTTAATTAATTATTCTGATCATTTAGTATAAGTTTGTACTCCCTCAGCAAAATGTAAGCTAAGATTTTCTTTTATAGTTCCATATCGGAATATCGAAATTGCAAAATTCTGCAACAGAGTTTCAGAAATAACAGCTTTGCTTTGTGTTTGTCAACAAGTTATTTCAGCGCACAACTTCCGGTAATGTAGCAGAGAAGAAGCTTGAACCGACTCTTCGATAGAAATATTCAAATTTGGTTATTCGGGGCAGGGACTAAGCTTGAAATTCTGTTCTGTGCTGCAAAGATGATGACCAGGCTGGGTGTCCCTTTTGGTAACAGGATATAACAACAGGCGGCAGCAATTGCTGGCGCACAAGTTGAAACGGAAGTTTTTGTGCGCCGCCAGCCGCCTGCCGACGGACACAAAGACGTCGACGTCGACGTCGACGTCGTTGACTTTCGCATTGCTTTCCTGTTGCCTGTTTCGTTTTTTATTTTACAGCGCAAAACTTTGTCCACAGTTCGACTTTCATGTGGCTCAAAGCGGGCGTCTCTTTGCTGCGGGCCAAGGTGATGGGTGCGAGCGAGGGGAGCTGGAGTGCAGCCATTGTGTGTGGCTTCATTGACTTCTTGGGAGAGGCCGGGGGAACGGTAAGACACCATCGCAGAAATTGAAGCAGCAGCAGCAACAGCAACAATAGCAGCACTTGGACTCGCACCGACCAGAAGTATCTGTTGCAATGTCACCAACTTACAGTAATAGAGGCAAACTGTTGGCAGGGGGAAACGACGCTGGCAACGATAATGAATAATGTTGCTGGCGATAATGTTGGCGCCTGTTTCGGCTTTGGGACACCGTCAGTGGCATGGGAGCCCGACCCTTCCACGATGCACTTGGGAAAACAACTTGCCAGAAATTGAATTTCCACGAACTAAAATTATATTTTTATGTACTTTTGTATAAATCCAATTTCTGAAAAGCGGAAAAACAATTTCAAATAATAAAAATATACCACACATAAAAAAGCTAATTAATTATTGATTATACAAATATTTTTCGGAGTGTACCCTCAAGCCTAATACAAGTCAGTGGCAGCTGATAAAATGCCGATGGCCGTTGTTGAATTTCGTGCACAATGTTCAGTCTGGCATCGGACTTGGACTTTGCTCTCTTAGCATTGATTCATAGTTATGAATAACTATTCAGAAATGCCGGTCATTCCTTCGCATAGCTGCAGGTCCACTCCACTCCAAGTAGCAGCGACAAAAGTTTGTTTTTAATTGAAAATTCAAGCAGTTCCTGGTGCCAACGGGCAGGTGGAGATTGCGACAAACAAAAAGGGCAGAGGGTTCACAGAGAAACAGGGGGTGCACGAAATGGTGTGCATATGTGTTTGTGTGTGTGTGTGTGTGTGTGTGTGTGTGTGTGTGTGTGTGTGTGTATGGTGGCATACACAAAACGGCTACACGGGCAAAGAAATCATTTTTATCACCGCGGCTACGTAGGAGTGTGAAAAATGAGTAAGGCAAATAAATAAATGTTTCCAATTCACTTAAAAATAAACATGTTATATTTATGCTCGACTACACAAAAGCCAAGAAACGCACACGATAATCCACAAACTCCTGTGTATTCAACACAGCCAAATACATATGTGTACATATGTTTGCACGTCTGTGTGTGTGTGTGTGTGTGCGTACTATTTGGAAACAACATAAAGAAAGTACCACAAAAAAAAAACTAAACAATTTTATCGCACGCTAATCACAAATCGCAAATCGGAAATGCGATTATTTTTGTTCACACACGTACGAGCGCACACATGCACATGCACACACACACACACACGACTTGAGGCAGGGGCTTAGATAAAGGGGGCGGCAATAAGCGCATCAGTTTGTGTGTCACTTCCTGTTCTTTATGAGTAAACATGTTCAGCAATAGAAATACAAGGAATATGCACACCTTTTTCAGTATCCATAATAATAAAAATAATAATAATAATAATAATAATAATAATAATAATAATAATAATAATAATAATGATAATAATAATAATAATAATAATAATAATAATAATAATAATAATAATAATAATAATAATAATAATAATAATATTGAATATCGCTCGTCTATCGCATCTGTAACTTTTATTTGTGAGAAGTGAACACCATTTGAAGCAGGTTTTAACGAAAGTCCGCAACTTAAAAGCGATTTATGAATAATTTATTTTAGTATTAATGGCTCTAACTGTCTCTTTAAGTATCTGCATATTATATAAGGAGATTACAAAGTAACACATATCAAATTTATTGATATGGCAATGGAGACTTGTTCCATATTGCTGCTGGCATTAATAACTGGCCCCCTTTTATTCTGTTCTGTTTCTCTATTTTTACAGCCCGATGTGTACTTATAAAAAAAAAGAAAAGTATAATCGGGATTTATGACGCTGACAGCTTAACGGCCACTTTTAAAAAATTAATCATATTCAAAAACAAAAAGACAATTTTATTACAATGTTAACCCTTTTTTGACATCGCATTTTTTGCTCCAAATGGAAACTTTTGGGTGGTCATGCAACTAATATTTTAAATATGTTCCTCGGGGCTTATTTGGTATACAATCCGATGTATTTCGAAGACCGCCGGGCTCACAACGTTCGTTCAGTCAACTGCAGAGCTAAGAATATGAAATATTTTCTTTAATTCCATGCTCAATCCCTTTAAATCACATATGAATTGGTAAGTTCTTCGTTCTTATCAGCATCACAGCTGTAACTGTGCAGTCCAGTTTTCGCAAGTAGTGTTTTTGAGAACCCTATCGGGCTGCGCCCTTGTCGAGGCCAAGCAAACACACATGAGAGCACACACCGCATTTCAATTGTCAACAATGTACTTTGCCATCCAGTGCCTAATGCGAATGCATCAGCAAGGAGCCAGTCGCTCCTTTATGCCTCCTTTGTGCCCATTCTTCGCTTCTCCCACTGCCGCACTCGCGCCCAATAAATGATGAGGCGGGGGGGCTTCGAACGCAACGCACTTCATGCGCGTATTTTATGTTTGCCCTGTGCATAAAACGCGAATCCCAAAATTGATTTCTCTTCGATTTAAATAGACATGCACCCTGGATCACGCAGCCCACCGCCCCTCCGCCCTCCCTAACCCACTCCACATGGGGCACAAACGGCAATTGTATAGAAAGTAAAAGTGAAACGACTCCAACGACGACAAGAAATAAATACCCCAAATAAACAGTCGAGTGTGTGTGTGTGTGTGTGTGTGTGTGTGTGTGTCGCAAATGTTGTGTTGTTGTTGGATTTGTTTTTCATTGGAAGAAGCAGGTTGGCAGGAGGGATTTGAGACTTTGAGGGTGCTGTTGCTAAGGCTTTGCATTGACATCGTCCAAAAAATTGCCACGAAAAGCAACAAAAAAAAAGTGTGACAGAGCTTATTTAATGACGCCTGCTATTTCACTCCATATGTGGGACACTCGTTACCTTTATACTTATCTTTGAGTGTGTGTGTGTGTGTGTGTGGGTGTCTGTGTGTGTATGTGTGCGGTGCGTGCGTGTGTGTGTAAAAAATAATGAGTCATAAAATTAACTTTCATTTTATGGAACGCCTCCTAGAATAAACTTCGATTATATTTGCCGCACTTTGAGTGCCCAAATCGGCATATCGGCAAATCGGCAATATCTCTTGAATGGGAAAACACAAAACAAGAGGACAAAAAAATTAAATACACACATATATATATATATATATATATATAATATATAGCAAAGTTACAGCTATGGCGAGTTTTGATTGTAATTCAACTAAAAATTCTATAGCAAAAATGCACTCTCCACAACTATAACTTTGTCATGACTGAACCGATTTTGATATCATCTGATCATCATCTTCAAGGCACCAGGTTAAAATGTAGTTGGTACAAATATTTTTGAAAATTGATTAGAACACGGCGTGCTACTTCTCTTGTATCCATAATTGTTTGGCAGGGGTAAGTGACTGATATGTCCGATGTACCAAGATTATTATTAGTCCACTCAAAGAGATGTGATTACTGCTTTGATTTCATACGCAGGATGATACAAATGCTGTTTGCGCTGTTTGTTCTGGCAGTCATTTTGAGGTACAACGGCGCAGATCAGAGGTGAGGTGGGGGTTCACACACACTAGCACCCACACCCACACACACACCAATACCTACACACAATGCTAACGCAACGCTCACGTTTCCGTCTCTAATTGCCCCACACCTACACACACACACACACACACACACACACACATCGATTATCTGTGTAGTTGATGGCTGACTGTCGAGCGACGCGACATTTTTGCCAGATGCTTTTGGCAAATAAACACATCAGGCGATTAACACGCACACACAAAACAGATCGGGATGTGAATTTAATGGATGGGCAGGAGGAGGAAGGCAGGTGAGGGTGAGGTGGAGGGGGCCTGTTTGGCGTTGAGCGGTTGGAGGAGTTGCTATTTAAGTAAAAAGGGACACGTTATGACAACGGCAGCGATGACGACGATTACTTTTGTTTGGTTTGAGGTGCGACAAAATGAAGTGGGTGCATCCAGTTGCTAGAGCCCCTACCAGTTCGCAGCTCCGCTGGAACTTGCGTGTTAACTTTTTCGTAAATACACATTATTATTATTATCATTATTTGTATACACTCTCCAGAGGCTTTTGCAATATTGTCACCAAGCGTGTAACGCATTGAGTAAATAAATATTATTCAAAAACTTTTTCTTTTATTCGTATCAACTCATGGCAAACTCAGCAGTGACATTATGGAAACTAATTTTTCATTGTTACCATCGAATAACGTTATAGAAATGTCAGAAAATGTTATTATCATAGGGTATTCAATCTTTGGCACTGTGTTGAGAACTATGCTATTATTGTGGCAAGCGGGAGTCATTCTTAATGAGCCGCCGCCAAAAACAGCGTGGAAAAGTGTGCAAAGGCGACAATGACAATTGACATGCAACGGAGACTGGGACTGGGACTGAGACCAAAACGGGGACTGGGTCAGGGACTGGGACAGGGACTGGGACAGGGACTGGGAAAGGGACTGGGACTGGGAAAGGGACTGGGAGTGAGACTGTAGCTGAGACTGTCACGCCCCTTGGTGCTCTAAAGCAAGCTATTTATGCGACAAGTCGTTAGGTGTTTGGTTATATTGAGGGGGGGAATGGGATATGGGGTATTAGCTGCGTGCTCTTGTGTCTTGTGGGGAACGAGGCCATAATCAAATTTTATGGCAAACACTTCAGCCAAGAACGACTAGCGCCAAAGGAGTGCCTTTATCTCACTCTCAGTCCCATATACTCTCTCCCACTCGTATTCTTGCTCTCTGCTTCTCTGTTTGTCTCTGTTGTGCATACTTTTGCGGCCCATTGGCTGTTTGACATTGGCTGGAATTTGCAAGTGCATAAAAGCCAATTTGCCGTGCCTGCAAATAGCTGCAAGTGGCAATTTATTAACACAGCGCACACGATTTGTGCATCAATTTCGAAACAATATAATCGCCAGGTGGCGTTACACCTGGAACAGGAATTGGTGCTGGAGCTGCCAACTGGGGCTGGAGCGAGGGCCGAGACTTGACTGGCGCACCTGGCCTAGAATGCCAAACACTGCTGGGCCGGGCCGGGCCCAGCTGGCTTTCTTTTCCTACACTAGCAAAATAATAATATAATCTCAACCCAAAAACGTTGCCTTTCAACAAGCAAGTTGCTGAGGAACTTTCATGTCATCCAAAAAACATATCTCAAATTCAAAAATAAATACAAAAAATAAATTGCTTAGTGTTTTTAAGTTTTAAAATGAAAGTTATTTCAAATTTTAAAAATTGCTCTTATTGAAAATGTGTTGCCTAAAAATAGTAATAAATATTGCTGATTAATGGTAAGCGATTCAACTTTAACGAAATTCCCATCGTAGACTTCGTTTTTTACAACAGAAAAGCACTTCTGATTCCGATTGTGCTTTTGTAAATTCGATGACATTGATGTTTTTCTGAGTGTTGCAAATGCAGTTTTGCTCTCCTCTATGATTATTAAAAACGCTCTCCAGACACGTGAAATGAGCTATGCAACTCAGACGTGGCCCAGCCCGGGTCTCAGTCTGAGCCCGGCTCCAGCCCCAAAGGCAGAGCTGCTGCTGCAAAAAAAAACCTGTTTCACTTTCTTAGTTTCATGGGTACAAACTACTTCCACCCAAGCATATAGAAAGGCGAGAGACGAAGATAGAGAGTAACAGTGAGAGGGCGAAGAGGGGGGAGGGCGTCTATATGAAATAAGCAAAACTAATATTTCAGCGCCATAAATCATAAAATGAAATAGAAATGACTGCAGCCACGACTCTGCCCAGAGGGTGCTGCGGTACGAACAACGGGCTGCAAAAAATAAAATAAAAAGCAAAAAAATGCACAAACATAAATGCTAAAGTGAAGTATTTGAAATAAAATCGTAGAATGGAGTAGAAAAAGTATGGGGCAAGAGGCCCTTATAACTTATGCAGCATAAAGGTGCAACATAAAACAGCTGTATGCTGTCCAAGTGCATACAGTGGCACAGAACAGAGTGCTGTATATATCTATATATATGCTGTATCCAGCTGCGTACAATATCGTATATGGTCTATATAGTCTGAGAATCATACAATATAGGAAGGAATTGAGGGGTCACAAACAAAAATGCTTATGCAAAGCCTGCCTTTAAATTCAGCACGATTTGCATCGAGGGAGGGACTTATCTTATCAGCATGATAATAACTTGGTCTGAGCATGGTATAGTTATTATAGTCTATATATACTATAGTCTATATAGACAGACAGCGTCGACTTTTGATGCTGATCAAGCATATTTATTTTATTATTTTAATTTGGGCGCCTTCATTAGCAGCTGTGAAAAATTCTGAACTTCGTCTGCAAGATGATCCGGATGACCAAAAACAAATTTATTGGTCGACTTGGGTATTAATTTACAGATTCCAATAAAATTGCAGCCCACTGTGCCCGCTGCCTGGACAACTCTAAGTGTAGCAGTTACTATTACCAGTAATCGTTACTGTAACTGTTAGTGTAACTGGCAGCACTGCGCTTCCTGGCACACGTTCTTGTGCTCTTGGCGATTGTTACTATTAGTGGGGTGGGGGTGGTGGGGGTTTGGTTAGGGGTCACTTGTTCATTGTCATAAGTGCCGTTTACATTCAATCTAAACACTCACCGCCCGCCTGGCTGGATTGGACTGCTGGGATCAGGGATTGGTGATCAGGGGTCAAGGGTTGAGCCAAAAACAGGGGGTATTGCTGCTGGATTAGCTCCTCGAACGAACGGATGCGGTGACTAGAGTTCAATCGATTTCTATCTGCCAGAGCATAAATCGTTTTGCCACATGGACCACAGCGATCTGCTGCTCACTGCGACTACACTCAAAGAAATTAGGAAAGTGCTTCAATAATTAAGTAGAATTGTCTGACCAGAACGAATTTTGTGTAGTATAAATCAAATTTTACTTTTTTTACGAATCATCTTTACATCTTTAACAAATATAAAAAAGCCCTATCATGTGTCATAGTCTTTATCTTGACTTTGATTGGAGTACTTTCTATTTTCAAGCCACATATTTCCGAAAAATTGGCAGAAAGATAAAAATATTTGGTAAAATGTTCTTTTTGAGTGTAGTACTCCTGCTACAGCGAGTATTGCTACTGTCGTCCCTCTGGCACTTGCATTTGGTTTTTGGGAGCTGAGGCCGTAGCAACATAAGTATAAATTTCAGCAGCCAGCGGCAATGACTTCTGGACCTGCTGCTCGTACCCGTTTTCCCCATATTCCACAATGCGCCGTGTTTGTATTGTGCCCACGAGCG
The DNA here is from genome assembly GCA_035043845.1 of Drosophila picticornis. Taxonomy (NCBI): domain Eukaryota; kingdom Metazoa; phylum Arthropoda; class Insecta; order Diptera; family Drosophilidae; genus Drosophila; species Drosophila picticornis. The sequence goes on along the minus strand of JAWNMR010000492.1, from coordinate 13,451,755 downwards.
ACTGACAGCGTTATTTACTGCTACTAATTTCGTAGCATGAGCCACACCATGCTGCTGACCCGTACATATGAGCACCGAGCACAGGACACAGAGCACCGGGCTCCGAGTACGCGGGGCATGATTTCACATGGTCGAGATTTGCATATTTTGATGATACATAGCCAAGCGGGAGAGAGCAGGCAGCTGGGAGACTGGGCAGCTGTGTAAGGAGTGGGTGAGTGTTGGGCAGGGGATGGGCGGAGTATTGTTGCCTCCTTGGCACTCGGAAATTTATGCAAAGCCGTAACCAAAAATCGCGCCAAAATTCAAAACGCGCGGTTTTGTGTCTGCATATTTTAATTTCCTCTTTTGTGCCGCTGCCTGGTCGCATCCTGCAACTGCTGCCGTTAACATCCGGCTTCCGAATGACCTGCAGGTAGTGTCAGACCCAGTACTGCCTCTTTGGCGCTGTCCCGCCTCGTTCCGTCCTGACCAGAGACACCTGGACAACGACCGTGAGATGCCTTGTCGAACGATTGTTTGTTGATTCCTTTTCACTTCTGCATTATTTTTCCTACAGTTTTCGTGCCACCAATTTGCTGGCGAATGGCATCAGCGGCACTACATTCTTTCTTCCCTTCCCTCTTAACCGACCACAATTGCGTTCAATGACTCTGTAATAAAATTCAGCAGGCTTTCCATTCAAGTTGTCAAAAATAATAAGTTTTATTTTTCATATTACTTTGCCCAAATGTACAAAAATGCAAACACAAATACAACGTGTTGTTGACATACTTAATTTATATTTTGAGCATTATAACCGATTGCTCAAAGCTTGCTCAAGAAACTGGGTAAATCATCAATATTACTTTAAATTATGGTACAGTGTATCTATTAGTCAAGTACCCCAAGATAAAGCTGCTTTAGATTCTGATTTATAAACTGAAGAAGGTGAGAACCAAAAATTTCCTGATTGACTAGTCGGCTTATGCTATTAATAAACATAATTTGGCGGTGGGCGCATCACGACTTGTCTTCATTTTATTTTTATTTATTTTCAGTGGTTTGTGGTATTTTCAGGCTTATTAATAACCAAACCGTAAACATATCGATCTGAGAAAATAAATATAAGTGCATTAGAGTGTCGACTAGCGCACAGTTATCAGTTTTATGTTTCGTGTTTCGATTTGATTTTGTGGTGTTTTTCCGTTGCGAAATTGGAAATGCAGTATTTTCTTGTTTTTTTGTTGTTTTATTTTGTGTCCATCGCTTTTTGTCTGTTGCCGGCACAACGTTTGTAATCCGATTCCTGGATGGAGGGGGGGAATGGAAGTGAAGAAAGATTGAAATTGCTGAAAAGTAAAGTTTGCGGCAGCAAGCAACGCGTGTATCCGTGTGTGAGTCTGAAACGTCATCATCACAATCAGTCGCATTCGAATCTGTTGAATCAGTATCGGTTGATTCAGTTGAATCAGGCGCTGGCCGCATTCGGGTTTTGTGTTTGTCCATGAAATTGAAAACGGCAGCTGTCGCGGCCTGAAATTAAAAGATGGTTTCAAAATCAATAAGCAACTCGAATTGCAAATTGGCCGATGGACGGCTATCGAACTGCGGTCAATGCCAACGAACCCACAAATATTGGGGCCACAAGACCAGTGCCGAAAACTAAATACCAAAAGCCGACAAATCTGTTAAAGCCCGGGGTGCTAACCCAGGGACCACCGACACAAGACCTTTTACTTGAGCAAAATTATTACTTTTTGCCATCGTTGTTGTTGTTGTTGTTGTCGTGTGCCTATTAATCCCGTCGTGCTTCTGCGGCTTGCCGGCTGCCAGGAGGCAGCAGGATATCCGGCATTTATTTCGTTACAGAAGCAAGCTTTTATGTTTTTTTTTTTCGTGGTGATAAGATGCGTCCAGCTGCTGGTGGCAACATACGGCAGCAAATTCAAATGGGAAATGAAAGAGATTTTTATCGCCTGACGACGACGGCGAGCAAATCATAAACTAGGCCAACACGGAAATCCATTTTATCATCTTATTATATTTATATTTATTTTATATATACACATACACATACTTTTTTGGTTGCCAGAATATGCTGTTTACCGAATAACTAAAAAACAAAGCTAATTCACTGTGCCATAATGACTATTCTGCTGGACGGCGTCAAATGAGATCATTTCTAAACATTTTCTAGTATGCTAAGAAAAATAGTTTTAGCTTTTAATTATGCCAGATTTTGAGCTTAAGGGCCGTCGTAAAACAAATATATAATTAATTAATTTATTTCGAGTTAAGCCTAATATTTGAATCTATTGATGTAATGTAAAGTTTCGAAAGTCCTATCGAGAAACATTTGGCTCTGTTGCTTGGGATAATAATATCATATGTATATGGAACCATACTTACAGTTGTGTTTGGTATTTTTTTAAGCTTTTAACTCGTCAAGTTATAGGCGCCTCATCATCTTGATTATCTTGCAATCTATAGATAATTCAGTTTCGGTTTTAATTGCCTCGTCGCAAATGCGTTGCCAGGCAACGGCATCATTTAATGCACGTCCCAGAAATCCGTACATTTTACAATTTTCCTTCAGCGTTAGAGGTGGCTTATGCATACGATTCAATAATGGAGTACACATGTTAACAATTCGAAGTTGTATATAAACAGCGGCTTGCTTATTATTTTTCATTTCAATCGTTTTTTTCCTCATCACTGCTTGGGTTAGATGCGGTCCAATCAACTTGGATATATCTCGAATTTTCGGTATGACGCAACCATATATCGCAGCACTGCCCAGTGCTTGCAATCCAATGAGAGAGCCATAAATCGTTGTCAAGGATGACTTCTCAAGTCCCTTTTTGTACACACTACAATCAAATAATCGAATAAATACTGTGCAGCTAAAAGGTACTTAAAATAACTCACTTCATAAGTCTGGGACTATACGATTTGTACTGTTTGCGAATTTATTTATAAGCTGACCCATAATTTTGCATGCGTACTCGCGAAGCTCCCAATGAAATTGATTGTTGGATTCTGATAACACGTGTGCGACGTGACAGGTGACCACCGCTGGTATTAAGAGATGTAGCTGCGATGACGAATAATTATGAATACACACTCGCATACACTTATATACCAGCGAATCTCAACTTACAAAGGGTTGCATTTTCAAGTTGGTATTGCACTGCAATACTTCTACCATTTGCATTAGATATGCCAGCAGGCACACATTTTTCCGCACCACATTCAGATTGACTGCATCGGCAATAAACCGACACAACTCTGGTAGAATGTGATAAATTGCTGCATCGTTGCGCAGGTCTTCCAGTGCCTTTTGCCGTGTCGTGTCGCAGCGGCCCGTACATGATTCCGTAATGTATACGAAGAATTGGTGTTGTTCCTTCTTTAGGTGATGCCCCATGACTGACTTAAATTGCACTTCATCGGGTATAAAAAAAATTTCTGATAAATTCCTTTCATCTCTCGTGCTTATCAGCTCTGCAGATTTGTCTGCGTTGTCCGCTTCGTATTTTAAAAATATGTTTTCTAATTTCTTCAGAGCTATTTCTTTAAGTTGATCTGGTTCTATGTCGTTGATGTTATCTTTAAGACTGTCCCCAATTGAGCATAGAAGATGGAAACCGATGTTAAACTTCCTTCTTAAAGTCAAAAGATGTTTTGCCTTTATAATTGTATTTGGTTTGAATTTCCTGTATGTCTTTGTTAAGTTCTTAAGGTCTCTTAATTTTTTCATTTTTGATTTTTCTTTGCATATTAATTGCTTAACTGGCTTTGATTTCTTTTTATTCCTTTTTTCGGTGCAAAGATCTTTACTTTTTGGCAGCTTTGAAGGTTCTTCTATAAATAAGGGAATCTCCGTCTTCCGCTTTGGCTCTTTTGACCCGCCGGAACCCACAAGCGTGTCTTCCATTGTGCGCAGTTGATCGAAACTAGTCTCATTCTTCCTTTCCTTTCCTTCCTTTTGTTGTTCTTGATCAATTGGGGACACTTCTGGTTCGGATTTCTTAAATTTCTTTCTTAAATTCTCAAGTTCGCTTGCTTCTGTAAAATCTCTCAAGTCTTCGTCGTTCAAGAGAAAGTCCTGGTATTGCTTTCGCTTTCGTATTTGGCTCTGGTCTTGCAATGGTTTTGTTTGCTTGTAGCAAGTTTCAAACCTGTCGGCCATTTCGTGTAGAAAACTTAGACCAATTCGTAACCTCTTCGTTGAAGTTTTACGATCTTTTCTTGTTTGCATTCGTGATTCTTGCTCAGTTGAAGACATTTCCATTTCACAGGATTTGAATTTCTTTGCTAAATTTGTGGGATCTCCAGATTTCTCTCCTTTTCTTCCTTTCTTCCTTTTCCTTTTCTCTTTCTTTTGCTTAAGTTCGGTTTGTTTGTTGGCTTCCTCCACGTTCGATAGATACAGAAGAAATTGAAGCTTTTTGGTTAATGTATTTGAAGAATTTTGTGGTTCATTGTCAACAGATATGTCTGTCATATGGTTTTGGTGGGCTGGCTTTTGCTGCCAATCCTTAGGCCGGTCCACCTGTACCATCGAGGGACACACAGCAATTTGATGTTGCTCTAAAGCACAACTAATGTGCTTCTTCTGAACTGTGGACGAACGCGACAATTTTGAATACTTGACGGCCTCTTCTACAATATTGGAGAACTTTTCCTGCACATAGTCTCCGATTTTTCCAACCATATTTTTACTCAGCTTTTGTTTTATGCTTTGCTGGGCGATGGCCTGCAACGATTTTTCTGAAATCGTTGGTTTATAAGTCTCTTTTACCATCTCCCACATTGCAAATGTCCACTTTATATTTCTTTAACTAAGAAACAAGAATACTTATTTATGAAGCACCAAGTACGAATGACTTGTCAAAATTTACAATCAGTTATCGGTTTACTCTAATCACATTTCCCAGCACTGAAAGCTAGCGATGGAAGTTGAGAATATTTCACGTGATAAATCATAAATTATTTTTTTAGTTATAATATAAAATAATATTATTTGGAATATTCCTGCAGAATGTGGATTTTTGAATATTTTTCCAACTTGCCAACATTTTGTTGTAAGCATTAATAGCACTTGTTGCAGAGATGTTTACAAACACGAACAGTTCTGCAGATGCTATTTATTTAAGTTAAAGATGATTGTGCAGATCTGCAAACTGGATTATCTGTAAATCTACTAATATATTTTTGTGAATTTGTTTGCACCTTAGCGAATGCACCAACTTTTCTTGGCCTTAATTAGTTGGTATTTAACAAACAGCTGCTACACATGGAAAAAGGGCATACAAAAAAAAAACACCCTGTGAATGAGATGCAGGGCTTTTATAAAAATTTTATAATATGTTTGCTGGAATTAAGAAATGAAACACCCTGTGAATGAGATGCAGGGTTTTTATAAAAGTTTTAGAATATGTTTGCTCGAATTAAGAACAAATAACAGTTTTAACAGACGATACAACCATACTTACTTTCAGAATAATACGATTTCTAAAAATTCAGTGTAATATTTTTTTGGTTGTAATCTTTCCAGATTCTGATTTCAGCAGCTGCCAATGGCGATGAAAACGTTTATTTCCGATTACACTTATGTGTGGGTTTAAAGTTTAGTAGACTAAAAGTATTGTGTGTTAATTTAATTCGAGTATTTCTCTTTTTTTGCTCTCTACGATGTGTGGGGCGGTTTCCTCAGAGCTGGGCGTTGTGCTGTTCTTGTTTAGTAGGCGTGAGGGAAATTAGTTTTCTTATTGTTTTTCCTTTTTTTTCTTCTTGTTTTTGGTTGATGACCTACTTTTTGGGTATTGTCATTAAAACACTGCTGCCCGCCATTTGCGGTGCCTGAATCTCAAATCTGGGGCAGAGTGAGGAAGTTTTCAGAAATGAGCAGGTAATTCTTATGGCGTTGCCGGTAATTTCCTTGGGGTGTGGGGATTAATGTTCGGGGTGTGAATAAATAAGACATTGTTATTGTAATTATTTGTATATGCTTATACATACATATATATTTATATTTGTTTGCTTTTCGTATATAATTTGGTTCAAACCTTTTTACACATGTATTTAAGTATATAGCACTATATGAATTTAACGAATAACAAACGTAAAGCGATTCTGTTTTATTCTCAAGATTTACAATTCCCATATATGTAAAAACAAATGATTTTTTTTTTTTATTAATTATTAGTCTACTCTCCGAATGTTGTTGTGATTAACTGAAAACGTTTAACATACAAAGCAATTCATCGGTTTTTGTTTTTAGACAACAAATTATATTTCGACATTTAAAGCTTGAAACTTATTCAACGATTCAATTTTGGAAGATAGGCGGTTCTCCAAGATTTTCATATTTGTGTTATTGAAATTTACAAATTTGCTTAAAAAAAATTTGATATTTATATTTTTGCTTTTTTTCATGTTTAACGTACAAATTGCCCAACTATATATTAATTTGCCATATATTAGGTATAGTTGTGCATGCTAGTTTTATACAATCTTTTTTTACTATATTATAATGTATTGTTTTCTTATTTTTTTACTACAGATTAAGCACTTTACCTTACTTATTGATTAGCGCTTGCATCGCAAATTTGTAGGTTGAGAATTGTTCCTCACATGTGAAAATGTTGACAGCGTTTTTTTTCGGGCCTTAGATATTGTTTGATTATTTAAATGTATATCGCAATGATCAAGATCTGCTTGTTAAAGATCTACAAATTGAGAAATGAAAAAGCATGAAACAAGTGTGACTAAATGACCAAAAAACAGTTAGTGCCAATTGACAAGGGCATCAGCAGCAGCAGCAGCAGCAGCAACAGCAGTTGGAGCAGCTAATCACCAGCCAGGTTCACGCAACATATGTGGCCAACAAATATGTATGAACAATGGAATATATGAAACAACGGCAACTAACGGATTTGCTCTCATTAAACAATTTAAGCGAATTCCCCGCTGACAAATTCGCTTGTCTGTAGCCAGAATTATGTTTGTGTATAGTCAAATACAAACAGATGCAATTAAAGCTAAATGAAGCAGAGTGTCCAGACGAAGGACCGTTCAGTTGAGGTGGCTCGCTCGATTGTGGCCATAAACCGCATGCCCCTTGTCCATGCGTCATGTGCAGCAAATATTTGATTTGACAATCAAGAGTAAATAGAACAATTTGGCACTTCGACGCTGATGGCAACGATGGCGACGATGGCGACTGCGACTGCGACTGTGACTGCGATGCAACTGCGTTGCATCATTCGGTTGGTGGCGGTGGTGTCAAATGCTTGTCAGGCATACGGCGACAGCCATTTGCACCATTTGCATTGGCGGTAAAGTGTGAAATGAAAACACAGCGGCAACCGAAACGCGTTACAAAATGTTAATTTGCAGCAGCAGCGACAACCGCCGAAACGTCAGCGGCAACTGCGGCAGAGATACAACGGTAGGTGGCATGTGGCATGTGGCATGTGGCATGTGGCATGTGGCATGCGGCTGTTGCCAAATGGCAGGTGGCAGATAGCTTACACCGCAAGGTTGAGCTTTGCACTGTACTGAAATTAATGCATACAGCCAGATTGATGTCCGATGATGAACATTACGATATCCTGGACACAGTTCGAGAGAAGCCCTTGCTGCAGCCCCCCGTCCAGTGTTGAGGCAGTGCAACAATAAACAAGCCATTCTGAATGTTAGCTTGTTAACAAATCAAATCGATAATTTAAATCATTTTCTAAAATACATCGATGGTTGATGTTGATGTTCACTTGATGTTCATCGCCGCGTGGTCGAGGCAAAAAAATCTCTTAGACTTGACTTAAAGCAGGACAGATTGTTTTAAATAGGTATTCAAATAATGTAATTGACACAGTTACTTTTCAAATATGTTTCGCCATTTTCCCCAGAATGCAAGTACAGCCTTATGCCTTGATAATAATAATAAGTTATTCATAATAATGTGCCGAAAATTGAGTACCCTTACAGGAATGCCAAATAGTGTGAATGAATCCGAATGTCTGACAACAGAAAAGCAGAGTTCATCGTTCTGGTTGTTAATAAACGGTTGCAAAGTTGCTTGCTTCAATCTTAATAATGTGTTACAAAATCATTTATGTTAACTTGCTACATAATGAGGCATCGCACAATTTCAATATACCTTTTGTGTTTTCGTTGAGTTTGCGCTAACAATGACAGTGGCAACCTGTGCTGCTGTCTATTTTTAGCAGCAACTGCAACAGCAACAGCAACGACAACATTTGCAATCAGTCGTTTGCTAATATACGACAACAACAAAAACAACAAGAACAACAATGTCGAGGGCAACCAAGAACCGCTAACACCAACCGAGCAGCAACCAAATGACCAATGAGCCAGCCACAACTCCGCACATACCGCTGAAGAGAGTCAGAGAAACACATGCACATCACAAACACACACGCACACACACGCACACACACACACACACACACACAGAAACACACATACAGGCATACATCGTGGACTCATTTGGTATGCTGTCAGTGGGGAGTTTGTCGCATGCTGTTGCTGCTGTTGGTTGTGCTGCCGTCTCTGGTCAATGTTGATGCTGATAAGTAGCAAAACATGAGGTCGCCTGTAATTATGCGAGTGTTGCAAGTTAATTGCAATTGTGTGCAACTGACGGTAGCGAGATTAATTAAATTCATCCATGCACGGGCACATCGCAACCAGGGCAGGCAGCACAGCAGCACAACTATATGGTAGATTGGTGTGCCTGTGTGTGTGTGTCTGTGTGTGTGTGTGTCTGTGTGTGTGTAAATATACCGTCACTCAATGACTGGAGAGTCAATCTGTTTATTTGCCTATGCAGTACACCCAGACACAAACGCACACACACACACACACACACACACGCGCGCATGTTAATGTTTACTAATTTCATGCATGTCGGTTTTTTTTATTGCTTTTTTAATTTTGTTATTTTTTTTTTCTTTTTTGGACAAGCCATTACTGAGTGCAGGCGCTGCCTCTCACATTGCAGCCCGCCAGCTGGTCAGGCAGCGAGCCAGCGAGCCAGCGAGCCTGTGTGTAATGTATCGTGCTTTTGTATTAGTTAAGTGATTTATTGCAGTAAAATTGTCATTATTAAAAGTTAATGATGTCATAATTAAGTATGTCGCTGCTGCTGTGCTTTGCATTTTATTGTAATATGATTTAGATGCTGACCACGACACTGTCCGCTTGAGGGGCGTGTCACACCCATAGTCGCATTTGAACAATTTAACCAGAAAATTTATGAACTGCACCGAAATATGTTAAATTCAATTCAACTCAATTTACATAATTTAATTAATATTTGCATTGTATGCAGATCGTCGAGAAGGGCTGGGTAAAAGGCAGGAGCCAAGTGACAATTGGATAAAGGACTTCAATAGACACGCTGAGAGCTTAAGCTGCAACGGAAACGTGCAGGACACAAGATGTGTGTGTGTGTGTGTTTTTACAGACACACATTTATGGAAATAAGCCTCTTGTACAAGTTTACGTAAACACGTTTTCACATACATTTGTATGTTTGTATTATATTTTTTGGTAGTTACTTTGTAACCAGACTGGCTTTAATTGCAGCAGAAAGACAACAGTTGAGCAATACAAGATTCCTAAAAACGCATGTTTATTTTCAAAAGGAAAGCTTTTAATCATATTATTCAACATTTTGCTTAATAAGCCAAAGCAAATCAACGTTCTCCTCAGAAAGAAAGTAATCAAGTCATTATGTCTGTATTAAAAATCTTTACATTACACTAATCTGACTGGTAGAACAGCAGGTATATTAATTTCTCTGTAATCTAGAGTCTATCCAGATTACAGAGAAATTCATATACCATAAACAATTTTAAGTCGTTTGCGTAAACAAAATAATTTCATAAATTAACGTTTATCTGCGAGCCTTGAGTAGCAACAAAATTCACTTGTTGTTTGCCGTTAAATTAAACAGATTGGAGCCTACTGAAACTGATACACATTCTCAAAAACATTCTTAAAGATTTAATGCTTTGCATACATAAAGCGTTGTATTCAAATGTTACTAAATTAATCAGCTCAAATACCCAACTCAATTAACCAAAGTCTGCCTCTACACATATAAATTGCTGGTGCCTTGATTTTTAGCTTGCATTCCAACATCATTAAGATGATGATAAAAAGGAAGTGGATCTGATTACAGGGTATCCCAAATCGAGTGTTTTCACTACAAATACTGACACGTTAAAGTGTCGCCTGCTGCAAGCAGTATCAAAGGACGCCAACTATTGTGTGCCATTTGAATAAACGTAAAAAGTAAATGTAATAAATGTGCACGAATTTGTCATGTTTGTCGAATTGGCCTTAACGGGTGTCATCTGCCTTGATCGATGGACAACTGTTATCATTTGCCGGGACCCCGCCTTCGGCACGCCTGAATATAGCATGATACGATAACCTCGCCTGAATATTAAAAGTAACGCAAGTCAAAACGAAATACGCAAATGCCGAATTTGAAATAGTAAAAGTTCGCATATTTCTGTTTGGAGGCGATGCAGAGGTGTAAGTTGCGCCACACTACAATGAATAATATTTTTTGAACAATTTTTTCTGTTCCTTTTTTTTCCTGTGTCAAACGGTGTTCATCAAGCGGCGCATACTTCTCGGTTATATCTCCACTGAGAAAAATATATGGCTTCTATGAAAACGTTTTAAAAGTACAAATGTTTCACTACCAAATCGTTAATTTCAATGGAACGTTTCTAATTTGAGGCATTTTCTTCTTTCTTTTTTTGTACATTTAAATATTAGAACTAAAATTAATTATTTCATTTAAAATAAAAAGTAGTGCTTTGGATTTCTCGAGTTTTTTTTTATCGAATATTTTTTTGAATGTAGGCACATAGTTCATTTATTGTGCTGCACTAAATTTGTGCCATAAATGCAATATTCGACGCTTAGTTTAGTTTTGCTGTGCAAATAAATAACAAATAACTGAAGAGGCACACAGAACACATTCCCCGCCATTGGATAAAGTGTCAAGTCAACAATGTCAATTGCTGGGGATGGGAATGGTCAGTCAGTTGAGTGGTATTTAGGCTGCAAAACCCGACAGTGCCACGTGTACAGTTGCCGCAAATCAGTTGTACACGCCGCTTGTCCGTTAGTATTTCAGGCCGTAAAGTATTTGGTCAGCTGCTGCTGACATTTGATTGATTGGAAGTCAGCCAACACGGCTATTTGCTGGTATTAAACAGATTGCTGCTGTCGATCAGGGTGTAAAAATAATGTAGATGCAATTTGCATGCTGGGGGATACGTTAATTCTATTTAAAATGTATTAATTTGAGTCGTTATTTTTTAAAGTCAAATCCCTTGCGTTGCGTTGAAGTGCTGCCAACTATGCACAAAGGCTTGGCCAACCAAAAGAAAAATATATTAAACTAAAAATAAGTGAAAAATATAATTTAAAAAAGGTCAGCCTGCGATATGAACGCAAATATTTATAGAAATTATTATGTGATTTGGCGAAAGTAGCCCTTCCCTTAGCCCCCACCGATGATAATAAAAACTTGTTTTGGTTTGGAGGCTATTTTTCAAACCATATCCCCAGCGTCGCGTCGCTACGTAATAATTTCCCTTTTGGTCATAAAAGTTTATATTTCAGACTGCACTATTTAAACGTGATTTTAAATAACCACAACAGATTTTGTGGTTTCATGTTGCATTTTATATTCGATAAGCGGGACGACCAGGATGCAAGGGAACATGAGGCCGCAGCGCTGACAAGGACAGTATCAGCTCAGTGATAAGGTGAGGGGTTGGGGGTGGAGCATGTAGCATGAGCGGAGGAGAGTTGATGTTGCTGCTGTGGTCAAATTCATTTTAAATGCGAAATGCACGCGTCTGCGGCATATGCACACAAATATTAAACATTGTATTGAATTAAATTTGTTGCAAATACAATTTTAAAATATTCTACAAACACCTAAAACGCTCAACTAGTTGGCGAAACTGTTTGGTTTGGCTTGGATCCGATTTTGTGAACAGTTAGAGACTAGTTGAGGCAAAAAGTCTCTTGAAGGAATTCCAGTTGTATTATGTTCTACTCGATATGACATCTGTAAGGGTTTCAAATTTTCAGCACTCGAATTGATCTTTATTTATTAATTTAATTTAATAAAAATTATAAAATTGCTTCTTGATTTATTGTGAAACTGGAAATTCTTGACTTTCATTTTAGCAACATTTTTTTTTTTTTTTTTATTGTGCTTGCCAGTAACTTAAGAAATAGCTGCTGATAATTAAAAAAAAAACTAAAAAGAAGAGATTTTAGCTTAATTTCTAAAGGACCGGAAATGAAAGCTATTATTAAATATTAACGTTATTACTTTATTATCTTATGCAATGCTTTGGTTCCGGATCAAAACTTTTAGATGCACAGCTGGCTACGCTTTCTTTTTCATTTGAGTAAGTAATCAAGTTAATTCGATTGACTCCATACAAATTGTAATTGGTACGTATATGAGTATGCTAAACATATACATATGTATGTGTGTATACAGCTACGTATATGTATATATATGTTTATAAATACAGTATATAGCACGGGTGGGTCTTGCATAATGCGTTTACTATATAAGTAACATTCACTAGTTGACATATCTTCCGCTGTCGATATTTAGTCGTAGGTTTTAACTAATGCTACATTTAAATATTTAACTATTTGTTTTTATCTTATTATTGTTACGACAATCTCACTGTGTCACGTATATTACACTATACGTTTCGCTTCTTTTTTTCTTTTTATTTTTTGATTAATATTACTATTTGTCGTTATCTTACATACACATTATGCATACGCCATGTTATAAATTTTTAAGAACTACGCAAAAAAAAAAAAAAAACCTCTACATTTACACAGGCTTTTTAGGCTTTTAAAAAAAAGATATTCACATTAACTTCTAATTAATATTTAGAGGGCTCTTCTTTATATATTAGTGTGTATATTGTATGTACTATATATGTATGTATTGTTTTTTAAATGCCATTTGGCCATGCTGTGCCGTGTTTTTTTTTTTTTTTTCATTTCTTCTCTTTGCTCTCTAACTGTCATTGTCTTTGTCTCGTCTTGCTGTGACTCTGTCGCTCTTTTTCTATATAACATTATATATGTTTAGTGGAAGCTCCTGTTGCACGCCACACGCCACACGCTACTTACGTCTTACGTCTTAAGTTTTATACGGCTCGTTCTGGCATCGACTTCTAGTTTTGTTTCCAACTCGTTGCTGCATGTGTGGGAATAAAACGAGAGAACATTGAGTCAAGTGTCGTTAGGCTCATCAAATCGATATGATCTATATCGATGATCTGTCTGGGAGCACGCAAATAATCGATTTCTGTACATACAAATATCGATATTTGAATCGCAATCGTTTATTTTACTTGACGCTACTACTTAAAAACAAGCAATTAAGTGGCTGATTGTGATTCGCCTGGTTTTTACTAACCTTTGTAGTACACCTCGCGGTACATGGTGGGGCAAGCAGCCTTGCCGTTCATTTTAGTTGTCTTGAAGTCAATGTTGGTGCGAATGGGTCGATGCAGCAGCGGCTGTGGTGGACGATAGTTGTTGCCCAGGGGAGCCTTTGGATGGTCGGGACTGCCCTGCATAAGGCGTCGCAGTGCGTGCAACTGAAAACAACAAAATAGACACAGATGAAAAATGTAATGTATTTTCTGAAATGAAAACAGCCATCCTAATGCTACTTTATGTCTCTTATGTTTCTTCAAATACGGCATGCCTCACCAGGTACATTTGGAGCTCAACTACGCAAACTGCAATCAAAAGCGCTTTTCCCAATTGGAGTTCACATACCCATTTGAAATGGAAACAGAATCTGAGCAGGGTGTTCATGAATACTGCCTATTATTTTGTTAAATTTCAAGTGCTTGTCTAAGACCGCCATACAGGGTATATCGCAATCAGTCAAGCAGCCTCAACTGGGCGGGTGCATGATTCAAAGATACGCGCAATGTAAAAATGTAATAAAAAGTAAGTCAACAACTTCCACACTCAGAGGGGGGTACGGAGAAATTAGGTGCAGGGGCAGACATAAAGGAGAATCTTAACAATAATCGGAATGGGGGAAACGTCGAGAGAGACGAGTCAATACCACTTAATCTACACAATCTGTTTATCAATTGACTTCCGTCAAAAGCGGTTTCAATGACGTGACGGTTGAAGCAGGCAGCGCCTACCCACAGTTTCTGCTTCTCGTCCTTGCGTCTGTTCGTCCTGGCGTTGTCCGTTCAAGTGGAAATTAAGTTATGTGTGGAGCCCACCCAGCTGGAAGCGTGTCGAGGGAGTTAACTAAAAGAGTGCAAAGTGTCGACCCAAAGTGGGTAGACAGCATTGAGTAGCTGTTGGCCCGCAGCACACATACAGATACACATACATACACACATACATACATACATACATACATACAAAGCGGGTATACCAGACTGCATTTGTATAAACGTGGTGTAAGCTATAGTTGTAAGTTCCTTCTCAGAAGTGCTTTCCGCTACATTCATTTTCCAGCAAGAAATAGTTGCAAAATCATTAATGTCGCCAATTCCCATTTGCAAACGAACAAACTGCGGATTAATTGCAGTAATTTAAGCAATTTAAGCGAGTTACTGGCTTTTCGTAAAAGTACAGCCAAATTGCAAAATTTATCATTAATTTGAATCTGAGCCGCGTTTCATACGTTCAAATCAAATAATGAAAAAGATTTCTTGGGTGTTTAGCTCGCTCTTTCGGCGACCAGCCGTACGCGATGGCAGCTGAATTAGTAATTAATTGATTAGTTAAGTTCAACTTGACTTGAATGCATCCTTCAGCATGCAAAATTCAACTGGATATTTGCTTGAACCATTTATAAGACTGTTGCAACAACATAACAAAGAACAAATTTCAGTCATAAACCTTTGATTAAGTTCCACTTTGGTGCCTAGAAATATTTGCGACACCAATAAAGGGCTAACAAAATATATGGTATCAAAATAGCAACTTTCGCTATTCCCCTGCAATCGGTTGTCCCCTGACTCGATTATTCAACATTCAATCAATCTGTCAGTCAATCAGTTTTATCTGTGTATATGTGTTGATGTGTTTATGTGTGTGCCGATGTATACAGATGCAACTGTCGCTAATGTGGCAAATAAAGCTAGAGGCAATTACTCAATTACCGCGTCCAAGAGAAAATGTTAAAACGTTAATTGCAATTTCAGTTTCGTATACAACCTATCTCTCTCTCTCTCTCTCTCTTTCTCTCTCTCTCCCTCTCTCTGTTTCGATAGCTATTTTTTTCGCAGCGCATCGCACATTTGGTAGTGTTACTTTAATTTGGTAAATTATGTTTTGTTCGCAAGGTGCAGTCGCGTAGCCGTGCAGCACTAAATTACATTGCTGTTGCAGTGTCTGGCAATTCCTTCTCCACATCCTCACTCCTTCAGCTATCTTCATTCCTGATTCGCGGACGCTGCTGCTGCTGCTTCTGCTGTCTGGGAGCTGCCGGGCTGCCACAAGTTGTAACCATGGGCTCTCATGGGTGCCATTGCGCTTGTTGAAGTTTTTATGAGTCTGACTGGGCTGCTGGCGGTTCTGTTCTGTTCTGTTCTGTGCTGTTCTGTGCTGTTCTGTGCTGTTCTGTGCTGTTCCGTGCTGCACTGCTCTGCTCAGTTCAGTTCTTGTTGCACCTTCCTCCACCCTTTTGACTCCTGCTGCCGTTTGTAGATGCACCCGACACTCACCGTTTACTTTGTTTACACGTACGCCACCGGCTTTATTTTAGACCCAGTCATCCCCACACAGGGCCCCCTCTTGCTTGATGGCCGTGCATGTTGGCGTCTTTATTACAGCGCTGCACTTAATAAACATTTGCGTTACATTTTGTATGCTGTCCTTTTTGTTTGCTCACAGAAACAGGCAAGCAAAAAAGTGGTCATCGCTTTATTTCATTTATGGTTGCTGCCACTTTGTTGCTGTTGTTTCTGTTGTTATTGTCAGTCTTATGGCTCGAGAGGATACTTAATTTAAAACTTAAATGAAATTAGCTAATAAAACAAACAACATCAGACCAGACCCGACCTACTCACTAATTAGCAAACATTATGTAGCCAGCTCTTAAATTGGTTACTCGAGGGACAACCAAAGAAAGGGGGACACTTCTGAATTTGAGAAATTAAAATGAACTATGTTTTAAATTGCAAGCATCTGCAATTCTTCCAACATCTAAGTGTGTGTGCTTCTCTACGTACTAGTCTTGAAACTTGATATACATAAAGGACTCATGATTTCTTATATGATTTATTTCGACCCATAACTGTTAAAATTTAAAGATTATTTTCTTTGCTTACTTACCTGTTGCTTTGTTATATAGATGGGCTTATTGAGAACCACCCAGGTGACGGTCTCGTGGCAGGCCGGAGCCGTTGTCGAGCCATCGTATGTCATGTAGTGATCCGTATCTGGCATTAGTCCGCGTATGGAGAGTCGCTTCACGAACACCTCATCGCCTCCATAACGAATGCGGTCCAGCTGATCAGTGAGCATCCTCAGTTCCGGATTGGAGAGATCGCCCAGCTAAAAAATAATTAAATTCTGGCTGCTGCTGCTTGTATTAAGGCTTATGAGAATCTTACCTGTAATAATATGGAGACTCCAACAATGCCCTGAGCACGGTTCAGAGCGTCTGAGAAATTTGCATATAGCTGTGAATTATAGCCGAATATTTGTATCTGCGAGAAAGAAGCAGAGATAAAGACAGTGATAGAGATAGAAAGAGAGAGAGAGAGGGGGAGAGAGAGAGAGAGAGAGCGAGGACATGAGTAAGTAAGGCTTATGAGAAACCTGCATGTAGATGCATCTATGTATGTGTAAATGGCTTAGTGAGATGGGATCCTATACACAAGTTACTCTGTATTCTATTTGCTTTTGTGGCCAACTTTATTGTTGCTCAATTTAAGCCGAAATGCATACAAAGAGCCGACAACGTGTACGCTTTGTTTGCACAGCAGGCAAGGCAGCCACCCTTTGTTTCCAGCCAGAACAGGACCAAGTACTTGTAAAGTGGGAGCAGGTGGGTCGCAAAAGTGACAACAGCAGTTGGATGAGAGGTGAAAACTCGCCTTGTTTCACATAAATTGCAACAAAATAATCGCAACAATAAACAAAATGCAGACAAATACGATTGCACGCTGCACACACAGATACACACACACACACCAACCCAACACCAGATCTGGCGCCTGAAAAAAACAAATATCATTCTTGGCCCACATTGAGAGGAAGTGGACGTGTTGACCAACTATTTAAGAGAGGGTAACGCACACTCCACACTTGAGATCGAAACTGGGTTTTGCATTTTTGCCAAAACTGGTGACTGAAAAATGATTCGAATATTTTCCAAACTGTCTTCAGAACGTGTTCATTTGCATAGCATAGGTATTTTCAGTGTGTATTGTCAGAAAATCTGTATTTTCTGATATGGCATTTTTATACCTATTATGGATGTTTGACGATAATAAAAAGAATCTATTAAGCATATACAATTCGAGATTTCCCGACTAGAAAATACACTGCGCCGACTTCAACTCCATATCACATTTGGTACTGAATATTACATCCCAAAAATGTGATTGAATTTAGTGGAATGGGCATGACTTGTAGATGGCCTACACCAAGTCGAATATCTACACTGAGTGCAAAGCTAAATCGGTTTCTCTTAACAGACTTGAGTTCAACCTACCCACTTTGGTTACGAGAATGTCAAACAGTATTAAAAAAATAATGCATTAGTTGTTGGAAGTATATGCTTCATTTTTTAATGTGTGCCCGCCCAGAAAGGCAAATAGAAATGAAATGAAATTAAAATTTCTAAACTTGTTGTGTGCTGAGCTCCCACAAAGAAGCGCATGCAAATAGAGAAGACGACGCAGCAACCGTAAATGCAAATTAAATTTTGACGAGCAAATTGCAAAACAAATTGTCTGAGTATGAGAATAGAGCACAGAATTTTGGTGCTTGCAAATTGCCAGTGCCAGTGTAAGTTTTGAAATGAATTATTTATCCAATTCACACATTCCCAGCCTGGATTGCGATTGAAGGCATTTAAAGCTCACAGCAATTTGCTACACAAAACTCTTATTCTGATTTTCATCGAGATAGGAGAAACATCGCCGCAATTTTGCTTCTTTTTTTCAATAAAATAAAACGTTTCTATGCTGTGCTTCAGATAGTTTAACACAAGTAAATGGAAGCTTTAAGAAGAAGAGAGTTATGTTTTTGATAGTGCTAGTCAAATTGAAACATTAAGCATCCCACAACATTACTCGGGTGCTTCGCTGTCCCTGCTCCAGAAGCATTGTGTGCGTAAAAAATTATGCAATATTTACCACAAACTCAAATGTTATATTTTCGTTTCATTAAACAGCAAAGCGTGCGGCAGTGGCAAATAAACACGGATAGCAGTGGCAAGTACCAGCAAATAGCTGGACAAGAGGATATTCCAACCAATCCTCCCCCTAAACCCTAACCCCTAACCCCTAACCGGCGGTCATGAGGACCAGTCTCACTTCGAATCCCAGTTTGTTTACCAGTTTGTTTGTGAACAGAAGGCCATACACACAGCAGGCTTTCGGCATGCTTCTTACCGCACCGCACACTTGCACACACACACAAATAAACATACATAAATACTCATACACGCACACAGTTACAGGCAAACACACAATCAGTTACACAGAGACAGAGGCAGGCGCAGAGAAAAGGCAACTTAATCAGATCAATTACACATGTTTTCACTGCATGGATTGCAGGCTTGGTCTGGTGTAGTCTGGTCTGCTTTGGTCTGATTTGTTTTTGTCTACTTTATTCTGGCCTAGCCTGCCCTGGCCTGTCCGAAGCAATGGCCAATAACCAGAGCAGCGGATCCAGCTGCAAGCTGTGCCTTGGCTTAGGCCAATCGGTTGCTACCCTGGACCATCTCAAAAACAGTGGTTGCCAACTCCGAATTCAAAATGAAATCAAATATTCTAAAGAGCTTCTCAGTATGCACATAAATGTATTAATATTATGTAATGTGCATATGCAATTTGGGAAAATAATTGAGACTAATTTTGAATTATATCGTTAATCACCTACTTAACTTTTATAGAACTTACAATTCATCAGCGACAAGTGTCACAAACAATAAGTTTCAGGTTGATACAATTGAAAATAATAATTGAAAAAAAGAATTATAGAAATCTTCAAAAAAAATAGTTTCCTTTTTGGCTTATTCAAATTATTTAATTCACAAAAGAGAAAGTATTTAAAATGTATAATATTGAAAAAACTAAAGTGAATTTGTCAGCTTCTCATGAGTGAATAAGTATTTAAACTTTCAGCGAGTCTGCCCGCAACCACTGTATATAACCCGGCAATGCTAAACCATCCTTTGGGGGGTTGGTTGGTTATTTAAGCCGGTTTTAGCTTGGCTTTCGTGTTGCGTTGACCGGACACGCTCTTGGTATGCAAGACGGGTCGGTTGGACTAGGCATGAAAACATGGCCTCATGTCAACACTTTGCCAACTAGCCATGAAACCAGCCCCTATCCCCTCTCTCCCTCTCTCTCTCTATGTGTGTGTTGCTGTGTGTTAGCGTTAGAGGCTTGTCAGTCAGTTTTCTAGACAAATGAAGCAAATTAGCCTAACAACGCACATGGGGACATTGTGTCCCCAACACATACACAAATTCAGTCAGTGCAGTGCTAGACTTGTCAGATGCCACCGGACATAGTCTGTGCGTGTGTGCGTGTGTGTGTGTGTGTGTGTGTGTGTGTGTATGGGAAAATATGTGCGCTGAAGTACTGATGGCGCAAGCACTTGCTGCTAATTATGCGCTTCACAAACAGGAAGCACAATTGCGAGCAATAACAGCAACATCAAGAGTTAAGGCAGCAGCAAAATGGCAAATGTTCCTTTTTGCTGTCGTTTTAAAATGCGCTCATATGAAAAGATGAGCAGCTTAGAGATCTTAAATTGCCTGGCTGGCATTTTTAATGGACGTGTTGACTTCCCTTATGGGATAATTAAAGTGCTGCTGCTTAAAGTGTCACTCAATGTGGTCAACTTGTCCAGAGTATTCATCAAGTTGGCCACATGGCTTCTATGAATCCCAGCTATTTCAATAAATATATTGATTTATTTCTTGTATTTACGATTCAATGTAATAATTGTAAGGCTCCCAAGCTTGAACAGAACGCATGAATTTATGCACATAACTACAAAAACATTGATGCATCATGAAGGTCAATTTTCCAATCAAATTCTCATGCCAATGCGCTTGGAAAATGCTTAATTTTAGACCCTATGCAAAACTTATTAAAGCCAATGAAAATTGCGTTGAACAACCACTTTAAATTTGGTCGGCAAATCAAACATAAATTTACAACACGACCTCATTACCAGCAAATATTTAGCATGCCAGTGTGTGTGTGTGTGTGTGTGTGTGTATGTTGAAGTGGAGAGCACAGATACAGATACATTTGGATATTTAAGTACCTCATGGTTAGCGCGTAAATTAATAGCTAAGCCGTCGGTCACGTCGGTCGTTTTGGGCTGCGAACGTTGCCACGTTGCAAAAGGATGAAGCTGCAGATGGATGGAGACCGCAGCAAAGGGTGAGCGAGAGGGAAAGGGGGATGCGAACGTGAACATTGAGTCCATTAAGTAGCAGGCAAGAGTAAACGCCTAAACGACTAAAACGGGAAAACAGTAGACTGTAGATGGCTCAGAAGGCAAAGAGCAAATGAGGCAATGAGGCAGGGAGGCAAAGAGGCAAGCAAGCACAGGATGCACGGTGAAGAGGTGCCTCGAGTGTGTCAAGTGATTAAATTTTAGCCACAAGACAAGTGCTAAATTACCGCAACGAACACAAATAAACCAAATCAAATAACAAACAAAAACAACCAACTTGTTTGCATAATGCCAAACGCGAAATAGAAATAGAAACAACTCCTGGCGACTCCCACGACAGGTGGGCAGGCTGTGGTATCAATTGACAACGGCGCACCAACTGAATAGCCGGACATGTCCGCTGTAATCTTGTGCGGATTTTCGTTGGATTAATTAAAATTGCCAATTACGAATTCATTAAGACAGCTAGCAATTTGGCCATGCTCGCAAAATAGCTGATTGTCCCAATCGACACATGATTAATTCGTGGAAGCGACTAGAAACAGTTGGACAAAAGCAGTTAAAGCTTGTACGCACCACTTGAAGTGGACAATGACTCGAATTAAGTTCAGCCCAATGTTCCATTACGTAATATTTTATATGTATGTATAATGTAAGTTTTCAAATCGATAATTAAAATATTACCATTAATAATTAAATTGGTATACAATTGGTATTTGTTCGGTTCTGTCTTACTCAAAAACTTTGATTTTGCTGCTTTGTATTTGTTTTGGTTATGCAACGAAGAAGGTATATGTATACACCACATACAATCCTTTTACCGATTTATAATCCCATTTACTGAATGACACATGATATGCATTTGCATGTTGAAGACTATCTAATTTAATGATGTCATTTCGTTGATTTATATGCAGATTTAAGAGCTGAACTGACTAATAATTCAAATTAATAAATGTTTCACAAGAAATTAAGTATTCGACAGATCGTTTTTCACATTGATTTATATAAAAATATTAATTCAAATATTCGCTAAATATTAATTCCTTGATAATTGATAACTTATTAAGTAAAACAAATTAACAGAAATTGTGAATTTAGTATGCAAAACACGAAAGTAAGCTGAGAACTAGAATGGATCAAGGGGTATCTTCACATCGGGCACTGTTATTAGCTTACACACAGATATGTAGCTTTTTTTTATTGCCTCCCTTCAATTTGGTGAATATTCACAACAAGTTGGGCAAACTATTCCATTGTACCGAATTGTAATATGAGTTAATTACCATTGGCGTTTACTAATTAGACAAATAAGCTGCATATGCAGCGACTTACAAATTGGCAACAGCTGCACATTATGGCCACAAGAGCTTGACCGGGCCAGCTTGTGAAAATACACAAGAAGCAGAAGCAGCAGAAGAAGAAGAAGCAAAGAATAAGGAGCAGGGCGACAATGACTGAGAGAAATTTGCTGCCATTTGTTGACATGCCGGCATGGAACTCTTCGCATCACACTGGTCCTGGCAGCCATTGTCTGTTATGGGCTGGGCAGTAAAATCAATGATGATCATTTAACACAAAGGGAAGCAAAGCAGAGCAGCTAAGAGGACAATCAGTGCCAGCTGCTTGAACACATGTCTGAGAGCTGGATCTGAATCTGAATCTGAATCTGCAAATGGCTCGTCAAATTAGCAGGCCACGGAATGCGTCTCAAAATGGCACAGCATTTTAATTTTCAACCGTTCCCGTTGCTGTTGCTGTTGCTGTTGCTCTTGCTGTTGATGTTGTTTCTGTTGTTGTATTTGTTGTTGTTTACCCTTCATCTTTGGCCTCGGCTCGCGTATTTACATATTTTTAATAAGCTGCTTGCAAATCAACTGAGCGAAACAAATGCTTGTGTGGCTGTGTGTGAGTGTGTGTGTGCCTGTGTGTGTGTGTGTGTGTAAATGTGTGCTTGTGCGTGTATACCCCTGAACTTGACATCAAAAATAAAAGAGGGGCCAAATCATATTTGCCAAACAACAAGCAATGCGAATACGAGGTTGCCTCCAGGCCAAGCAGGCAGCCAGAAAAAGCTCATATGTGCATACACTGTGCCCCGGCTAAATAAATCAGACATCCCAGACAAGACCAGTGGGAGTGGAAGAACTGGGGTACAAAACAGGAGCGGCAGCAGTAGCAGGAGCAACAGCACAAACCGATGTGGCTGACAAGCCGAACAGGCAAGGTGTCTGAGTTCATGTCTGCATGTTGGATGTGAGTGAAAGTTGCCGTTGCCGTTGCCATTGCCGTTGCCGGAGCCGGTGCCTGGGCCCGTTGACTGTGCCACATGACACCAGAATATGCCCCTGATGCTGAAAAAACAATGTAAAAGTAATACAATAAAATATTTGTAGGCATTTCCACAGCGCGGCGAAATCAACAAGCGCACATCACTTATCGGCCGAGAATTTGGTATAATCTATAATTCGTCCTTAGAAACATCGAAATCATATATGTGCATGCATAGATAGTTTCTCGTTTCCAGATCAAATATGTGCAACACTCAGTAAGACCAGCAAACCCACTATTTAAGACGTGTGCTTTGTATTTAACAGAAGATGTGTGAATGATTTTTAAATGGTATGCAGCACAAGGACAAACTTCAAGCCGCTCCATGTTGTTGAAACTCACAAGGGCTCCGTCCGTCTGCCCTCTGACGATGATAATATTGAGGCAGCCGGGCAAAAGCGCACTTTGCCACTGAGTACCTTAAGACTTGGTATGTTGAGACTACAGCGACAAATCGGCATTAGGCAAGTACGTTAACTGCTGATCAAATACACTTCCGCTCGTTTATCTGTGTAAATATTTGAGCAGGCGAGCTAACAAGTTACGGTACAAGTATGTATGTGTAACAATGGCAATGGCTCCAGCCAAATGTAGCAGAATCAGAAGGAAATAAAGACGAAAGTCGAGGCGACAACAAATTCGAAAACTTGACATACGCCTGACTCCATCCAGCCCCCAACCGTGGCCATAAATCCAGATTGCCGGCTCCAGCTTCGGCTCTTCCTGCTGACACACACAATTGAATTGCTGAAGAGGAGCGCACAATCTGATGGGCGACACATTCCCCAAATATAGACGCAAAACATGTTGGGTGTGTCCCCAAGCATTTCAGACGTCAAAGTGTCGAATTCTAAATGTAGGCTCACTAAATGCACCTCAAAGCAAACTACTAAAATAATTTAAATGGACAAGCAAGCGTTCGCTTCATTATCAACTCACCTCCGCTGGGAATGCGTAGCCCTCGACGCTGTGCTCGGAGCCAAATTGATCGTTCAGTCCGTAGTGGATGTGTATCTCATGGAAACGATAGCGATAAGATAGGGGGCCACCAGATATATTCACTGGCGTCTGCATGCCATCGTAATTGGCCACCGTATCATTGCCGGCTGTGAAGATAACACTGTGACCCGTATTGCTTATGATGCCGCTTATCTGTCAGGGAAATACAGTAACTTAATATTCTGTATGTGAAAATAGGGATTTGTGTAGGAAACTAACCCATGGACTATAAACAAAATAAGGAAAAAACATAAAACAAAATACTTTTAAGGCATACTCATAATAATCAAATTACCCTGTGTTTGTCAATATGCATGGGACGCAAATTGGGATCAAATAGCAGACGTTGCGGCTCCAGATTGACCGGCGACTGTCGACGTCCCTTGTTGCAGAGTGACCATTCCGGATTGATGAGACCCCAGAAAGCGGGACCTGCAAACAATAATTTTAATTATCAAACACAAAATTAATTGCTGTCGAAATATTTCCCTACAAAATGCGAAAGGAATGGAATGGGACTGATAAGCCAATAATAAATTTATGGCAATAATTCACAAAACGTTGCAAGAATTCAGCATTGTTTAGGTCTTTGGGATTTTTAATGCATAAAAAAAAAAACCAAAGAAATGTAAATAAGGCACCTTAAAACAACTGCTTACAATTATTCGAAACCGATAAAATTACGTTGAAAGTAATTAAATAAATACAATACAAATGAGTGAGTCAGAATTAAGCAGCTCCACACAAGTTGATTCTGGATTTCAGATTTTACTTGACGTTTTCTGATTTTGAGAATCCTTATAACGTATCCAATTTCAGAAGCTGTCTTGCAATCATTTAGTGCTTTATACAATACACAGAGATATACATGTGTTTAATAAGTCACGTATAGCGAAAGCTAAGCAAAAAGATGCCAAGTTAGCATTGCCATCTGTCATTACAGGATGTTCGCCAAAAGCAAAAGTTGAAATTGTTGTATTTGACGCTTATATAAAATTTACATTTTTTGCCATTTGACAAGCTTCCGCTTAAACAGATGTGTGCTGTATTTTGCAAATCTTTTCATTCAACTTATTTTGTACGGACTTTTGTAAACAATGAATAAATTCAACATATGAAAACACACACACAAACACAGACCTGGCAGCATCATTGCAATTGCATAAAAACGAGTCAGATAAATTAAGTTTGCGCTAAAGTTGTAAAGTTAGCTGTGAATCTATCGAGTAACTGACATACACGCTATAATTTGAAGTTAATCAGAGTTGAGGAGCTAAGCTTAAGTCTAGCATTAAAATGATGCCTGGCCAGTTTCTCATATTACAGCCTAAGTCCATCCATTTGAATACCTGAATAACTTAATGTGGCATCCAGCTGAGATGTGTGCCAGTCAATATATATATATAACTCATCGACAAATGTATATTCATTCATGACAAACGTTTAACACATTTTTGGCACTTGCCCCAGTGCCAAATTGGTCCTATCTGATCCACAACTCTAGTTTACCGCTGACCGCAAGCTATGCAAAATATGTTCACCAGCTGGGACAGAGACAGAGAGGGGTATGCAACGCGGGGCATGAATACTTGTATATATGGACCTAAACGACTAAACGAAGGCGACCCGTCGAGTTTGCTCTTAACTAAAGCTATTAAAATATTTGTCTGCATAGGTGTTGGTTTTATTGGGTTTTGGTTGGGTTTGGGTTGGGTTCGGGTTGGTTCTGGTTCTGGTTCTGGTTTTGGCTTGGGTCAAAGTTTGGCTTTGGATTTGTTTGATTTCAGCGGTGGAGCTAGCAAGAGAAGTAAAGGTGTGGATTTGTTTGTTTTGTGGCCACCAGACACCGAGCTGCGTCTGAAGCCCGCATTGATTGCTCTAATTTCATGCGGTTTACTTAGTTAACACGACACATGCAAACAGGATGAACGACTTGTAGAAATTATGTACTTGTCTTGATTACATACATACTATATCTGTCTATTAAATACATAAGAAGAAAAACTTTATAATTCCTTAGCTACTTCAGGTTATCGAATTTTCTTAGTGCTGATTTACACGCTTTAAGAGAGCTTCAGTTGAGTTGCTATAAATATTTCATTGGTTTCGTGGCAATGCCGACCAAATTTAGTTTAAAATGTGTTTTGTAAAAATAACAATGCATTGCTTATGTGTATAGGTATGTGTGTGTGGGTGTGTGTGTGTATTCGTTTGTTGTGTGTTCAGCCCCATTGGTATCTCAAAATCTGAACCAACTGTTTAAGTTGTCTATTGAGTCTCGTTATTTTCCTTAGATGCATAAAAAGCGCTTTGATGCAACCGTATCAGAAGCTGCATGCGTGTTCCTTCCTACTAACGTGGTAAGTTGCACGTTCAAAATCATCGAGCAACAAGCATCGAGCACCGAGCACCGAGCATAGGGGATTGGTAAACGGTGGCATGATGGGATCAATATGTTTTAGCGGCTATATCGACAAGCGCAATCAAAAGCTCAAATCAAAGATTTGCCACGTATTCGCGCTTAAACGATTGTTGACCTCAAGCAACATTAAGAGGGAAAGGCAGAGATATACACACAGACAGGCAGGAAAAGTTAGAGAGAGAGAGAGAGAGAGAGGAAGAGAGAGAGGGAGAGAGAGGCAAAGTGCATGTTAAGTCTATTAAGTTGCGGGTTGTAGTCGAGTCAATGAGGCAATTGCCAAACGATTTTAGCAGCCATTAACAACATTAGTGGCGGGGGCCGAAAGTCTGTTCGCGTTTCAGATACTATGCTAACTGAACTGCATTGGGAGTGCACTGCGTAGCCATCGCTTAAGCATACATATATATTTGACTTGCATTTATTTGGCTCGTTGCTCGTGCAAATCATGTTAAGCCACCGGCACGTTCCAAGCAAGCAGACTC
Organism: Drosophila picticornis; assembly: GCA_035043845.1. Taxonomy (NCBI): domain Eukaryota; kingdom Metazoa; phylum Arthropoda; class Insecta; order Diptera; family Drosophilidae; genus Drosophila; species Drosophila picticornis. The sequence continues at coordinate 13,424,800 of JAWNMR010000492.1, read as the reverse complement.
AGCAGCAGCAGCAGCAGCAGCAGCAGCAGTGGCAGCAGCAGCACTCTGTGCCGCATTAGACCCGCTTTAAACGCAGACCAAGCAACTGTAGCCAAGAGCAGTTCTTATTCCCAGTCCCATTCGCAATCCCAATCCCAATAGTTGAAGCTGATGCTGATGCTGGTGCTGGTGCTGATGTTGCTGCTTTACCAATTTCAGTCCCACTGCAAGTGGCAATCCCACAGGGCACTCGCTGGCATCAACACGGGCCTCAACACCAGCGTCGCTTCGCAGCGATAGCACTCATGTAGTATGCCATGCTTATGCAAATTTATTTATGCCAAAGAGAGACAAAGTTTTGCACGGATTTGGTTGCAATTTGTTGACAACACGTGTTACAAAAACACCATCGACTGCTTTACAGGGGCTTACACTAAAGGTGTGCGCTTGTTTTAATACCCATTGCACATCAAGTTTGTATTGTCGGCTCGCTAACCACTCTCACATATCCGGTAGCCGAGCAGGATAGACATTAAGGCAATATGATATATAAGTTGCAGTTACAGGGTATCTTTTTGTTGAGCAGTTTCGCCAAAACATTCTTACCGTTCTCTCTCTTAAAATTTGGATGCATTCGCATTTTTTCCAGCTGGTCATAAATACATATTTAAGCAAGAGTGCTCGACTCAGGACGGTGTCCAACTAGGCGATACCCTGTACCAACACACTCAGTACCTGACTGCGAAAATAGTTTCCAAAATAACAATAACAAATACAGTAGCCATTCAGCTGAAGTCCAGACCGACCGGCATTTGAGCACATCCTCTTCACACTCCAGTTTTCCGTCAAGGGAGGGAAGAGGAGGATAGGGGGGCTGTGTTGTATATATATCTTTTCCATATGCTCTATTAATTAATAGCTTCGTATTATGTATCAGATATGCTTTTGCATGCATCAATGTAAAGTTGCGTCCGGCTTGATTCCCACAACACGGATCTGCATTGACTGGGAACTGGGTAAGTGAGCAAAGTATTGCGTGGTCGGTGAACTGCCGACTGTAGCTGTCGTAGTTGCTTTCCTTGGTTGTAAAATCCAATTCGCAATTCAAGGCACTTGAACTTATTTATGCATTTGTCTTGTGCAAATGGCGTCGCCGTTGTCTCTAATGAGATTAAAACGAACGGCGAAGGGAGCCAGTTGAAGGCGAAGAGGTCGATGTGGATAGAAAGAGTAGAGGTGAGGGGAACGGGAGTAGGGAATGGGAACGTAGACATACTTATCTGGCGTTTTCTTCGACTGGACTGGCAGACAGGACTGGCGTCTAGCCATAATCTCCCAGGACGCATTCACGTTGCCCTGTTGACTTGTGACACAATGCATTTTTTTTCTTTTTTTGCCCAGACTTAGAGTAAGTGTGAGGCTGGACAGAGATGTGGCTGTGAGTATGTAACGGAGTGTCTGAAGTGGGTTTGATTGCAGTGGTTGCCAATCAAGATTCCAACTCAGACTTGGACGCAGACAATGGACCAAGTTACAAGAAGTCGAGTTTTTGTCATGACCAGATTTCGTCATCGTTTCCATCTTTTTTTTGGTTTGACTGTACAATTCACGCGTGCAGCTTGAGTCGCTTGTAGAAACGTTTCACAACAACGACAAGGGAAAAGATTCGGCAACCGGAGAACGGCTGCTGCCGCTGCCGCTGGCGCCGATGCTGCGTTAAGCACCAAGAAATATGCTATGTTATTTCATGCAAACATTGTTGCACACTGGCGCCAGGTAGCGTACATAATACATGCAAACACTCATATATGTGCACAGGCGAAGGTGTGTAAAATGCAACTCGACGGCGGCAGCTCTCGTGTGGCAAGCCCACGCACCACATGCCACTCTACGCATTTGGGCAAAGTATAAATTTATTTCTTTGCATATGGGGCAAACAGAATGAGGCATCTCTGATCTGCCCAAAATGTATCTATGTATGATGTATCACTGTCAGATGACGCTGATAAGGCATGAAATGTTGTATACATATATACATATATACATAACATGATACATAATACATTTTGCGATAGAGTTGTACAATTACCAAAGGAAAGTTTAAGTTATACAAGTTTGACAAATATTCGGCTTTAAGTTTTTAATTGTTGTTGTGTCCGCAACAAGTTGATTGGATTAAAAGGAACATTGTCATATCCGTTGCAACAGGGATTAGTAAATTTAATTGAATGTAATTGTATACTATAGCTTTCGCTAAATGGGAAACCCTGCATTCCAATCCAATAACGAACACAATTTTTTGTTGGTTTTCTATTCGTCTACCAGCAGCAGAGTTATATACAATATATGTGTGTGGATTGTCCGTCTTCCAGTCGAGCAGTGCCGGCAAGGAAATAGTTTTTATTGTTTTCGTTGCAGTTGATATTGTTGCCATTTTTGTTGTCGCCGTAAGCTTTGATTCAAATATACTTTGTTGTTGCTGGGATTTATGAGCACGCAGCCAGTTGTGTGGCTGGATAGGAAGATGTGCCGTAAAAAATTACAACTGAAAAAGTTGCCCCAAAGCGCATTCGACGTGGACAAGCAAACAAACATTGAGTGAATATTTGAACTGCGTACAACTCAGGGCAGTGCAAACGCAAGAAAGTTAAGACTCAACCAGCTTCTAAGGCGTTAACTTACCTGAAATGCCATCGTATGTCCACCACTCCTCCCAGCTAACTGCATGCAGAACTGTAACGAAAGCAAACACAAAAGCAAAACGTCAATTGATTTCACACCCAATTTATATTTGCAGCAGCACAGGAGTCACACTCCGATAAGCGACACTTAAGCTTAAAGTAATACATATTTATATATAGATACTAGATTAAAGCCACGCTTACATTTGGACACAGCAGCCAAAAAGGAACTACGAAAATGTTTGAGATACAGAAAGGCAGCAATTCACACAGAGAGCGAGAGAGATTAATGACTACCTTGGCTTATACAGAGTTGAAATAAATAACGAAATTGGCTTACCTATATAAATACATATGTAAATAAGTGTACAGTGTAACAATGTAAGTTTGTAGCCAAAGAGATCACTTCGACACAAGCACAGACAGCAGATACCCTAACTCAAATGAAAAGATATTTGCCATCCAGCTGGTGAGGCAAGATATAGTAAATATTTATACCAAATACAAGATACATTTCAATAACATGTAGCAACGATTCTTCACAGACTTTAAGCAAATCTGCAAAAGTAATTTTCGGATAATTCAATATTTCAGAGAAAAAATAGATAAAATTCACATATGAATATTAATATTTAACAGTTTTGGCTGTGTGCAATTTAAGCAGACCTAACTGAATTGCATTATTGTCTACATTAAACTTTGGCTGGCAAGCACACACTCACACACACACTCACACACACGCACACACACACACTTAACCCATATGTTTGAGTACACACGCAATTCACATTCGCCTACACCTTCAAGAAGGCAACCCGCATAAATGCAATTTATTGTTTCTTATTCCATTCATAAAGAGGGTCTTACAATGTTTCCACGCTGTGTGTAATGGCTTAAAATAATGTTTTCAACATCGGAAAACTATAAAGTATTTTATAAAGCTTAACTGATTGATGTATAAAGCCAAAATTAGGAATATTAAATAAAATAATAGGGTATTTAAAGGCATTTAATTTTCTGCATTCGGAACAGTTTTTTTCTTTCATTTTGTTTGGCAGATGTTTCTTTGAAGGGCTTTCGAGTCAACTCTTTGCTTGTCTTAAGTATTGCTTCTTTTTTTGTGATTGCCTTTTTAAGGCACACACACACAAATATATATATAAGATAGATATATAAAGGTTTATATATATTTGAGAGCGGGAGAGAGCTCTTGAAATGATTTTTGCTTACTTGCCTTTTAATATTTTTTGCTCAGTAAATTTACTTCCGTCACTTGTTAACTTTAACATTCATCGACGGGTTTGCCATTGGCAGCGCTGTCGCTGCACTTACTGCTAGCGCTGTTGTTGCCAAAGGCCAAAAGCACTTTGTTATTTTGACAACCGACAAAAAGCGGGGTCAAATCCAACGCCTTTTGCTTGCCCAGACCCAGACCCAGCTGCGATTCAAATCAAAGTCAAGAAGCGTTGAGTCATTAAAAAGCGCTGCTCATTTCGAAAGCCCAACATTGCACAATGTGCAGTGCTAAGTGCAGTGTACCTTTTGCACTAATGCAGCGAGAGTCTCTCAGTTAAGTTATAACTTACTTTATAATCGATGCAAGAGGTTTTTTACTTTATGTGTAGATGAAGTGTATTGGATACTCAGTTAGTTCACAGTCAATTTGACAATTCTTAATTCTAGAATTTTAATTTTCCATAAATATTTTACAATAAATTGCACTCAAATCAAAGTGTATTTAAGCTTCGCGATGATGCAAATTATACTGCTGCTGAGAGTTCCTTCTATTGATTTTCAAATATAAAAAATTAAGTAAAATGAAAACCAAATTCCTGCACCCGACATGCTAAAAAACTTGACACAAGTCGGAGGCAACGAAAGGCGAACAGTTTTAGGGTTGTTGGTCTTTCAACAATAATAACAATTATAACATGTGTACCTAAGAGCAAAGTGCTCGACTGACCGATACCCTGCATCAATATCTAAAGAGCACCAATATGTTTATTGTATTTAAGTTTAAGCAATGTTTTAACTTATATTTGATCAATGTAAAGTTGTTGATATTTAGTAAGAAGCTAAATGAAATCAAACCACTTATTCAGACAGACCTATGACTTAGTCCAGTATACACAATTACAATTCATATAGGGATACCTTTTGGCCATTTGGTACGCAGGGTATAAGAACATTTATGCAAAGTCACGGACAATGATGAAAATAAATGGATTTCAAAATGTTCACGTCATTGCAACGCGAAATGCTCGCACTTTTGAGTGCCGATTCAACCGCTTGTCCTCACCGACAAATTGTTGCTATACATACGTAAATGTATGTATGTATGTATGTATGTATGTATGTATGTACCTATTCATATGTTCGTGCACATTCATCAAAGCCGTAGCTTTAACTAACGCTTCAATACTAATTTCATTATAATGCCATTGTAGATAACCATTGAACTGCATTGCCCAAAATCCCCCCAGTTCATTTTCATTTTTCATGCACTGCTGCTTTTCATGGCCTGCATTTTTTGGACCCCATTTCCCAATTGGAGGTGATGTGTTCCCTTCGCTTATACGTAATTTATTTGTTTGTATGTATGCATCTGAGTACGGCTGGTTTCAATGAACTTCAACACCTGCTGTTTGTTGGTTTCTTTTTAACGTCAGCTGTTTTCAGTAGTTAAAACTTGAGTTGTGAAGCCAGGAATTGGCCATGAAGCTTCTTCCGCTGACGAAAGCTGTCTTGCAATCTTAACAATTGACTTGCAGCGGTCTTAAACTTTGTATGCCTGATGAAACAGGGTGATTGCAAGTAAACGTGAACAAAGACACACTGGCCTTTGCCAAAGAGTGGGCATTCCTGTATGTAAAATGCTTTCGTGCTGGCTTCGAATGGATTTGGGAGGTTCTCGTATCTTCCTTCTCTTTCACCTTTAATGTACAATTTCGTGGCGGAGGCAAAGATGCCATTGCAAACCCAGCTGGAATTTAAGCTTTGTTGTGAAATGATTGTGTGAGCCTTGGCTATTTTAAGTAGTGCATAGCAATAACGAGGCAATCTCAGTTTGCGATTTGCACTTTGCACAGTCCGTTAAGAGCCCTTGGATTGAGTCTTAAACGTTCTTACATCATTTCCAAGTCAGCCAACACAAAAAACTCTGTCTCCTAGTCGAGTATTATATTCAAGTTTTACAAAGATTCAATCCAAACTGAACCATAAGGCTCAAGCGATCTCGCTCTTCGAAGCTAATGAAAGTCGTATATGGACAGGCAGACGCGTATATGTGTGTGTGTGTGTGTTTGTGTGTGTCTGTGTGTGTGTGTGTGTGTGTGTGTACGACTTTCTCCAAACGCACAAAAATAGATAATGTAAATTTGCATATGACGCCCAAAACAAACTGTGAGCCGCGCTAAAAAAACTTGGGCTGGTTTAGTTAGTGATAGTGATAAATATAATCAAATTGGGTAAACATAAACAAAATATTATGTTACCCATACATTGAGGCGCTGGTGACATGGCGTGTGCCCTAAGCAAAAGTACAACAATAGCAACAACAGCAACAACAATAACAACAATAACAGCAGCAACAACAGCGGGGGACAGAGGAAAAAACAATCAGCTAAAATGGCAAAAGGCTAAACTCACGACAGCGTGACTAAAATGCGCACGTCAATCCTTTTTTTTTTTTCTTTGTATTTTTGTTGCTGTAGTTGTGGCAGCCAGGGTGCGGCAGGACTCAAGGCAAACAGGGACGCACGAGACAGGATGCGGCTCTGCCAGGCTAACGTGTTTTTGTATGTGATGACGACGACAACGACGACGACTGTGGCAAACAAGTATCAGCCAAAAAGCACTTTCGCCGATTTACTCGACCAACAAGATACCCTGCGCACACAAAACACAATCAATAATTACGAGCCTAAAAACGACGACATAAAAAAACATATATCTTATATAAACTATGCGCTTGGGCAAAGAAAATCTACTTTTTTGATAGCGTATTAAAAACTAGATACTCTGCATAAAGTTATAGTTAATCAAAACAATGCCAAAATATTTACTAATAATTTTAGAAATATCGAGCGGACTTGGCACATCGATATTTACAGGAGATTTGTGCGTCATTGTGTTTTATGTGCCAAGGAAAGACCGTTGTCTATCATTAATATACCCAATTTATTCATTTAATGGATACAGGGCAGAATAAAAGAAGCAAAGGAGGCGAAGACAATTGAGCGCCAATAAAGTGTCACCATTAATTTCCGGCGTTGTAAACAAGTGGACGACGATGTGTTCCTGCTTCCCATTCCCAGCACCGAAATGTGAGCGCCATTGAAATTGAAAGTCATGGGCAGAAAAGCAGAAAAGGCAGCCAACGGGGGACACAGGTAGCGATCGGGACACTTAGCACGCCGTCCCAATAACAATAACCGCCCCGAAACAATTAACGCCAAATATTTCAGGTTATTGGCTCTAAACTGCAGTCAGCCAGGCAGCTAGTCAGCCACTCAGCTAGCTGGCATCTGTAGCAGACGCCAAGGCAGACAAACTGTTGTTGTCCGGACGACAAGAAATGATAAGAAAATTTCATTTCTAATTAATAGTAAAAGGCGCGACAGCAACTAATAAAACCAACAGCCAACCGACGAGGAGGAGCTGGGAGCTGGCCATGAAAACAGGGCTGCTTTGTTCGTGAACTTTACGGGAAATGGAAAACCAGCCACGGGGAACGTTGGACGCGTTACATTTTGGAAGAAGCTGACACACAAATTATTTATAAATTGTGATTTAATTCAAGCAAGATCGTTTTTGACCCTTGAGACGCCTTCTCTATCCGATATGAGTATAAATACGAATGTTTTCCCAGTATTGAACCAATTAAAGCGAATGCTTGTCCAATGATTGAGGATATACTCACAAACGAGATAATTTAAATATACTTTTGTATAATTCATTAATTGACGTTGCATCGGAGCCCATTCGAGCCGCTTTCCTAAATGAAATCAGCAGGTTCACAGCAAATGAGTAGAACTCAGCAGATGGTTAATACCAAAATAGAATTTATGGTTCTTTTTTTTGTATTGATCTCTAATTTATTTAGTTGTTACTTCAAGCATGTGGGACTGCCAACAAAGAGACATCCTAAAAGGGACATATCATTTTGATTTCAGCTAAAACGACTCGTGATTTTTCTCTTCGTGTACTTTTGCTTCCCTTAATACTGATGGACTTTTAACATCAATTGCAGTTCATTTGCTTAGTTTATTAGTTTTCATTGTGTCGCTTTGCACTCAACCGATCTGAGGGAAAGCCAAAGCTATATGCAAATTACTGGCAACTTTGTCCATGGGGGATGAAGAGGGGCGAAACACACACATGAATCGAGTGCGCCATGCCTTAAAAACGCAAACAAGTGAAAGCTTTCAATCATTTAGTTTTGTAGCAAGTCACAGGGGGGAGAGCCCCCTCTATCGTCACCTGTCTATGACTTACCACCGTCTCTACCACATTTCCCCCTTGGTTGGTTTTTAACATCTATTGCTATGCTTTTCAAGTGACCAGCAGTCAGTTCCAGTCTCATTCCCATTACCATTCACACTCGCGTTGCCAGCGAGGCGACTCGACGTTGCCACACCTTGTTCTTTGATTTTTATTAAGTTTTGGGTTTCGTGTGGCTGCATGCCTGGAACGGCCACGCCTTTGTTGGCATTAGCTACCATCACAGCTAACTACAAGTGAACCAACTCCCCCACAATCTGCCCCTTTGGACGCCAGTCACAGTCACAGTTTTACCAACTGCTGCTGCCCCTGTCGCTGCCGCTGGCCCTGTCCGTGTACCTGCCCCATGTTGCTGGCCAACCTCTGACTGGCTAATGGTAAATGCCATTTCAATTACGTACACAGTACTAACATTTTATGCGGCCTGTCGCCATTTTTTGCTTTTCGATTTCCATTTGCGCTTTAAGTGCATTCGGACAATGGGTAAAAAAAACGCCAGCAACAAGGCAAACACTCCTGGATCCGCTGGAACTTCGACGGACTTTTTACTCCCGTACGAGTACAAGTATGTGCCTTCAAAAGTTATTTTTCTCGATTCCCTAACCAAATATATACCCAGAATGTAAGAGCCGTAGTACAACACACAGGAAACTAGGCTAATTTGCTCTACAATCCAGCCCTAAATCAAGAAATATAAACTGTAGTTTTTAGAATGAAATTTACTTTCTGAATAATATGGTGGCCAACCATTAGCGCCAAAAGTATTGGCAATCAAATAAAAACACAAAGGGTGACTTTGTTTTACGAGTGCAGTAACTAATTTCACGCATTTTTATATTAAAATAATAAATATTCACTCAGCGCGGGGAATCTTAGTTACAACAGAAAAACGCGCCAAAGGAAAAAGAAAATTAGAAGGAAGAAGAAAAGAGCAGGAAAAGTGCACCTTATTTGCAGTTCAAATAAACATGAAAAAAGTAAGCTGGAAAAGACGACAACAAATGCTGAAAGTCATCGAGGATGCTTTACCTCGCACTTGAGAATCTGAGAAACCAGATACTTGAGGGCTGAGACCCAAGAGCTGAGAGCTTTAAACCCAATACCCAACAGCTGAGATTGTCAGGCTTAAGCGAACATTTCGCACTGACACTGATTTGTACTCCGCACTTGACGCACCTTCTGACTGATGGAAAGACTACGCGACTAGCAGCCAGTCCCCAATTGGCCCCGCCGGCGACTTTGCTATGTTCCTCCTTGGGGGCACCTTGTAAACGGGCGTCACTTAACCCGTACCCCCAACAAATAGTTATGTGGGGTATAACAAAAAGAATGGACCATCTGATGTGACTTTACACAGATATGGAAACAAGTGTGTTGGAATTGCAAGAGAGAGTTTATGGATGCCATTTATCCTTAGTTCTGCTCAGTCAAGATCTCGATTTTCATGCTTGTCCAATTTTAACGAATTCTAACTATTGAACTATCCAATACCAATCAATTATTAAATGCACGTTTAACTTTAAAGAACTTGACTGAGTATTCCACTCCAGCTGAATTACCTCTTCCAAAGTTGGCCTAGATATAATGGAATCGCTTGCGATAATCAAATTAACATTCAAACTCGTTCGATTTAATCACGTTTTATATTCTATGTGTTCTCACAGTTGATGTCTTTTGGTCTATGCAAGTGTTGGAAAGCTTGGAAAAAAATTGTTTACTTCTCAGCAAGCATATTTTCCTCTTGCTGAGCGTATTGTTGTTGCTGCAGCCAATTTTCATAAGAGCAAAACAAATCAAATGAAAGCTTGTAAATTTCATTTGAAACGCACATAAATGCACACACACACAAACACACACTCATATACATATACACACACATGTACACACACATACACATACATCTAGCCTTATGCGTGTCCAAATAAATTGTCAGAAGCAACCCGAGAAGCCCGTTAACCACCTGCCAGTGCCTGTCGCAACCCTTTGCGTGGCACGCCTTCCCTATTTTCTTGTGGCACGTGCAACAATTTCTGTATTGGGCTTTTCGTTTTTGGCTTGAATAACTTTTGCGGCTTTTCAACACCCTGACCTCCACAGTCTGTATCTTTATCTTTGGATGCAGTTAGCAGGCTAAATTAAAATTTCAAGTTTTGACTGCACGTTGACGATGTTGCAGTCCTTGTTGCCGTCTTGCTTTGCGTGCAGGCCAAAAGGAAAAAGCCAGTTACATTTTTTCCCCCTTTTTTGTTTTCCTTTGGGAGCTGCTGTTGTTTTTATTTTTGTTGTTGTTGCCTTTTGCTTTTGCTAATAAAATTGCCAAGTACGTTTTGCAGAAATGCCAAACATTTTGCTTGAGAAAATGTTTAACTTCCGGCACGAACGAGCCGAGACAACATCGTTCTTGTTCTTGTACGTTTTCGTGTTCGTTTACTTGATGTTGTTGTGGTTGTTGCATTTCGGTGTTGTTGTTGTAGTTGTTGTTGTTGTTCTTGCTGTCGTTGTCGTTGCCGTGTTTGTTTGAGTGAGCAAACGGTAAGTTTCGCATGCAAAACATGTGTAGAATTGAAGAAACGCCATCAACTAGCCCAAAGGCGTTTGATTTTATTTCCTATTCTCCTTAAAGGCAGCAGAACGTGCCGTCATCGTTCTCTAAGCCAGCCAAAAATAGCCAACTGGCGAACTGGTCTACGCTCGACTTGGCCAACTGCTCAATAGCTCAACTGGTCAGCGGGTCAACTGAGTAACTGGATGGCTGGATGGTTATGGTTCGTTGCATCAATTTAATAGCAGTGCGACTTCTTATCAACTTTGTTTGCGTGCGTGAGTGTGTGTGTGTGTGTGTGTGTGTGTGTGTGTGTGTGTCAGTGTGTGAGTGTGTATCTGATTGCGATGTAAACCAATCGCAGATTTCTAGACAGTAAGTCAGAAATAACCCTTTCTATGCAACATTTCAAATAATCGAATTCCATACCTCACAGTCATCTCTTTATGTGTATGTGTCTGTGTGTGTGTGTGTGTCTGTGTGTGTGTTTGTGTGTGTGTGCATGCAATTCGAAAGCCACTTAAGTCGCCAACCTTAACAAATATACATATATCAAATAGCCAATCAACTTAGAAGTACAGCGAATAGTCCATTCGAGAGACTCCCAGCGAAGACTCTATTTGAATCTATCTTTTCTTCTACGAATGCTTTAATGCAAGGAGTTATAGGAAATTATTACTAACTAAAAGTGAATTATAATGAAATTTTAAGATATGTATCATCACAGTTTTTCAATTAAAATGGAACCCATTCAGTGTAGATATTTCTGGAGACAATTTGAAAAGGAAGAACAACTGGTGCTTTTTGTTAGTCCGACAATTAAATGACGGTGCCAAGCTTGGCCCTTTAGCATTTTGGCGAAATGCACTGATATTCACTTCCTATAAATTTCAAGTGTCCCGACAACTGTTTGTTCTTTGCTGGATTCTTTTTTATATTGTTGCTGTTTTCGTTGCTGTTGCTGTTCCTGTTGCTGTTGCTGTTGCTGTTGATGCCAAGTAACCAGGGCTGGAAGAGCAAGTGAAAAGTTAAGCGAGCACATTTTGGGATGCCATTAATTTATCCTCCACTACGTTCCCTCAAGTTAGCAAAGAGTTTTAATGATGTTGCTGGGACTAACGGTCTGCGGTCTTGCTATTGCAGGCGAGTGAGTGACCGGATGACCGGATTACCGTATGGCCACAACAACAACAAGAGCTAAGAACCACTGCAACAATCCCACTGACGGCTTTGCAGCTCTCTGACTCTCTAACCAGCTGACCAGTTGACCAGTTGACCAGTTGACCAGTCGACCAGTCGACCATCTGCCCAGTTGCAATTGCAAGTGCCGGGCATCCACGACATGGATAACAGCGTCAAGTGACGGCGCAGTTAATTAGTCTAAGTGGAAATGGTGCACAAACTTTAAGCACGCTACACATTGTTGCCTTCTCCCTGATGCTACTTTCACTGACTCCTTCTCTGCCTATCTGCCTCTCTGCTTGTCGGCATCTCACTCTCTGTCTCTGTCTCACTGTCTTTTTGGAGCGCTTCCTTTGCACATTTTTGAAGCATTTGGCCGCCAGTACCAATACCTGCAGTCACTTCATGTGGCCATTTTAAATGCGCATTGAGCGTGTTGTTGCTTTGCATTTTGCCCACTTTATAACTTGACCAGCAGTTGTGCAGCATCGTCAACCGTACTCAGCAGGCCAGTACCAACAAGCTCAACTCAATGGGCAAAGTGATTCTGGTTTCAGTTAAAGTGAGCGTCAATGCCGCAATGTGCCGGAGCTTGCAAATTGAAGCCAACATTACCAGGCAATTCTGTAGCAGTATCCGGAAGAGGATTAGGTGCAGGACGCCTCAACGTGCTCAGCGAGGAATAAATTTAGCTACAGCACTTCAGGTGCAGATTTTGTGTGATTGAGCAAATGACTTAACAATTAAATTGCCACTCTTCCGGATTGTTGTCAATTCTTACCAACCCTGCGCCTCGGCTGTACTCACTTTTTATTTTACATAGTCAGTAATTTCCGTTTATTTCATAGTTTAATAAGCTGCTTGTGATGAAGGTCTGCTTGAAATTTTTGCGTATAATTGTCTAGATAAGGTTAGGATTTTGTGCAATTCATATTGCTATCCAAGCAATCGTTCAAAATGCATTTGACGTCTCAAAAACGAACACCAAAATAAACACAACCATGCCGAAAAACAACACTTAAAAAAATACCGTGTTCAAATAACTGAAGGGTAAATCGGAGTATAAAACATAAAAAACACCAGCAAAACAAAAAAAAGCAATTACATTTCTTTAAAGTAAAACAGAAGATCCGAGTACAATTTTCTCTACTTTAAAATTACACAAACTTTATCGTTACCTTTTCAGGAAACTTTTGTGGTAAGACTCAGAAAAAATGTAACTATAAACAAATTACGAACGTCTTTTGGCGCAAGAAATGTGGCGAAAGGCTTTAAATTTATTTGGAATCATTATCAAAAGTGTGAATGGACCGTTGCGACCCGCCTTCGACACACATTCTTCATTAACCGTTGGGGCACCTTTTTCTACTTGTTTGTACATAGTTGTGGGCGCTGAAAAGTATGCTACAGATGCCGCAGGCAAGAAAATGTCCTGCACGCCTGGCAGGGTCGCAAATTCAAAGACTCCAGCGACAAGCATTAGCGCCATGTAAACGCCATGCATGTGACTGTGGAGGTGCGTGTGTGCGTGTGTGTGTGTGTGTATGTGTGTGAGTGGGGCAATGATAAATGAGCCATTAGCATTTATTTTCGTTTCATTGGCAAAATAAAATCAAGAAATCGATGCTCTGATTTTAGAGCTACACACTTATGGATTTAGAGTGTGCTCTTAGTGAGTGACTGCGACATGAAATCTGTAAATTATGCCAATTTTATGCTAATATAATTATTTATTTATATGTTATACTCTCTTTTGCAACGGGTAAATATCTGATACAAGTACCACCTATAAATACAGCACATAAATAAACACACATTTGAACAAGTACATTTATCTTTATACTTCAGTCAAGATTCATTTTTTTAATTGGTACAGAATATGAAGATGATATAAAAGTTATGTGAAACATATTTTAAGTAGAGCAAACTTAAAATCTCTCTTGTTTTATACTACCATTTAAAGCAACGCTCGAAGCACCCTTTGGATGCCTTGACCATTGTGAGCCATTGGATACAATCTTCAGTAATTTGTTCTGTTGAACAGAAGGCGCTAATATGCTGATCCCCTTTGAGTGATTTGCTTGTTGCCCTACTGACATTTGCGCCGGCAACAGGACTTGTGCAAATCTCGCGTGGCAGACAGGCACAGGGAAAACAGACAAGGAGAGGGATAGTTGGAATGGAACGAGAGGGAAAGACACAAACGTTTTCGACGGTAAGCAAATAAGTTCAAAGTGCATGTGGCCGTAGGGATGAGCGTGGTTAGCGTTACAGGCACGGTCGTCACAGAAATTAAGCAACAAATCAAATCTCTAATAATATGTTTTTAAGTTTTAGAACAACAGTTCTCATTTTTAAAGAAGATAATAAATAGATAAATGAAGTGGTTGTACTTTATATATCGGAAAAGTCATGTAAGTCATTCAAATCTTGTAGTTACTTATTTATTTAAATAATTCACTCACAACGATATTATCGATTACTTTCTTGTGAAAAGGCTTCAAAATAAGTCGAATTACTAAATAATATTTAACAAAATAGATTTTGCATGTCATAAACACGCCTCCAATAAAAAAAATATATAAAGTCGAGCAGATAAAAACACAACAGCTTTGCAACCATTTTGCTCCAATTATGTGTCAAATTTTCGCAAACCCCTCTTTAGGAGTGCCCCTCAACAAGTTGGACAGGCATGTCACGATCTATTCTATGGCACGATTCGCCCATCGGCAGCTTATTGAGACAGCATTTCGATCTCAATCGAAGTCTGTCAATGTATATGCTATCTATTTGCTGCAAGGCCATTGCTTAAAGCTGGCCATCAATGCCTTTCGAGCCCGACAAAGGCAAATGCCAACTGCATGGACTGGCTGGGCACACATCATGGACTGCCAAGAACTCAGAACTTTGGACTCAGAGCTGAGGACTGGCGACAGTGAGACAAGGTCAAATGGCAAATGGAATGTGGGCGTTGTCGATGGCCAGTGTTGCACTGTTGTGCGCTTTGTGTGTGAACTTGTATGTGTATTGTCAGGTTAATCACTCGTTTTGTTGGCAATTACTGTTATGACCCCAATGCGGACGAGGACAATAAGCGGGCCAGTTCAGGCTGCGGGTCAACTGTAAGCCGTATGCCAGTCGACAACCGACAACCGTCAGCCGACTGTCGACTGCCGACAGACGAAAGACGACGAAAAAGTCAAAGCCACTTGGCTTTTGTTGCTTCGTTACTGCTTTTGTTGCCTTGCTGCGAATATCAATGAGTCCATTATGTATGAACGCCAATGATTATGGTCGCCTGACATGACAGCAGCCACTCAACGTTGGAGCGAGAACTCGTATGGGAGGCGGAGGAGGGTTTCGGGCCGACAGAAGTTAAGCGATGACAGTTGACAGCGTTTGGCATTTTGGCACCCAAGCAACAACAGTAACAACAGCAACAAAAGCAACAACAGCAACAACAGCAACAACAGCAACACAATCAGAAACGTCGACAAGGGTGTCAGAGACAGGGAAAGGCACCGACAGGGCTGAGACAGAGACGGACACAGAAACGGAGACGGAGACGCAGGCGCCTGACAATAACAGCATCAATTTGCCGTCACCTGTGCGGCACATTCAGCAAGTGATGTAAGGAAATGGATTCTGGGGCTCATGACCATAAAATTTTAGCAGCACACTGTTTTGGATCTGTTCTAAGCTCCTTACAGTGGAGACTACTAGACTAAAAAATTAAAATTGAAGAAAAAAAACCATTTTACAAAATATGTAAATAAATTTGAATTATAGAAAAAATAGCATGTTGTAAATTTTGAGTTATAAACAAAAAGTTAATGAACATAATTTAAATCAAATAAAGGGTGCATTTTCATTATGTATATGATATCGTACAGAAAATATAATATTATTTGCTTTAAAATTTAATTCTGTTTCCGGCGATTCGAGTCTATATTCCAAAGAAATCACGACGTGGGCCAGCTGTCATATGGAATCCTAACGAATATGTAGTTTGTGCCACTGTAGCGCCCTGTTCTTTCAACCTCAATGACTTCTTGAGCCATTTTGGGGCTGCCTCACCTTTGGACGCTCACATTTTGTTATGATTATTGATATTCCTGTTATTGTGCTGTTGCTGTTGCTGTTGTTGGGTGTGTCTGAAGTGCTTAGTGCTGTATTTTGAGCTAAAAATGCGTGGCCCGCTTTTAGGCACGGCCATTACTCGTAAAAGACAAAACACACAACAGGTGTTGGTTGGCGTTTTCAGGGATAAGTATAGGCAGTGATATAGGCATCGTTATCGATTCGAATCGGTGGCGTATGCGTAATATTATCAATGCTAAATTAAGCGTAAAATGCAGCAACACTTTAAACGGCAAATTAGCATCGCCCATCGACAGCCACAAATGATCCGTAAATAATGCACACATGTGTAATGCTCGGTGGGCCATAACTCCCATTCTTTGAAGCTGACCTTTATTGGCCCAATGCAATACAACCGGAAATTTGTATATATAATTCGATCTCTTTAAGGGAGAACATTAGCGGAATGACCGAATGCCAAGTTTTAAGCATAAAAAAGAACCAATAACGCATAAGTAGAAAATAAATTAATATTCACGACTCGTGCTCGTTTATTAGGAAAGTTTCTGCACAGCAAAAAGGCATTTCAAATGAATTATGCAGCTGCCAGCCAATGAATATGCTTTGCACTACTTTTCAATACCCTTGCGCAGAGAGTGGGATGCTTTTGTCACAGATCACAAATGTCACGCAACTGTTATTGGAACTATTGTATTTGTAGAATGATTTTTGTTATGAATTTTGATCGCAAAGAATACGAGTTTCTTTACTACTACATTGATCGACATTATATTGCTCTATATACAGGGTATTTATTCTTCGGCTTTGGTAATTCTCATGGCTCCATTGGGTTTTTTTTTTCCATTGGGTCACCTCCTTCGTTCACTTGCTGGTTGACCGAGGGCCTGCTTGCCCTTGTTTCCAGCGTGGAGCCAACAATTAAACGGGCAGAGAGCTGAACGCAACTGCCAATTGCAGCTGGCATTCAATAAAATTTAAACGTCAAACGCCCGGCCAATTATTTGTGACCACATCGAAAGGCTGCAACAAAAGGAGGGTCAGACTAAGCCAAATGAGCGAAGCAGGGAGTGCCTTTGTCTACGCTTTCCTTTGTTTTCCCATTTTCGCTGATGGCATTGTGAAAATGAAAACTGCACTTGATTATTCGGCTGCTAATTTTCATGGTATCTGCTAGACTAGAGAGAAAAAAACCAGTTGGTCTGAATACTATAGCCAAGGGTAATTGACTGTAACCCTAAAGTCAGCTCATTATAATTGCTATAAGTATAATTTTTCCGAATTTTCGAATAGGTTAAATAAGAAATGAGAATCACCTTCATAACTATAATGGATAATGTGCGAACGCTCTAAAAAGTGTTCGCAATGTGTGAATATATCTTTTCAATTGAGTAAACCATTAATTTCGTGTATTGCAGAAATATTAAAAGACCAAAATGAAGTGTTGACCATATTAGGCAACTCCGTTGTAGGGCAAGAATCAATGTGATGTTAGGCAGGGTATTCCATCTTCGTAACAGATAATTGTTCGTTCAATTTCTTCTTCTTTTTTTCTTTTTTTTTGCAAATCAATGCCGGGCGCAATTTGAAGGCAAACTCCAATGATGATGATGATGACCGGCTGAGTAAGCGACAAAAACGTGAATGGAAGGAACAATAAAAACAATAACAGTGACTTTTGGGCAACAATGAAGCCAAAGTGAAGTGAACGAACGAAGGTTGGAAAAGATTGAAAGACAGCAAAAACAGATTGAAATCAGTTTGAAAACAAACGAAGCGTGAAAATGCTGTGACCGGTTAAGTTGAATGGGCTCTCAGTTGCCAATACGGATTTCGGACAGATGCTGAACAAGTAGTCGAAAAAGACCGAACAACAGTTTCTATTGCCTAGGCATTTTCCTCGGGCTCCACAATTGGCGGTTGTTAAGTGTTTACGACTCACGCTCATTAGTCTTCAATTTGCTTCTCGAAGCTTTGGCCACATACAAGCACGGCAAATGCTTCCAAAAACAAAAAATAGATTGCGAATCATTCCGAATAGCTGCACATCTAGATCTCCAATATATAGTTATTTATTTATCTTAAATGTCTTATGCCACTTGCAGCAGACTATTTCCGGGAATGTGCAAGGCTGCAAGGTGTGCGTTGCGAAGAACTAATGAAAATAATAACAGCTTCGCTTAAAGTTAGCCTGAATAAACGCTGAGAGAAAAATAGCTCTCAAGATTATTTTTTCTGGCGCTCTTTGGTATAAATATACATATGTATATACGGGCCTGTATATAACCAAAGAATGCAATTTTTTGCTGCGCTTTGCCACTTCTGCATTTAGAGATCCATTCGAAGATGGGAGATGGAGTTGCAGCTGAAGCTGGAGCTGGAGCTGGTGCTTACACCAGGTGTTGGGCAGCTCTCGGCACTCTCGGCTAATTTATCGCTCATAAAATTTATGTTTAGTTTAATCGAAAGGCGCACTTAAAGTGGGCCGCAAACAAGGCAGCGTCATCCACATCGTTGCGACCAAAACGCTTTTTCGCCAGTTGACTTAACGGAGGCAGCGGAAAACAAATCCTGAAAAGTGGGCGGGCATTGTGCGATTAGTTTGGAATATTTCCTCGAAACGTTTGGCTATTCTAATTTCCCATTTACCCATTCTTCGCCAAGTCACATGACCAGACGCTGATCTAGCACAAGTATTTATTGCAAGTTTATCATGTACTCCCATAATGTTCCATCAAAAGCATATATTTTTATAGATTTTCAGGGTGCGGAAATCATAAGTTGTTTTTAGTCTATTATCAGTGGACGCTGCACAAGTATTAAGATCGAGTTGGATGTCCCCTGATCAGCTTATAGTCCCAATAAGAACGGTTTGTTTGACGCATTACTCGCAGACTTAAGCACGGATTCGCCGGATCAGATCACTACATATATAGCAGCCACGGGGACAATCGGTCTGTTTCCTCACATTTACATTGAAATTACGTTTTCAGTTGGTTGGTTCCCGTCTGCAAAAGTGAGCCATTCTTGCTGTACTTTGAGAACCCTTTTATATTTGACTATTCCTTTGTTTTATTATATTTTAGCTTTTTCAATATTTTAATTTTAGATTGACTTACTTTGTTGTATGACAACGATTTTCTCAGTCACTACTTTATGAGTATAAAATGTACTTTTATTTTCATTTTCGTTGATTTATTTCTCCCACACAGGTTGACACACATCGAAGAAAACATGTCAAGGGACGTGACTTCACTTTGCTATCGACTAGTTATGCAGGCGCGTGTCAGTTGGCGCTCATCTTCAGCTTCATCACTTTCGGTTCGCACATCGTTGACACGCTTGACACTGACCCCGTTGCCCGAGGGCCCAGTGCACAATTTGAGCGTTCAACGATCAAAACCGTGTTTATGTAAGATTTCTGCACTCTTATTCGTACTCACCTAGCATCCTCGACAAGAGTAACAGGAATGTGTAGCACAGCAACTGCAGCAGCTCCATATTGCATCAGCGGGTCTCAACAGTTTTCTCTCAAGAACTTCAGTGATATTTCAGATAGTTGCACATCACAGGCCGGGCAACCGGCAGAAATCTGAATTCCTTCGCTAAGTTGTTCGGAAGACTGCAAAGAAAGACAACGTACAGATTTAAGTGACAACCTGCAAAAATCTCAATAATTAATAATGGTTAAATTGGGGAATACCCGATGATCTGTTTTCATACCAGCTTTAAATTCAAAGGCCAACAGTTCAAATCGACCGTTGCCAAGATGAAGTGATAGAAACATTTAAGTCGACAGCATCAAATGCTGTCACTGGTGGATAGAAATACAGGTTTATTTTCGATCCATGTGCGCCGTGTTCCATGGGCCACATCAACTTTATAGCCAAAGGGTAAAGCTGTGTAGAACATGAACAGGAACTAGTTCTTTTGCCATGACCTGCTTGGGGGCGTTTCAATTCGTTTCGTTTTGACGGAATGCATTTACTGCAAGTGCTATTAACAAATACTGTGCAATAAAGTTAGGAGTCCACTCAGTCCAGTACACACACGTCAGGAGACGACCGAGCAGAGGCAGGGGCGGGGAAAGCGAGAGCGGAAAAGTGTGAAATGCAGATGGAGGAGAGTGCCACCGATGGCCGCGGCTTGGTGACCTTTTTACCCTGACTTGCAATCGCAATGGCAATCACAATAGCAATGGCAACAGTAGCCGCCAAGAGCCAAGAGGCGAAGCCAGGCTCGCAGTTTATGCGAACAAACGTCAGCCATAAACATTTTTATAACGCTGCAAGACGCGTCACGATGTGGGCAGCAGCCAGTGGGTTGTGGAGCCAGGGGGCTGAAACAACCAGCAGATCTCCGTATTATACACCCTTAGCTGGGGGACTTAAAAAAAGCGCATAAACCACAAGCAAAATGAATTGTGCTTTTACTCTTTGTAATTAGCTCGGCTGGTGCAATGGCCAACATGCACTGGGCACTGAAGTATGAAGACTGGAGGCGTGTTTCGCACCAGAGAAGTGCGCCCAGATAGAGTTCAAGCGTGTGCTACTCTTTAGAGCTGCCTGGTAACGCTCTAATTTGTGCAACACACTGTACTCCTTAGGACAAGCCCGCTTTATGTCAAATAATTTAAACATAATTGACTAGGTAAGCTATTTTCACTCTATTATTAAATGTGTCCTTTTAAAAATAAAAAGAAAAATTTAATTTGCTACAAATTGCATAGCTTTGCTCGAATCAAGAACTTTTTACTCAGATCTTTGCTTAGTCAAAATATGGAAGAATATTTGTACAGACTGGCAGATTAAACATTTCGATTTTGAAATTCAAATTATTATTCCTGGAATGGGGATGAACTGTATTGAAAAGTTATTGGCTCTGAACGAGGTGAGAAATATATTCTGTGGGCAGGTTTTTGTAACACACTTATAAATGTAAATGCATATTATGTTTTACGTAGTTTGTACACGCTGCACTATGGGAAACAATATGAAACGGTAAACTGGTAGGGTTGGCTGGGTGCGTGCGTGGGTGGGTGGAAGGGCTGAAAGCATGGAAATTTTCAATTACGCTCATGACATGACATAAAACGTAATTTAACGCAAATGTCTAGAAGAGTGAGGACTTTTGCGGACGCCTTGAAGCCAGCGTCGGGGGACAGCGCCTTGGAACTCACTGTGCCGGGCGCCGAGCTCGAAGCGGGATGGATGTGGTGGGGGGGAGAGGAATCGGGCTCGGTGTGGCGCACGTTGAGTGTAACGCTTGATTTGCTCTGACATAAGTGGCGGCGACTTTACGCAGCTTTGTTCACCACTGTGCCTGCCGCTGTCGTCCTCGTTGCGTCGGCCTCTCGTCAGCGCTGTTTGTCCTGATACGCCTACAACAACGGCATTTGTTGTTTTCTATTTTGCTGGCCTCGGGTCTACGGTCTGCTCGGCATTGTATTGGACAACAGTAGCAACAGTAGCAATAGTAGCAGCAGCAGCAGCAGCAGCAGTAGCAGTAGCAGAAGTGGCAGTGGCAACAACAACAGCAACGACAGACGGCACCGGTGGCTATGGCGAAGAGTGCATTTTAAGTGCCTTATTATCCTGTTTATGTTACCATGCAGTTGTTAAAAGACACACGCGCGGACACATGTCCTCGCTCCCCCTCCCCATCCCTCCCTCCAACGACTCTCCATCAGGGCTTGGCGCGCGGCGCTGCCTTTTCATCAGAGCAAAAGTGTTTTTCACTTCATGTTTTATTCATCTTTAGTTTACAAATTGTCGCAATGGCTTTTCCAACCAAATGGCCCAGTGCGCCATATTTTGAATACAAATTCTGAACTTAAAGTAACCCCAAAAAGCTAAAATGTAAAACACAATGACTGACGACACAAAACAAAGCAAAACTTGACCCACAATACACAGCTCCCATTAAGCTGTTCTTTTTTGTCTCTCAGACAGCTTTACCTATAAATGAAACAGATAATTTGGAAAATAGAAAATATATTTAAGATTGATCGGCAGATGCCAAAGCCAGTCAACATCGATCTTAAGTGCATAAAACCATTAGCCACCAACTAGTATTAATTGCAACCACTTGAAACGAGGACAAGCCTGATGTGTTGACTTTAAATACAACCATTAAGAATAGCAAGCGAAGCAGGCAGTTATATGATTAATAATTTTATTCCTAATATGAAATACTACTGGTATAGAAAATAGTGCTAAATTTTATAACTGCCACTTAACATTTCTGTACTCTAATTGAATGAAACTAAGCGACAGCCTCACACAACATTTGATACAAGCAGAAAGGATTAAATTGAGAGTGTCCGACTAGAAAATGCCCTGCAACTCGCTCCCATCAAACAACACAATGCTAACCATATTGAGGAAGCTAAACGAAGACCCTTCCACTTATGATATCAGTCTGGGCTTGCTCACAGCTGCCTGCAGCGCTGGTATGCCTGGGTAAATGCTGTCCAAATAAAAGCCACACTGTTGAAAATACATATTTAATTGTTGAATTGATCACTTTTAACAATTTGTGGATTTGAGCAGCTGTAAAAATACAAATTGTATTTACTTTTGCTTATAATATTTATAAATTGTAACGAAAAAGTGTTCAATAATCAATATACCATGGTAAATGTGTGTATTTCAACATTTTAATATGCATGGCAGGGCTGACACATTGCAAAAAGCCGACGAAAAAGAAAAAACCGCCAACGGCAACGAAATAAATTTGTCAGCCAGTGCAATATTCTTCATTTCCCAGACGACGAGCGGGCTGCAACCAGCTGGATATGGCCCATCGTCTGGCTCTGGACACGTAAATAAATAAATACAGACAAGTAAAGTATACATATATATATATATAAAGCAGGCAGAGAGACCGTGACCGAGGCAGCGTAGGAGGATGGAGTCGGTGGCCAGAGAAGAGAGGGGAGCGAGAATGTAGAATTGAAACGAGCTTCCATTTCCATAGCCATTCCTGCAAACTCCTTCCTGAAATTGTGCATGAAAAATATGGAAAGACATTTGGCCAGAGACAGATTTTTGCAGCTGCATCCGCATTGTACTGATCCAAAAACTGACAATAAATGTCATTTAGTTTGCCAGCGATAGCAAAGGGCAGGGGTCTGTGGGCCGTGAGCAGTGGGCGAAGTCCTGTGGGCATTGCACAGCTGCGTACAAAGAATATTTATTTAAAACTAATTAAGAAACCGATGACCAATTGCACTTTCTGCCTTAATCTGGATGTTTTCTTGTTTTCCTAAGGGCACAACAAAAGAAAGAGATTGCCTAACAATAAGTAATGCCACAACTAGCCAAACAACAATATATTTGCTGATAACAAATGGTGTCCTATGCATACCTGATCATATAACCGTATCTCTATGGAGAATATACCATAAATCTCTACAGATCTTGAAGACGGCCGAACGGCAAATCTCAGAAGAAACAAAAGAAAACGAGGAGTCCGTTTAGCATTGATACTGCAAAGCCTTTGAGACGATGCCACAGAAAAGAGAAACATTTTAAGTCTGTCGTCGGAAAAGTTATGCAAGCACGCACAAACATAGACTTTTACTGGAGATGCAAACATTATAAAATAAAAATCGAAATACAAAAATATGTAAGCAGATTACTTAGGTAATCAAAAATTATCCTCTCTTAAGCAGGTTTTCCACTTCAATGTTTGCAGAAAATAAAAAACAAAAAACAATAAATTTTTGCTTTGGTTTACCCAAAACTGGATTGCGATGACATTTCTGTCCCATATCATTTGATTGGCAAGGAATGCCATTTACCGTCATGCAACTGACACGTAACTGCACTCAGATGTGCGTGTACGTTTGTGTGTATTTATGTACATGTGTGTGCATAGATATGCATATTTGTGTACACCTCAAACTACGTTTGATGACAAGCACAATCATAAAACGAGCTGTAATCTGAGCATGCTGTTCAGTGCTAGACAGAGCAATCAAAATCATTTGTTTACTGGCCGGAACAAACATTAAACATTTGTTACCACACCAAACCCCACACCAAACACCACACCACACAACACTACACCACATCACACCACACCATACCACACTAAACTACACCACACAACAAGAAGAACAATTTGCTCACGCACAGGCATCACAACTTTGGCTCCTTGTGGGTAACAGTTGCGTGGAGCATTACATTGGATTATTTTTTTGCTTTTGGTGTTTTTGCGCAACGTTAACATAAACGACTGCTAATTGAATTATTAACACCTATGGGCTATGGCGATGGTTTTGACGACGGCGACCCGAACGCAAAATGTCACCGCAACTAGCGACAGCAGCAGCAAAAAGCCCGGATTTTGATCCAAGTGTGTGTGTGCGTGTGTGTGTGTGTGTGTGTGTGTGTGTGTGTGTTTGTGTGTATGTGTGTGCGTGTGTGCAATAAAACAAAGTGCGCATAACAATTGGCTAACCACGATATGAGACCTCAAAAACATAAACAGCCGCAAATGTTGCGTCAAGAACACGCAAACCTCAACGCTTAAAATGGATTCCAGAACGAAGTAGATGAATGTAACTGTTGTTTGCTGAGTGTGCAGTTGATATTTGTGCGCTGGTGTTAGTTGGAAAATCTCTGACCATTTTTGGGTGTTTTATCTCTGTTTTTGTTTTATTTTTTCCGTTTGCTTACTTAGTGAAATGCAATGCGTCTAAAGTAACCCTGTCATTATAATACCTGTTTGGTCTGTCCAACAGACATGCCACCTCATTTACCCCTCCGTTGTTGCAGCTGCAGCAGACAGAACGAGTTGCGGCGTCAAGCCACCGTTGACTCTGGGAATCAGCCACACAGCTGGCCCAAGTTTGGATACCAAATGGTCTGTGGTCCTGCTGTGCTGTCAGGGTATCAACAATGTTTTCGTTCTCCAAGCCTGGTATACATATATGCATATATATATGCATATATATATATATATATATATATATATATATTGTGTATGCAGATGCTATTGTCATGCCCACGCACGAACTCGGAAAAATATTCGTAAAAATATTTATAATTCACAACCGTAGAACTAGTCTCGCCCGGCCAACAATGAAAAAGAGAAAACAAAAAAAATTCAATATTTGTATCTGCCTAAGTAGTAAAGTTAGAGCTCTATGGTTAAAGTCAGTGAAGTTGGCTTGCTTAAGGGCTTATTCAATGATATTTGTAAAACAGTTTTTAGAGTAGTATTTTAAGATTTGTTGTACAACATTTTAAGGTGTGTAACTTCAACAACCATTACTTTTTCCATATGAATGTTTAGGTAAATAGCGAAATCTTACGATTTACGGCATCTTTTTATGACAGCCATACGAATTTGAGCAGATTTATTGTAACGCTAACCATTTATAGACGAGGGCATAATGAGAACACAGCAGCAATCATAATTGACAACTTCAGCGATGTTTAACGAAAGCCCACTTATGCTAAATGTATTAAATAACACTCAACCCACTTGACTTTTAATTGCGAAACAAACAAAATAACAAAATAACACACAAGTAGAGCAGATGATATGAGATGAGCAGCACCCACGATTGTTGGCTTGCCAACGGTTACGAGCCGAATTTTATATCACGACTGACAAGCCTACTGAGTGGTGTGTGTGTGTGTGAGTGTGTGTGTGATAGTCTTTGTGTAATCAATATTATTATTAACTTCCTATTGAAAAATGCAAAACAATATCTAAAAAAAAGCACCTAAGCCAGCTAATCTAATCTCAAGAATCAAGTTTGGACAGCTTGACATCATTCATAAAATTCACTTAATTTGTATTCAACAAAATAAATTAAATATTAATTGTTGAAATTATGAAATCGCTTAAAAGATTTTTGAAACAACTATATCAAGGATTTAGTATTTTTGTGACAAAGTTTACTGTGTCAATTATTGAAAATCATGTGGAAACAATTGGATTTGGTTTAACGCACCAGGAATTTTGAATCAATTGGGTCTTATTGAATGAAATCGTGATGCGCAAAAGTTCTAATAAAGTTAAAAAAAAAAAAACATTTATATAATCTCTTATTTTATATTAAGCTGACAAAACTAATATGTTGCATTCATCGGGAACCAATGCACTCTGAGATAAGCGCTTTCATACAGAAAGCCCGACAGATGACGATAGACTGGTTTTGCTTGTTAAGTAAATCAAAATATAAATAAAATATACATTTTTTAAGGTCGAAAATCTTAACATAATGTGTGCCATATGATCATATGAATCTTCTTATGAGCGTTACGTAAAGTAATTCAGCTTACTAAAGTTTATTCGCAAATGCATATTTCAATACAAAGACAGGTTAATTATGAAAATGAGCAAGGCAGGTAAGAATAACAAAAATCAATGTTTATCAGTGAATGTACAAATGCACAAATATCAATAGAAAACAAATTGTTGCAATATTATTTCAGACCTCTCTGTTTCTGTTTCTGCTTCCGCTTGAGCACAAAATATTCCACGCCTTTCTTTTAATTTGGGAAGCTGCTCAAAAAACAAAGAAAACAAAAACTGTTTTTGTGTGTTTGGTCGGACGGTCTCGCGATTGTCAAAATAAATTTTAGCTGCAATGCTTGCGCCGTTAAAAAAAAAAAACATTTCAGCTTTTCCTATGCGTGGGGAGTGGGGAAATTAATCCGATATTGTGTATACGCCAGATACACCGACGACAAAAACTGATCGACTAGAAATGGAGCACAGGTATTTTCTGACGGCAAATGACTCTTTATATAAGCGGAATAACTAAAATGACACATTGCACAACTTAGTGCGTTGCTTCAAATCGAAGGAAAAATACACAGCACTCTTTGTTGAAATGTTGAAAAAAATTTAACAAATTATGTAATTAACGTGATTGTTTTAAAATTATTTCAATTGTTCTTTTCAAAGAATTGTATTTTTTAACACTGAAGCACCCATTAGATTTTACTCCCAAGCTTTTATTTAGTTAAATTACAACAGATAACTTACAATATGTCAAGTCTCGCTTTATTCTTTGTTGGCTTAAAATATTTTAATGTCACTTAATTTATACATATGTATAAACGTTTTCTTTTTTGTTGCCCAATAGCAACGCGATTGAATGCACTTCCGCTTCCGCCTTTTGATGCTGGCATTTAAAATGCAATCCAGAAACGATTAGTCAAAAATGTCTCGTTTTATGTTCTGTTAGCGTTTGTAATTTTGTTTTTTTCTTTCTTGTTTTTTTTTTTTTTTGCTTATTGTGAGAATTGTTGCCTATTGAAATTTACGCAGCCACAAACAATATTCGTGGGTTTACTGTTACCGTTGTGTTCCATATTTCGAGAGCCTGCCACTGTGTGTGTGTCTTTGGAGCTTGCTTGCCTCTTTGATTATAATGAGCGCAAATTACGCTAATTTAACTTTTTGATTTTCCTTTCATTTCCAAAGATTTCAATCGCACAATTAGATACTGTTTTCGATTTTATTTTCTTTTTGTAGCTCGTTGTCGTTGCAATTTGGATGACAAAGCATTTACCTAATTTAAGCTTGTTCGTTTCTGATTTCAAATTTGACTTCTGTATGGCTTTGAGAATTTCCGTGCAAATTTTTATGGTTTACCTTTTAATTTTAATGATATTTGTTTTGTGTCATTGGCGGAATTGTTTTAGAGAGCACCGAAAAAAAAATGTATTTTGTAAATGGAAACAAATCAACTGGCCAAAAATAGTGTATTTTTGCGAAACACACTGCACTGGCGACAAAAGTCACCTCAAACTCACGTAAAAAATCACACGCGACAGAAACTTTGCCACGACTGGACAGAAACGCACAGGCTCATTGCGACCGCATGTGTTGACGTTCCAAACAAAACTGTTGCTTGGCTGGGCCAAAGAAGCAACTCGAGGCAGCACACACACAGCAGGCGAGCTCAGTTGCACGAGTCGTCAGAGTCGCGTGAAGGTCGGACTCGTGGCGCACCTTCGTGCTGGACTTGAAAGTGCCGCTTGGCGCACTCGTGGCACACTCGTGCCACACGACGAACTGCCGTTGGCTGTGTGCCAATTATTGCGACCATTGGCGATGCTTCCGGCTTCGGAAAGCTGCCATCGGCGCCTGCTCCTATTCCTCATATTGCTCGACACTACCAAAGCCGACGAAGTTGCACGCGCAACACCATTCACCAAGTGGTGAATTTCGCACTGAAGCCGGCCAACGTGGCGTATGTTTGTTTACGTTTTGTGTTTACCTTCCAGTCGCCCTGGAAACCCGAGCTACAAGTTAAAAGACTCACCGGAATACCACTTGGCGCCGGCTAATACATTACGGCATTCGACCCAATCACTCAAACAGAAATGCCATCATTTTCTAATAGATCTCGAGCTGGAAATCATATATGGAATGCTGCTTCTCAGTCAATCTCTGAATTAAATCGGATCAGATGTGTATGCCAGAGACAGATCAAGTTCACCGAATATGATCTATGAAAGAGGATAAACATCGACTCCGAACTTCAGCTTGTTGCACATTTCTTAAAGATGACCGCAGTTAGTGGTCCCAAATGTAATATGTATTGGATCAATATAGAAGCACAAGAAAAGAAAAAATATATAATTCAAGATCGAGATGAGCGTTGACTGACAAGTGGCAAGTGCTGCTTGAAACTCATTTTTCGACTGATTGCTCCTATAGCAGTTATATGATAAAGTGTTCCGATCAGGTTATCCCCAACCAATGTTTTATCTTCTGTAAAAAGTTGGTTGTGTGAGGAAGTTCTGCACTTATAAGTCTTAAAATTCAGACAGACGAACATGATTTTTTAGAGTCGGCTTTTAATGCTTAATAAGAGTGGAAAACACTTTGTGGAGTCGGAGGTGTCTCCTTTAATCTTTACTAAAATCAAATGAATTGTTAATTGTCGGCTCGAAATCACTTTTACTCAATAACCTGACAACTCGCTTCTAAAACTTGTATGTATATATGAAGTACCTGAAAAAATATATACATTTGTGCGCGACGAACTCGAGCAGCCTTAGCCTCTTGACAGAGGGGCCGTTAAGGGGTTTTCGCAATCTTGACCTGGCAGTCCTGCTTACTGCACATTTTAAATTGGACAATTTAGTGGTCATATTCCCAAATGAAATTCACTTTGTGTGGAGCACACGCGGCGTATGCGTCATATGTTTGCACTGCACTCTTGGTGGTCACCAATGGGCGACTGCCAAAGAAGTGGAAAGCAATGATTTGGAAGGCCATCGTACTGTTTAAATGGCTCACTAGCCCACGACTTGTGTCTGTATGTGTGTGAGTGTGCGTGTGTGTGTGAGTGGGTGTGTGTGTGTGTGTGTGTGTGTGCGAGTGAGAGCTTTTTTGAGAATTTAATTAAATTGTTAGCATTTCTTTTTTGGGCACCATTAAATTAAAACACGCTGGGAGCGGGAAACACATCAGGCGCATAGAATGTCGATGGCTTTTTTGATTTTATGAAATCCAGTAAGTAATTTTAATTAATTTAATGCTGTGCGCGAAACTAAAATTGCAATTACAATCAAACCGAAATCGCTTCACAAGTGAAAAACGTGCCAAGCTTTCGAGTTGGGCAAAGGGTATGAATTGGAACACGTTCAGGTGTCAAGTACAGACACATACACACACACACACACACCCACACACACATACATGCACAGGTAAGCAAGAGATTGGCGGACTTCAGGCACATGTCCAAACTTCTTTATCACATACGAAGCCAGATTATTAAAATTTCATCGAAATACGTGCGAATATTATCAAAGTGCTTAAATTTACTAGATGCTCACAGAAAAATCAACAGGAACAAAAAATAGAACAATTTCAGACAGTTCACTGAAAATTGTTTTTGCGCAAGTGCATTTTTTTTTTTTTGTAGTTATGCAACACAGTCAAATAATAAAAATAAAAATAACGAACAAATTTAAAAAATTCTTATTTTGCATTGAAATTCTCTTTCCATTCAAGGTTGCCGTTCAAGCTAAGGTTGCCGACTTTGCTAAAGCTGCGCTCCAGCCCGCTGGCACCCACTTTAACATTAATAGAGCTTCAGTGCTGACCGGCGTGTTTTGCCGCCGACGCTGACGATGATGACTGCTGCCATATTAAAGCAGAACTTTTTTGATTACTTTATGGTAACGGCAGCTGCGCCGCATCCACATTCAGTTTTTCTGGCCACAAAGTAATTCCGAGCAGACCAGATAAAAAACCAAGTTGAAATGCTCAAATCGAGACAACACGACTAGAAGATATCCTGGACCCATACACATTGGACCTGCTCATATACGCTTCTTCACTATAAAAATAAGTCTTGGTTAGCAAAATCTGCCTTTCTAACTAAATGTATACAGTTGATCAACATGGAATTTTTATATAAATAAAATGGAAAGGTTTATCTTTACAACTGTGTATTTTATTGATATCCAATACGAGATCTTATATGCCAAAGTCCCCAGTGTCAGAGATCGACATACCAAAGTCGACTCAACGGTGGAGGCTGATTATGAATATTTTTTGCTAATTACTCATTTTTGCACAATATCAAAAGTATATAACTTTTTCCCATTTTTAATGGATTAGCAAGTGAGAACGTTGCCAGCGAGGGTAACCGACTGCAGATTACTCTGATAGCAGTCTAAAAACATAGAATGTCACCAGCAACTTCCCATCGAAATATGTGTGACCCTAGCTTCATAATGATCGGACATAAGTAGTAGAAATGTGGTTCTTGTTTATTAATTGTCTACCAGATATATTCACAAAGATATCATCATGGCTCTCTATATCAATATTGGCTCAATATATCAATATTAAATATCTTGTGTTTATGTGCAATGGTTTTACTTCTCGGTCACCTGAATATCACCGTTTTTTTACAGTTAAGCAAATGATATGAAAAATCTTGTTTTTAAACATCAACCCATATAATTGTGTACATTTCTAAAAGCCAATTATATATATAGATAAATGTGTTAAGAGTCTATATATAATATAGTCATCAGTTAGGTCAATCACACCCAGGTCGCCGACTGACCTACAGGGTATGCGTGAGCGGACAGAAAAAGAGTTATATTCCTGTTTGTCCAGCGAGGTAATTAAACGAAAGATGGTTAAAATTCACTAGCTGGTCAGTTATAAAACTTTGACAACGCTTTGTACAATAACATTTTTTGGTAACGAGCGAGAACTGGTCATTTTATGACACCGCAAACATTTAAACGTAGAATCCGGCAGCCAGCAGGACAATGCCAAAATTTGAATGCATTACATATTCGACAAGTTATCAAAGTCAAAAATTAAATTTGCTAACTTAAATGAAGGGCGAGCAAGCGAAGCGACAGCGACTAGATTAATATTTCAAGAAAAGACCGGACCAGGACCGGGACCAGCACCGGGACCAGCACCAGAACCAGAGCCAGAACCAGAGCCAGAACCAGAGCCAGAACCGAAAGACCAGACAGCACCGTGAGCCAATGCCTCGCCATGCCACAGTTGATTGGTTACCACTAAGCGAAAAATTTACCGGCTATAAATGTCGGTCTGGAGCACCCAACTCCAACTCCAACTCCACATCCTGGCACTGGTCCTGGTTCTGGTCCTGCTTCTGGTTCTGGTCCCCGTCGGAGTTAAAGGCCTTGGCTAGAAATTTTACAAGCGCTCAAAATTTGAAAAACATTTTATTTTTTGCATGGTATACCACATACAGATATGTATAGATAAATGTATATATGTACTAAATTTATGTGTATGTTTATGTGTGTGTGTATGTGCCGGGTAAGTCTGTTTGCATACACACACACATATTTCTGTATGTATGTATATACACACATATATACACATAAGTATGTATTTATATACGAGCATGCAGCTGTCAGACTTTGCTCCTGGTTTTGGCCGTCCAAAAATTTGTTAGCTCTTCCCAGCTAAAGTTTCTGCAGCAGCAGCTTCATGCATATGTGCCGGTTAAGTGGTTTTTGTGTCTGAAAAGCAGAAAACTCATTAGAGTTTATTTCAAACACTAGCAACAACAGTGAGCAGGAGAATAAAGCTGGTCGGTTGGAAGGCGGCTCCTTCTGGAGAGATTCTGTTGCCAAATACGGCGCCCCGCACTTGAATCAAATATTAAGACATGTGCACAGGGCTCGTATATTCGTCTCCACTCTTCAGTACACCCCTCCTTTCCTCTCTCCCCTGGCAAGCTCTCCATAGCCAACTTATTGACAGTCAATTCGATGACGCTTGAGCCCATTTCGTTGCCACTTTCTGCTGTGGTTTCCATCAAAGTCATCAATTCTGGGATAGTGGACTGCAAAGCAGTCCATTTCCTAAGGCCATCAGTTTAATAGATGCAAAGTCTTGTCAAAGAGTACAGACATCAAATTTGAAATGCATAAACAAAAAATATCCCAGACATAGACTCAAGCTGACTTCGCCACATACAAATGCAAATTGAATGCAAAAATATTACACATTAAAAATATGCTCAGATTGTCATTTTCCCAGCTTAATTAGCCACAATTCAGTTGTAAATAAAATATAAAATGCGAGTAAGGAATATACAGGCATATTAACTATTTGTTTTGATCTGTAACTTTGGCCAAGCTAGCAGCGATAGATGCTAGATTTGAATAATTATCGGCTCTCACATCCTGTTGCATGCTTCAGATTCCAGGAGTCGACGCCGAAAATAGGCGGCAAACGTCCAAGAAAACAATCTAATTTAAAAGTTTCCAGTACCAATGAGAGCCGTTGGAGAGCCAGCAGTTTGTGGGGGTGCAGGGAGGGTGCAACGGGCAGAGGAAGTGACTTGCAGCATGCAATTTGTTATCTCAAGTATGCAAAATTATGAAAGTTTATTTAAAAGTTGCGCCACGGCGCTTTGGTGGGCAGGAAGTGCCACCACGGACGTTGGATAATAATTGTGCCTTCTCGCCAAATGTAAACGGAGCAAAAGCCGAAGTCGTAGCAGACCCAGATGTAGAATACTCATACACACACACACATTGAGAGAGAGAGAGAGAGAGAGAGGGAGAGAGAGAGAGAGAGAGACATACACACATAGACAGTGCAGTACACCATGAGCCAAACACACATAATTCAAGTTAGCGTGAGACAATTTATTACATTTACAATATAACTTGGCAAATTGCTATATAAATCCTGAAGTTCAGGAGAGACACAGAAATATAAAAAGTATGTTGTGACATTTCATTGAATCCCCCTCCTCCCTTTTCTAGCACAAGTTCTTTAGCAGTTTTAGTTTTTTGTTGGCTGTATGCTAAGCGAGAGAATTGCGTTGAAAACACATTTGTGTTCTTGCTTGTTCTTATATAATGCAATTTGTAGTTGTAGTTGGAGTTGGAGTTGAAGTTGGAGTTGGAGTCTGTAAGCAAGCTGAAGCTGGTGAAATACCAGATCAGCCATGTATTTCTTCAAATTTCACTAAAATCGCCTTGAAGTTATCCCCTTTTGTATATTTTTTCCCCAGTATTTTCAATAGCTTTAGCTGCATCCAATCCCTGTTCGACTAAAAGAAACCGCATCAAAAGCAATTTCTTATTGTGCCACTAAAGTATATCATGCTAACAAGTTTATAAAACGGTATCGGTCTCTCCCACATTCGGATCGAATTACCGAAAGTTATTTTTTCCAAGTTGAGCTAATTTGATTTAACAGATATTTTAGACAAGCCAAGCAATTGAAAGTCGTATACAAAAATCTGATTAATGCTGTGATTGCCTTAGACTATAACTAATGTTGAGAGTCATCATATCCTGCACATATGCATAAAATTCAAATGTGTACATAATTAAAAACAAGCAGTGATTAAAAGTTCGCCCAACTGCATTATAGTTATATATCTTTGACAGTTTTTAGTTTTAAATACAGAGAAAAGGGAAAGCGATTCCAAATCTTATGATATAATCGACAATACAAAATAGGTGCTATAAATATAATGTTAAATGCTTTCTCGGAAAGCGACAACCTAAGCCAGATTGCCCATGAATATGAAGTGCTTGTTGCACTTGTTGTTGTATCAAAATCCGAGCGAGGCAACTTTAAACGCTTGCAAGATCTCTGGCGTGACTAATGAGGAGGCAATTGGGGCGTTTCACGCTCGACTAGGTCATCGATGGGGCTGTGCTGGAGTCGGGACTCGGGACTCGGGACTCGGGATTCGTGTCGCGAACCAAATACATACGTTCATAAACACACACATACCTACTGCATACACATGAAAAGCTATTGCAATTAGCTTGTGTGTTCGTGCTTGTACTCCTGTCTCCCTGTGTGTGTTTGTGTGTGTGGGTGTGGGTGTGTGTGTTGAGTGTGCGTTTGTGTGAACAGAAAGTTATTTATGTATAGCGAAGCTCCCTTGGCATCCATATGCCTGATTTATGGCTGTTATTGAAAAATTTCGGAGTGCAGCTTTTAATTATGAAGCGATGTGTACCACGGTCTGAAGTCCTCCTCCTCCCCATCCCCCGATTTGACGCCCGCCAGCTCAAACACTTGTGTACTATTACGACTACTTCTGCGACTAATGCCACTACTACTCCCGCTGGAACGACAAGTTGTCGCTCGAAATGAATTAAAGCATTTATTCGCCGTTGTATGCCAATAACAGCAACGAAAAAAAAAAACCAAAAAAAAATAGCTACTACAACTGGTATAGGTGAATAACCAGGAAATATACATTTGCGACTCCAGAGAGCGGCAGCAAAACCACAAAAAAATGAAAAATATTTTCATATATTTTATTTGTTTGTCTGTCGCTTAAATTAGTTAAAAACATTAAACTGCAGCCACTTGCAAAACGTTGGCATACGTTTTAATTCACCGGAAATTAAACGCAAAACACCGAAAATATAGTGAAAAAGTAAAAAACTGAAATAAACCCAGGAATGCAGCGCTGAGTGTGCAGACAAAAAACGAGTTACACGGCAAACACATACGCGTCATTGCACAGGCTGAGATGCCTGATGAATATATATGTATGTAGCATGTATGAGCGCAGAGGGGTGGAGGGGGGATATGAAAGTGTGCGTGTGTGTGTGTGTGTGTGTGTGTATGGTGTGGCGCAAGTGTTTTAACACAATTTAATATGACCCGCCAACGACGACGACGACGATGATGACGACAACAGCGCCGTAGACAACTTTCTGCGACAACATGCGCCGGAGCCAGTTAATATGGCTGGCTGAAAAGGAGCCGGGCAACAGGGCAGCATGCTCGGCAATGCTGCGTCTCCTTGATGATGTGGATGTGGGTGTGGATGTGGAGCTGCGACACTCACAGTAGGATGCGCACACACTTGCAACTTTATTAAATCATAAGGTGCCAGATGCCGACGTCTGACGTTCACATTAAGGCCAGGAGGAATAAATACCGTCTGGTGTCGAAAAAGTTAAGCAAACACTCTTCACTGATATTGTAGTCGCGTAATGCTCGACTATAAAATCATACTTCGGCGCTGGGAGACTTTTACAAACAATTTGAGAGGCGATGCGAATTCCATGATTATGTAAGACACAACAAACTAACTGTTTTCTTTCTGTGTTCTATACGTGAATGAGCGCACTTTTGGACTTGTCCGACTATATGGCTTCCATTCAATCAAAAATCTTACAATTCACTTTTCAAATGTTTTCCATTCGGATTTCAGGGCAAGCACACAAAACTCGCATTGCACAATTTTGGCAGTCAAAAAAGTTTTGGCAAATGAACATAAATTTGTTTGACTTTGGTAAATTAAAATAAGATGGCTCAGCCAATTATATTGACATTTTTGCTGCCTTATCAAACATGGCTAAGAGAATGTTTGGATTTATATTTTTTCTATTCCTTCTGTGACAGACATATACAATTTGATGAGCCAATCTTCCTCATGTGAAGGACGAAAAGTAAGACTCGCCAACTGCGATATCATCATATGAGAAAACATATATACATATATAGATAAGAGTTAAATTCAAATATATTTTTATGCAGATAAGGATAGCTCACAATGAGCCCGAGAACTGTTTCAATAGCACCTTAAAGCCTTTGAATATTTAAATAAATGAATGCATTACGCAAGCTGGCGTCTTCCTCTTAAATATAAAATAGTTAACAAAGCAGCCAGCAAAAATGAAATTCAAAATGACCAACAAGAGATCAAGGATATTTATTGTGTATACCGACTATTATGGTCAGAAAAAACACACTTGGCCATATTTATTTGACGGCGCCTAAGGGGCCTTGGTTTTAAATGGGTTAAGTCATGTCCAATAATATAAATATGCTTCTCTAAGCATGTGAAATGCATTGTGTGCTGCATGTTACTATTGGCATAGCTGGAAACTTGTTGCCACATGCCAGCATGCCGCATTGCTGAAAGAGTGCATTCTTCGGAATGTATCGCCTACGAGTTTGTTTGCCTTTTTCATTATGATGTCGACTGTCCTTGTATATCCGTGAAGGCAACCACATCGCACATAATACTTGTATGAGAGCAACAGCAAGGCAGAGAGAGAGAGAGAGGAGAGAGAGAGAGAGCAGAGAGAGAGAGAGAGAGAGAAGGTGGGAGAGATCCCATCGGCATGCTCGCTGCGGCAACGCTTTGGGGTCTCGATTTACCATCACAGTCACGGCAGGTGATGACGATGGTTGTGCTGTTGCCCCTGTACCGTCCTGCACTGTGGGGAAAATAACACGATATGTGGCAGAAAACCTACGTTTCGTTTTAAAAACTCAAAGCTAATAAAAATTAACCTTCAGCAAATCGTAAATCATTAAATGGTCAGTTGGCAAACGTGATAATTTATATTCTTGGCAAATTGATTTCTTGTAGCGTAAATTATTTAATGGCCGTCATTAAATGAGCTGCTCTATTTATCCCCAACAAATATGGAAAAATATTTATGAAATTCAAAGCCAAATAATTTGTCATATTAGGCGTGTATCAATGAATTGAAAAACCACATTTTATCTGTGCAATGTTAATCATTGTTTAATAAATGTTTGCGTTGCATTGCTTTGCCTCGCCCACAGTTGCCCAACGGCTCAATGGGTCCCCGACGATACGGACACCGGAAATGAACACGTTTTCCGGCATACGTGCACTTGTTTATTCGCTTTCACAGCATTCAGCACAGCGCACAATGCGGAATATTGCCATAATGCATTGTTTTCCACGTTGACTCCTGGTCACCATTGAAGTTTGTGGCATACTTTCGGCGATTTGCGTATCTCGTTACATCCGTGTTGTTTGGCCGATGTTTTTCTGACACTGCCTCCTTTGAAGGCAGTGTCGAGCGTTTCGAATTTAATTACTCAAAACATGCATGGCCCACCTGTCAAAGGCGGCCAAAAGGAAACGCAGCCGCTTAAGGGACACTCTCTAAGATTGCTCTGGGCCTCTTTGGCATTTGAACAATGTGCTGCAACTGCTGCAACTGCAAGTGCCGCAATTGCTTGCTGCACACATTCAGCGAAACTCTTAGCGCTTGAAATGTGAACAGCAACGATCATCACGGTCGCCAAATTAGAAGATAAAATTACATTAAAGTACACCTAAGGGCTACCTTCAATATAATATTGGGATTGGATGTGACGTGCAAGTGCATTTCCAGGCACTTGACAACTTTAAATGCAAGGAATGTGAAAGGGATTTAATTTTACATTTATAATTAAGCCACGGGACAAGGCATGTCTCAAATTGTTTCCCATTTAATTAGGAAAGTTTCATTTAATTCTAACCACAGACATCCATTGACATCTTTCCTATGTGTGTATGGCATATGTACAAATATCCCTTGCCTGTCCAGACAAAATTACTGACCCACTAAAATGCCTATTTGTAATTCTAGGCCAATGCGATTTATACATACTTGTTTTTGTTGTTCTTGCTACCTGGCTGTGCCATTGCCAGAACTGGCCACGGATCCTTAATTAGCTGTTAAAATGTTTCGGCAGCTGGCATTGCAATTACACGCTTTGTTTTCACGAACGGCACGTCCTCGCAGCCATTCTTCTTCGCATTATTTCAGCGGCATCTGGACTTGCAGCCTCTCCGTCTCTCTCTCTCTCTCTCTCTCTCTCTATCTCACTCTATCTCTCTCTCTCTCTCTCTGTGTCTCAGTTGCCGTGTCTGTGCGCGCTTCCGGCTCCATTGCTTGCCTCGTAATCCAAGATTCAAAACGTTTTACGTTGTCGCCGCATGATGCATTACGTTAAATGGCAACGTTGATGTCGACGCTGACAATGACACCGATGACACCGACGACACCGACTCCAAAACCAATACCAGCAGCAATTTCAAATCGACATCGACATCGCCATCGACGGCAGCCCAATCCACTGATTTGTATTATTGTCACGCTCATGCCTAGATTCGAGATTTGGGATCGAGTGTTTGCTGATGCAAGGGAGCTGCAAGCAGGTTATTGGGTGGCAGCTTTCATTTGTGGATAGTGTCGACGATATGCCCCTTTTTGTTAAATATATTTTAAACAGTGCAGTGCACTTTTTATGCGCAATTAAAGAGAATCGCAGAAGTCGAGAAGCTGCCAAAGCATCTGTAAATGAATAATGAGCGCAATTCAGCGAAATTCAGCAAAATTCAATTCAATTTCGATGCGTCACTTAATCGGGCGTCGCTCATTAATTTATGACAGTAATTTTTAACGCTTTGCTGGCCACCAACGAGGACGTTTTGTAGACGCTTGACGACGATGTCCAACGACACCCATCTCCCCCTGGGACGGACGACCAACACCCAGCGACGCCCGCCACTGTCTGCCTGTGACAGCTGATGTGTCCCTTAATCACCCCGCCCACTCGCTTTCCATGCCATACGTCAAATATTCAACGCAATTTTTCAATTGAATTGAATGAATTTTTGAATTGAGTGTATGAATGCCGTTTGACAAACGGCAAGGCAAGCAAACAAAACGTTTGCTGCGTTTGCTTTTCCATCTCGCCCAGCAGTCAGTTAGGATGCCACCAATTTTTTGTGCACTTTGCAACGCATTCGTACCCCAAATAGGTTGCACATACACACATTCAAAGCCTTTGCTGATGGGAGATAACAGCCAATGCTCATTGCTCCATGCTCCATGCTCAATGCTCGTTTTGAGTGTGTTGCTGAAAGGCTTTTCACAATTCACCTTATATCGAGCAGCACTTAACCAAAAGACAATTTAATTAATTAAATCTTCAACAAATTAGGCTATTTGTGCAACTAATGCGGCAACCAAATAGCCAATGGCAATTTAAATTGCCATCTACTGAATTTTGTGAAGAATTCACTTTTCAGCATTACGCACAGCAACACATATGAGTGCAATAAGTAATACACAGGAAATACAGCTCATAGAACGCCCTAGTTGAGACTTTTGAATGTGCTGACGTCAGAGCCACTAACCAAGTTGCCTGATCAGATGCGACATTTGACATTTCCAAGGGATGGTTTGACAACTGCTTTCAGAATCTTGCTTGACTTGAGACTCTAATATATTGCGGTTTGCATTCGCATTCAAACACCTTATTTGGTCTTGAACGTGGCACACATTAATAAATTGCAGGATTTTCAACTGCTGAAGCCCTTTTCAAGCCATACAAAAGTGCTGCCATGTCTTAACTTTATCGACTGCAAGCGTCATTTGTAGAAAATAATGCATTCAAAACTGATATACAAATTGGGCTTCTTCCATTGAAGCGAATAAAATAATTTATATAATCTTGCAACGAATTTGCATAGAGCATTCATGCTTCGAATTGAATAGTTTTTCATATATTTGCATTTTTTTTTCTTATGTTCTTCATGATTTGTGTTGGCCTCTTTGTTGACGGCGCTTGGGCATTTTGCCTATTTTGCTTATGGCCATTTTGCTGCGCTCAGTTTAGTGGCCATATTTCATGCTCCTTTGATGGCCGTGTCAACGTTGGCCGGGTCTATGTACACACAGTGCAGCACGTCCCAGAAGGACACGCACACACCAACACAGACACACAGACACACATACAAATAGAATAGTAAAAGCTGGCAGGCATTACACTTTAATTAACTGCAGCAACTTCACGCAATTGCATTTTCAGATCCTTCACTTCTTTAGCCCCTCTGTGCGTTGAGTTAATAAAACATTCTAAATATTTTTATCGGCTTGTGTCTTGGAATGTTTGTACACACACACACACACCCACACACACACACCCCACACACCCCACACACCCAACACATGCAAGCACACAGAGATCTATATGTAATTTGGCACATTTCATATGAAAAGTTGGCTTGTTTTGGGCCACACGCAAAAGTTTTGTCCAACAGTGTCAAAGGATGCATTTAAAAAGCACCGTGGTAAAATGCCAATTGAATTGCATGCTGCATGCATTATCCCATTGAGCTTCCTTAAGATACATATGCACACACATCAATCAATATATATATATCAATATATCAATACATAAATAAATACTAAGAAATTTAATGTTCGCAAAAGTGTTCAAACTCAAAGTTGTTTTCGACAAAGAATTCACAAAATGTTTTTAATTACTGCAAAACACTTATTTTCCAACAGTGCAGTTTTATAATCTACATTTTTCCGATGTGTTAACGATAAAGGTGCGTTACTCTAAATATATTGCATAATTACTGCGTTTTGGCAGAAAAGTTCGTCTTTTCTGCCACTGTGCACATTGCCAAGGAAACTTTCTTACGGAAAAGATTAACAACACAAGAACATTCACAAAGACTGCGCCTGTATGTTTGTGTGTGTGTGTGTGTGTGTGTGTGTGTGTGTGTGTGTGCTCGTATGCCAACAAACAAGAAGGTGTATGGAGCTGATGGGGAAGAGGCAGCTGATGCGTGTTTTCTGGCGACATACACTCAGAAAAATACCATTTGAAATAAAAAAAATGGCACGTTGCAAAATGCAAATCGAAGTGCAACTCGAAAGTTTTTCGGAACTCTAAAAAGAATTTTAAAATAAGAAACTCTGATGTCGACAGTCCCAAATAAATGGCGTTGTTTTTATATTTTTCAGAAATACTTTCAGAAATCTAAATATCTAAAAATTAGAAATGCAAAACAAAAGCAAAATAGCAAAATTGATTTGTATCTAAGCATGTTTTCGTCAACGTAACATGTTTTCGTCAACGTAACATGCCTCGTAACATGCCTCGTGGCATGTTTCCCCTGGTCTCTACCAGAGAGTGATTTTCTACATGTTAAAAAAAAAAAGTTCATTTTATCAGTGTAGTCATATGAGTGTGTATAAATTCGTACAAATATGTGTATGTTTTGTATGTGTGTGTGTGTGTGTGTGTGTGTGTGTGTGTGTTTGTGTTTGGCAAATGCGGTAAGCCAAATTATGTGCTCAGGAACTTGCAACCAGAGACCAACGACAGCCGCCATTCCCCGCCAGCACTTGCACCCTCGCTTTTTGTCTGCTTTGTAACTGCATTTACGCATACCTCACCTCACCTCACCTATCCCCAACGCGGCCTCTTCCTCTACGCCATTAGCGTGGCATGCGGTTCTGGGGCTGGTATTAGCTACTCTTAACACAGGTGCTTAATGTCTTAGTTGCTGTGGCAAGCAGATTAAAAACTTTGCCGGCAAACCAAGCATTCACACTGGCGACAGTCATCCGTTTGAGCAATGGACTCTTTCAATAGATGAGCACTCATCAGTTTACACTTACAGCCCAATATAATTGATCTGATACGGGACGCCAGGGAAACCAGCATTAATCAGTCCGGTGACACCACAGACAGGCTAATATGGGAATAAAAATGTGGGCATACTTTTAGGCGCGCACAGAACAACCAATCAAATGACAACACAACAAAATCATTGCCGATTTTCGAAGGACATGATGCAATAAAATCGCAAGGTAGAACTCTATCCAACTGAATTTTATGATTTTGCGGTCATCGAAACAACCAAACTTGAGGGACTTTCATACTTTTCCAATCGGCAAGCCAACAAATATTTTTGGTCCAAAAAACATTCGCATAGTTGTAGTCATGCAAAATAAACGGTATACTTTTAGGCGCACTCCGAAAATATTTTCTTCCAGGCGACATTTACAATCCACAATGTACACAATATATGCCATTGGTAAAACGCAATGCTTAATAATTATAATATTTTAATAAGAACAGAACAATTGAATTTCATTTGTCAGGAATGTTGGTTTGTGGGAGATATCTGCACCTTGGACGGGGTTGGCCACGATGATGGTGAGTAATATTAATTGTAGACTGAATACAGTGCAGGTGTTGGATTTAAAACCATCGAGTTGTGGCAGCATTTGCAGCCTCGCAATGTATCGGCCGACACACTTTCCCTGCGAATTTTCTTCAATGACCCTGCAAAATAAATAATTAAATAAAATAATTAAGTTGAGCGAATAAATTTTGTGATGTTTTAGACACCTGATAACGAAAGTAATCTTTATAAAAACATCAAATAAGTTAATTAAATCTGAAGCTGAAGCTTAAGCAGTGTTAACCGTATCCATCAAAATAGATATTTGTGATTAAGTGCTTAAGAATAAACCGAAGTTGCGCTTACTTTAACTTAATATCAGACAAGTAATTACATACATTAACCTAAACTTAGGTTGTGGTTGCGTCTGTAACTACAACTCCACTTACTTTCACGTTTCCTCAACTTGAGCTTAAACAATAATCGAGCAGATCATTTTGTCTTAAGATATAATGATTATTTTAAAGAGATGGTTTTCTATCTAAACTAACCTAACAGTAAACTTATGATAAATTGGTTATAAATCACCTCAAAATACGGGGTGCATGCATTTACCAATCTTCGGGACAGATTATCAGCAATAAATATTTGGTTGACTTTGGCTTTGGTATTCCTTTGGGATTTTCACCTTTGCTGTTTCCAGGTTTTTTGTCCTCCCCAAGTTATGTGATTTTTTCGTCACGCTTTTATTATTGCTGGAAGACCAAACACACACCAATCACTCCGCCCGCAAAAGACTCAAGTCTATTTTGTATACTGTAACCAACTATTTTACTCTCCAAACCACAGCGCTGGTATTTCTAATAACAACGAGATTAGAAACATAAAACTCATTTTTATGCAGCGTACAAAATAAAAATCAAAACACAAATGCATTTCCGCCTGGGTCAAAAGTACAATAATTGGATGACATTAAAAAGCGTATCAAGCGAAGCGAAACAGTTGCGAGTATAAAATTAAATTCATGTAAAGGATGGTCCACATGATGATGTAGGCGACAAGACGGTATCATTTCTTCTTGGCATCCTTCAGACCGGCTCCGGCGTTAAACTTGAAAAATATGATGTCGCCATCCTCGACGGTATAGTTGCGGCCCTGCTGGCGATATTTGCCAGCTGCCTTGGCGGCCACTTCGCTGCCCTCGGTCTTGAAATCCTCAAAATGCATCACCTCGGCCATGATGAAGCCCTTCTCGAAATCGGTGTGAATGCGTCCAGCGGCCTGTGGCGCTTTGGTGCCCTTCTGTATTGTCCAGGCCTTGACTTCATCTGGGCCAGCAGTGAAGAAATATTCCAGTTGCAGTGCCTTATAGCCCGTAATGATGATCTTCTCTAGCTGGCTCTTGCATTTCGTCTCCTCCTCGAAGGCCTTGCGCTCCAGCTCATCTTT
Source organism: Drosophila picticornis (assembly GCA_035043845.1). Lineage (NCBI taxonomy): Eukaryota > Metazoa > Arthropoda > Insecta > Diptera > Drosophilidae > Drosophila > Drosophila picticornis. The sequence goes on along the minus strand of JAWNMR010000492.1, from coordinate 13,381,143 downwards.
TTCGGTCAGCTGCTGTTCGAATGCGCCCGAAAATGGGATGAGGAGGGCGCCCGGATCGTGTTTGTCAATCCACTCCTTGATCTTTGGCAGCCATTTGTTCTTCTTACGTATGAAATCCTTGTCCGACAGGTTGACCAGATAGATGGCCGGCTTCGAGGTCAAAAACAAATACTTGTTTAACGTTTCAATCTAAAACAGAAACAGGAGAAACAAAAACAGATGCAAATGTTGCAACTAAATAAGCAAGAATGCTTTCAAAATTGTTTACATCGTGGGCATTCCAGTCCTCGAAGCGCAAGTGACGCTTTTGCTCGACCAAGATCTCCTTGATCTTCAGCATGGAGTCGTATTCGGGCTTGAGCTTCTTGTCGCCGCCGCGGGCAACAACCTTCTCCAGCTTGTCAAGGCACTGCAGGAGTTTCTCTTCATCCTTGAGACGCAACTCCTCCGCAATGATTTCCAAATCGCGCACTGGATCCACCTCACCCTCCACATGCGTCACATCCGGATCCTCGAAGGCGCGACACAAATGGAAAATGCTATCACACGCACTGATATGCGAAAGAAAGTCATTACCCAGCCCCTGCCCCTCGGCGGCGCCCTTGACCAGCCCAGCAATATCGACCACATTTAGATAAGCCGGCACGACACTGCAACAAGTAAATACGTGTCATGTATTCAGTTTAACGATTTTCGATTTGACACTCAATACGCTACTCACCTGGCTGGCTTGTGGAACTCCACCAGGTAGTCGAAACGCTGATCGGGTACGGGCACACGACGTATGGGTAATGCAAAGGAGAGAGACAGATACACAGAGAGCGAGAGAGAGAGAGAGAGAGAGAGAGAAAGAGCATGTTAGTTGAGATTTTTGTTCGGGGTTTTGGGGGAATTCGCTTTCAATTGTTGGCGGTCAATCGAGCGACCGATCGATCGATCGATCGATCGATCGATCCGTCCGTCCGTCCGTCTGTCCATCTGTCCATCTTGGCCAATCATCGCAATTTTGTATAATTTTTTACAATCACCACAGAGAAAAGCCGCAAGTCATCTCAGCCAGACTACAAAATGAAGTCGCTCAAATTAAACGCGCGCGCAATTTGCATACGAAGCAGCTGCTGCTGCTGCTGCTGCTCCTGCTCCTGCTGCCGCTGACTGAAATCTTGGCCTGCAACTAGATTCGACAAATTGCCATTGCCTGAGAGACGGTGCGCAACACGCCCACTTGGAAGCTGCGGCAAAGGCAACAACAGCAACAAAATTGTTCAAATGCCATTGATTACAATGATTATCCGAAAAGGCAACGCAAATTGCTATTGCAATAAATATTTGCCAGCGGCACTATATATATACGTATATATATATAGATTTATATATACATAGATATGTATATGTATATGTATGTATATATATGTGTACACGTATATGTATATAGATATGGTAATTGGTTATACTTATTCTCATTGGGCTTAATGGTGCAGAAGGGGAAATTCTCCGCTGGAGCAGCGCTCTCGGTGAGCACATTGAAGAACGTTGACTTGCCCACATTGGGCACGCCTACGATGCCGATGCGAAGATTCGTCCCAATGCGTCCGATTAGCGGCTTGCGTTCCGGTTCCTCGTGCTTCTTAGGTGGCATATTGATTTGTTGTGTTGCGTTGTGTGTTGATATCGCAGTTGCTGCAACAGAAATAGTTTGTGGTCGCGTCGCTTTTTACCATTTTTGGCCACAACAGCATTCAACATAACCTTAACCTTTTAATGTTCTGTTGATTGTTGTCTGTCCGCATTACGCATTCAGCATTATTACCTGCAAATCTGTTAAGGGAATTCGTTTATTATTCGATTATTCACAATTAACAGATATTTATTTACATTCCGTCCCGATTCCGGTCGAGATTAAATAAAATTTGTAGCAACGCTGCTTCTGCTGCCGACTGCTGTTGAAGGAAAGAGCAAGGGAGATTTGAGTATTTGAGTAAACAGCTGTCAGGCAAAGCGCCGCCAGCGGTCAACCGGCACAACGGCACACACATCTGCTGTCGATATTCTAACATAACATTTAGCTTTGTGTTACCTTGTAATTTGTTAGTTGGCACTGCGGGCAATGGATGGCGCTTACTGCGCGCGCATTTTAAATGTTGAAAGTTATGGAGAGGAAATTCTAAAAAATAAAATAATTTCTCCACAAACACAACAGCAACTAGCAGCTTAAGCAATGAAGAATATATTTATATTATTATACAGAAATCAAATTGACCACTAAATAAGTAAGTCAAATTTGTTATTCATCGGAAGTCACTGAAATAGATAGCATCAAAGAAGGAGCAGAAGAGCACATCCTGTAACTGAGTCCCTCATTATTATTTCAAATAAACTGTCAAAATAACAAAAAAAAAAATTAACAAATAACAAAAGAAAATCATAATATATTACGAGGTATCTGCCACAACATGTTGTTATGAATAGGTAAATAAAATTAAAAGTATTTTCATTTAATAACAACACTTCCAAGAAATATGCCACTCAATCGATTGATGCTTACACTCAGAAAAAAGTTAAAAGATGCGCAAATGGATTAATATATATCGACTTCTATAAATAACTTGATTGCACTGGGAAACTAGCTTTGGGTTTTTTTTTTTTTTTTTTGTTTTGCTGACCGCAAAGCATTTTGGAATTTTTGCTAATGTGATCAGCAGCGTCAAGGTCAAGTCAAGGTCACTTCGCAGACAGACGCACGTACTCGCAATTTGGCGGCTTAGTGAAAAGCCCGCAATAATCAATAATTATGCATAATTAGCGGACCGATCATGAGCTTTATTGCACACTGAAACGCAACCATCGATTCCCAAACGATCCTAAACACAGACAGAGAGAAGCGAACAGCTAAAAAATGAGAGTGCGACACTGTGAGAGGAAGGGAGACAGAGTGCGAGGGAGAGAGAGAGAGGCACAGAGAGCAGCGATTTGATCTTTTCATTTGATTCGATTTGATTTGATTGACTCCTTCAAATTAAAAGCGCCGTTATGCGTAAGTGTATGCTACGCTGTGTGTGAATGTGTGTGTGTGTGTACATACACATACATTTACACATACATATACAATTTGTGTAGCCTGTGTATCGATTAAAAGTGAGTAGAAAGCGCCGCAGTCCAAGGAATGTGTTGCCTGCTCGCAGATACGACTTATAGCCGATCCAATATTTACAATATATATATAAAAAAATATTTATACATATGTATATGTATTCCTATATAGATATATATATTGTGTGTGTGTGTGTGAATCGTGTCACCTATGCACTATTGAGGGTTTCATCATAATTTTACGCTAGCTTGGCCTCTTTGGGACTGCGGTTTTGAAACATTTAAAAATCCATTTGTCTACAAATTTATATGTGGTGCAACCGCAGCAGGGCTTCAAGGATCACGAGCCGAGCAGGCCAACTGCTGTTCGAGCGGAGTCAGGCCCTTTGTCCACTGCATCAGACTACAAAGCTCCCCTCTGTTTCTGCTGCCGGCAAACCACAAAACGTTTTCTCACAGGTTCTTATCGTTTTTGGTTAGCTACTTAAATATTTGTATGCATATGTTTGTCCCTCAGAGGGATGCATAACGTCTGCACAAGTTGGAAACCACAAGTTTGATGTATGTTTAATTTGAGTTGAGACCGAGAACGATTAAGAACGGTGTCATCAATTGACATGAAGCATCGAATACTTCTCGATTGAAAAAGTTTGTTTTGACAGTCTACCAAAAAAGCTCAGAGATGTCTGAAGATGCGTAATGTGTGTGATTTTGGTCGGTTTAAATAAAAACAGACAATTGATCGAAGATTTGCTCGAATTTCACGCAATTGCATTGTTGAAATGCCATCAAATACAAATGTGACAAAAGCATTGTTTGCATACTTATTTTCTTGAGTTTTAATTCAATCAATTTATTATTTAAAAAGCGCCTTATTTTTGAGAACAAATGCAATTTAAAATTAGCAAAAGCGATGCAAAATAAATGAAATTTCGTACAAATATTTCTTAAGCTAGCATCTGGAATTACTTCTCAAAATGCTTAATTCAAAACAGGTGCGAGTATCTTTTTTATATTTAAGTACGCACTTTTGTTTACGTACAATTGCGAGACTGAATCAATCAAACAAACCCTTAAAGACAGGCTCCACTTTACTTCTTTCGACCTAAACCGAGTTACTTAACACTAAAAATTTTGAAGTGGAATTAAAGATTAAAGATTATAGAATTACGATACTTGGCTTGCTCATTTATTGACGACCTTTAATGATTCAAGTAAATACATACAAACATATATTCATTTATATACCAACGCTTCTCGCCGGCAATTTAACGTCTGTTTGTAGCTATTAGCTTGTTAAGTAATTTTTTTAAATACTTACTTGACGTTTAAAAAAAATAAAAACTTATTATAATAATTGGTGAGCTATTACACGAGATAGATTTGTTCTTAAATTGTCAGACAAAATAATTCCACAATTAAAATGAAAATAAAACAATAAACTTTTTAGTCATAATTTAGTTCTTTTTCCGCACAACAAATACTTATTTCGTTGTAGCAAATGTTGCACTTCGACAAGTTTTGTGTGTGTAGGTTCGAGTAATGTTATTGATATGCAAATACAATTGCAATCCATGTTTCCTCATAATTTGCATAATTGACTATTCCACAAATTATCAGATAATAAAATTCCCAGCTTATGAATAGTTACGTGTTTGTCAAATCTTATCAAAATATCGAAAATACATATGCAGTTTTACCTGGTCGATCGTTTTCATTGATGTTATTTGTTGAATTTCCTCCACTGTTGAAACTTCTTGCGTTGAAGTTTGTTGCTTAAGTCTTCCGATTGGCTGTTTCAGGCGCACGAAGTGCTCAAGTGCCGTATTTATGCATGTGTTTTGCGTAGTGCGGCAGCAGCTGAAAGAAAGCAAATTTATGAGCGCCAGTATTATAATTAGAGGCAATAAAATATGAAAATTTTCACATTTCTTTTGAATGCGGGGCTACACTTTCATTAATTGGGGCAACAAGCTGGAAAAGCAGCAACTTCAATTCACTGAAACTCCATGTTATGCATGCATATTCACATTCACACTCACATTCACATTCACATTCACATTCATATTCACCATTCGCCATTCACAACTCACCTGGCCGAGTGCAGTCACGCCCACGCCGCGTAACATCGACGCATGCCTCAATAAGAACGCATATTAAATACAAATACAAAGCGAGCTGAGCAGTGTAATGCGAGTATTAGCATTTTGTATGCGAGGCGTTGCCACGTATGTGTATAATTACAGCCATACTGGGAGTCAGTTAGTTAGTTAGTCAGGCAGTCAGTTAGTCAGTTAGTCAGCCAGTCCGTCCGTCTGTTCACCTGTCTGCTGCGTGGGTAGCCTATTGGCAACGCTCTCAGGCTCGTTGCTAATTTGGCAAATTAAAAGCGGGTGCAACGCCAATGAAAAGCAGCAATTACAGTCAGGGTCATGCGGAATGTAATATATATGTTTTCACATGTGTGTACATGTGTGTGTGCGTGTGTGTCTGTGTGTGTGTGAGTAGATATAGAAATTTATGGGCCGCATAAGCAACTTCAACTACGTTCCGGTCAGGCCGGTCAGCGCTCTCTCTCTCTGTCTCTCTGTCTCCCTGTCTCCCTGTCTCTCTCTGTCTGTCATCTTTTCTGGTGTGGCCACATCCATGGCCGTGCGGGCGGGCCAAAGGTGGAGCAGCTACCCATCTAGCCAACTAACCAACCATTCCGCCCTGCCGCCATGGTTCACAGTGGCTCATATCGCTTGTGATAATTAAGCGCAATAAAAGGCAATTAAATGCCGCTAATTAACAAACAATATGCAAAGAGCGACTTCTATGGAGATACAAATTATGTAGTACGCGCCCACACACACACACACACAAAAACACACATACACAGACACATGTACAATGATCACAACAAAATACATTTTAACTTCACATTAATATTTTATTTCATATTTGTTATTTCTCGTGCCCAAATTGACATTTGGGATTCCATTTTGGGACACAGCTGCAAAATCTTGGGTAAAACAATTTCAAGTTTTGCACAACAAGCTGCTCAGAGACGTCTCCGGTGCTCCACCTTATGTCAGAAATATGCAAGAAGAGTCGTTGCAGTGACCGGTTGCATAACCTTGTCAACCCTTTGGCTTGCACAATTGGCTCGAATGACTCTTGGATGTTTAAATTAATGAGCAACAAACGTAATATTTAATGGTGAAATGTTATTATCTGTTAAACCCATTCTTATGTTTATGTTATAGACTGGTTCCTTGACAAATTCAATGTTTTATAACCTTTCAGTAGATTGATCAATGTTTTAAATAAAAATGCTTTTAAAAAATAAAAACAAAAAATAGTGTTTCATTCATAAAGGCTTAAACTTTGCGATAGTATTGACTTAATAAATGTAATTAACTTAATAATAATTGATCAATAAACATTCAAAATCAGTGCAACAAGTGCGACAACAGTTCATACAAAAGTAGACAGCAGAAATAATGATTTCCCACACTTTAAAGTTCCTACATATTCCTTGAATCAATTCAAAAGTAATACGACTTTGCAAGTATTTTCTGATTTAATTCAAAGAATTATTTGTAAATCACGTATAAATATCTAAAGATCACCAAAGATGCCTTAATACTTAGTATGGCATTCCTATATAGAGTGCTGACAAAGAAAATCAAAGTTAAAGTTATGGATTAAGTCCAAAACTTAAAGTCAGACCAATATTTATATGGTATATGCCTAATTTCACAATATTCGGATAGTTGTTTTTTACTTATCCTGAGAACAGTTAAAGGGTCGCAAAATGCGTAAAAAAATTAGCTAAATTCTTTCCATGAAAAGAGTGAAATCCACAGAAGTGCCTAAATTGCAGACTAAAACTTTCATATTTTATTTCTGGTATTTTCTTGTATTTCCTCGATGAATTTAAAAAATATCACCTTGAATTGTATTTGAATTGAATTGTTTTTCAGGACTACAACTGAACGACAAACATATTTTTAAAAATGAAACAAAATTAATTTGAGAGGCAACTTTTTCTTAAGGCACAACTTTTTACGTAAGCTATTTTTAGTCTTTTCCATGGTTGCGATTGTTTGTAGTTAAGCAAGTCATCGTCTCCACAAGGGGAAAGGGACTTTTTACCCTGATTGAAATTGTTGAAGAGGCAAAAGACTCATTTTCCCATTATAAAGATAGTTTTAGAAGCACTAAGATCGCTGTTTGCTTGAGTCTTCTCTTGCTGCTGGGATAGTAGACCGCAAATCTGTGGATCTAGGCGATTAGTGTATTCGCTGCGCGTTCCAAAACATAGCTGCCTGATTTATATCCTGCGGTGATAATGGCTTAATGCGATAATTCTGGCGAGACGACGGGTGGGCACCTAAATGAGGCTGGGGGAACGCTTGGGTACTGGTCAGGATGCTGGATGGAGGATCTGGTCACGTGCTGGCGGGAGTAGATAGACAGAGATGGATAAATGGTTGGGCTCGCATTCAAAAACTCACACATCTAATAAGTATTTATAATTCTTTTATGATGTCATTTTTAGGGTGCTTGAAGGGGAACAGAAACTGGCTGCGGTGCGGTGCGCGGCACGGTGACGGGGTCAACCTCAGTCTGTGCTACAACCTAAGGGGTGGTTTCAATTTCCATTTCCACCAACGGCTTTCGATCTGTGTGTGTGTGTGTGTGTTTGGGTGTGTGTGTGTGCCAAATGTTATTTTTTATTATTGTTTTCCCAGTTCAGTTCCTATTTTTTTATGATTATTTGTGCGTTTATTACGATTTCCATTCCAGCCGTGTGGCAAGGGGAGTCATGAGGGCAACGCCCACATTTTGCGTCACACATATGTACATGTATATTTATGTGTGCATATAAACGGATATTTTTTGTGATCGGTCCCGTTCCGGTGTCAGATCTTTCCATAACAATGGCTGCACATACTACACACATTTATTTTTAAATAATTTATATACACGGATATGTGTACAGATATTTTGTTGTGTGCTTCTGAGTTTATCGCACCTTTGCTATTCCATTCAACTTCTCTTGCAACGTGTCTCCTTAGCGGCAACTCCTTGACGATCTTTTGTTTCTTGGGCATTCGTTATTTCCGCTTGCTCTTCGAGGAGCACCCTTCTTGTTCTTGTGCTATTTTGTAGTTTGTCTCTTTCACTTTTAAATATATTCAATTTGCTGTTCCGCTTTTCTTTTTCCTTTTTTTTTTTTTTGTTTGCGGTATTTGTTGCAACATATAATTTGGTAGCAGATGCAACTGCATCGGGGTCTGTGGGGGGATGTGCCTTTCACTCCAGTGGTGCATTTTGCATGACAGTCACGGGTATTTGATGTTTGCCATACCTCGAATTGTAATATCTGCCTATGAATGCATTTAAGTGCATATTCTTTTGACGAGTTAACCGTTTTGTTTTTCCATTCTAAGCTTCTTTTTCCTATATGCAGCAAATAGAAAAATAACCAAGTAAACCAGCGACAAATCAATATGTTTGCCGTCTTTCTCAGTCCCATTTTGAGTAACGCATTTTTGATTTGAGTAATTGATTGAGTTGAATTGAGTTTAAAATTCTTAATTTAAGATGAGAAACGGAAGTTTGCATTATGGTTTCAAGTTTATTTGGCTTGTGTTGAATGTAAGCAAAATGCAAGATGTTATCCCACAAGTGTTGATCATTCTTTCGTAGATGTCAAGGTGCTTCCTCGCTGGTCTCCCCCCTCTTTATTTCTCTTTCTGGCTTCTTCGCATCGAGGCCGCTGGCAATGGCGCATAACCACGGAACCACCATTTTGAAAAGCAATTAGAGCTGCAGTCGCCACAGGAGCCGGTCAAACTGACCATACACTGCAAAAAAAAGAAAAAAAATAATAAAAAAGTTTCGGTGTTGACGTGGAAGCCAACAATTTTCAGGGAACACATTCATATTTTTGTGAAACATCAAAAATGCGGCAATAAAAATTAAATTGAAGCAGAATTTGAAATTCAGATGCCAGCAACAGCGGCTGCTTTTATTATTAGCAACAATAGCAGCAGCAGCAGCAACAACAACAGCAACAACAGCAACAAGAACAACAAGTTGGCAGTTGTAGAAAAACCAGCGGCGCTGACGACGCGACGGCAGAGCAAAAAAGTTAATAGGACCGCATTCATTAAATTCATTTAATGTACAGAGCGGCAAATTATTGCGCTGAAGAAAAGAAAAAAAAAAAGGAGAAAAAAAACAAAAACGGCAGCAAGAGCAAAAAATATACACAGCGCACCATAATTGCAGTTGGTTGAACACCCCAAACGACGACGAAGACGACGACGACGACGACGACGACGGCCATTAAAATGGCCAACAAATTTGCAAGAGCTGTGGGATGGGTTAGGTGCTTGGCCATGTAAAGTGGCCCGAAACGAAACGCAAAGCAAAGCACAGCAAAGCAGAGCAGAGCATAAGCAAAAGCAAAAGCAAAAACAAGACCGGTAGCAGTAGCAGTAAACCCACTTAAAGCCAAAAGGAGTCGCAGCTCCAAGTAATAAGTCCAGCTACACCATTACCACCTCCACCAGCAGCTCTGGCTCCAGCCACCACTCAAGCTTCCACTTGCAGCTCCCAAACCAGGCCACATTCTGCTCTCTCTTGCTTTAATTACTTTCGAGGAAAACACGCGCGCCATTTTGCAGTGGCTGTTGTCGTTTTTGTTGTTGTTTGTTGCTATTTGTTGTTGTGGGACTTTTCCAGCAGCAGCGAATTGTAATTTTTTGTGGCCACGTTGCCTTCTCTTTCTGAATCGTCAAGCAATTTGCACAAATCGCATGCAATTTCTTCTTTTGACTTTTGTCGCCCCCTTTTTGTGGCTGCATTTCCCGTCCGGTGCATGATCATTAATGAAATGTTCCAATTATAGCCAAGCCAAAACAAAATAAAACAAAACCAAGCACTACAAAAAATATGGTTTGTATGTGCAGCAGGAACAGTGAGAGGCAGATAAGGCATAACTCCACTCCATACCAATTCCATTTGCCGTCCTTGCGCGAACACCATCTGTGGTAGTCCAGCACGCCAGATTTAAATTGTTGTTTTGCATGTTAAGTCAACATTTTCCACACCTTTTAATTGACACCATTGCACCATTGGATGGCCGAGCCAATAATGACGAAGTAGACTTCGACTCGAGCAGAGCGTTATTCGGTTCCGTAGTCGACTTTGAATACCCTTGACCCAACTTGGCATCAAATATTATTTTCGAATTTCGGGAATCAGACACAAAACTAGAATTTATTCTTATTTATTATTATTTTTTTTAATAATTTCAACATTTACGACTTAAATTTCTTACGAGTAGAAATTATTATCTATTTTTCTTATTAGAAATATATTAAATAAATATTTTATTTTAAATTTTCCGAAAGATATTTTTTAAGACTTGTAATTTATTATTGTTTATTATATGTTTATTTATTATATATGCATATTAAAATTTTTTTACGTTTTATGCAATGAATAATAATAATTTTAAACGCCTCAAAGCAACATAAGATTAATTTATTACTATAATAATAAAACAATCGAAGCCAATATAAACGATTTCTAAAGCATTAAAATGTGTTTTATTCCCCCTTTGCAGACATGGCTGCGGCCTTAGCTATGAGTGCCGGTCACATTAAATTCACATAATGCAGCAATCGACTGCTTTTGGCCAGGATCACCTTTTTGCCACGCAATTCAATCACTTTGGTAATGCGGGCTTAAGCAGCAGCAGCCATTCAATCAGATACTTAATCATGTATTGAGTGTTGCCTACTGATAACATGAGTGTTGCAGCCACTTAGGCCGAACCGTCATCGACTAACTAACGGTTAAGCCAAACGAAAGAAATGCGAAGAAAAGTGTAGAGCAGCGGCGAAATAAACCACTAATCAACATTCAAACTATAATTGGACTTATTATTACAATAACCTGTTGTTGTTGTTGTTGTTTTTGTTGTTGTTGTTTTTGTTTTTATTTTATTTTGTATATTTGGCTTTCTTGAAATGACGCATTTCTCGCTCTCGGGCTGCGACTCGGGCTCGGGCTCGGGCTCGGGCTCGGGCTAGCGCATGGGTTCGGGCTTGGGTTCGGGCTCGGCCTCGGCTTTGGTCTCGGAATCTACGGCCCCAGTTTCGTTCAAAATGGCAACAATCGTTGATGAAGAGAAAGAGAACGAGATACAGCTAGAAAAACAGCGCATGGGGGAGGCAGACAGAGAGAGCGAAAGAGAGAGCGAAAGAGAGAGAGAGCGAAAGAGAGAGAAAGCGAAAGATAGAGAGAGAGGGAGAACACGCAAGCGAGTGGCAAAAGCTGAAACGCAACAGCGAACAGCGAGCAGCGAGCAACGTTTTGCGATTGGAGAGAAGAAGGCGAAAACGACGCTGCGGTCGCGGACAAAAAATGGACAACGCCTTCAATGCGACTGATTGCCACTTGGCACGCAAGCCCAGAAAGCAGCCAAACCAAGCCAAGCCAAGCCAGGCAGACAACAGCAACAGCAGCAGCAGCAGCAACGACGACGACGACGACGACGACGACGTTTGGCTTGCCAAGCCCAAAGTTGCAGTCGTCGCCATTGCGCAGCCGCCGTCGACGTCGAAGCCAGCGCAATGGCCGCCAAAGCTGTCGCGATGTTGTTGTTACTTATTTGTTGTTGCTGCTGCTGCTGCTGTTGCTGCTGTTGATGTTGTTTGTGTTGCTGTTTACCATTTTGTGCGTGTATTTGCGTTTTATTTGCTTGTGGCATGCAAACCAAACGGAGCCACTCCCCGCCGCAGCAGCAATCTGCCGCCTGCTGCCCCTGCAACCAGTGGCAGTAAACTGGTTGCCGTTTGTTACTGGCATCGGGTATTTTCTGGCAAGATGCGACGCAACGACTCTCGACGACTTCTGTTGTTACACATAAGGCAGCCATTGCGAAAAGTTGCTTTTTGCTCACACTCAATAAAGGATACAATGAATTTGCCATACGGCTTGCACCTAACGCACTTGCCACGTGTGGCAGAGACACATGTGCTTGGATAGCTCGCTACTTACTGCAATTGCTGACATTAATCATATTTACATTACTGCTCCTTAATCATATATTAAATTATATATTCATTTTGCTAACCAATAAGCCCACATTCCTCATCAGAAATTGTGTTGGATATTTTGAATCTTTTTGGCTTATTGTCAATTTTAAGTGCAAACGAGCAATATGAGATAAAGTCTTTAAATTAAACATTGTCAATTATAATTCCACAACTGTGTCTATATAAAATGAGCCCTGTGTTTCTCGGACGACTTTCAGTATGCATCTGCAAAAATCAGCTATATTTAAATGCTTCTCTGGCTTTGATCGAATCTGACCGATCCTCTTCTAGTACCATTATTGACTTTATAGTTATCCGGTCTATCAGCTGTGGGATATAATAATATTTATGTATATAATTGCATTGCATTTGACTTGGCTATCGAGCTGATCAGGAATATATACAAAACAAGCTGGCACGTAAAAAAGTAGTTTTATGCAAGGGAAACATTTTAGTTTATTCTTTTTATGAAAAACGAGGAAAGCAGGAGCATCTGTAGAGCATCTGTGCTTCGTTGTGGGATCGCTCTTGTTGGCGCTGGGCTGTTGTTATTCAAATTTTATGATAATTTGCGCGATTGTTGCTGCCGTTGGTCGTGATTATAAGCTGCAGGCACTCGGCAACCGGCTTGGCCCTGGTTCTGGCCGCGACTGTGGCTGTGGCTCCGGGTTTGCATTGGAGGCTAGCAAAAATTGTTATTAGGGGCATCTTATCGACAGGAAACGATCATCGCACATTCGCATTGGGCTCGGCTGCTTGGACCAGCTCCCGTTTCTTGCCCAGTCTTCCCGGTCTGCCCCCCTCTCTCGTGTACCACAATCAACCGATTTCGCCACTCTTCTCCAATTCTGGTGCACTTGCTCTACCAGTTCGGTGCAGCTCAGCTCAGTTTGAATTTGCCAGTTTGCCAGTTTGCCATTTGCAGTTGCTTATTAAATGCATTTTGTTGTGTTATTAAGCTCCGGTATTCGTGGAAATTGTTACTTATTGCAACTGGTTGTTGTTGATTTTGTTGTTGTTCGTATTTTTGTTGCTGCTACCGATTTTTCACATTTACCAGCAATTTCGCTGTGTTGCTTCGTGCTGCACTGGACACAGATAGTACCAGATAGATAACTACTTGTGCCATTAAGTGGAATGTCCATATTCTTTCGATCCACGAGATATATACACAAATCGACGGATTGACCTGCCTAAGGAGCGTGAATAAATCTCTTTACTACAGATATTTTTTTATTAAGTTTCAGGCATGTCAACTTAGCTTGTGGATCGCAACAAATAATAAAAATAATGATTTTAAAAATAATTTTTAAATGTGAATTGAAACAACATTTTCTTTACCAATTTATTGTGCATTTATTACTAAGTAAATTTAATTGAGTTACTGATGCCAACAAGCAGTCGAATAAAGTTGCATACGAATGTAATTTTTAAATGTTTGATTGTAATTAGCAAATATAAATAAAATACAAACTTGTCACAATGAAGTAATTTTCATGAAACGCAAAAATCTGACTTGCAGTTCGTGAACTATTTTTGATAACTAAACTGAGTTTGGCCTGAAAAACGAAACTTATTCGTTAAGTGCTGATTCCAAGTTGTGGCTCTCATATGTATATAGGTCTATATGTCTATATGTGGGTTTATATAGTGTCTAGAAAGAATCACTCTTCAAGAAGCATACGCAACGCATTTTAATCAAATGTGAATCTTTTCTAGAAGAACCTTATTATAATTTGAGTGGCAAACAAACTCCTCTAAGGACATTCATCACACAATAAGCACACAGTGCAGAGAGAGAGAGAGCGAGAGAGAGAGAGATGGAGAGAGAGATAGAGAGAGAGAGAAAGAGAGGGATTCGCACGTGCTGCTTGGCTAGCTGCCTTAGCCTGGGGTTGAGATAATCGATCTTTGTAGTTTTGAGAATAGCAAACAATGACGCAATATTTTGTAGTAATAATTTAAATTCCTAAATCAAATTATATGGCAACTGGCAACTGTATTTTCGGTAGGGGACTTTCAAGAGGACGCGCAAGCCAACAATGAAAACACACTCGAATTCAGGCAGCTGCAGGCAAGGACTGGGTGCAGAGTCCAGCGAGCTAGGAGCTGGTCTCTCGACAGGATGCGTGAAAACCGATACTCGCGCATTGTTTTGATAATTACACGTTGCACATACACACACACACACACACACACACACACACTGAGAAAGATGGCGAGATTGTGATGCGGCAGATTCATAGTTGATTTTCGGCATGTGCCATCCAGCATTCTGAAGCCCATCCATCAAGGACTAGAACTTGACTTCCGCTCTCAACATGAGCAGCAGCAGCAGGAGCGCAGGCGCACAAAGCTTTGGCACCCCGTCCAGGATGCTCAAGATATTTTTGGGTGCTGATGAAAGCGCTTCCGGGGTTGGGTTGTGCCGGCCCAGGCCGGCTCTATAATTATATTAGTGCATTGTCGTTGCAGGCGTCAAAAGGGTGCTAGATGCCGAGTCCTCTCGTAGCCAACTGCGCAGACGTAATTACAACGAAACACACACACACTAACAGGCAGAGAGAGAGAGAGAGAGAGAGAGAGGCAGACAGAGAGAGAGAGAGAGAGGCAGAGAGAGAGAGAGAGATAGGAGCGAGAAATGGAGTAAGCAAATCTCGCTCGCCTGCGCCCCTTTTGTTTTGTTTGGTTTTCCTTTTTTTCTCAGTTAATTTTTGCACACTTCCGGTTTGACATGTGACAGGCAGCGCGTTTGTCCTACATACATACACACACACACACACATATATATATATATATTAACACACATGGGGGCGTGACACGCCCGCCCGCCAAATGAATCGCTGCACAAATGCAAAACGCGCGCCAGAAATGGGCCGGCTGCCAGCCAGCCACTGGGCGTACACCCAGCTGGTCCCATAGTTTTGCACCTCGTCATCGTCATCGCCATCGTTCTCCTCATCCTTGTCCTCGTCCTCGTCCTTGTCCTTGCAACAGGATCATTCTCGCACTCGCGCACGCTGCCACACCCGTCCAGCCTCTGAAGCCGCCTTCGCCAAATGTGCTTTGTTCAAAACTGTGTGTGTTTTTGTGTGTGAGTGTGTGTGTGTGTGTGTGTGTGTGTGTTTGTGTGTGTGTGGGTACACATTCATACATGCACTTCCACCTCGCACTACACTTCTCTCTACACAATCACCATTTAACAATTATGAGGCTGGGCGAAGCGTTTATTTAATGTTCTGTGCCACTCCGCTCCCTGGAACGTGTCAACGTCAACTAATCAGGCTCAGCAACACAGCCTTGTAATCCTTTTTCCTTTTTTCTTTTTTCATTTTTTTTTTTGTTGTCCACTAAA
Source organism: Drosophila picticornis (assembly GCA_035043845.1). NCBI lineage: Eukaryota > Metazoa > Arthropoda > Insecta > Diptera > Drosophilidae > Drosophila > Drosophila picticornis. The sequence continues at coordinate 13,365,594 of JAWNMR010000492.1, read as the reverse complement.
TACATACATATTTACTTATAATATGATTTTGAAATGGGAGGCGTTCTGTCGCCTGGCCAAGGGGGAGGGGCGTGCACCATCCGCTTGTAATTGTGTGGGCGCTCAGGTCTTGATGCGCTTACCCCCGATGGATAGTTGGACAATTGGACGGATAAGCCGATGACTGAGGCAAGGGGACAAAGGATCTGCTTCTGAAATTCTAAATGGATTCAAATTTGCCATGTTAACCTGCCTCAAATTTCAAAGGCTATGCAAATTTAGGTCCACATTTGTGCATATAATAAATATTGTTATTAAATATTATTATTTTATGCATTTTGCTTGTCATTAAAATGTTAATTTATAGTTGAAATTAATGTATTTTAAAATTGATGGACGAGCATTTCAATTACTGCAGTCTTTTCGCTAATTAAGAATGAAGATTTTTACTTGCAACCATTCCTCGAGCAAAGTGGATTATTGAATTCAAGAGAAGAGTCGATTCGCAGTTATTTGTTTTCTCTGTAACTTGTTGACATATTAGCTTAGTTCTTGAATTAAGTGCAACTCTCGTCCACAAACAATAATATTTATTACAGATTACAATCTTTTGTATCTGCTTAAATTTAGATTGTGAAAAGAACAAAAATGTTCGCAGAACTCAATTACGACAGCTCCTCGAGGTTTGAAAACAATTAATACCTGTCTAGCCGTGTGGACGAGTAGAGCTCTTTGGGTCGTCACATGCACTTTCAGTCGCAGATGTGGTTAAGGATCCAATTATATAGGATCCATAGGTATACACGGGTCATTGATGGAAAGGTGTGTGTTTTTCCGATGCTGGGTTGGTTAAAGGGTTGGCCCGTTGTGGCCGTCTGCCATTTGTGTCATGTGCGTGACTGTGCCTCAACAAGATGACGATGTTGTTGTAGACACCAATGCCAATTGCGTTGCCTATTCCCATGCCGTGCACTGAGTTCTATGTCTATGACAAAGCCTGTCCACGTTTTCGAGTGCAATTAAAGCGGGCATACAAAAGACATGCATGCAATGACCAGGCCAAGTCGGAGACAGCCAAATGCAGTTGGTTTTTTTTTTCATTCATACTATTCATTTTTTATTCTTTATTCTTTTTTCAATTTGCAGCTACAAATGCATGTTCGTTTTTTGACTAGCAAACCGCAAAGAGGAAACGCTTATAGGGAATCTATCAAGCATGGCACGGCGACCACAGATGGCCAAGAGATTTGTGCCCCTTACCCCGGGCAAGCTGTTGCAAACGAATGCTGAATGCTGAAAGCTGCGACATGACTAAGGCTGGGGGCAGACGAAGAGAGCTGGCCAATCAGCAATCGCAGCTCGGTGCGATGGGCAGCCATAACAAACAACCGTTGGCTGGTGCCCAATTCGACGGTAGATTGGAGCTCAGTAGCTGGTTCTGGCGCTGGGGGCGAAGGTTGTGCTATTGGTAACTATGCGTATCTATCAGTAGCAGCGACTATGACTACAAGCATAAAAAAAAAAATACGAAAAAAACAAAAAAAATAAAAACAAGTTGGAAAATGTGTTATTAACTTAACCGCGTAATTACAGTTTAGCTCGAGCACAACACAAACAACAGCAACAACAACATGAGCAACAATGCTGGTCAGACGCTGCATGGCGGGGGACCATTGTGGGCGTGGCAACCGTTCCGTTGACAGTTTGTAGAAACGGCCATATCTGTTAGTTAGTTTTTTTTAATATTTTTATTATTGTTATTGCATCCGTGGCACAAAGCACATACCTTGAACATGCTCATTATCTCATCCACATTCTCTATTTCGCATTTACCGCATTTGTTTGCCGTAATCACATATACCAGGCATGTTTATTTATTTTTTCATTGTTGAATGCTCACTTTTTTTTTAATATATTATTACTCTTTACACACACATTTTGTCAAACGTTTAATTTATTCGAAAATTGCAGCTTGCCGAATGCAATTCCATTTCAATAGCCCTTAATATGGGTCGTAAGTTTTCATTTAAATTATTGATGATTGTAGTTGAAATCGTGCGAAACACAAGCGTTTGCTTAACTTTAACTAAACTTTGCTTAGCTCAACCAATAAATTAACAAACATCAAATTTATCTACTAAGATGATTTTGATTCCAGCTGATCATTAAACGATCAACTAACTTGGTTGTACCTTAACAAAAAGGTGGCTTAAAACTTCATCACTTTGTTAAATCTAGATTAGAACTGCATATATATTTGGAAACAATTACCTAAGCAATCTAACTTATCAGATAAGAGTATTATTTTTCAGTTTGCTTTGGCAGAAAATGGTCAAAAATTACAACAATAATTTAAGGTGATTAGCCGAGTAACTTCACATCTGTGAAGTGAAGATTTGGTCTCTGAAATTAATAAAATATTTCACGCTCCCATTTATATAGTTATATATACACCAAGCAATAATAACAATAACTCAATTATAAATTTTTAGGCAAATATCTAAGGCAAATGAGAAACCAACAATTTTATAGTGTGACTCTCAACAAATACGAGTATACCAAATAAACAGCGCATTTAAGTTGGACACAAAATCAAATTCAAGAAAATGTAGACATTTTTTATCTGTTGCTGCTTTGGGGTTTTTATTATACATATCTGTAGCGATTTGTCAAAGGTGCCGCCAAGATAGTTTTCGCTTAGTAGCAGCTTCTGTAACTCGGCTCGTCATAATAGAGACTTCCAGGAAGTTGTTAATAAAAAAGCAAATTTGCCGCATTGACCAACAAAGGCAATGCCGAAGAGAGCTGCCATTTGTGCGAGTGTCCATCGGATAAAACGTGCCATAAATTGAAAAAATTGCAACAACAATGAACAAAGTCAATATTGGCCACAGGACCCCAGGACGAGGCAGGCAGCCGGCAACAATTGTGGATGGCAAAAAAAAGTGCCACACATTCATGCATCAAAAGATGAGAAAGAAAATAAAATAAAAAAAAGTCAAGCATTGAATGTTGCATAAAAGTTATTGTTTGGCCAAGTAATTGATACGCTCTCAATGGGAGTCGGTGACGGGAGAATAGAGACGGGCAGCTCCTGGCCAGGGGCCTTCACAATAATAACAATAACACGCATAAATGTCAACTTCATGTAACTGACAAACTGTTCTGGGGATGCGGTTGCCCTTTGCCAGTTGTTTGCCAGTCTCTTGTTCTCTATCCTGTCTCTCTGTCTGTTATCCTGTGTACTGTGTCCTGTGTCCTGTGTCTGCTATGCTGGTCCTTGGTAAGGGCACAGCATGCGACACAATTTATCAATTAAATAATTTTTCGAGCTGCTGCTGCTGCTGGCACGGGGGATTTTCGTTGCATTCTCAACGTGCCTTCTAATTACGCGGCGCGTTGACAAATATTCCCAACAATATTCGGCGACCCTCGTTGCCCGATTCTCGTTGATCAGAGCGATCGCAAATCCCGGCAAACAATCGATGCTCATAAATCCTAACTAATGATAATAATAGTTGTCAACTTTTCGTACTCGTTGTCGCTTTCAAAAATCTTCTATTCTGATCGATGGTTAGATGGATGGATGGTTGGATGGTTGGATGGCTGGAGAGAGATGCAATGCAATTGCAATAGTCCGTCCGTCTGGCATGATGCTACAGAATATGTCTGCCATGTGTGCTCATGTCCTTGTGCCACCAATTGTTTGTCTGGCTAACCACAAAGCGTCCTGTTTGACAGTACAAGCCGGCTGGCAGACTAGCTGCCAAAGATGACTGGTTGGCTTGTTGGTTGGCTGGTTGGCTGACAGGGTTCGTGCCTCGGACTGCCTAGCTCCAAAGCTGCTGCTACGATTTAAATCAAACACAATGCAATTGCTGCCGCAGCATGTGGTCCAGGAGCAGTTTACACAAAAGCACCAACAGCATCAACAACCGCAGGGACCACAACAACAAGCGCAACAACCACAAAAGCCAAAAGTTTACATTAAAAATCGCGCCTGATGTGTTTGTGTGTTAATTTTGGCGACGCTGTTTTAAAACTTTTTAATTGATTTATCGCATTTATCGCTCAAATAAACAGCCAACAAAGAACAATTAACTTTTGTGTGTGTGCTGTTTTTTTTTTCATTCCAGCCAGGCATATTGTTTTTTTTTTTTTAACAATTCCTTGCAGCCGAGTTCATTTGAATGACGTCCTGCATTAGCTACGCTTCACTGCATCATTTTAGAGTAGCACACAACCATATTCTTATTGCTGTGGCACACACCTCATCCAACCCCTGACCCCGTCGATTTTTACATTATATGCACATAAATATATATATATATATATATATAACTCGTAATTCGATTTATTATTCAATGGGTTAACTAATTTCTTCACTCTGCTCATGACTCTGAAGTGCTTGAGGCATCTGCAATCTGAGCTTGACTTGAGATTTTAAGTTGCAATTAACGATTTTTTCAACGAGCAGCTTATAATATTTATAGCTCTTTATGCAAGTCACCAAATTATGCTTATTATAAGCCGAATAGTGTGCTTTTATATATCTTATTCGATAATTTACACACTGTAGATTTCAGTGATGATTTCTTAAGTTGCGTTGATATTTAAGTTCAGATCATTTCAGTTAGTGGGTTTTCCTGGATTTTCAAATGTCCAAAGTAGTATTTCCATTTAAGATCAAATGTAACTTTAAATTGGTGCGCTGCTGGTTATAGTTCAATAGACAATCGTTGAAAATAAACGCTTACAATTTGACCTTATGGCTATGATGCAGTCAATCGGTAAGTTGTCGATACTCATAAATGCTCAAAGCTATTTTGTTCTTTACTTGTAATTGATCTATTCAGGCAAAACCATCGATTACCGCTGCTACTGAAATTAATTGCAACTACAATGATAAATATTTGAAATGCTATCCCGAATCAGTTGGGGAAATATAGCTACATTAAATTGGCAGCAATCTTCGACTTGGAACTGAAAACCTGAGAGACGCTGGGGAGGGGGTCGCGAGGAGAAGCGTTTAAAATACCTGCAAACCGCGGCATTCAATTGAAAGGCGAGCCGAGCAATAAAATCGAAATAAGTGCGGCAATGCACAAAGCCAATTGCCGCTAATTTTCTAATTAAATCATTAAAATTAATAATAAGGCATACTCAAAGACACAGACAGCCTGACAGAGGGACAGTCAGAGGGACGGACGGACGGACAGGCACAGCCGGACATGTGCATATATCAGTTACTGGTATCACATTGAAATTAGTTGGAGCCGGAACTAGAATGGAGAACCCTTTCTGCCACATAACAAATGTGTGTACGTGTGTGTAAATCGAACTTCTGAGTGGCCATGAAGGCATAAGTTCCTATGAACAGCATTAACCATGTGAACCCTACAAATATTTATTCATTTTATTATAAATATTAAAGATATATTTAGAACATCCAATTTTCTAACAGAAATTAAATTAAGCAAATAAATCTCAAAAAACATATGCAAATAACGTTGATAATTATATATTTAAGTTCAAATAACTCGTAGAATAAGTTTACAAATTGAATATACTTTCACTAATAATTCCCTTTATTAATTCTAAAATTTAAATCTTCTGTTTGTAGATAGACTATCGGTCAGGTGTTGAAAAATGGGTCAATTAAGCAGCTAACTCGTAGTTTATTGTGCCATTGATAAAAATGTGAGAAGTAAATCTCAGGTAGGGGAGAAACAAATAGAGAGAGAGAGAGAGAGAGAGAGAAAGAGAGGGGAAGAAATAGCATCTTTTCTGTTGCACACCCTTGCTTCTTTCTATTATTATCGGGGTTTCTTCTTATTTTTTTGTTGTACTAATGTGTTCCTCCAGGACAAGCTGTGGCAATTGGAGTAAGCGAGTCAAATTCAACAAGAGGAGGCAGGCAACTTTGAAGCCGTTGCACGATTCGCAATCGTTGCGTTTTTTGAGCGATAGGCGGCGCTGCAGCTTCGCACAAATTACGCTGAGCGCGTGTGTAAATTTTTAAATTGGACGACAACAGCGCAAATTAGCACGCTCAAAGAAGCAAGGATAACGCCGCAGGCACCAAGATAACAGCAAGAATACGGGTACGGAATTTGACAGCCAATCTCTTGCTGTCTTTCTATGAAATTATTCCAATTGATTGACTTCTGATAAATGACTTTCATTGCAGCTATTATACTCTCTTCCCGAAAGGAAACAACCAAGAATGCCTCAGTCGACCGAGCTCGACTACGATATACCCTGATCATACACAAACATATGTGCGACTGCGTCGATTTCATGCCATCCATCTCTCACATACCCTGCTGATATCAATGTTTCTTAATTAAAAACCTCTGCTTTAAAAATTGTGTCGATATTCGAGAGACTGAGGCAGATTTCCATAAAATGAAGCAAACTTGATCCAATAAAATCTCTGTCTCTTAAAGTAACTGAGATTAGTACAGACGGACGGACAGCCGGTGAGGGCTACATCGTTTCGGCTGTTGATTCTGATCAAGAATATATAGATGCTCTGTGGGGTCGGAGATGCTTCCTTCTGCCTGTTGCCTGCAGCTTCACAATACAAATGTGTATTGGATTTCTACAAACTCCGCTTGTTATGTTATTATATATGTTGTTCTAAAATTATACATAAATTCCAGTTTTAGAGGAACTAAGGGCAAGCATTTGACAAACTCGGAAAACTCAACTTCAATTATTACAATTTTGTAAGTTTCTCGCGAATATTTTATCCTTGACATTCGCATATATTTAATTATATTAAAGTAAGAACGCGGACGGGGAACGGCCAATCCCTAACCATTTGGGCGTTCACAACCTTGATTATAGCAACGTATATGGGACAATTTTTGCCAACAAATTGTTGCGCAAACATCACGCAAAGTTAATGCGAAAGTAGCTCGTTCAACAAAGTACTTAGTCTAAGGTACGCAGGACACACCATTTACTATATATAATATTATTTTGTTCTTTGCTAAGTCGAGCGACCCACCCGCCGAGCATTCATCTGTTGGAATACAAGCTGAAGTACAACTGGCATTTGTTCTCATGGCCAGTGGGCTAGACGACGTGGACACGAAGGATTCGATCGATCCAATTCAACTAAACTAATGCAAAGGCAGCGGAGCGCTGTAATTTAAATATATTTATGGAAATATATGGGGCATTCAGAAGTATCTGCCGGTTGGCTTTAAATAATTGATTTGCTGATGTGGTGCAAATTATAACCAGGTGCTGAGTGCAAGCTCTTTCACAGCTGTTGCCTGCCTATGGCATTGAAGGCATTGCGGTTTCGGGTGCAGTTGCAAGCTGTCAGCTGGTTGAGGTTAAAACTGATTTGCAAACGATATTCAATTAACCACTATGCACGTGTTAGCTCAATGTGCACAATTTTGAACAGTTCAGCCTTGATGCATTTCTGACAAATTTGCTACGAGTTTTCTGAGTGCGCACTTTTAATTAAATCTTAAAATAATAATAAAATTACAAATTCATTTCTTCGAACACAAAAAATTCCATTCTAAATTTATTTGATTCATGCTTTTACACTTAAGATTCGGTTGATTTCAAACACAATTAAATCGAAAAACAACACAACACTTTAAAAATATATTGTTCTACTCTAAGTAGCCTTATTTGTTATAAGAAAAAAAAGCAAACAACAACAAAACCAAACAGACCTTTATTGGCTGTGAAGTTTTTGTCGGTGTCTCGTTTGTATTACTTTTAACAAGCTACACGACAGCAGCGTCAAACCGCAAAATATGGTAAGGGAATACCAGGAAAGAGAACAAATGTACCACACATGCATACAAAAGTAATATTCCGAGTAAAAAGAGCAAAAAAAAATGAAAATAATTGTAATGTGTTTTATTTCAAAAATATTAATTATAAACTGGACGGACTGTCATTCCAGCATTGAACTATCGAATTGAGTGCATTTTTAATATCTATCAATGTCACATCAGGTATATGTAGATGGTTTCTTTTTTATAATTTATAGTTAAGTTTTTTTTTTGTTTTGTGTTTTTACCTTTTGCCGTGGACAAGTCAAATCAAATGTTGACAGGTGGGTGGACCGCAATGGAGGGCGGCGTGTTGGAATTGAAACAGGCTGACAAGCTAATTGTGAGAACTGGCGAGTGTGCAGGAAATCTGATAAACAGCCAGCCAAAGCGGGGCCCAAACTCAAAATTCAAAACTCAGAAACATCCAGCAAGCAATCCAGCCAACAAGCAGATCCTCGATCCTCACACACATTGCACTTTCAATAACTGAAACTGAAAACGCATATTAGCTGACAAAAGCCGCACATTACATGCGAATAGCCAACTAATGTACGATTGATGAATGACGCTGATGACGATGATGATGATGATGATGAATGATAAGCAGCACAATGCGGATAGTCTCAACGCGCACTGTGAGCACACTGTGAGGCACTTCCTGTCTGCGATCGTCTCCCATTTCATCAATGAAGAAGCGCCCTGCAATACAACAATTTTGGAAACTATTTTGCGCAGCGTGGGAGCCGCTACTATCGACCATAAATGGTGCACAGGACGCGGACAGGTACAACAAAGTGTTTGCAAAAAAAAAAAAAAAGAAAAAAAAACACATTCATTGTTCACCGCAGCACCCAAAAACGAGCAGAAAAGGTCCTGGCGCGCTTTGAGACACACGATACCACTTCAAATGCTGCTGCTGGTGCTGCTGCTGGTGCTGCTGTGGCAGGCAAAAGGGATAATAACGAGGCTAATAGACGGTATCGAATTTAACTCTAGCAGATAATCATCTTGGGCTCACCTTCCCGTATGTGTCTGTGTGTGTGTGTGTGTGTGTGTATCTGAGACTGTGCAGAAACTGAGGTAATTGTCTAGGGATACTTGACGCTGCACTGACAAGTGTGTCCGCTCTTTGGTCCTTGAGGCTGCTGCTCTAAGGTTAAAGAACTAACTTTTGCTTGCTCCTTGCTGCTCGCTGCTCGCAGCTTGCTGCTTGCTGCTTTTCTCCTTAACTCTTTCTGGTGCATGTATGCATGCGTGCAACAGCGTTTGGCAGGTCCTTTGGTCTGTGTGGCAACTGGCAGCAATGAAGCGTGCAGCCTGCTTGTCTGCCAGCCAGCCAGCCAGCCAGCCAACCAGACAAACAGCCAGACTCAGATCCTTGATCCTTGCGTTTATCACTTGCCGCCAATCTGTCGTAAGTAATTAAATGCAACTTTGAGCAGCCATCTATCGATAGGTGCCTGTGTATTTGTGTGTACTCGAGATATGCTTGGGATAGGCGTGAACGGAACAGGGCATTGCGTGCAACTTTGGGTAGCAGTTGCCAGTTGGCTCTACAATTTACTGCCACTTAAATTGCGCCTACAGAAAAAGGGTTATATGATTGCTTTTCGATTCCGGGTCTCAGTTGTCGCATAATTATTTAGATATCATGCCCCAAAAGTTCCAAAAATACATTTCTCTGTACATTTGTACACACGTATGAATGGTATGTGTATATATGTATATATACATATATATATACTGTCATTGTGTGCGCTCAACCTCTTAAGGCTGTCGTGAGGTACAGCTTAAATGACAGGTTCAAATATTCAAATTAAACATGAACTAATAATAATGTGTGTATGCCATTTGAAGACATGTTAACGAACTTATTAACCGTAGCAGCCACATGCAAATGTACAAAAGTGTATACTTAAATGTAAAATATAATTCATACGCGTATCATTAAAAGAACGAATGTATGTTTCTTATTGAATAATTGAGAAGGGTTCAGTTTTGTCACAGACTGCCAGCAAATAGAGCAATTAAATATCACCTACCGGGTCGATAGCGTCTTGTGACTATTTCTCACCCAAAATGAATCAAATATCTATTTCGTAGTGAACGGTTCGAGTCTATGATTATTTGTTCCAATTAATACTGCATTGCAATTTGTTAACAAATATTTGATCAAAACTGTATTCACAATTACTGCTGTAGTTTGTCTATGCAAACTTTATACCTTCGGAAACCTAGTATTATTTTGAAGTACATCTGTCCCTAAGAGGATAGTCATTCAATCATGTAGGAATATATTAGTCAATGTAAAAACAAACAAGTTGAATTTAAGCTTTCCTCAGGGAAAGGTCCAACGGAGAAAGTCTCCCTAATGTTTTGGTGACAGGGTTGTTTGTCCAGCAGATTAATGGCAAGATTAGTGGGGTGGTCAGAGAATTGTCCTGTTTATCTGCAAATAAGTTCAACTGATATTTTCTCTTAAGCTTAAAAACGTATTTTTCGATTGACTTACAAAATGATTATTTTAGTTGCTCGATTGTCTGGTACAAATAGATGAATACAATGTTGAAATTAATCGATCCACTTATGAGTAGTAAATAAAAGCGAGCATCACATATTAATAATAGCCATGGCAAATTGATGTGCACTTGTTTTTTACCCCACTTTCTATTGCGCAGTTTGCGAGCCCGTTCCCGGTTTCAATTTCATTTGGACTTCATTTGAGCACGCGTCGTGTTGTTGGCTCCAAAGGCAATATCCACAGGACAACAAATGCAATTTGTTTAAATGTTATTGCAGCCACAACAATAACAACAACGCATTGTACTCGATGGCAACAAAAACGGTCACAGTTAATGAGATTAAAATACGCAGCGGGTGTTCCTGTGAATGCTCTTGAATACAGCGCCGCGGGATATTTGCACAATGCAAACGAGACTCGAAAAGGAAAAAACATACAACAAAAATTTGAGAAATTGAGAAATTGTCACTGACAGTTGGTTAGCTAAACTAGAAGATACTCTTTAGCTGGACTTGACTTACTTTAGGTCTTTACCCCGAATAGCTGAATGTGTTTACTGTATTATGGATAGACACATGCATCTCGTTTGGATTGAAGACTCTGCTGGTTAGTTGGATTACTGAAATACACTTACGGTAATGAGAAACTGCATTTACTTTTGTGTATCACCAATTCTGTGACGATAAGGATGGGGATGATAAGAACGATTCCAAGGCTACTTTAAAGTTTCGATAATAATAGTCTTCTTCTGGATGGGACACATACTATTTGCCAAAGCTTTGTTATAGCCATTAAATCCATGTCAGCATATTGTACAAAACAAAAAATCGAAAATAAGGAAAGAGAGAGGGAGAGAGAGAGGGGGAGAGAGGAATGTCAGAATGAAGTATGAAAGAAGTACAAAAATGTGGTGAATGCGAGAACATAAATCACTGCCATAAATTAGTTGGCTTTTAATTACGATTATTATGCTGATAATAGCGCGCATTTAACGCGCGATAAACATAAATAATCGTGTCAAATGCAAACAGATGTGGAAGTCACAAACAAGAGACAAGCGAGAGACAACTCAGCGACAACAACAACAAATCACGAGCACTCATTCAGCAGCAGTAACAATGCCAGCAACAACAAGAACAACAACACCGATTTCAATTCCAAAACTGAGGATAACATTTTTGGTGTGCTGCTTAATGAAAACAATGTGTGAACAAGGAGGCAGCCAGCACCCGCGGAGCCAAAGACGAGGCCAGCCATTAAGAAATTTTTGAAGTGCCTGCGGCCTGCCCCTGAATCCCAGCCCCCACTCCCCACTCCCCACCCCTGGCCAACATCAAATTCGAGAAGCTGGAAACAAAAGTGTTGACACTTTTGGGGGCAGCTGGTATGCACCATAGTTCCCAGCATCCAACACCAAGATACTCTCCCCTACCCCTTACCCACTGCCTCCTACCCTCTACCCGCAACGTATTCCCCGGCGGGTGCCTGATTGGCGGCGCCTAACGCCACTCAAATGTGTGAAAATCACATATCTACATTCATATACCCTGCATCTAAACAGCCAGCGAAGGGTATGCAACTTGGTTAACCAACTTAGATATTTCAACAATAAACTTGACAAATATCTCTACTATATACATATATATATATATATTTCTACTACATAAATCAAAGAACAATAAAAAGAACCAATGTAAACGGTATCTGGTTCGGTGCTCCAGTCACTCCTACATCAGGCAATTGCCATACCCCTCAACGATCAATCCACAAACATCTCTAATCTGACTATATCCGCGGGTCGCCTGGTCGCCTCTGGACTTACCTCTGATTTAGCTGGCATGCGAAGGGTATCTAGAAATCGAGTATTCAAGTTTCTTTGCAGTCTTCTGCTTGTTTAATTAAAATTTTCTGCTACTGATTTTTAGCGCCGCTGAAGCAACCATTTATCATCTGCCATGTCCTTTGCCATTGACTGCGAGTGTGTGTGTGTGTGTGCTAGTATCTGAATGTGTGCAAGTATGAGTGCTGCAAACCGATGCCAAACGCATGCCTCTCCTCGGGTTCTGTTTAGACTCTGTGTGTATTATCATTATTTTAATTTACAACTTTCACGACGTTCCTTTGAAATTTGACTAGATAATCAGAGGGAGGACAGGAGCGGGGAACACAGCAGGAGCAGGCTAAGAAAAACTCATACAGCTTCTATTTGACAAACAAAAGCACACAGCAACTAATCCAGAGCGGCAGGGAGATCGTCTCTTTTTGTCATTATTTCTATTACCAACTTTAAATCTATCTGGTAAATAGCACGGTTAAAGACACTGTCAATATTCCAAAGACTGATTCTTTATTTCGCTGAAATGACTTTCTAATTAAAAGCAGTTAGACTGTGAGATACCCATTTCCACGCTCTTATTGTTGATTCCATTTATTTTCAAAACGTTTCCATCAGATTCGACAATGTTGTTCTCCTCAGTGTACTTGTTATTTATGTATTTACTATCGGACTTTTTCAATTCATTCACCCACCCAGTCAGCACGCCCCACTTCCGTAGTTACAAATGCGCAACTTAATCTACTCATAAGGCAAGCGCAAATACGACAACAACAAATCCAAATCAAAAACAATCTGCACACACTTCAATTTCACTCCACGCCGCACGATCCCTTATCCTCCCCATTTGAAGTCTGAATTCGACCCCAGGCAACAAATCTACGGTAATAAAATTTAAATCACCCAAAAAGCCGGCCGGGTAAGTAACTGGCGTAACCAAAGCAAATAGCGTTAACCGTAAAGCGTTTTTCTACCCATCACCTTTTTATGCGTTTAAGTCGTTAACGACAAGGTTGGCCGGGCCGCCCACGATGACGCCCACCACGCAGCATTCCGACCGTCAAACGTTAAATAAACTGTCAGAGCACCCTGCACCAAGTATTAAGTACCAAGCACCAAACAGAAAGCAGCAAAAACAAACAACTCCCCCACCAGCCAGCACCAGCCAGCACCCACCAGGAGCAGAGGCCGCCGGGTCGGAAGTGTGCTTCCTAGCATCCCCCACATGGTGGTCTCAAATCACCAACACACTCACACACTCGCACACTCGCACAGTCATGCAGAGATTCAGGAATACATATACGATTCACATTATCCGGCTGTCGTTGGCAAATTGATATTCATTTGCCATTTCTGACTGGCCCGTCGATTTATGGAAAACAAAAAAAAAAAAAGAGAAAAAGTTGCATTTGTATTTTTTACATTTATTTTTGATAAAATTGAAATTGATTTACTTTATTTTAAATATTTAATTTACATTTTATTGTTTGTTGACAAAAAATTGAATGCGAATATCGATGCATGTTTGTGTAAATGTGCACACATGCACACACACATATACACATGCACATACACAGACACACTCACACATTTATAGGTTGAAAATGCTGAAAGATGCAAAGTGCTCCTTGCTACTGTTTGATCTACGTAAGTTTTGTTCTCGTAAGTAGTTAAAAACTAGTCAAGCCCTATTTATTTTCTCGGTTTTTTTTCTTCGAATTTCTTTAAGTAAGCACAGCGTATGCATTAAATATATAAATGTAAGCTTAAATTAAGAAAACAACAAAAACATTTAGTCGCAAATTTTAAAGCGCTAGCGTCTAAAAATAGTATGTATATTTTGTATATTAAGTGGATAGCAAAAATAAAACATACAAATTGGTTTATTATACAAAACAGCGCTGAGTGTGCGCTCGTATGAAGATCATGCAATAGTGAACGGCCCCTTTAAACCCCATTTTCCAGTGTTGAACAATAGAGCAGTGTAGCCCTCTTCTAGTACTATGTTTTGTACTACTCTTTTGGTTGTCTCTCTGTCCGCGATTATATTAAGCATGCCATTTATTTAAAGTGCAATCGATCTTTGTGTTTTGTTTTCTCTTTTTAAGCAAAGCATTTTTTTTTTTGTTTTTTTTTTTTTTTGATTTACAATTTTGGTTTTTCATCCATTCTTAGTTTTAAAATTTTGTTCTTATGATTTTTTTTTTTTTGTATTTTTTTTTTATAATTGGACTAGAAATATTATTTTAGTTGTATGAATAAAATGTTTTGTTTTCATATTGCTCACATATATGTTCAACAAATAATAATAATAGTTTACCATTAATTGAAATCAGAGTTTTTATTTAATTTATTTATTTTAGATTTTTATTTTTGATATTTCTTTATATTTGTTATGCATTTCATATATGTATTTATGTATATATAATAAGTATAATAAACGCTGCGCATATTAATACATCTATTTTTTCAATATTTATTTACCTACGGGCTATTAAAAAAAAAATGTATTATTTAAGATTACTTGCTAGAAAAAAAAAATTGACAAAAAAAAATGTTTATGTGTAGCTTAGTTCATAGCAAAAGCAATCATTTGATAAGTATGTATAGATTTGAGAATCGTTTGCTATATGCAGGTTTACGAACCTATCCTCGCATAGACATCTAGAAATATATTAAATACATATATACAATAGGGTTTTTAAGCACGACTTCAAATATTTTATTGTTATACATATTAAACTAATTCAAGTAGTTAATTAGCTTGCAATTGATTGATTGATTGTTGTTGTCTGTTCAAATTCTTGTTAATTAAGATTGCGAAAAAATTTATGCTGCATTCCAATGCACTTCTACTTATATACACATACATATATATATACACATACATATATATATACATATATATATATATATATATATACATATATATTTAAATACATAATAATAATAAAAAAAAAATATTCTTATTTTATATGTATCGAGAACCTAAAAAAAACTTGACGCATTTGACGAAAGAAAAATCGTAATTCCATACAAAAGAATTGTTGACGCTGTGTTAGCGCTTCGATGCATCATCTATTTCCACTCTCATTTCCACTCCCACTCCCACTTCGGCTTCCGCTGCCACACTACATGCTGTTGCGTATGATGACGCTGCACAGCGTCTGAAATTTGAACTGCGACCAGGAACCCAGTTCTGCTCAGTTGGTGAACAGAAAGGGTCCCAGCGAACCTCAAACCATCGGTGGCTTTATATCAACCAGAGCACTATGATCGAGTCGATGATCCAAACCGGGACTAGGTGCCGATGCACCAACCAAATGATGATGATGATGATGATGTAGATGAGCATGTGGATGCGATTGTTGCTGCTGCGAGAACTGTTGCTGCTGTTGTTGCTGTTGTTGTTGCTGCTGTTGTTGTTGTTGTTGCTGCTGCTGCTGTTGTTGCTGCTGCTGTTGTTGCTGTTGCTGATGTGCCGACTGGTGCGAGTGCTGTTGCTGTTGCTGCTGGTGCTGTTGATGCAGCATCACCGGCGACCCGCCCGCGGCGACCATCTGGTGCGGCGTGCCCAGGTGCAGACCGCCGCCCAGCAGGCTGCTGGACGTGCCGGAGGCGCTGTGCCCATGCAGCGAGGTTGGGGTGCCGGGATGGCTGCCAGCTCGATTGCCGGCATTGGTAGCATTGGCACTGTTGCCACCGCTGCCAGTGCCGGAATTTGAGGAGCTGGCCGAGCCACCCCCGCCGCCGCCAACTGCGCCCGTCTGTTGTTGGCCACTGGTCGCGCCGCCCAGCCCGTTCGACTCACCCGACTGATTGGCTGCCTCCTCAGAGTCGCTGCACGACTCCGAGGAGCCCTTTTTAATGCCATTCGGCGCCGTACCGTTGTGCGTCTTCACGTGCTTCGCCAGATGGTCGCTGCGCATAAAACGCTTGTTGCACACAGGGCAAGCAAAGCGCTTCTCGCCGGTGTGCGTCCTCAAGTGCCGCTGCAGCTCGTCGGAGCGTGTGAAACGCTTGCCGCAGAACAGCCAGTTGCACACAAAGGGACGCTCGCCGGTGTGCCAGCGCAGATGGGCCTTCAGATGCGAAGTCTTGCCGTACACCTTGCCACAGCCGGGTATGTGGCAAGAATGGATGTTCTTTTTACGCAAATGCACGCCAGCCGGCCCCAGACGTTCCGCCTCCTGGCAGTTCGGGCAATCGCAGGTCGCTCTGCCCGCATAGCGTCGCTGCGAGCGTGGCGATGGCGTCGATGGCGTTGATGCCTGCGGCGATGCTGCCGTAGATGCCGCCGACGGTGAGCTATGTGGCAGCGAGAAGCCGCCAACGCCCTGACCAGGCAGCATGCTCTTGTATGTGTCCTGCAGCAGATGCTGTCCCGATCCCAGCAAGTGTGCCGTATTTGACAACGAATGCGACAGTGCCGAACTGTAATCCGTTCCAGCTGCTGCGGCACTCGCATAGTTGGCCATTGTCGAGTGCATCCCAGCGGCAGCAGCGCTGCCCATGTCCAGCCAACTGCCAGCGGCGGCTGCACTATGCATATCCCACCAGCCCGAATTGACGCTGGCTGCCTCGGCTGCCTTGTGGGCGGATGCTGTCACCGCATTGAAGGGCCAATCGTATGGATGACGAGAGTATACCGATCCAAAGGCAGCACCCTCAACCTTGCCCAGGAGGCCCTGATGCATGTGGTGATTGTCCGCCACCATGCTGGCCGTCGATGTGGATGTGTTCGGAAAGTATAAATCACTGCCATATGCGGAGGCCGAGCTGCCCACGGCCGCGCAGGACGAGGCGAGCGGGCGACTGTAAGGATATATGCTGAAATTACTCACAGTTGTATAGAGCGCGCTGTTGTCTGAGCAACGCACAGTGATCCCCAAAAATCCAAGCAGATAACTAGCTGAACAAGTACACTCATCGATTACCTTTAAATGCTCACGATAACCTTTTATCTTTTGTATTTGTCATTTTTGTTATATGTCAGAGAAGTTTTATTTGAAGTTCAATTGAAATGGACTGTTTCTGAACTTTCCATGGAAAGCTGTTCAGGATGTCCAAGTAAACGAGTAGCATAGAGTCTAATCTTAGTCCATTGATCAAAATTAAATTCCAAATATAAACAGAAGAAATAAGTTAGATGAAGCTAATCGATTGCTTTTAGATAATGGTGTCTTTCAAGTTGTAAAGAGAGAATCCATTTGTATACGTATGTTGTTCAGCTAGATCTCTGAATGTGGGACCACTGTGCGCCGTCAAGCTGCTTACCTAGCAGTAATGTTCACCATGGTGCTGCTGTTGGCGCTGGACGAGAGGCTGCGCGATCCTTGGCCACCGCCCGCGCCTCCACCGCCGCCACCACTACCACTGCCACTGGAGCTGGACGAACTGGCTGCTGAGATGGCGCATGGTGAATGCTGTCCGACGCTGCTGCTGCCGCTGGCTGTGCTTCCACCTCCACCTCCGCCGCCGCCGCCGCCACCACTGTTGCCAGCCGCTGGAGAGTTGGGGCTCTTCTTCCATGGATGAAAGCCCTTGCCAACGGCCGCATCGGCGAGCGGCGGTGGGGATTTGTTCGACAGCTTGTTGCACTGGGCAGCCAGCATGGCTAATGGTGTACCGCGCAGGCTGGGATGGTCCTGGAAAGAGCATGACAAGCAGAGAGAGTGGAAAGAGTCATTGAGTTTGGTTTCTTTTGCTTTGTGGGCATGGGAACGGAGTAAATTGCTTTTGCCTTTCTTAATTAACAAGCGCAACTTTCGCGCGAAACTGCAAAATTATTTAAATACAAATTAGTTGTGCTCAATTTCATATCCTGCTGGCAGCAACATCCACAAAACACAACAACCAAAATAAAATACGGTTTTCTAATGCCACCGACGCCAACCCAAAAAATTAATTCGCAACGTAAATCAAAACTGAATTTTGCTTTTAGCGTTAAATGCGCCCATTTTTACGGTCTGCATCTTTTTGATAGTGTATCCAGCAGTTGGCATATTGACTACATCTGCAAGTTTGGAACTTCACATGTATAAAAGCTATTTGTTTATGGACTCACACATCACTAAACATGCAATGATATATTTATATTGTAACTAAATAATATTTATTCATTTAAACAACTTTAATTGAAGCTACAATGCTAAATTTCACTAGTCATCTTTCAGTTTCGTACAAAACCGCATTGCCAGCTAAAAATTAAAATTAAGTTTCTTGCACATTCTCAAAAATTAATGTGGAACATCTGTGAAAAGCTAGGAGAAAATATATGGAGAAAACTGTAAGGCCAGCAAACTTATATTTGCAAATATGAATGTCATGAAAGTGAACCTAATTTATTAAAATGTATATCAAACTATGACTATAACTATAATAAACTAAAATCATTATTTGCTAGAGCATCTCAACGGCGACTTTGGCAGTGGTGCACTGGTATGGCTTGATTTATACACCGACGAGAACACGAAGAAAAAAAAATGCACAACCAAAACCAAAGCAGAAACAAAAGGAAGTCATTTATGAGCTCTTCTCGACGTGTTTCCTATTTGCTTATGCTGTGTCCTGTTGGCCGAAACTAATTGTTTTCAATTCCGCTCTTGTCTAGCGTCTCAGCAAGGCATCATCCGACACTTGTGAGCTATCTGTCTTGCTCTCTCAATTACTGTCTGCATATCCCTCGATCTGTGGATGCGTCTGTGAATGTGTATGTGCGGCTGAAGCTGCTGCGTGATTGACGAAGGTCGAGGATTTGGATTTGTATTTGGATTTGGCTCACTGACTCTGGCTCCGTCTATGGCTGATCCTTTTGCCTTGATCCTCATCACACACATTTCGCCTGGCAGCAGCTCAGCAGCTGTTTGATGTGGCACCCAGAATTGTCAACAGCGGCAGCACCAACAAAAAACATAACCAGCAATTTTCGGCATTGGTAAAAGTCGGTTAGACCACTTTTGGCCGCCCAGTAGTCAAGTGGCTGCCTCCCCCTGTCCAACAGAATTAAGTTTATAGTTTCAACTCAGCGATTTACAGTTGGCTTTTACCGTTGCCTGCCGGCCAATTTAGCATCGCTAGAAGTTGCTGTAGGAGGCAAAAACAAAAAAAAAAACAAAAAAAATCGCCGACGTTGGCAACCAGCAATCAGGCAAAGATCGAGGCCGCGGAAGCTGCTATTTGTCGGATAATTGTGCTCTGCTCGCCCTACTGCCCACAAAGAGCAACTTGGCGACTGCAACTGCGACTGCACTACGCATTCATAGTTGGCTGCAAGTCGAAATCAATAGAAGCCCAGCTGTTTCCGCATTGCTGCATTTGCTGTTGGCTGGGTCTGATTACGGGCGACTGGGGTAGTAACTGGTAGCCGAGAGATACGGCTACCTTTTTGGTGGCACGTTTATTGGCAATGTCGATGCCGTGTGCTGGCAGTGCAATATGTCAGAGAGGTGCCACTGCCCCGCTGGCAGTCTAATGATATCGAGATCGGGTTTTGGCATCGGGATCGGGATCAGGTTCGGTTTCGGGTTCGGGTTTGGGGCCAGTCAGCGCAAGCAGTCTCTATGCATGTGCATGAAATGGCTAAAAGGATGAGCCACATGCAGTCAGCCAGTCAGCCAGGCAGCCAGGCAGGCTGGCAGGCTGGCAGGCAGTCTGACAGTCAGGCAGTTAGAGCCACCGAACTACTTTGACCGAACAGAACAGATTCCGCCAGAGCAGCTAAACAAAACAAAAAACAAAACATAATTGGAGCAATTTCAACGTCGTGCAACTGCGCACATGGGGGCTCCCTGTGAGTTTGTTCGATTGTGTGGCAAGAAAATTATACAAAATGATATCGGTGCAAGCCGGTGAGCCAGTTAGTTAGTTAGTTAATCAGTTGGCCAGTCAGTCAATCAAGGCTTGGCAAATTTAAATGCTAGACGATTTGATTCATCGATCATCACAGAGAACACAAAAAACAAACAATTACTGCTAGAAATTAGCATCAAACGAAAATGCAGACTGGCCATGTGTGCTTAAACTGTGAGTTAGCACATAACTCTTGCATTTAACCAGCAACTGTGATTATGGAAATATGCATCACGGTCATGTTTCGCTGATTGTAGAACGACAACAGTCACATTGCACTTGTCACAATTGCAATTGGTAACAGAAAACACACATCTTAAGCCAAAAACTTGTACATAAAAGATTGTAACCCACTTGAAGTTGATATTAATCAGAACGCGTTGCCAAAATACTTATCAATAAATAATCTCCCCAAGAAATATGCATGCATGTACTAATTAAGGGGTTAACTCATATTCTCTGCCACACTTCACATGCCACACGCAGTGCGTCAACAAGCAACAACAAGTGCCTCCTGCCTCTTTGCTCCAAATCGAATCGTTTACAATAGCTAACAATTTGCTTTGGCAGTTGTGCGCCATGGGGGGCGCCACTGGCGCCACACAGTCGAACCACGACACCAACCAAAACTGACCAAATTAGCGCAGCGAGCCACTGCAACGCCCAATGCCTATTGTGTATGTGTTTATTCCCATTGTGACTGTGACTGCGACTGTGACTGGGACTGTGACTGGGTCTGTGACCGAGACTGGGACTGCGACTGCAGAGGCGAAGGCAAAGGCAAAGGCCTAAACCGATCCGAACCGAGTCAAATTGAAAGAAGACCATACATACACAAATACACACACACATACATACATACATACATACAGAGAGACATACATACAGAGAGACATACATACATACATGCTTACATATACAAAATGAATAATGAATTGTTTTTGCCGAAATTTATGTTGCCTGGCTGGAGCATACTACAAACAATGAGCTGGACACTGTCTTAGATCTAGCTGAGATCTCGCTCTCCCACTCCCAATTGACTCTCCCCCATACCGTACCCTACCTCCGGTGCCTCTGACCTCGTTGCGACATCAAAGCGGAGCGCTTCTGGCCACAACGAATTTAGATTCTTCATGTTTTTCGGTATGTTTGCCGACGCAGTGCACTTTGCAACGTTACTCGTTGCTCTATGCATCGACTTGCCTGGCTGAGTGGCACTGGCACTGGCACTGCTGTAAATCATTAGCAACGACACCTGCTGTGAAAATTATGACACCGCCTCCGATTGATGTGCCCAACTTATTGTCGGCTATCGCACAAAAGGTGCTGAACCTGCAGCACCATCGTTGATAGCGCCTGCCGAGATCAGGTTGCCGTCGCTGTTGCCGTTGCCGTCGCCGTTGCCGTTGCCGTTTCTTTTGCTGTTGCCGTAGGTTCCATTTGCCAGATTCTCAGACTCTCTGCTGCCACCTGCTGCGCTAACCGAATTTGTTTAGCTCGCGCCGTTTGTCGCTTTGTCTGCCTTTCGGTCTTTTCCGTTCCAAGAGCCAAATGACATTTAATTAGTATTAATATATCTATTTGATATCACCGATATCACCGATATCAGCGACCACCTTCGACTGTCACCATGCAACGCCACCAATTCTTCTTCTTCAGGCAACAACAAACAGCTGGTCCAAATTAAAGCAATGCATTTCAAAGAATTTTTCGCATATGTTTTAGGTATAGTTAAATTTATATTTAGTGCAAGAAATCAAAAGTTCTCAGCCAAATTGTCAGCAAGTTGTACGCTCATAATTCATGCATATTCTGTGTAGGGAATATGTAATTAACAAGTTATTCATTCATAAATATTAATACTTTATTCACAGTAATCTACGCAGGTGCAGTTGAATGCTCTTTAGTAAGAACCTAAAACAAGAATTGTTTAATTTTTATTACTTAAAGTTCTCCATGAACTTTAACTACTTCTGCATACAATCCAAAGCAAATACAATCCAAAGTCATTGGATGCGAATGTTAATTGTGTTAACACATCTCCATAGCCTCTCAACTGTTTTGACCATAACAAATCACCCAACTTTGTGGCACAGTGTATCAAACGCTGATCCAAGAAGACTGCGTATTTCAACAAAATTTTCGTGGCGAACAGTATAAAAAGCAGAACTGCAGGCAAGTCGCAGCTCGGAACGGCGCCAATTTGCAAATAAAATAATACCAAAACAGTAAAACTTTAAATTGCGGCAAAAGGCCAGACGAAAGTCGACAAAGCCACCAAATCGGAGCAGCAGCGTCTGGCTACCCAAATACGCGACTCGAACGGATGAGCCTTAACTGAATGGTGTGTGTGTGTGTGCATGTGTGTGTGTGCATGTGTGTGTGTGCACGTGTGTGTGTGCTTTGTGGAGCGGGATCGGGAGCTGAGGTGCTCAGACAGGAGTTGGCGGTGCCGAGTTTCATAGGCAATTAAAAAGTTCATTGGTTTTATTTCAGCAGGACAGGACGGGGCCCCTGCCCAGGCCTAACCAGAAGCCCGAACATTGCCATCCTCTAGCCTGGGGGCATTTGCTGAAGGACGCGACAGGCTCTTTCCGAGCCATTGCCATTAGCATGTAAAGTGTAAACTAATGGCTTTGATTTTGGCTCGTTGGCTCGTTGGCTGGCTGGTTGGCTGGTTGGCCAGCAGCGTGGGAACAGCTTGGCGCACAAATGCAGATGGAGATGCGGGCGATCGAAGTGGTCCAACTCAGCTCAGCATCTATCTAAGAAATTTATTAAAAACTAAAAACAAAAAACAAAAAAAAAAACAGAATAAGAAGAATCGCACAGAAGTTAGCAGAGAGCCGTGGAGCTGGAAGCTGGCGAGCATTAAGTAGCCTTAGTGGATCCGAGGCTTTTAGTTTTCGTTACCAACTTTGTGTGCGAGGGGCCTTGTCGTGGTCCAGAGTTCCTTGGAACTGTTCCCCGACTGCTGCGATGCTCTTATAAGTAAGCCATACACAAAAACTCATTAACAATGACGCAGCCGCCGCAAACGGTGCTCAAAAAAAAAAAACAAAAAAAAAAAAGAAAAAACAACAACAAAAAAAATAAATAACAATAACAGCAGCTACAACAACTACGGCAACAAAAATTAATGGAGTTTCATCATAATTTTTTCTTTTCATTTTTTTTGTGATTTTTTTTTTTTTGCGTTATCTGCAAGCGAAAAGCGAGCCTTTTCGTTGCTGCTGTTGCTGTTTTTATTATTTATTATTTTTGCGAAATCTTAAAAAGCGAAGTCGACTCGAGTCAAGTCAAGTCTGCGCCTGAGAGATAATTACGGCTATGGCTTGGGCTCAATATTCGCTACACACACAAACACACATATGCACACACACACACACACACATGTATGTATGCCTGGCCACCGCTTTGTAGCCAAAGCACAAATTGATGAAGTGCATTAAAGTGTCTTTATATTGTGCGGCTTACAGCCAAAACTCGATACCGAATTCCAGCTCGCGCCCGATCCTCATTCAAGCCCCAAACTCAAAGTCAAAATAGTGCAATTCCTGATTTTAATTTACAAATTGCTTTAGTTTCCATGAGCAAAGTCTCTTCTGCTTAGTGTTTATTGGTCAACCCGCCCGCGCCCCTTTGCTTTCCGTCAACAAAAAGCTGCTTCAATAGCTATCATCAGTTATAGACCGATGTTGCTGGGCAGTGGGGTGTGGGTGGCGGATGGTGGATGGTGAGTGGTGAGTGGTGGTTGGTGGCGCCAAACTCGACCCGCACACACACAACGATGTCTAAAATGTCATGATTAACTGACCGCTCATTAAGACCACATGACTATTTTTTTCTTTCGCTTTTCCTTTGTTATTTTGTGGGCCATATGGAAAACCCCTCTTAGTGCCCTCGGCAGCAGCAGCTTGGGCAAACCCTCAACGGGGTCACATTTAATGTGTCTCATATTGCAATTAATTTGAACTCGAACTTTGCCTATGAGTGGGCGACTGATTGCTGACAAGGACATGGCTCGCAGGGTCGCTCCTTGAGGGCCGTCTGCAAGTAATTGGGCTTGATTACACTTTTTAATTATGTATCAAGTGGAACGGTCGACAATAATACAAACGAGGCACATTAAGCTCTAAGGACAGCAATATTGACAAACTGACTTCAACACTAAAGGAATTCCGTTACAAATTGCACTTTTCCTCTTTTCCTCCACTTTAACAGATGCAATTATGTCTCACATTTTGCATGAGGAAAATTTCCATTATTTGGAATCGTTTGTATTTGCTTCCATTCAAACGCAATCAGCACCTTAACACTACTCAGTTTTGCATTAAACCAAAATTGAACTTCAGACTGTATTTCACCCACCGCTTAAAAACGTGCTTAAAACGTCATAAACCCTGGATGGCCATCAAATATGGGGCTTAAGCCGAAGGAACCGCTGTCCTGACGGCACCAAATTCATCGCGTCATTAGCTAACAACAAAAACAGCAATTTGGCAATTTAGCCAGTTCGTTGCTGAACCTTCAACATTAAAATAAAAATGAATAAAAAAAACTACAAAAAAGGAATACCGAGTTAAGGGTTTTTACGTTGTGTTGTCGATTGCTGGTGTTGCAGCCAATTGGTTAACATTGTTGTTCTTGGTATTGCTTATTTAAAGTTTGGAGTGCTGAAAGGCTCGTCGTGTGCAATGCAAGTGTGCAAGGATTGGGGTTAAGTGTTTTTCAAACAGAAACACAACTACCCTCAAGCTCAAGCTGAACTCTTTGAATGTTCATGTAAACGGGTATATTACCAGAGCCACTAACTGAATTGTTAATTTGTTGGCAACATTGCCGTCTCAAATTTATTCAGCGTTTGTTTCGATGCATTACTTAACTCTGTTCACAAAGGATACAAAATTGTTTATTGGTTCGATTCTTCCAACTTATAATTTGTTTATTTACACAGTCTAAAGTTGCTATTAAATAAAGCAAACTTTAACAGACAGTTGAAGGCATCTTGGATATGTAAAAAACTTGAATTGAAATTGATTGACACTCACCAGATTTTCATAGACAGATTTTCCTTGTCATGAGCAACTACTATGTATTCACACCTACAAATAAGCTGACATTTCCATTGATATTTAGCTGATCTTAATCAGTCAGCACTTACAATGCTCTTCAAGCGAGAAGATGGCTCTCCGTTAAACAGCTTGGTCAACAAAGCAAGGTTGATTCATGCTTGAAATACAGTCTTTTTTTTTGGCGCATGCTGAACAAAATTAACATTTCTGAAACTTTTTAGTTGAAAGCTTAATTTTAACAAATATTTACACGAACAGATAAAATCTTTAGCCCATTTTGCTTATAGTATGAACAAATTTAAACGTCGCCGCAAGCTGTCGATACTCATGTCGATGGTCAGGCAATCATGATCATGACTGCGACTCCGACTGCGCGGTACTTGTACTCTGAAACTGAAACTGAGAACCGGGGACGGGCTCTTACCTCTTGGTGCACGAGCAGCAAACAGCTAGCAGCCAGCAAGACCCAGAGCCAGAGCCAGAGCCAGAGCCACTCACTTAGACAACTCGACAAGTTAGTCAAGTCAAGTCGACTCGAGTCACTCACTTAGTCAGTCAAAGCCAAAAGCAAGCTTTTGCCATTGCATGCGTGTGTGTGTAGAGTTCGCTGTATGTGTGTGTGTCTGTGTGTGTGTGTGCCAGAGTAAGTGATTGCGCAGATAGTATAGAATACTCGTGAATGTGTAGGCGTGTGTGCCTGTGTGTCTTCATTAGCATAATGAGCTTGATTGAAAGCAAGTTGATATTAATATTTATTGCACGGCAATTGATTGATACCCATTTGTGTGGATAATGCCAACAGTCCACATTTAGACACAACAAACAACAACAACCGGCACTTGTTCAAATTCATACATAAAACATTTAAGCAATGCGCTGCTCAAGTGTTGCTTTTTAGAAAAAGCAACTAACTCTAGATAAACAAATTTTCCTTACGATAGCTTATTGAGTATGGACTGTACATGGCCATTTGGCAGTCACCATTTTGCCATCATAACACATAATTCGGGGACCCAAGGTGGCTGGCTGCACACGCTGCTAGAAGCCGCTAAATGATTCAATTGGCGCAGTAGGAGACGAAGGTCAAAGTGCAGGGATAGAAACGATGCTGACGCTGCCGCAGACGCAGCCGAAAATGAACGAATGAAAATAATGAAAAGGAGCAGGGGGTAACTGCCAAGTGGCAGCGCATTTGATGGATGGCATTGGATTGAATCGGATGAGAACGGGAATGGGAATGGGAATGGGAACGGGAATGAGGATGGGACGGGACGGGACGGGACGGGATGGGATGCTGTGAGAGCCTGTGAGAAGGGAAATGAGCTACCCCATGTTGGGCTCAGCATCAGCATTAGCATCAGCCAAATGTGCAATTTTGTAACAAATTAGCGAGATATCACACACACACGCACACACACACACAAGCACAAGCACTCAACAACACACACAAGCACACACAGAAATGGAGAGGTCCCTTTTGTTGAATGAAAAGTGCCGTTGTGATTATCACCGCAGGATATTCACCAGGTAACACAGAGAGAGAGAGAGAGAGAGATAGAGAGGGTGAGAGGATCAAACGAAAGGGAAGGGAAATGCAGATAGGTGGCACCTCACTTCAATGCATGCACATCCATAAATCCTTAGACTTAAACTGATCAGCTTTACTCACAATGCGCCAAATCCTTTAATGCGCCTGCAGCAGCGCCTGTTAAACAAACAGTACACATTGTTCCAGGACATTGCCCAAAAAATATTGCTCTAAATCTGATGCCTAATGGGCATGCGTTGCGATCGAGTACCAAGTGCACATTCCGAAAAACTGAAGCCGACTCAAAACACACACAAAAGGCATGGACAACTGGGCATTGTCCTCGGCCACTTGACCAGCATTGAGACAGTCACAAAAGCTGGCCCAAAAGTCTTAAATAAACAAACTGACACTTAATTTCGAAACTATGGCATGGGCCTAAAAAAACATACAGAGACAGTGGTCAACCGGAATGGGAAACCGGAGTCCGCAATCCAAAATATGCGAGGCAACAATTCCAGTAAACGGTGAATTGGCAACAAGCCGAAAATTGTAAAACGTTTTTCACTCGAATTTTTCGCTGGCCAGGCGCAGACATACTTAAAAGCTAGTTTCCTGCCACGCCCACAACATCGGAATTGAGTTAAGTTACTGGCAGTGGTACTCGCTACTACTATATTATAGTGGAATCGCTGTCGTCCTCATTGCAATTGCCCGCCCGTTATCATTAAAGGCACGCGAAAGTGTTCTAATTGCAAAACTTTTACCATACCACCTTGCCACCTTGCAACCATGCCACCATTCCACCTTGCCGCCATGCCACCTTGCCACCATGCCACCAGTCACCAGTCACCAGTGAGGTACTTCTTGTTACTGCAGTCGCAGTCGCAGTCGCAGTTACAGTTCCCGTTCAAGTTGCCGTTTGCTGTTTGTCGTGGCAGCACCGCACAGCGTGTTTGTGGTAATTGCAAATTGCAGTGGCATGCAGCTGCAGCCCCCTTTGGTATGCCGGCAAACGTTAAGTTCCCGGCCCGGTTTGCTGAGTTCGAGTTCGAATTCGGTTTCTGGCTCGGGTTCGGGTTTGGGTTTGGGTTCGCGTCCAATTCCGGACCCGGCTGCGGGTGAGTA
Source organism: Drosophila picticornis (assembly GCA_035043845.1). Taxonomy (NCBI): domain Eukaryota; kingdom Metazoa; phylum Arthropoda; class Insecta; order Diptera; family Drosophilidae; genus Drosophila; species Drosophila picticornis. The sequence goes on along the minus strand of JAWNMR010000492.1, from coordinate 13,337,867 downwards.
TGCGGTTGCAGCTCGCCTTCAACTCGATGGTAGCTTTTAATTAAAAGTGACGAGTATTTAATAAGTGGCAGGCCCCGCGGAGCACGCCATGCAAATCCTGGCCAAGCCACAGGTGCCATCCGTCACCTTACCAAGCAGCAAAATAATGCCAGCAGCAACTATTTATAATGAGTTTATCTCGATGGTATATTTACAATATTTATCCATTCTCACATGAACAAAACCAATAGAAATATGCCTTACCCAGAAACCTTTCGTGTTATGTTTCATTTCAGTTTGCGTATTGCAATTCTATTTAACAAAAATTTAATCAAATCAGAATTTAATATGGGCAAATCTTCAGTTATTTCTTGTTAAGGATGAAAATCAAATTTTGCGACATTCCAACGCTAATACAAGTTCAAGTATGCTGAGCCGGGCTATGTTTCCTAAAAAATTGGCCTAATGCATTTGTGTCATGTATAAACCCAATAGCCATTTAAGGTACGCGATTCCAGTTGTTGCGTGACAGCAGTCATTATATATTCCCATAAATCAACAGCAGTAATATCACATTGTTATTTATTTTTTCGCTCCTATTTACTAACGTTGATAAATAAGTCGATGGGTATCAAGGTTATGCCGTGAAGCTGAACTTGTACACGAGTATTTAACTAATCGCATTTTGGTTATAACAAAAGTGCATTTCGTGCAATTTAAATGCGTATTTCGTTTGATGTTCTTTCACACACTATAACAATGAGAGTAGGCAAACGTTTATTGTTTGTTGGCATTGTGCTAAAGTGCGACAATTTGTGTTAAATAAAAGGCGCAAAAGCATCTGCAGTAGCATTAACAATATAAGAAAAGTGTGAAGGCGTCCGGAGAAACGGATAGGAATGTGTTTATAATTGGATATTCAAATCAATTTCTTGGACCCCAGACCCAGAGCCAGGCCGAGAGCCACAGCCAGAGCCACAGCCAGAGCCAGGTCCAGTCTTAAGTTGCTGATAAATTGCAGAAAAGTCTGCATCATAAAACCAGTAACTGCTGCTGCTGCCGCTGTTGCTGCTGTTGCTGCTGTTGCTGTTGCTGCTGTTCCAGTGACAGTGGCAGTGACAAGAACAGAGACAACAACAGACACTCGGTGTCCGTTTGTCAGATTGTTTGACTGTCTGCCTTGTCTGCGCACATGCCTGCCTTCGTTTTGCAGCTCATTTGAATTAGCTATATGGATATGAACTTGAGCTCGAGCTTCGACTCGGACTCGGACTTGGACTCGGACTCCGACTGGGGTTTTACCCCGCTGCGCGAGCTGTCTTCGGTTGCTTTTTGGTCAGTACACAAGCACACACACACACACACACACGTAAACACACACTCACAAGTAGTGCTATGGATTTTTTATTGGCTCTGTTTGTCTCCGTCTGTGGCTGTGCCTCTGCAACGGCTTCTGAGTCTGGATTTGGGTATGGGTATGGCTCTGTGACTGCCCTCTTTTGCATATTCATTTGGTGTGGTTGTCGGCAGAACACCGGTAGCCAATTGTCTGGCAGTTAAGGTTGCACCAATTCGTTTAATAATAAATAATGAAACAAATACGCATACATACATGGTATGTATGTGCTTTAGAAAAGCGTCAAGCGTCCACCAACAGGAGGAGACGGACTCGACAACCTCGCCAAGCTTGACTTATTGATTTCTTTATTTGTGCATTTTACTCTCATATATGGATGTATGTATGTATGTATCTGTATATTTACTATGGTATGCATGGTATTTCTTCTTGTATTTTTCACGTTGACACTACTGTGATAAACGGTGCGTTTCGGGCTACCAGATCCAGTTTTCAATATGCTGACTTTGATTAATGACCATGTATCAAACTATGTGTTGCGTGTCTATCGATTATATTTTACCTTTATACCCTGGGCAAGCAAAGTATAATAAAGCTGTGCAAATATAACACACAGAATATTCGCTAATGCATTTGTATACCCTATTTCCTTGATCAGCACTAAAAGCTGATCAGCTTCAAGTTGAAAGTCGGGCTAACTCGTCCACAAAAGATTCGGGTGGGGACAGGATGTTTTCTGCATCCATTTGCTGTTAGTCCAATGATCTAGTTAAAGGGTATCTGAAAGTTGAGCTCGCTTAGCCGATCGCTGCTTGTCGCGCATTTTCAAGAATTTTAAATTTCATAATTTTCGATTGAGTAGCAAAATGATTTTCGGTGCGGCATTTAAAAAATGCCAAATTATGAATTCATTGCTGGCGGGCAATAAAGTCGCCATTTGATAAATTACCTTCTAGTTAAGAGCTGGTTGGGTGTGTGTGTGAGTGTGTGTCGAGGTGTAAGATAAGCTACCACGCCATTAAATTGCTCAATCATATTAAATAAGCAAAGCACATCGTAAAACTTACGAAAGATTCTCTAAATCTTGGCGTCTCTGCTGATCAAGTATAGACATTCATACAGATGCAGATGTCTGTTATAACTTTATCAAACCTGATGCCTTTTTAAAAACTACTTAGCATATAATCGATTGTCAGCTTAACTTTGCCAAAATGCCTTTTTGACCCAACCAAACCAAATGTGAACAACCAAAAATAAATATAAATAAATACAAAACGCCGACCAGCTATTTTAGAAAAAAATCAACTAAGCAAGAAAATTATGATTATTATTTAATGACTCAATAAATAAAAGATTTGCTGGCCACGTTGTGACTCCGGCTGTGACCAGATAGATAGATATATTGCCATTGTGGCTGGCCAGTGTAAGCGTTAGTGTTACTATTGTTGTTTTTATTGAGCATTAAATGGCTAATTAACAAAACGCAAAAACACCACACCAAGCCACAAGCAGCAAACAGCAAACAGCAATGCGCGATAGACAACATCAATTAGTTGGTCGCCAACAATAACAACAACAACAACAACAGCTATTTATGGGTGTACGTAGCTTTATGGAAAGTGCAAAACAAGCCATAAAAAGGCGCCATCAATGATAGTTTCTGATTGAATTCCGCACACGAGAGAGCCGCTGGCACGAAAAACGAATACCAAAAAAAGTGGCTATTAAATATTGTATAGAAAAGTGCATTCATTGGACATTATTGCTGTTGTTGTTGGTGATGCTGTTGTTGCTTTTGTGTTGTTAGCCGAACAACAAAATCGTGTATATCATTTCATTTGAGTTAACAATTTTTTATGAGCAGTTAACAAGTTCCGCCATAATTATGATCAGCTATCCAGAGCTCTACCCGATAATGGTCGCCCAGCCGATTACTGGGCGAACAGCAATAGTTGCAACTGCAACCTCGGCCCTCGGTGCATTCAGTGCATTCAGTGCCCCATAGAGTCATCGTTGCGGGTGCTTTCTATTATCAGCGTTTTTAGGCGCAAAGTAGAAAATTACAACCTGCACACACGCTAACGCTAATGTAAGCAGAGCCCCAAGACCTTTTGCCGGGCCCCGAAAATTACCTACAATTTTCAGGCAACAACGTTTAGGTATTTTTTTTTTTTTTTTTTTGGCCGCAGATGCAGAAACCTATTCCGATGCTCAAGATACTCCCTGTCTCTCTCTCTCTCGCTCTCTCTCTCTCTCTCTGTATGCATCTTCCAGTCTGGAGGCCATTTTCTCAGGTTTTCGAAGATATTTCACGGCTCCGCTGTAAGACTGACGAATGTGGGAACATCGTTGGCGACGAATCTTATAAACGCTTTCGATTTGTATACCCTGCGCCCACCAAAAATGATTAAAGCGGCATCTGCGACCCATAAAGTGTGCATACTTCGAGGCTTGATCTGAATGATTTGGGTGAAAATAGAGATTCGCGCATATCTTGCGTAGATCAAGTTTATGGGAAAGAATGAATGAATGAAACAACAGTGAAATCATTTGTATGGTTTCTAACTGTTGTCATATATTTTCCGTCAGTTGCTCCCATAAACAGACGCATTTTTGAATTGACCAAATATATTTTTGCAGATTTGATTTCTTGGAAGCTTAGGAGAACTTAAAGGAACGTGTATGGAACAGGGTGTCTGCTGGTCGCACACTTTCAACTAGAACACTCTAACTTGGTATTGAGTGAGGTGGTGAGTAAGCCTATAGAAGGAAATCGGCCTTGCTGGCAGAAAGAGACTCTGACTAATCGTATGTGAAGTGAAGCAGCAGCTCTTGATATTGTTGCCGCATATTGTTGCAGGGAGATTGCCAGGCAAATTTGTCATGTTAACAACGACAGCAACGATTGCTGTCAGACGAACTTGACAAACAACTTGGCAGGTCAAAGGTAATGCTGCGATTTTCATCAATGACAAAGTCATTGAGAAAACTCTGCACTGAAATTTAATTCATTGCAGACAAATTTCCACTGCACTGCGCTAAAGTGGCATAGTGGTATAGTGGTTGCTGCGGTAGCAATTGGGGCCCCTGCTCATGCTTGCTATTTGCATGCAACTTATTTGTCAAACGGGAAAACAGCAGCAAAAGCAGACACAACAATTTTCGCGTACACATTTCAATTGAGAAAAATGTTGTGTGGCAATCTCTGCCAACCGCATCAGCAAGCGCAGCGGCGACATTCATAGCAACAACTTTTGGCTGCAACTTCTTTGTGAAAAACAAAACTTGACTTGGCTTGTAGCCAATGGTGGGCGTTGCAACCAACACAAAAACAAAAAAAAAAAAAAACCAAAAAGACGAATGAAAAAAATAACAAATTTCAATGCGTTTCAATTGCATTTGGTGCATATTTTGTCGCCGTCGTTTGAAAATAGCACGCATAAATATGCATGCCTCGATAGATTTTGGCACTCCAGCAACAACAACCAGCAACGCCTGCAACGCCAGCAACAACGCCCACTTTAATGCCCACATCCCACCATCCCCCACTCGTCACCAGAGCATAGCTCTTAGACTGGCTGTGTGCATTTTTGTCGTTACCAAAGTGCCTTTAAAATGAAATTGAAACTGAAACGAGTTTTATCGCTGTTGCTGTTGCTGTTGCTGTTGCTATAGCTATGGCTATTGATGTTGCTGTTGCTGTTGCTGTTACTGTTGCTGCAGTTGCCTTGCAGCTTTGGGTCCAGCTTCGTGCCGTGGCAAATCAATCAATTTACTCGGCCTCTCTTGGCATATTTGTAGTGTTGTTGTTGTTGTTGTTGCTGGGGATAATCGTTGCGCTTCATCAGGCCACAAACATGAAACATGAACATCATCAACGCCATTTCAACGCGCGCCTTGTGCAAAGTTAAAAACCTAATTTCGGGCGTAAGACTCGTCCTGCTCCGACTCAACTTGATTCGACTCGAGTCAAGACTCAAAGTTCGACTACGCTTGAGCACAAGGACAACGTGGCCTAAAAAAAAGAAGGCATATAAAATGCTAAAGTATACGCTCGCTTGGTGGTAATCACTGCACATACATCTTAAGCAGCAGGCGCAGCAGCAGCAGCAGCAACAGCAACACCAGCAACAGCAACAGCAACAGCAACCAGAACAACTGCAACACCAAAGGCAAGGCGACTCATGTTGTTGGCATGTCGCTGGAGGCAAACAGTGTTTGTATGTTTTTATATGTATTCATATAAATATATTTTAACACATATATATATACATATATATGTATGTATATATATATATAGATATATATATATTATTCGTGCGCTGTAATGCACGAATTGCTCGCAGCTTTAGCAGAGATGTTGCTGCAAATCATGTTGCTGTTGTTAATGCTGTTTGCTGGCATTGCTGGCATTGATAGTACGCCCAGCTTGACCTTAAAGTTACGCTCAGATATTCAGACATTGGATTCTAAGGCGGCAAAGTCATGCACCTGTTCAAAGCAGTCAATGCTGACGTCAAACTGTTGTCGGCAATTGCAAATTTTGCTCATTTGCTAAGCCGTAGAAAGCGTGTTTCTGTTACAGTTGCTACTGCTCAATTGCTGCTGCAGAGTTGCAACTGCAGTTGCTGCACTCGAAGAAAATTAATTGACTCTTTAAAGTCGCCCTAAAAAAGTGCATACAATTTTTGTTATGTTCTTGTTTTGTAATTAATTCCTACAATTAATAAACTTCAAATTGTTTATTTTGTTTCCGTTTTACGAAAAACCATTACGAGCCCCGCAACGGAAAATAGAAATGCAAATAATTATGTGCTATTTATTTTAAATGTTCTTTGTTCGGAATAAATCGAGCTGGCGATTCATGTTGTTTTCTGAGTGCATCGATGCACCTTCTTGCGCTGCATTAATTGCACTAGAACATTTCATATTAATTTAAAAACGCTTTCGATTAACTTAAAAAAAAAAAGAGCGTCGAGCGTCGAGCGTCGAGCGTACAGCGGCATTGCATGCCGACACACACGCAACTTTAGCAGCAATTACAACAAGAACAACACAACAAGTAGCAACGGCAGCAGCAGTCGCAAGTGCAGCATGCAATTTTTACTAGCTATGAATAATGAGCCAAATGGAAAGCGGCAGCAAGCAAAGTGTTTCTGCATGCATTTGTCAATTTAGCATGCCATCAAACATCCTTTCAATTCTTTTTGACAACAGCCGCCACAGTCTCAGTCGCATTCAGTCGCTTCGCATCGCATCGTCAAATGTCATGCCACATGGCTGCCGGGCAGCCATTTGCATGCCTCGCTAGAATGCAACGCAGCGTTGCAATTGCAACGGCTACAGCAGCTGTAGCTGCAGCAAAAACAAAAACAAAAAAGCGTCGGCGTTGAGCATCGCTTCACTTGTCAACGCGAGTGACTAACGAGTGCATCATTAAATGATTTTAACGACTTCATTTACTGTTTAGCATAATATTTACAACTGCCGTCGCCACATTGCTGCTGCTGGTGCTGCTGCTGTTGCTGATGTTGCTATTGCTACTGCTGCTGGTTCCTGTCGTGGCAAGTGACAAAGCGTTGAAGGCAATAAACCAATAAGTGGCTGATAAATATGTTTTTTGTTTTAGTTATTGACAGGCAACCTATTTATACTAAATAAAATGATCGCCAAGCATTTGCTTAAGCAGAAATCAAAAGGATTATTCTTTATATGAAATGAGCCGTAAGATGAAGATGACCAAGTTAGAAGAGCGCATATAAATATCCGAATATAAATGTTAGCATTCTACGTGTGGAAAACCAAGAAATTTTAAGAGTTTATGTAGAAACACTTAGCCTCATCCAATTGCATAACTATTGACAACATTTTGGCAGAGAATATTTAGCTGAACTACTCGGAATAAGTTATCAAAACTTAGTAATAATTTCAAATTCGTTTTTACCAATTTTATCTGACCCATAAAAGTATAAACGAAAATATTTCCCAATCACTTTTTCTCTGCTTGCTTCTTTGCACATGGTTCCACTTCCACTTTGTCTCATGATCAGTGCTCCAATTTTAATCGATTTCTTCAGATGCAGAATTTCAATTTGTCAATTTACTCAAGTGCAGAGAGTCGACTTGCAGAACCCATTTCTTTGCTTTCCTGCTGTTTTCCTTCTTGGTGATAAATCAGTACAACAGCCCACAGATCCCACCCACAAATAAATCAATGCATTCCCGGCAACGTCAGCCACAAGGAGCAGCTGGTACTTGCTGCCTCAACAACAACCACAACCATAACCACAACAATAATAGCCAGGGCAAATAAACATAACAAGCGAACAAACAAAACGCGTTTACAGTTAATAAATAAAAATGGTGAAAGATTTGAACGCTTTTTGGCATTGACATAGTGCTATGTGCCATGTGGCATGTACCATGTGCCATGCTATGTAATATTTAGTATGCATGTTCTCACATAGACAAAGATGTGTACATAATGCAGGCATGTATGGAAAAAAGGAACCAAAGAATCAACTAGCAAAAAAGTTTTACGGCCATCCGCTTCGCTCGTTTTCTGTCAGCTTGTCGACTTGTCAGCTTGGTTGTGTTCGTTGCCTTCTTTTCTTGTCAGTCAGCACACTTCAACACTTGCCAGAAATATGGCCACATAAAAAGACGTGAAATGTGCAGCAAAGCACTAAAATAAATACATAAAAATCTTACATGCATCCCACTGTACATCTGTACATCCATCAGGGCACACTGAGGCAGGCATCCAGCCAACGGCCAGTTAGCCGTCTAAGCCGGCTCACCAAATAAACCCAGGCGCTTTACAACAGCTCACAATTCACAGCCCACAGGCACCAGCAACTACGTTTGTGCATTTGTATCTGTACACAATGCCAAATCCGTTATGACAAACAAACTGCAACACAACAACGAACAATGACGCCTACAATGTACATTGTACATTATCTGCCTTGTAGGTCGCCTGAGCCGCTTAACTGGCTGATCTCTCTTGAAAATCCCTTCGAATAAAGGCTAAAACGGAGCCGTGTCTCACTCACTTTCCCTCTTTCTATCTCTCTCTCTCACTCTCTCCCCCTCTCTCTCTCTCTCTCTCTCTCTCCATCTGGCTCTATTTATCTATTTATACAATTTGTGACAAAAAAAAAACATGCAGCATGGAAAAAAAATATATCTTTGAAAAAAAGAGAAAAAATTAATTTGAATATGAACTCTGAAAAATATAGTAATAAATGCAATAAATGTTAAAGTCAAGTCTATTTAAGAGCAGTGCAATTTAAGCACATTAAAACGAGCAAACGCATTGAATAGTTTAAGTGAAGAGCATCCAAATCGTAAGAAAGCAAAACTGTTTTTAGACACGCATCCCGAGACCTGTGCCGCCAGCGAGTGCCCATCTTATATGGCTCTCAATTTTATATATCGATTTCAGACCAAAACAAAAAAAAAGAAGAAAAAAAACTGCGACTGCGACTGCGACTTTGACTGCGACTGCGCCTTTTCGGTATGATTATCACAATTATCTGTAATTCAGACCATAAATCATTTCATTCTGCAGCAAACTTTAAACGTAACCCAATATTCCATAGCTGTTGATGTTGCAGTTGCCTTTATTCGTTTTCTTTTGTTTCTTTTTGTTTTTTGTGTTTTTGTTATCAAGTTGTACAGGGCTTTATATAAAACATAGATACACACATACATATAAATAAGTAAGTTTACTGCCTTACTGGCTAACCGAACTCTCTTGGTTATTGGCCATATAAGGCAGTACGTAGCCAGAGCCGTCGCCAAGTTGGAAATCAAATTTACAGCACGATCAAACAATTCAAAAAGCTGTTTCGCGTTTGACTCTGGCAATTGATTGCCTCAGACGGCTGGACTGACGGACACCCAGACCAGATCCGGAGGCCCCTATCTCAAATCGATGTGTATAGGTGTCCAGTTGAGTTTTGGCCAACTAGCTGTTGCTGTGGTTACTGCTAATTCTGCTGTGGCTGCTGCTGCTGCTGCCAAGCATTGCAATTGATTAACTTGTGAACGTGCATTCAAATCAACGCTGACAAACGTTTTGACTTCGCGTCAACAAAATTTATAACAAGTTGTGGATGTTGCTTTGGCAGTTGCAGTTGCAGTTGCTGCATGTGGACGTTAATGTGGTTGTTGTTGTGGTTGTGGTTGTGGTTGCATTTAGCTTATGCAATCGTTGCGAGGGTCCTCAGCTTGGCCAAAAAAACAACAAAAAAAACCCGAAAATGCCAATGAAGGCCTCACTTTCAGCTACCCTCGGCAGCTGCTATTTTGACCAGTTCTTGCCCTGTCGGCCCGATCTCCACACAAAAACAACCAATTTCTTAAGGTAAGGGTTTGCCGCGTTGGCTTTGCCATATCAAATGCAGTCTGCAAACTTTTACAATGTGTGAATCATTAATGCTGTAGAGCTTGAAGCTCCTAACAACTCAACAAAGTACGTTGTTTACTTAGTAGAAATAAATAATGATTTCGAATGCATTACAAAAATATTCTCATATCAATAATCAATAACAGAAGTCAAATAATTTGAAGTTCAAAATGCAGCTATTGTTGTCCTTGGAATATTTAAGCACATTTCTAAAACAAACTAATACATTTAGCTCGTCAGTAGGCCAATTGATGACACAATAAATGTGATAGGGAAACGCGGCGGGGGCGGCCTTTTGAGCTGGTGGCCGGTAGCATTTCAGCGCCTGTCAGTGGCCTGTCACCTGTAAGACTAACACTTCGTTGCCAGGCAAAATGAGTGTTGAATAATAGAGACAGAGACAGAGACAGAAGCAGAGACAGGGACAGAGACAAAGACAGTGACAGCGACAACGTTGCAACGCACAATAAATGCGGTGACTCAGGGCATGGGGTCAACAGTTGTGTGTGTGTGTGTGCTCAAATAGTTTCAAGTAGACTGGTTCTAAGTAAAGTGGTCTACTCCACAAGGGGGCCCCCGTTCAGAGTGTTCAAAGTGTAAGGTACTTGAACCACTCGGACAGACACACGTATAATGCGCACACGTCGTCGACTTCAGTTAGTTCAGCTAGTTAATTAGAAGCGCACTCGGCCCATTTACGACTGCATTGTTGTTGCTATTGTTGATATTTTTCACTGTTTGTAATTGCATGGCCATCTAATATGCACTTAGTTGGCAACTGGTGGTTATTTATCCATTTATCGTATCTAGTCTATGCACTCTATTTCACCTTAAACACTCATTTAAGCTAGCCAATTAAAAATACCAAAACACACATCTCCAAATGCAAATGTAAACAACCATGAACCACAAAACAACTCAGATCAGATATCATTCAATATTGAACATTTGATCTCAAACGTTGCAATAAATTTCTATCGCTTTTTGATACAGTTCATAGGTGGAACTTTCGTTACAAATTAGGTGGGCATAAAAAATATTGGATTTCACGGCTAAAAATAAATTAGTTTGAATTGAGCACAATTATTAAAACTCAGTACAAATTGTCAATTTGTCTAATGGTTTAATTGTGTACAGCAAATTATGCACATCAACAGGAAATGTTAGGAATGCCGTTGGCAGAAGTACATTTTTAAACAGTCATATAAATTTCATGGAGTGCATTGCGTATACGCCGCGATTACCAACTGTCTGTCAGCCACAAATTGCAGGTCTATGTGACGATTTTGCCGGCAAGCCAAAACTGCAAGTCAGCGCTACCAGTTGTATATGAATGTGTGTGTGTGTGTGTGTGTGTGTGTGTGTGTCTTGTGGTAGCTGCTAGGGAAAACCAATTGAAAATGCTGGCAGACGTCGGCTCCTTTGAAGGCGCCAACCGCGACCTTGTAATGCGCTCTCGCTTCCACAACTCCATTGAGTCACATCTTTCTCTTGCCATCCCTGTCCATCCGCTGTGTGTGTGCCGGCGTTTTTGGCTTTTTAGCAGCATCATGCCAACTAATTTTCCAAATGACGCAAGTTAATTGCGTTGGCCCAGCCTATTGTCAAAGGTGAAAATGCGCAGACAGTCGCACAAAGCGGAGCGCATTCATTAAGCCAAATCATATTATAAAGTGAATATGTCGAGCAAAGGAAACCAAACCAAACGAAACGAAAAGAATAAGAACACCATTGCACATATTGCGGCTGGCAGGGCTACACTGACAAAAACAACAACTGATCACAAGCTAATATTTAATTAATCATATAACAATAATAGAAATCGAGTGCAGAATTTGTTTTTATTTATTTTGGTGGAGCTGCAAAATTGTGCATTTCACGTAAAACGTTGATTTCATAAATAAGACTTTGAGATCTTAATAATTAATAATTATAAATTCAATTGGCAATAGAAAAAAAATGTAATAAAGGATTATAAAATTTATATTTTGTTTGCCAATTTCCAATTTAAAAATAAAATCTAAATATAATACAATATTTGAATATAATTCTCAAATTGATATAAAACCAATTTATTTACACATAATTTCAAATTGAAATATGTATTTCGATTTTGTACAAGTTGTGTGCTCGGCACATTTCTCGCTGTGTGGGGCGATAGACAAATCTATGGCATTTACGACGCCTGCTGTTTCTGGGCAGTCAGGGCTACCGATGAGCCCTACCAATGAGCGACGCCCTGGCGCCTAACCGAGTTGAGAACACAACAAATTAGTCAATGACGCGGCGATCTTGCTCCAGCTGGCTCACAGTTCACATCACAGCAGCGACCTCAGTCACTGTGTATTTGTATATTTCCATTAATATATTATTGCTTAATTTCTTTTGTTATGCTGATTATGCCGACAGACAGTGGTGAGCCAACCAAACGAGGCCCAGGCCCATGCCCAGGCCCAGTCCCATACCCATACCCATACCCAGGCCCACAGACAGAGTGGTCCAAGAGTCAAGTCCAAGAGATGTTCATGGGAAAAACGGCAAGAGCATTGCATGATTTTCAATAATTTAACAGCCACAACTTGGGCGCATACATATTTCAATAATCTCCTGAAGTTTTTTGTATTTTGTTTTTATTTTTTTTGCTTTTTACCGCTGTCTGACAGTCTGTCTGCCTTTCGGTCCGTCCGACGAACCGGCAGGCTGCAACACATGTTTTGTGCTTTGTGTTCAGCATAAATGTTAATTTTAGTTTGTCTTGGTAATTTATCATTTCTGTGTTTCTCATATTTTTTTTGTGTATTTCGCGTCGCGTCTTTAAACGCTTTTAATTAAAACCAATGCGCATGTGTAACTTTCTTAAGCAGAGCCCAAGATTAGAGGGCTCTACTCGCCCGACTCGAATAGCATAAGCTGGACTACTGTCTAGTCGCTCAATATACCACAATACACACACACACACACGCACACACACACATGGTAGAGGCCGCTTTGAACTTGGCCGACAGCACGTTTGTAAAATGATTGATGTGGTATTAATTTTAATAAACGCCTGTCCGCTCCATCAATATGCATATCGGGGCTCAACTCGATGCTCGACTCCGACTCCGACTACGACTACGGTCACAACTTAAACTCCAACTCCGATCGCGACTGCTACTCCTACTGCGGTTCCTACCACATCTCTAGCCCAGTTTAAAGCGCATTTGGTTATGCGGTCCCACATTTAAAATAGGCACACGCAGCCGCATGGCGTCTGCACTTTGTGCCCATGACTTCTACTGGACACTTGACTCTGGCGTTATATTTTTCAAAGTGCTGTTGTTGCTGTTGTGGTTGCCGCTGCTCTTGTTGCAGGTACGGTCATGAGGCCAACTTCTCAACGACTGCCTTGCGGCTATTATTGGCGTTACTATCTCCATTAAATGTGTCATGTTATACAATTGCTCATCAGTTTGTCATCAGTTGCCACAAATTAGTGGCTCAAGTCAAGGTGCAATGTTTACTAATCCATAGTTCAAGTAATCCGTCTAATTGTATATGATTTGCGTCAACATGCATTAAGACTGACTATTCAATTTGTATTTTAATCTATCTATTTTCTTTTTTAAATCTGCATTAAATTAATTTTATGATTGAAGCGGACCTTCGACCATTTGAATGGATCATTTTTGACTTTGAAACTATCGAATTTTTTCAGTTAATGTCAAAAATTATTTGCAACACTATCAGATCGCAGTATTAAAAATGAATTTGAGCCAAAAGAAAAAGTAAATACTTTGAGTGCCGCATTGAGATCTTTGGGGTTAATGTTGCGTGTGTGAGTCTGTCACAATCATCATTAAGGTTATTCAATTTTATTATGCTTAAGCAGGAAATTATTTGTGTTACCACGTTGGCATTGCCCGAGTTAAGTGTTTGTAGGTCGAAAGCGGCACAGATCAAAGCACACTCTCAGTTTAGGAGCAGTGTGCAGAAACCATTATCTACTGCCCCTCGACGTGCACAAAATGAGATACATTAGCGCTTCGATTCTCAGATGCTCAGATATTAAGGTATTCAAATAGTTCAAATAGTATGCTTTGTGTTGCGTGCTTTATTATCAGAGATTTGCAGATTGCGAAAAGTCAATTATATCTGTGGAGCCACTTCAAAATGTGTTGAAAAGTCATAGTCTTATTGTTTATCTACAATCTCGTAATACGATACATGCACCGACATTCGATCAGTAGATCAGTAAAGAAAGAAAATCATTTCATCGTTAGCTTCACACCTCAAGTAGCCCAACTGAGCCAGAATAATTGATTTCAGAAGCGGCGGATACCTGAGAGCCTTCATAATTGCCATGCACTCTTCTATCTGTATCCGTATCTGTATCTGTATCTGTATCTGTATCTGTAGTGTCTGTGGCCTGCGTATCTGCTAAGCCGTAGCGTGAAATTCGTTTGCACACAGAGCGAGCAGCGCTGAACAAGCCGCACCTAATCGATTTAGGAACTGACTTTTGCTCAGTTTGCGGAGAGGAACGCAGACTCGTCAGCAGCATTAGATGGATTCGGTTTGATCATCAACAATGGCATCCAAAGCCCATCGCATGGGTGAGTTTATGTTATAAATCATCTTCCATGAAAATAATTCATAGATGGGCTAATTTTTACGCCACTTTTCGTCTAATTGAAAATAATGAAAACAAATATATTTTCAAGAACAATAAGTGTGTATCGATAAATATATGTCTGTAAATACTGGGCTATCTCCTGATAAGATAGTATAGTGCATACCACAACTGAACCCCTTAGTGGCTTCCACATTAAAATGCTACTGTTCTCATCTTAACTCAGTTCAACTTAGTCTGTATTAGAAAAAATAGTCTTATTTCTAACAGCATTTTTTCAAAACTATACTAAAGAAAATCTAACAATTTTAGCCACTATAATCTTAGTAGCTGATGTGCTATATATTTTTAAGCAATTTTACTTAAAGATGACAAGAAATTATCGTAGATTTAGCATATTTTTTATATAAGCATAAATATTTATAATGTGTAAAAATGTTAATTCTCTGTTTAAATACGATTCTCGTATGCAAAAAAATAAATGTGAATCATATTAAAATAATTTAGATAAGCTTAACTGAACTGAACATTTTATTTTGTCAAAGCAAGCGTAGCCTTTTTGAATGTATCTCAAGAGTGCTGACCAGGAATACTCCAAATACAAATGCCGTGTTGGCAACCCTGACTCTTTCAGACATCAAACAAATTTGCTTTCTGATAATAACAAAGGATTCGAAAGGAGATCAGTGAGAATGCCTACGTTTTGTCTTTGAATTTTGGATCGTACGAAAATACCACTTACCGGATTGACTTGCGGCTTCTGCAAATGTGTCGCGATGTTTGTGATGTTCATGCCTGCCATAGCCGGAATCTGTGAGCCGTATAATTGACCGGCGGTCGGTGTCATGTCCGTTAACATTTTAGTTGCTGCTGCTGCTGCTGTTGCTGCTGCCGCTGCTGCTGCTGCTGCTGCTGTTGGCGTTGTAATTTTGAGGCGTACAGCAAGTGTATGTTTTTCGTTTGTTTTTGTTGTTTTTTTTTTTTTTTTTCTTACAAAATTTTGTTTTTCTTCTGTTGAGGAGCTAGTTTTCACTCCAAAACAATGCACACAAAAACAGTGTTGTTCTGTTGTTGTTTAATGTTGCTGCTGTTGCCGTTGCTGCTCTTAGTGTGGCTGCTGCTGTCTAAGGATCACATAAGGATTAGACACAGAGAAACACGCGCGCTCTCTCGTCGCAAACAATAAAAAATATGCAACAAAAAGGATCTTAATAAGGATTCTAACTGCTTCAAATGCACTTTTCACTGCCACTTAAGCTGAGCGATTGCAATTGTTATAACGGATATTATGGTTTATAGATACTTTGCCGTCGGCTGTGACTTTCACTTTACTATGACAGTGACAGTGACAGTGACGGTGACGGTGACGGTGACAGTGACGATTTGACAGACTACCTCTCGCTCGCTCTATATATATATCTCTCTTTCTCTCTCTCTCTCCCTCTTTCTTTTCTCTCTTTCTTTTTCTTTCCAGATGCGAGCAAACAGCTTATCAAATAATGCTGCCTGCTGCTGCTCCTGCTGCGACTGCTGCTGCTTCTGCTGTCACTGTGTGACTGTGACAGTGATTGTGCCAGTGACTGTCACTGTGACTGTGACTGTGACTCTGACTGTGACTGTGACTGCGACTGCGACCGTTGACGCACTACGTATGAAAAGGTGACTCGATGTTGTAAGACTTGCCAATTTGAATGGGACGCGAACGCCAGTTTCTGATATTTGACAACACACACACACAACTCTTGGATCAAGGATGAACACAAGCGGTAAAAATGCAAATGTACACATATACATACACATCTACAGTACAACTCAAGCAAAACAATATTAACGCGTAGGCCAGCAAACAACGAACATAAAAAAAAAATACAACCAAGAAATGGGATACAAACGCACTGATGAACGCACTTAGAACTGTTATATGTTTGTTGATGTTATTATTATTAATATTATTATTATTATTATTATTGTTGTTGTTGTTGTTTTTGTTGTCGTTGTTGTTGGTTGTTGTGGTTCTCGTTGTCGCTTGTTTGCAGAGGCGTCGGCGGCGACGTTGGCGACAAGGAGGCGTCTGCACAAGCAAACAAAAATTTTTTTGGTATCCGCGCAAAAGTTTTCGGCGTCGTCGCTGATCGTTCAAAGGCTTTCAACTGTTTCACGCGATGCCAGCGAAAACAAAAAGCTTGGGCCCCGTTCTCGTGTTGTCGTTGGCGGCGACTGCGCTACGTCGTCAACGTCAAGCTGAAGGCGTTGTCGTCGTTTCAGCCTCAGCAGAGGGCGCGTCACAAACAAGTTGCCTGCTGCTGCCTGCTGCTGCCTGCTGCTGCCTGCTGCCTGCTGCCTGCTCCCGCCACCGCTCTGTGGCTGTGCTGAGCCGTGCCGTGCCGCGCCGTGAGAGAGAGCGCGATTTGCAATTGTTGTATCAATTTTCTGTGTGTGTTTCCTTTTTTTGTTTTTTTTTTTTTTGCTTTTTGTATGTTTCGCTTTTGCTGTGGTGCGCTGGCAAACTGAGACGGCGACAGCGACAACGACAACGACAACGGACTGCAAGCAATCGCAATCGCAGCCTCGTCGACGCTACGTTCTCTCTCAGCAGCAGCAGCGGTGGCGGCAGCAGCAGCAGCAACAGCAGCAGCAGCAACAACAACAAACAGCAGCCATTCCCCCATTCATCATGACGCAGTTACTCGTAACATTGGCGCAGCGCTTGTGTGTGTTGGGCGCACAAAAGAGACAGCAATAAAGCTAAAAACCTACCACCGCTGTGCTGATGATCATCGTTGCCACTTCGCTCTGCCTTGTCGGCCTCTGTCTCTGTCTCTGCCTCTGACTCTGCCACTGCCTCTGTCTCTGCCTCGGCCCGATGATGATGATGTATTAGCCTAGCCAGCGCACAGCCCGTCCGCTTCTTTCACTTCAGTTGAGTTTCGTTCATTCATAAACGCCAGCGCAAGCACGCGCTCAAAACGAGTTTGAATTTTTTTTTGGCAACGCCCCCTTCGCATGCGTGCTGCGCACCGACGCCGTGCTATCGACCAATCGGAGCATTGTCTTATGCTGCATATGCCCTAACCTATAATTAGAGCGATGGCCGCTGTGCGAGCGAGACGGCTGTACGCCTGGCACGCGCGTCAGCGCTCTAGCGCACCTTGTCTCGCTAGTCTCGCTTGTCTCGCGAGCTGCCGGCAGAGAGAGAGCGCGCAGCTTGAATTGGCAGCCCTCAGTCGCTGACTGCAGTGGAATCCCATAGCGTGCAAACGCAAAAATGTTGCGCAGTTTTTTATCACATGGATACGATTTCAGTTCTTATACCCTGTGTATCCTGCACAGAATGGGGTATACCAAAAATTCAAAAACCTAGCAAAAATTGTTATATATTTTGTTTTTTTTTTATAGGACAGCTTGTTTTAGTGACTCTTGTTTTTTTTTTGTGTACTGAGCAGGGTATTTTCTTGGTCGGCCACACTCGCGACTAGAGCGTTCTTATTTCTTTCTACGTGTTTTGTTTTTATTTACATCGAAAATTGTTGGGACTCGCTTCTTGGAATTATTGATTTAAAAAACAACACCCGCTCACAAAGTGACAAATTGCTCTCAGTTACTATTTATATACAAACATATGTACACACATTTGCGTAAATATATATTCTTATTTATTTATTTACAGTGGACAATACTGAATGGAATAATAGAGACGTGCCAGTGTAAGTGACACGCAAAATTAGTCCTTTGTGGCCCCTCCTCTGTCCATCGGCATAGGCAGAGCTATAGGCATATTTGCATCTAACAACTCAGTAAATACCCATTTCAAATGAATCGCAATATAATTTGTACATCAAACGTATAAACATAAAGCGATTTACTTTCACTTTCTTCAGTTTCCTAATCGCTGCTCTGAAATTATTAAGCATATTGAAAATTAATCCATTACTTGCAGACCCTTCAGAAATAAACCACCCCTCGGTATATCTATCTACACCGTGCACACAAATTTACATATGTATGCAATAATTGTATGTTGACAATTATCAAGTCTGAATTGAGCTTTCTTAATTGCATTGCTGTTTAATTATAATTATATTCGTATTTGTTAGCATTGGCTTCAGTTATGAAACCAACCTATTTAAAACAATTTAGAAAGGTCCGCTTGGGGCTTTGACTCCTTCACAACTCTAATGCCGAAGACGCCCAACTGTAGAAAGCTCTTTACTGGCCCAGTTTCTGGACTACCAAATTGAGTTTTTTGAACATCAAACAGTTTAATTGAAAACAAAATTGTTTATTGTATATCGACTTGATTATTTGCAACAATTTGCCGGTCCACAGTACATACATATGTCTGTGGCTTTAATCTACAACATTCAGCATATTTCCTAAATTACCCAGCAAACAAGAGGCGAGCAAAATTTGTAGAAAGTGCTTTTGCATCAGTTATTTTGTTTTAAAAACGGATACACTTAACGAAAATGAGTCCAGCTATTCAGAATTAAATTGTAGCAGTCCAAGCAAGCGTTGTTTGAATAAATAAATAACTTTATACCAAAAAAAAAGTTTGTATTTAATCCTGTTTGAATCGTGAATTGCGAGCTGATTTCAAGTGAAAGGATTCCTACTTATCGCTCTTTTTTCTGCCTTTTTCTCTCTGTGCACATATTTACTTGACAATGCATGTGTGTAAATGGTTGTGTCTATGTAGTTGTAATTGAGCGACACACCCACAAGTGGCAGTTGGTGCACTTGAAAGTGCATTGTCGCCTAGACAAGCGAAACATCCCAAGTACATCCCAAGGAGTACAACAACAAGTGCAACCCACTCTAACCCGCTCGGCCCGCCCAACCCCACCGAAGCCACAAGACAAGCAGGCAACCCGAAAGTGTGTACAGCACATGCCGTTAGCCCGTAGGCCTTTCAGCTGTAGATTCTCGCAGATTATGTTAGACCATCGTAGACGTCTTCTGTTACTCACATCTCACGACATTGCTGCGGGACCAACAACAATAGCAACAACAACAGCAACAACAACAGCAACAAAATTAGCAACCACAACAGAAATTTAAGCGCCGGCTCCTACTAGTTACCATTCGGCAGTTGCCAGTTGCCAGTTGCCAGTTGGCCGTTGCCAGCTTTGAGGTCCAAACGAGGCCAACAAACTTCCTGTAAGAGCATGGCCATTTTTGTCGGGTTGTCGAGGTTGTGGTCTGTCCTATCAGCTGACCGACAACGAGTTGATGGAATATGTGCTCCGCTGCTGCTGTTGGTAGTTGCATAGTTCCGCAGCATCCATACAGAGTTGACTGATTGCATTTCCACATCGCCCACCCTCAACACAACCAACTCGACACTGTGAACGAGAGTGAGAGCGACAGAGAGAGAGACCCAGAGGTGGACGGGGGGCGGGGGGCGGTGGGTTGTGGGTGCCTCGCTGCGTGACTGTGCCTCATCTCGATTGTGGGCGAATCAACGTCGTGCACTCTTTACATCTAAATTTCTATGTTTCGCTTATGCTCTCTCTTTCTCTCTCACTCTCCTTTCTCTCTCGCTCTTTCCCTCTCCCTCTCTATCTCTTTCTCTCTCTCTCCCTTGCGCTCTCTCTCTCTCTCTCTCTCTCTCTCTATCT
The DNA here is from genome assembly GCA_035043845.1 of Drosophila picticornis. Taxonomy (NCBI): domain Eukaryota; kingdom Metazoa; phylum Arthropoda; class Insecta; order Diptera; family Drosophilidae; genus Drosophila; species Drosophila picticornis. Next base: position 13,317,888 of record JAWNMR010000492.1, on the reverse strand, counting down.
CCCTCTCTCTCTCTGGCACATGCGTCAGTCTCCGACACCAGCATCATCAGCATCAGCACAGGTGGGTGTTAACTTGGGTGGTTAGCTTTTTTGAGAGCCACTGATTGCCTATACCCCTTATACCTTATACCCTGTACCTTGTACCTTACCCATCCTACACACAGAACTACAACAGCAATTGTTACTTCAGCTATGTAACATAACGGTACAGTTTCCAAATCAAATTAATAATACAACTCTTTCCAATCTTAATCCATATTTAATCTCTTTCTTCAAGCCTTCAGTTTGAAATTCATTAAACTTATAAAAATAAAAATGTAGATAAATCAATTTTAAGTATTTAATTTCCAACTTTTCAATATTATAATTGTTAATAAATTAATTTTTGAGGCGCACTTGCTAAGAGGACTTTCGGCTCAACTCAGCTCAGATGAAATTCTATGCCAACTGCAATTTTTAAGCGAATATTTCCACAATAGAATTGGAACTTAGAGCCTCAATCTCTCCTCTCTCTCACTTTCTATCGGTTCTTAATTTACTTTTCATTCGAAAACCATTTAAAGAAAGCCAGTAACTATGTATTCCATTCGACTCTTGTAAATTCCGATATTATCTGATAAATTCAAATTGGCTGAACTCCAAGCCAAATCAGCCTTGCAAAGTGCAAAGTACTCTGCATTTGAGTTCACACCTTTTAGCAGTCACTTACTGTATATATCCATATATATATATATTTATATATATATGTGTGTGAGTGAGTGTGTGTATGTATGTGCAACTTATATATATTCAGAAATACAATTACAATTTCAATTATTCAATGCACGCACTGCACAAAGTGAACGTCAACATCGACATCGACATCGACATCGTCGTTGATTTCTGGCTTCGCAGTTCAGATTTAGCTTCAACTTGAAAGTGGGCGGGGTCACGGGCGTGTATGGGGCGGGGTGGGAAGGGGGGGCTTTGGTGGATTTTGCCTGCGTTTGAAATTGTCCCTTCATTGTGCCTGCCAACACAATTATAATGACACTCTCATTGTCAGCCATTTGCGCTTAATTAAACCATTTGCAATTTGCTCAACTTGCTGCACGAAAAGTTTCCCAATCAAAAAGCACCTGGCCACACCCACAGTGAAAACGCCCACGTTTGGGGGCTGACAAAATTGGACAATTCACAACTTTATCGAATTTCATTAAATATTTAATTTTTAATTGCATTCATTTTATTAAGTTCTTCAATTTAATTGTTCCACCCATCAGCAAGAACAATTGGTAGAAGCCACTTATTTGCAAATAGTCGACTTGTTGTAAACGGCTCAATTAAGCCATGTAAATGGAAATTTAAAAACACTGTTGTACTAATCTACACAAATGAAATATAAAGTTATTTTATAGACAATCAAAATCATTTGATTGCGAGTATTGATTCAGAATTGAATGGTTAGCTTCAATAAAGAATTACGGACTAAAATTGCTTTACCATTTCCATTCAAATTTTTAATTAATGCCTCAACTAAAATTCATTTCAATTGTGTGAAACTGGAACATTTAAATTGCCTTCATGGCTCAATAGAGAGTTTAATTATACATGTGCAACATGGACCAAAATATGTGTATCATTTGCCTGGACACAATTTGTCTGCAATACTTTTAATCATTCCTAATTGGTGTTGGCAATAAATTGTTGGCTTTTAATTACATTGAATTTTAGCAATGCTTAAAAGCAGACTGCGATGGTTAAATCAATCATTACCTACACTGGAAGATATTTTATGGCAATATATTGAAATAGTTATATTTATAAATGATATTTTTGTTTCTGTTTACATATTTACGAGAATTGGAATCTGCAGGTTTAAAATTCTCACTACCATTGTTAACAGTAAAATAATAAGTTGTTGAATCGAAGATGATCAGATTAGAGTGCTGCAAGTGCACATCCCCAAATCGACTATAGCCTTTCACCCACTTTAATGGATACAGGGTATAATTAAGTTTATTGCCAACGTGTTGTTGACTGGGCAAAGCCACATAGGGAGTTGCATGAAAAGGGAAAGTGCCACCGATTATCCCTGCAAGGAACAATAAAAGCCACAAAACTAAAACTACAACAACAAACACTACACAAAATGAAAAAAATCACGTAAAATCAAAAGGGAAGTCCAACTATTCTTGAGGCCATTCTATGGTTATGAAAACACAATTGCAGCCAGCACCAAGAAAGCGAGGCAGTCAATGTGGGCGTTGGTGCCAGCATTCAGGGTGCAATGGCCCAGGCTCAGTTCCAGGACCGAACCCAAGCCGAACAACAGCTCATGAATGCCACAGAATACGTTGGCCAAAATGTTGTTAGTGGGGAGCTAGGTAAAAGTTCATGTCGAATAAAAACAACAAAGCAGTAGCCAGAAGCAACTAGCCAACCGCAGCCCAAAACGCAGCCGTCGCCTAAATATCTATGTGTGTATGTATGTGTGTATGCCAGAATATATCTAAACATACATATGCACATACACATATACACACATACACACATACATAGATGCAGACACACATATATGTGTATCTAGAAACGAGTATTCTTTTGCTTTTCGAAAGGGGGATTCATTCTCTAAATTGCTAGGCGAGGGCGTGTCACAAAATCGTAAATCACTTTGAAGTGGGTCGTAGACGTCCAAGCGGCGTTCGAAACTTACGCCGATATAACAAAAAGCAACAACATCAGCAGCAGCACCAGCAGCAGCAGCACCAGCACCAGCAGCGGCTCTTACAGACACTGAGCCATCGAGCAGCGTCCACTGTCCATCTACCGTCTACTGTCTACCCATTCACGTCCATATCCACTTCCACGTCCACATCCACATCCACGTCCACGTCCAGGGCCAGGGCCAGTTGAAGCTAAAGTTGGGCGACCCCTCGATGCCCCGCAGCGACAGGAAAAATCACGCTAGGCGCTGCCTGCTCCTGACACACGGTAGCGCTTATGTGTCTAAGCAACAACAACACCAACAACAGCAACAACAATAATAACAACACACTTTAGGTCTGTCTAACTGATCAATCGATCGCAAATGCGAATCAATCAAAAATTCGCCTTGACTTTTAACCCAATGAAATTTGTGTATCATCCCATAAGCAACGCCGTCCATCACATTCTACCTCGACTATAACCATATTCTTGCAAGTTGTCTCTCTTCCTCCCTCTCTATCATTTTATGTATATCTCTCTCTCTCTCTCTCTCTCTCTCTCTCCCGCTTTCTGTGTGCCTCTCTTTGTTGCGCCCAGCTCACTTAATAACAATTATTATTAAGCAAATTAAGTTTCTGCCACTGCCACTGCTAGCAAAGCCAAGCAACCAAATAAAATGTTAGCCACCTTTATGTCAAGCAACATTTTAAAGCCTCATCGATCTCTCAAGTATGACCCTGTCCATCATTTGTGGATCTAATGACGGTGCGCCTGCCTGCCTCCTGTCGGTCTGCATGCCTCCAACTTAGATCGGGATGTGTGGCAATGTGTCGATGTGCTTACTTGTGCCCCATTTCGTGTTCTTTGCACATCTTTAACACCTTTCGATGATGCATCGAGTTCCTAGTTTTAAAGAATTGCCAGTAACTGAAGATCAACTCCGATTTTATCGGCAGTTGGATGTGCTCCAATTCAACCAGCATTCAGCATTATGCGTCAAAGCTTTGTGCCTGGAAAATCAAGAAATAAATCACAAAAAAAGACAGCCGCATTTTTCTACAACTAATAAACATTTACATTTACATTTACATTTACAACTAATAAAGTTTACAACTTTTACATTTCTACAACCAATGTTTAAAAAGCTTTTTCCTTTTCATCGCTCATCATTCAGTTGTTTCTGTGAATGACTCTAAACATCGACTTCTTTGGAGTAGCATCAGTGCAAATAGTTAAACAATTGTTGCTGAACACCTAACGAATTGTTAAGTACGAGTATTGTTTACTATTTATTGGTTCTTCTCCACTAATTGAGCTATCAAGATCAGCGCATCAACGCCACACAATATCGCATAATGCTCTACATAAATCCCAGGCTAAGGCTGAGCTTACCATATAATGACTACCTACCTTGATTACACACTCAACGCTGCTTCGCTCTCTGCCTTCTCTGAATTGAACGGTGACGCTGGCGCTGACGCCGATTGTGGCAAGTTGAGGGTGTTGCTGGCTGCGGCTGCTGCTGCTGGTGCTGGTGCTGGCGCTGGCGCTGCTGTTGCTATGGTCCAAACCTGTGTTTAAGCTAAAAAGGGTGTCAACATGCAGCGCGGCTTGCAATATGTGAGTACTCCACACATCGCACACCAAAGTTGCCACACTTTACTCCGCACTCCTTGCTCCCCGCATCCTCACATCCTCGCATGCCCGGTCCACCTCACTCCTTGTGGTTGTAGTAGCTGCGTGCTGACGCCGCCCTTGTGCCTTCATTGCACTTAATTATTGTTATTTATTATTTTTATATTGCTTTGATGAGATGTTGAGCAACATGTTGACGAAATGTCGAATTTGTAAATTGTTAAAATCAACTGCGCAACGGGCTGTGAAGGAATGGCCAGCCAGACCAGGATACCAGCCAAGAGATGCACCTCTCACCTCTGTGCCTTATAATTGATCGATTGCAGCTCGGGGCGCTTAGCAAAATTATCATAATTAGACTAAATGCTTAACCAGTCAGTCAGCCTGCCAGCTACTGACTCCACATCAGGTTAACCACTCTGTCTCTCCCTCCATCTGCATTTCGCACTGGCTATGGCTATATCCCTCTTTCGCCGACTCTGATTTTGTGGTTTCGACTCTCTCCCTCTCTCTCCCTCTCTCTCTCTCTCTCTCTCTCTCTCTCTCTCACTCACTCGTGCGGCATGGAGGCGAGTGTGAAACGAGCATAGCGCCATCGATTTGCTCGCTTTTGGCATTTGAGCCATTTGCCCCGGGCAGGTTTTGTATTTGTCCTTTGGTTTACATTTTAAATGCACAATGTACAATTATTTATTTATTATAGCCTTGGCAATTGACAATGTTTAATGAATTCAATTGAATGCGATCGCAATAAATCAGTAATGAGCCAATTTTATAGTTGATTAAATTCGAGTTTTATCTGGCAATTAAGTTCTTTGCATGTATAATTGATTATTTTATTGCTTTATTCATTATATTTTATTGGGTAATTTTTATTCACTTCAAAAGTAGAATTCTGTCGTCATGCATATAACCCAGAGATGTCTCTGGCGCCATTATGCATATATATTCTTGATCAGGTTTCTATTCAAACTTGTCGCTCAATTTCAAAGCTATCTTGATGAAACTTGGAATATATTCTTTTTGCTGAAGACAGTACATTTAGCAGATCGATTTACTATTTTATAAAGTGTGCCATGATGTTATATTGGAAATTATGAAAAATTTCCACAACCAGCACTATGTAAAAACTGTGCTGAGTTTAAGAAACCTTCTGTGCCTCTTTATGCGTATGGATAGGAAACATATGGGCTTATATAAATCGGTGCTAATTGTTTTCATGCTTCATGAATGCTTTTATTATCATAATAATTAAGGCGGTCGTCCAGTTTCTCTCCGACGAGTTTTCATCACAAGAATAAGAGAAGCTGCCACAACTTTAATTTCAAAAAGAGATTTTCGATTTTACAATTTTTATTTTAATTTCAAATCGACTTAGTCAGCATGCCATTAATACAATAATTTTCAATTTTAACTATTTTTGTGTCTGCCAATTAACTTGCGATTCAAACTTGGCTATTTCAACAAACTAGTATTGGCAAGCCAACTATGTATTTAACAACTGGGTGCTTGGTAACACATATCTCGAGCTGTCTTGATTAGAGCATTGTTATTTCTAAATGCATGTTAAATTAAGACTGGAATTAATCTATTCTTGGCCTATCATTTAGAGATAAACACACAAAATTTGATAGTTATTCGTGTGTGTGTAGACAATATGGCCAGTGGAAGATGGAAAGTGTTCGATGCTCAGGAGTCAAGTTGCATGGATAAACAAGCTTTTGCTTGTAGCCCAATAGAAGTCCCTTGGTGGATGGGAATTTGCAAACACATTGAACGCTGTCTCAGTCACTCGCAACTGTCTCTATTTGCCACATCCACTCAATTAATTATTGTGCTCAACAGCGCCAAAAAGTCGGCAAAGCCATGCCAGCGCTAGAGACTAAAAGCTGGAGCTGAAGCTGGAGATGGAGTTGGAGCTTGAGCTGGAGCTGGAGCCGCAGAGGAGACGCAGGCGTGAGCCCGAGTCCGGAATGGGAACGGCAATCGAGGCATTTTTCTTCTTACAGCACAACCTGTAATTATCATTCGATACAAATCGAAAACGAAAGACACAAAAATTTATTATTGTGAATTAATAAATTTTATTTTGTTTGCCGCCGTTGCCAGATCAGGCAGCTCGGGAACGCTGGCCAACTCTACCATCCAGGCGCAGATACATATATATTTATATATATATATATATATGTAAATATATATATTTATGTATATATACAAATATATACATATTTATGCATGCATGTATATTTGTGTTGTTTCTTTTTCTTGTTGCAGCAACAACAATTTTAGTGCTGAAATAATTTTTATTAGTATTTCAAGTTGTTTTTTCTTTTGCTTTTTCTCTTTTTGCATTGTGTTTTGTACTCGTTGTTGTTGCATGTTGTTTTGTAGTTTGCTTTTGTTGTCTGACAAGGCGCATATATCTTGGGCATTATCTTGTCATACGATCAGGCAGAAAAAAATTGTTATAAAGATGAAAAATGTAATACTAACGTATGCGGACAAATTAAATGAAAACGAGAAGAAACGAAAGCTGTCTTTGCCTGGCACTGCGAGACTTCGGGCACCGGGCACCAGGCACTGCGAGGGACCCCAACTACTTATTCAGATTATGTATATAAAAACATCCGCTCCCTAGTAAGTCCCCTCACACCCCCTAGTAAGCCCCTCTGCTCCGCTATCTGTCGTTGATTTAACTCTGCGAATTTGCAAAGCTCAGCAGTACATTTTCAGAGAGACACAAATATGTATGAGTTACTATGCACATACATATATATATGTATACTATATATATCTATACATATGTACATGCACATGATGATTACGCACACAGGCTTCTGTCTTATCCTTTGAGAAAGTCAGCGTCGTTGTGGGCTTGTGGGCGTGGCAATCTCATTGAATTTTCTCTTTTACCCTGCCTGGCATGCTTTTTATGACGATTCTCAACATGACAACGACACAAAAAGCAACATTTAATGAAGTTCCAATAAAAAAACAAGTAAAACCTTAACAACCACAAGTGCCAGACAGCGCCATATTCTGTTCGCACTGCAATAATTGTATCGGAAAAGAAGCGACAAAGACCAGACTCGATATGGGCCAACAATACAACTATCTTTGAAAAACACCAGTAATGGAAAATATGGATGACTACCGACTACCGACTATCGACTGCCGACTACCGATTTATTTTTGGATGAGCATAATATTTTGACAGGTATTTTGCGCATAATCCAAATAAGCTCAGTTTTGCTTTTTTGGAACAGCGTATAATAAACAGGCAAATAAAAAATCAAATAAAGAAATAAACAGACGCTGACTCTGACGACAACAGCGATGGCAATGACAAAAATAAGAAAAGAAAACACTAAAAAAGAAAAAGCGTTACAAACAAGGTAGGAGGGAGGGGTGGCGGAGGGGGGAGGGCGGGGGCGAAAGCTCTGGATGCGACTGGATTGGGTTTTCGGATTGGTCTGGTTTGAGTTGGGTTGGGCTGGTTTTAGGTTGGGTTTTCGTTTTCGTTCTCGTTTTCGTTCGCAGCTCTCAGTTCGATTTACGGTTTGCTGTGGAAATAGTGCTGCAATGTTCCCCCCATTGAAATTAACGCAAAAAAGGCGTGCCCTTTGCCGTTGACAACAACAACAACAGCAACGACAACAAGAACAACAAAAACACTCAAAGAATGCACGCATTAAAAGGGGAGCAGTGTAAGAAGAAGGTGGATGGCATTGGCGATGGTTGCGTTACTTGTGGGTTGCCTGGGTTGGTTGGGTTGGTTGGGTTGGTGGCAACAAGGGCGGGGGAAAACACAACCGCCGGCAAACAATAAACAAACAGACGAAGCCAACAAACAACATTAGGCAGTCAATGCGGATTTAAAGGGCCATTCCAGGAGGGTGATTGTTGGTTGTTGGTGGCAGGGGGATGGACGGGCTTGCCTTAAATGTTGTTGTTTAGGGGCTGCTGCGACCGGTGCGGGTGGGGCAAGCAAGACAAGTTGCCTCGCTAAGCTGCTGCTACTCAATTAATTTTTATTGCGCTGTCAGCAGAGCAACAACAACAACAACAACAACAATTGCACTCCTTGTCAAGTTAGCCATCAAAATGGTGATACACCGCCGCCAACCCCTTTTGGCAGCTCATAAAAATGTCACAGCAGCTAATTAAAAAGAGCAACAACAGGACAATATCGGAGACCAACAAACAATTCAATAATGAGTTGTTGTGACAGCTCTTTGACAAGTTCACAGCCACAGCTTCAAATCAGTGCACGTGTCAAACGTAGTCACCGAGACTCCTCCATCGCAGTGATTGACAGCCGGCTGTCATTCATTCTATCTCTCTCTCCCACTCTCTCTCTCCCTCTCTCTTCTTCTCTCGGTCTCTGACACACATTTTCCTTCTTTTTTTAAGTCACCAATCGCAAACAATGTGAAGCTAAGGCTGAGAAATCGAAGAGCGTAAATCAATCGACTTTAGGGCTACGCTTATTGATTTCGATTAGTGCGTAGACAGCAAATATGTCTTCGGGCTTCGAAATATATCGGAGTATAAGAAATAAGCAACTTGAGATTTTAAGCCACCGAAAGACGTATTTAAATCATAAAAACAACTCACCAAACATTGAATAATTGTCTAATGAAGTTTTTATAAATTAAAAAAAATCACTGAAAAATAGGTATTAATCAAAAAACGAATTATTCAAGAGTTTCCTAAATATTATATTATATAATAATATTATATTATATGTGATTTTCAAAAAAAAATTACTGACAAATAACCAAGTTCTTGTTTAAACGGATAAAAATTGAACCGTTTCTTGTTTTTAATCGACTTCAGTTTTATCCAGAGAAATTACGCGATTAACCTTCTGTCAGCAGAAGACTTTAAAGTAGCACCGATTTTTAGTTTTGTAACATGTTTATTAGATAGTAACTTAACTAACAGTTAACATAACCCTTCACTAAATGTGAGCTCATTCATAATGATTGCGCCTTAACTGAAATCTAAGCAAGTTGCACGTTAAGTCGACGAGAGCATTTCTCTTAAGTTTTTTTTCACACTTTCCCGCAATTATTGTGTTTTATTTTTGTAGTTTTTTGGCCAGCCCTCACACAGTTAAAATGGCCCGAATAGATGTGTTTTCATTATTCCACCACTTAAGCGATTTGAGTTAGATTATAAGTTTGGCTTCTCTATCATGTGAGGCCGCCTCGTTTAATGAGCCAAGACCAAAAACGATTTGCGCCATTACTTTTTCGTTAAGTATATATTGCGAGTATGGTCAAAACGAATGTATTAATTATGAGAGCGCAAAATTTCCAACACTTTATGTTTAACAAATGGTTGAATGAATGCCTAAGTATTTTTTTCAATAATCTTTTTTTTTTTGTTGTTTTTTTTTTGGTGTTTTGTGAGTAGTTAAGCCGTCTGAACTAGAGAAATTTTCATGTCAAAAGCGAAAATTTTGGCTTTTTAACCTGCGCATTGGCCATGCTAAATTTTCGTGATGCTGCGAAAATCAAATAAAAGCAAGCACAAACTTCAAAACAAAAAATGCCGACAACAGCAACATAAGCAAAAGAAATCTACCAAAAGAAAAGAAACAAATCGTAAAATGCCGTCATAAATGTAAGACTATTAAGTACCCTGTAATACATGGTGCTGTAATCACTCTTCTAACATTTTATTCTCTTTTTGATTTATTAATTCAATCGACTCTTTTTGATTATTTTTTAGCTTTCATTGTACTATTTTTAGATTATTACGAATGCTAGTAAGCCAAATCGAAATTTGTTTTCGTTTTACTTTACTTTCAATACCAAGAACAGTTTTGGTTTACTGTTAGGAAGTTGGTCGACTTATTTTTGATTAAAATAAAGGCCTTATTTGCCCTATTTGGGATTGCAAAGAGAATCGCGAAGGACTCATTTAAATTAGTTTGAATTTCAATTGGAATGCATGTACCCTGTTTAATCGTTTGCGTAGAGAGTATAATGTAAGCGTTCAACATTTTTGCAACGCTCTCGAAAATACGAAAAGCTATCGCCGTCGCCGTTGGTTACTTGGCAGCCTGTCTGGAGTATCAATATACCCAGGTCGGCATTCGTCGGTGCCGTCCGACACACCACCTGCCTCAATCCCAGTGCGATGGATAGCAGGCAGTGTTTTGAACCTCGATGACTCGGACTTGATGATTTTGACTTGAGTTCTGCGCAAGTCTTGTGGCCCACGGGCAGGCTGAATGGCTGACTAGCTGCTGCAGTTTTCTGCCCAGATATGCCTGACGCGTTGAAGATTTTGGTTCCATCCCACTTTTTGGCCACATAAGGCAGACGAAAGATTTGTGTGCCAAAACCCAAAAGACGGCCAGACGAGCAGACGAGACTCGTAGCTGCAGCCATTGGGCAGACTCTTAGTTGAAGAATTTTTTTTTTTCTTGCATTTACCTTTTGTGCTCATTTATTTAACCCATGCCATGAGAATTATTAAAAATTTTATTCGCATAATTTGTGAATTATTTTTGTGTCTGCGCGCCAAAACCACCTCCAATGCCAGAAACTCGTTGCCACAAAAAAAAAAAAAACAAAAAAAAGAAAACAAAAAAAGTAAAAACCAAAGTTGCGACGCGACTCGTCGCCATGCAGCCAAAAGCTGCTCCAAATCCCAACTAGAGTCATACTAAGCTTGTCTTAGCCTTTGCCTTTGCCTTTGCCTTCCCCTTGGCTATTGCCTGCTCGGCTCGTCACGCATCGACTCCAGATTGTGACGGCTGTTTCACGAGTTATGAACGCATAGTTCACAGTCCCAATTGCTTTACTGAGCCATATTTGATCAACCGGGAAATAATGTTGTCAAAGACAGCGAACCACAGCCACGGCAAGAGCCAACATTGTCGTGCTCTTTTTCTATTAAAACTAAAACTTCTTCTAACCCATTGAGGTATATTTATAGAACTGAAAATATTATTGAGTAAATGCATCCAGTAAATGCATGAATATTATTTTCTCAACATACTTTTTGTAATCAACAAGTTCTGCGGCTATCTTGTATAGGTAATAAGAAGAAAAAAATCATGGCCACCTATTATTTTGCCTCTCTGGATTGTAGAGACCAAATTGAATTTTTTTTTTTAATTGTTTTTGCTAAGAATATGTACAAAATATAAATGATTTTGGCAATAACAAAATAGTGCACAAGAACAAAGCTCTTTGATTAGGCCGACTGGTCATTTGCAATTGCCAATTGGCAGCTGCAGTTTAGAAACTGTCATTTATCAAGTCCCAAGCAAATTAAGTATGTAAGTAGTCTAGATGCGCTGTAGGTGCAACGGCTTCAAAGGGAGCGAGCGGACATTCATTAGCAGAAATTCAGGTCGAAATTCTGAGAAATGCACGGGCCAAATTCATTCACAAATTTGGCAGTAATTACACGCAAGTGCAGGATGAAATACAAATTTCGGCTTCTGCACTTTTCGAGAGTGGTCAAAGATAGAGAAAGACAGTCGGCACTATGTTTTATGCCGGCTCGTTTAATTATTCCAGGAGCGGGCTCTAGCTGAAACGAGGACCACAATAAGGACAAGGACCAAGGGGAATACATTAAAGAAACGACGAAGAGGACTAACCCAGGCAGCCTGTGCTATACTTTTCAATGATAAATTAGGTTAGGTTAGGCCGCCTGCAATTTGGCAGGAGCAAAAAAGAACTTTTTGTAATGAATTAAATTGATCTTGGCCCGTTGTTTTTTTATTTTTTTGAAGGGCTGCCCCAGTTTGGACAACGCCCATGATTTCGAATTCAAATCTAATAAATGTTGTGTAGATACACTCGTCTTGTCAAAAACCGAACCCAATACCGGTCCTGCAATTAGCCTTTCGTCCATAGAAGTGAGAGAGTTTGAGGGAGACAGAGAGCGAGCGAGAGAGAGATAGACAGAGAGAGAGAGAGAGAGACAGTAGAGGGACTGTGGAAATATGCGTGTGAATGTGAGTATGGTTATAAGAAACGCACAAGGCAGCCTCCAGCAACCTCTTGACACCTGTTTGTCATGCGGCCGACACAGACGCAGACCGAGGCTGGCTACTAAAACATCTACTCCGACTCCGACTCCGACTCCGACTGCGAGTCAGACTCGTACTCCGTCGCCCGTTAGTCCAGCCACGGTCTACAAATAATTCATCATTGCGCAATGTCTGACCCCAAGCAACATTACCATCGCAGCCCGAAAATGGTTTCGACTGACTCCTTTCGCAGCCGCAACCGCTGAAGAAACAAACAACGTCTTGACTGCGCTCATCTTTCATATAAATGATCTTTTTGCTGCCTGCTTCGTTCTACATTCACTCCGCTCGGTTTCCCGGACTGGCTGCCAACCCATAATTATGCGTCTTTGACACAACATCTGACTTGGCCTGGGCGTCGCCTTGCTAAAACTCCTAACAGAAACCAAAGAAATCAAACAGTATTCCGAAAATCTCTTGATAGGCGTCCAATTCTACACCCCGACTGAATGTCAAGCTGCTTAAAGTATTTCTAATCTCCAATTTGTAATTTACTATATCATAATTCAATCACAGTTTTATGAGAATCTGAAGTCTTACTTAAGTGCAGTTTAAATCATATAATTTTCAGCTTGTAAGCTTTGACCACCAATTTTGTATGAGGACATCATTTACATTAAAAATTTGCTAGCCTTGCTTCTGTTAAATATCGTGACAAGACACAAATATGCAGATACTTCAAGTTTCGATCTTACGTCTTAAATTTACTGAAGATGGACTGCCAGAGAAATGAAATACAATTGTAAAAACCAATATAATCCCACATCAGAGTGAATAATATGAGTATAAAAATCGTATTTTTCTAGATCTGTTTGCAAATCCAAAGCACAAACAAATAATATTTAACAGATAGTTAGGCGAACAACTAATGATTATTGAATCCGATGTGTGAAAAATATATATCGTGATATATTTGAGCTTTTTATGTGATACTTTCTAATCTGGCGTGTGAATACAAATTGTAATGTTAAACAATTCAACGTTTTTTAAGTACTTGTTCAAATATTATTAATAACTGTAATTGATTTTCGGTACAGCCTCTAAAGTGAAAATCGATTAATAAACGATGGAAAATAAACGCGGCGAAAATTAATAAATTTGTGAACAAGCTGCCCAGAGCAGGCACAGCCGAGAGACAGACCCATACAGACCGGCATATAGACCCATTTAGAGATGGCGCCACTAGGCTGGACCATAATTAACCAAACAAAGAACCGCATAGGCCGTTAAAGTGTCGAAGCCCAAGTCAAAGTCAATCCGAAAGCAAGTCTTGAAAAGGCAACGAAATAAATAAAAAACTATTTGAGAAGTCGAAAACCAAATCAAAAATGCGGCAAAGTACAAAAGAAAGCCAGGCAACAGAGGCAACATTGGAAACTGTAACGAAAGAGCACTCATAGTGCGGTTGTGTGTATGTGTGTGTGAGTGTGTGTCAGTGTGTGTTTACGTTGATGTTGCCACCTACGTACTGTGGTCGGGCCACAACGAAATGAGCCTTTTTGGTGTGGGACCTGTTGAGCTCCCCAAGTCCCACACCAAAAAGGCTCGTCTTGCTGAAACTCGCACTCACAACTAAAACTCGATATATATAAATATATATATTTGTGTGTATGTCTGTATTTTAGCCTCAGCAGCAGCAGCATCAGCAGCCACAGCAGCAGCAAAATCATTAAGCATGATTAAAATGTGCGAAAGGATAAAATGATTTCCTTTAAATGACCTGCAAGTCCCCAAGACAAACCCAACCAGCCAACGAACTGGTCACTCTGTACATAAATATACATATGGTAGGTGTATTTTTCATAATAATTTTAATATGCCTGACGCATAAATTATATATACGTCGGTGTACTTGATCAGCACCAAAGTCGATTTGAGTATAGACATATTTTTGCCTCTGTTGATCTAAAAAAATTAGAAAATCTGTAAACACCAAATTTCTCAACCATCGAATTATTAAACTGTAATTAATTTCCTTATAAGCGCAAAATTAAACAATTTTTTAAATAACAAATACAAGGCATAAGGCGTTCAGAATGTGGTTGAGATATAGATGTATATGAAGGTCTATGAATACATTCAAAGGTAGCGATGAGTTCTGAAATAAGAAGAATTAATTTATTACTTGATACCAAAAGAAAAAGTGAATCTGTTTGGATTTGGCTGTTTGAAAACTACGAATATTTTGAACATAATATCAAAGTGGGAACTTTAACTATATCTGTCAACTATTTATTGGTACCCAAACAATGTTTTGTATATGTAGTTAGGAGGAGTTGGCGCGATGATTAAGAACTAACCCATATTAATTTGTCTCCGCCTTGGATAGTCCGCTTATGGCTCCTTTTATGCAGCATTACAAAATAATAATGCGGTTTTGATATATTTAAGCCACAACGGCTTAAATATATCATTTCTGTTGCTGTTTCTGATGTTGCTGCTTCTGTTGGTTGCCGTTGCTGTTACTGGCAGCCCTGTAATTAGCTACAGACGCTGCTGCCGTTGCCATTGCCAACTCTGTGACTTTGAGTTTGAGTTTGAGTTAGAGTCTGAGTTTGGGTCCCGGGCCTGAGTCCCAGTCGCAGCCACAGTCCCAGTCCCAGTCAGTCCGTGTCTGTTCTGCCCTTTGAGGCCCTCAGCTGCTGGCACAAGTTCCTAAGTTTTGAAATCCAAGTCAAAGTCAAGTCCAGGGCCATGCTGCCATCGCAATTTTGACGTTGCCGTTTGACCGCGCGACCTGCCAACAAAAGCAACAACAGCGCCAACAATCTGCAGTTCGTATACCCTGTACCCTCGTCAAATGCGGAATGGGTATATCACAATGTGCGGCAAG
Source organism: Drosophila picticornis (assembly GCA_035043845.1). Lineage (NCBI taxonomy): Eukaryota > Metazoa > Arthropoda > Insecta > Diptera > Drosophilidae > Drosophila > Drosophila picticornis. The sequence continues at coordinate 13,302,670 of JAWNMR010000492.1, read as the reverse complement.
TGTACAATGAAGCTAAAGCGAAGCTCAAATTCACTGCAAATAAAATGCTCTCCATAAATGTACTTTGTGTAAATGTTTTAGACTTTGGCTTAATTGATCAGACATATTTAACATAATATACATGTATAATATATATATATATATGTAAGCAGTATGATCACATTGTATTTGGCTACAGGGTATATACCAGTTGATCACTCTCGATTGGAGAAAAGCCTTCTTACGTGTTTCTCTTGACTTTTTTCTTATTATTATTATTTTGCTTCTTTTTTATATGGTTTGTAGGTGCAACTCGTAAAAGTCTAGACGTGATTGTATCACGATTTCTATCGCCATTTTTGTTGTCTTTTCCCCTCTGCGTTTTGCTGGCCATTTTGGACCGCCTCGCGTCCTCCACATATTTTTGGGTATTTTTATTTTTTATTTTTATTTTTTCTGTCTCCTAGTCTGTCGCTCCCTACAGATCCATTCGCTTAAGTAAGGGATTCCTGGTAATTTTCGGGCCAGCCAGGCGCTTAAAATCATTCCAAATTTCTCATTTGGAACGAAACGCAGCTAAAGCTCATTCACCGACTCTTTGAATTATAATAAGAAGAGTGTGAACCATCATTGCCAATCCCGTTTTATTTTTTGGTTTTAAGTGGAACATGACTTTCTGTCCCGTGGATTCTTTATATTATAAAGCATATAACGTTTTCTTGATCAGCATGAAGAGTTTACATAATACTGATTATAGAAAACTGGTTAATTATAGTCGAACGATTACTACTAGTCCGACTTACATTAATTCTGTGTGTTTGTACATTAAAGAGACATTTGTGTTTTGTTAATTAAGCAGACAGTCCGGAATGATGTGCGACTATCTTAATTGAGTTGTCACAGTTGCTTAATGAAAGCCGATGACCAAACGATCAATACTCAATAAACAACACATGCAAAAACATATACATGCATATAAACACAGACAGGCACACATACAATAAATAAGATGTGGACTCCAGTTAACCCTACAACGGCAGCGACAAAATATTTTAATTTATACAAATGACAAAATAATTAAAATTACTAAGTTGACCGAGCCGTCAGCTAGACAATATATCATTAATATAACAATATGACGTCGCGCCGCAAGAAGTGCGGCCAAAAGCATAATGGCCAAAATGAGGCACGAGCACGACAACGAATGGACTGATATTAAAATTAGCCTTACCTTTTACCTGGCGTGGCGCCCCGGCCCTGTTGACAATTTTCATTATTGACAAATTAATTGTCACCTTTTAACAAAATGCGGAACAACAACAAGAGGAACAGCAACAACAACAGACCCGAGTCAAGACATGGCGATATGAGCAGACCCTACTCCGAACGATATGGTCTAAGGGACCGCCATTTTAATACAATTATTGTACAACAATTGAGGGCCATTGAAATCACATAATTATGATTGAATCGGCCAGATACTTTGGGGTCCGCCAAAGAAAAGCGTAAACGCTAAACACGTCAAATATAGATTAGCGCCTTTTGTCAGCCACCAGAACCCCCAGCGAAAACAGCCAACTCGTCTAAGTGTCATTAGTTAGCGCAGGATATGGCATACGCCAACACACTGAATGCCCAAAAATAAAAATAAGGGCGGAGACACACAAGTATATACATATATAAATATATGTATATATGTATGTATATATGTATGCATGTATACATATGTATATAGGCACAAGCCACGTCGAATTCTATTTGCTCTAGCCAATTGCAGTTGCCTGAAATTCCACATATATCCTGAGAAGCAGCTCTTTGATGAAAGTAAAATTAATTAAATTCAGTGAAACTTGTCTTTATTTTTGCAACAACAAATTGTGTTCTTTAGATATGCATTCTATTTTATTTATTATTTTATTAATAACTTTACCTTTGATTTAGAGATTACTTATCCTGCCAGAACAACATTTTATATGTTTTGCTCTATTTTCCCTGCCTGAGGTAGTTGATAATGTTTGGCTTCACACCGAATGATATCGTTAACCTACCCTGGTCGTTAGTGTATGAGGAAACTTTGAGCGAGACTTCATTTGTAATTAAATAGACACGACAACGGCATAACCCAGAAAGTTAATCATATTTTAATGTACCACCCTCGCTGAATGGAAGGTCGGTGTCGGGCGGGCCAAAAGGGCCCAAGGGCGCCAAGGGGGCCAAGCAGGCCAAGGGGGCCAAGCTAATTACAATAACAAAGCAAAGAGCACCGAGCATGGAACAGGAGATATGGAGTGTCATTAGCAAGACGCCTGTTGTCCTTGTCCGATTCCAAGTCCTTGTTTGGCTTGGCTTCAAGTTTCTGGCCCATTGCTGTTGGCATCGATGCTTATCGAAGGTTTAGTGGCAATTTGTAGACTGCTCTTGTCCCTGTCGATGCCTTACTTGTCGTCGTTGTTCATGCTTGACACTTGCTACTAAACAGCACAACTACCGACTGTAATCACACACACACATATATATGTACATACGTACAGCTAATGAAAGGCAGCAGCAGCAGCGCCTCCACACCTGGAATGTAATTTATCTAATGCAGTCATTAATTTCATATTAACAAGGTGCGGATAGTAAATTATCTTGACAGAATCAACTCGATATGTATACTTATGTGTGTCTGTATCTATGTGTTTATTTTTTATTCACTAAGCTAATACTAACCCCTGACATACACATGCGTGTGCGGAAATACTGAATATGCATATTAATATGCTTGAGGCCAATTGCTTTAAGTACACTGCAACTCTTGTTAACACTTTGCTGCGATTGTTTTTCAAATTAAATCCCTGTTACGCGCTGAGAAGTGTCTGCCTCCTATAAGCAACTTGCTGGTTTTCTGAAATTTTCTCTCCAAGCTATAATACAAATTTACTCAAATCATAGATTTTGCTGTAAAGTAACAACAAAGTTTTCTAAATCAGATATTTGTTGAAAAACCCCGCAATTGATCTTGAAGTGATCCTGAAATGTGGAATTAGTATTATATTAATAAAGAAACAAATATTGTTAACCATCTCAACTAAATCATCCTAACTACTTTTATATTATTCAGTCTCATTTACCATTTTTGTCAATTGTGAATCTTTTAATTGCCTTTAAGAAATAATTATAAATAAAATATATTATTAATTATTTTAAAACCATTGCTTAACACATTCGGCAAATGTGCCAAGCAGTAGCAATTAGGCTGAAACACACACACACCACACACACACACGCAGGCAGACACAATGAGGCACATACGCCCACAGTGGCAGACACTTTCAAGTTTTAAGCTTGTAGATAAATCTAGAAATGTCGCAAACGAATGGCACGTGACCTTTGACACATTAGTGTCAGTTGTTGTCTGGGTGATGCAGCCATTAAAATCAAAAGTCGAGCAGCACACACACACACACACACACACACACACACACACATGCACACACAGTCAAAAATGTGGATTCAATTCAAAGGACAAACAGCATGACGAGGCAATTTACGCAATTGTTGTCAAATTAAAGTGCATCCGCTTCGTTGGTCATTTAAAGCCAAATGTCGTTGGCAACAACTTGAACACCCTAATAAGCATAGCTAGCACAAAATACACACACACACAGACACACACACACACACACACACACACACACACATAGACACACACACATACTAAGACAAGCACGTGATCAAGCAACGCATCATGTACGCTTTTCAAAAACAGTTGGAAAATCTTCACTTCACTTGCCTCCTTGTTTGAGCTGTGCGTTGTGCAATGTTGACGTTAATAAATTATAAAATGAAACTAATGACAAAACACAACCAACACACTGAGTGACCCCAGCCAATTCCTCCTGGATGCGGGGGTGAATTTTAAAAACTGAGATTCTCAATTTGGCGAGGGTTGTAAACCGCGTAACGAGCGCAAATTGTATTAACGTGACTCCTCCTCCCCCAAAATTCGTACCTCCCTCCCCCTCTCATCATCTTACCTACCCCACTGCTGGCTGGCTGCTGCTTAATATGCCAGGAAGGACGCAATTTGGCCGAGATGTGCCCACGTGACCGATGCGAAAATAGCTTGTCGGTGGCTGCGCCAGTTTTTCCGCACATTTTTCACCAAGTCTTTTGCAATAATTTAATATTACTTATACGCCATGTAAGTTAATTAAAAATTCCTTCCTTACTTTTTTTCTCATGCCGTATGTAACATGAAATTAATTTTGCGACGTGGTTTGGCTATGCACATCTGCAAGCAGAACCAGACCCTGACACGCCCCAGAACCCCTCCGCTCCCGCCATCCCTCCCCGGCCCGTAGCGCCCCACCAATCTGAATGGCTGGGGGAGGCACACCTGCAAGTGTCATGGCTGCAAAACATCGGAGACGAAGCAGCCACAACGCCAACGGAGTCCACGTTCTCGACAGATCCGCATGGTTCGATAGTGCAAAGTGTGCCGCAAACATACAACAACAACCATGAACAACAAAAAAAAAACACAAAAAGTGTGCTATACTCGCGAATGGCCAACCAGCAAATACCCTGCACCAAACACTGCAGAACATTTGACTTATTCAAGTGCCGTAAAATAATAAAATATTTAATGCAACAAATGAAATGAAGAAAGTTTAAATAACTCAAGCTAATCAAGCGATTTTTATGATAAAAAATGTGCAGCAAACAAGTAAATATATGCAAGTAGAGCAATATATTATATATATATATATATTATATAAATATTAATTATCGACTTGCTGGGGGGGCGTGCAAGGCCATCGAAAAGGACTCAACTTGTGGACTTGGTAACTTATCCAACAGCCTGTCACACACATTTACCCAACTTTATAATAACGAATTTAAGGAGCATATTTATTAAGGAAAATAATAACAAAAAAAATATTAAAAGAAATTGGTTTAATGCAACGCAGGCGCATGAGCCGCGCAAAAATGCAGCACATCGTCAAACTAAGCACATACAGGTACTCCAACTGCAACTCCAACTCCAACTTCAACTCGTACTCGTTCACCAACACTGCCACACACACACACACACACACACACACATATGTACATGGGTAAGTACATAAACACACACACACACACACACCTTGCAGCGAGCGGAGTCGGCTTGTGGCTCCGCTGACTACATTTTGTTTACGCGCTGCACTTTATTAGATTTTTATCTGGTCATGTTTAAAATGACTTGGGGTCTTGGGCACGGTACGAGTATGTGGCCGTCAACAAGATACATGGCTGGCATTAGTAACTACACGATGCTCTAAGATGCTTTTATTCAATAATGTCCATTTCACATTTTTACACACACTCGAGTAGCAGATATTAGCCGGGCCAAGTTCTTTTACTTTCAATTTTAGCCAAGACTTACTTTTTAAGCAAAATTGCTTTAATAATTATCATATTTTTGATATTAAAATGTATTTAAATTCCAAGTGAAATTTAGTCGACAGCAAAACCATTTTTTTTTAAACGAAGAAGGAAACAATTTCAACTTTCATTGCTTTCCACTCTTCCTCCCATTCTCTCTCTCTCTCTCTCTCTCTCTCTCTCTCTCTCTCTCTCTCTATTTTTTATCAGGTGTTTTATCTATTTTTTCAAATCAGATGTGGGTCATCTTTAACGATGCTCATTTTGGTTGTGTGATGGGAACACATCCACTCGGTTAGTTCACGTCGAAAGCTGAAATCAGTGCAAAAACACTTTATTTTTGAGTCAATGAAAAATGTAGCTTGAGCTGACAAGAAAGAAAACAACATTTGTTGGCACGTAGGCCTGCATAAAATACCAGAACAAATAAAGTTGCCACGCTAGTTTGGCAACTTTGCAGAAAAATTGGTCGACTGTTCCCCCGTGGCTGCAATTGAATTTTAATAAATGTTTAGTTATGGTTGCGAGTGTGTGTATATCCATAAATTGATCTGTATCCCACAACGTAAACCACTTTTAAAGGCGCTTACTCTGGCATTCTTGTCAAGGAAAGCGTTTAGAGTTTAGACCATGTCATTTTGGTTCGACGGGATAGGATGTGATTATGTAATGGGGCACAATGCTCGACAAATTGCCTTCGAGGCTCGAGCTTCCAACAACAAGCAAGCGATCGAAGCTGAACATAATCTACGACTCATCCAACATGCTTACACCCATCAATCAAAGCATCAAGCTTAAATCGCTTAGTGCGTAGAGTGTGGGCTGAGACAAGGGCGAGCGCAGCAACCAATGATCGCCTGTTCATGCGCTCAATTGAGCGTTCAATCAATGCTTACGCCCCCAACGCCCACCACCGCCTCAGCAGCAGCCGCAGCAGCAGCCGCAGCAGCAGCCGCAGCAGCAGCCGCCGCAGCATCATCTTGCCCTGTTGCCACTGGAAGACATAGCTTCCCAGCTGGCACAGTAGTTCATGTCTTTATTTTCTGTTGTTGTTGTTGCTGGTGCTGTTGCTGTTGCTGTTGCTGTTGGCCACGCAGCGCTGACATTCAATTAAGGCAGAGAATAACTGAAATGAAGAAAGCGCCGCTACGCTGCAATTTCAACACTCGTCTCGATTCTTTAGCCGCTGATCAGCATCGGTAGGTGTTGCACTCCCAGTGGCAGGCAGCCGAACTGTGCACCTGTGCATAATTGCCTATTCATGCGGCAACGCTTTGATATCAAATTAACACACACACACACACACACACACACACACACACACAATGCCGCTGAATGCAGCCCTGCTTTTGAGAAATCCCACAAAAATTATGTTCGGTCATCTTTACATCAGCAAATTCCCATTTTGGCTTGTAAAAGCGCCGGCAACTGGCGCTGACAACAAAAACGAACTTCGACAACAAGCAAACGCTGCTCGATTTGTAGATACTTTGTAAGCCAAAGTTTGATCTTACTCAATTTATTGCAAAGTATATTTAAATTGTTCACACACACACACACACTCACACACACTCACAGTAGCTGAATCAACTCGATTATTATGTGAACTATAAAATTATTGATGTCGATTCCGAGTCACAAGCATTTGCACAACTTGGTTATACCCAACATACGCATTTTGCCACATCAAGGGTATATTACCAAGCGAAACTTTAAAAGCATTTTGAGTGGGTCTTTAACAGAAGCCAGCGTCCCTATCTTCAGCCAATACCCCTTCCCATGCATTATTCCCTTCTCGCATGATTGATGTCAAGTTAAAGTAGCAAAAGTTGCTTATAAGCCTTTTACAGCTTATCGCAGCAAGATCAACGACGCCGATGGCGTCATCATCATTAAGAGCGAAAATATGAGCGCCTATGGAAATCTACATGAGCATGTTGTGTTTTCCCAAATACTGGGTCCTTATTACTAAATATCGCAGTTCATCAAAGCTATCCAAATTAATGAAATATGTTCATAATAAGGATGGAATCCTTATCCCTCCTTGTAGCCAGAAAGCAAAGCATTTATAAAATACATACTTGAATCACGCCTTAATCAAGTTAAAGCACTCTTTACTGCGAAGTGTTAAACGTTCTTGAGATGAAGTTCTTCATTGAACTGCAACAGTTCTGGGATTGAGTACAAAAGCATCTTACCCTCGGCAAAGACATCTAAGAGCTTTTCATTCGCATCTCGCGCATGTCATATTTGACGAAAATGGCAATGCAATAGTTCAGATATTGCCACGCCCCTTCAGCACATAATCGGCAAAATGATCAACTGGGTTTACGTGAAACCAATCAGTAGAACAATACTAGCAGCAACAGTCTTCACATGATGAAAAAAAATAGCAAGAACAACGGGCGTAAAATGGCAAACCAAAGCCGCAACCAAAAACCAAAAACCCAAAATCGAAGTGGAAGTCAAAGTCGATTGCACAGCAGCAGCTACTTATTTCTAAGAAATAAAAACCATTTGGGCGTGTCCCCTTCGCCTAAACCGCCCAGCCCGACCCTGCCCGACCCAACCCAACCCAACCCAACAATCCAGGACCGACGACTTTCGTTGATAGACTTTCTCAGCCAGCCTGGTTGCGTTCCCAGTTCCGGTCTCAGCCAGCCTCAATGCCAGTCCGAGGCTCGGTGGCCCTTTGGCAATCATGCGCTCCACTTTTAATAAAACACCCACTTTTATAAAATTATTTGGTTCAACAGATTTTTCGCCACACAACCATGGTGAGCACAACAAAAAATGCGCAACCCTTTCGTATTCACATTGTGCCTGTTTACGCACTTCGATGGCATACAAAAATACATACACACATACATAAGCACCGAAATGTATATGGAACAGATATATTCAGTGGGTGGAAGGAGCCGCTGACAGAAAAGTAAAAACCCTGCACCGATCAAACCTACCCAAATCGGGTATTGTGATGTGAAACAAGTGTTTGCAAAAACCACAAAAAAATACGTTTATAGAGGATATAAATTTAATTCATTTTAAAGGCTAGTATTTAACTAATTCCCTTGTGTGTAGCACAAAGCCAACTTTTACGATCCCTTCAAAAACATATTTCAGAGCTATTATTAAAATTTTCAGTGTGAACCGTGTAAAAACTTAATGAAAATCGATTTCTTCAAACACCAACTTTGCCACATAAATTTAATAACAATATTATCACCTGCTAATTAGCGACATTTATCTTCCAAATGCTGTTAGTAAAAATTTCCATACATTTATTTTGATAATGTCATTGGACTAAAGTCTAACATGAATAAAATAAAATATATAAGATTATTTTTATGGATTCCTGGCGTTTGTAAAAAAAAACTGATGCATTCTTCAAACACAAACAACCTTTATCATATGTATTGAAATATGTGCGTATACAGATATAAGTGTATATATAATATATCTGTGTATAAAGATATAAGTATGTACATATATATATATACATATATTATATATCTTTGTATATCCTTGGCTTGTGCGTGAGCAAACGAGTTGAAAAATGGGTGTCAACGAATGAAAATGAAACAAACACTCATTTGATGGTGAGGCGGCAAATTCGGCGACGGCCGTTAGAAAACCCGAAACCCAAATGTAACTTCAAAGGATTGCAAAGCTTGAGCAACCAACGGCGCGACTGCAACCCCACCGTGATCCCCTTGCCCACCCTTTGCCCCACAACATACACACACGTATATTCTGCCGGCCAACAATCGCTGTACGGCACGAAAGGGTTTCAAATTGTTGGACGACGACGTTGTCAACCTCATTTGAATGAATGGCGACGAAACGGCAGCCACAGGAGCAAAACTAACAACAAGTACGAGGACGAAGCTGGGGTGGAGGACGAGGACGAGGACGAGGCTAATGATGGGGATGAGAATGGGTATGAGGATAACATCAACACAGGCACCACTGACTGATTTTTGCGTTTTGTATGAGTATGCGAGTTGCCTTCACTTCCTATACTTAGAACTAACACACACACACATACACACTCTCACACACACACACACACACACACACACACACACACACACAGAACGTGCGTGAGCATCCTTCTAATGCTAATACGAAAACGCAGGCAATTGGAAAATTTATTCAATTGTTGGCAATTCGACTAAATCACTCATTGGCATTATTATGTGCGCCTAATTTAAATATGTACACACACACACACACACACACACACACAGTTAGTCTAAGGGGGGTGTGCTGAACAGTTTATTGTTTGTATGTGTTGGTGGCAGTTTTTGAACGCCTTCAACCACCCATTCCACTTCATTTGTATGTATATCGTCTACCCCATCATCAGCATCAGCATCAGCATCATCATCATCGTCATCGGCATGGGCATCATCGGCATCACTGTCGTCCGACCCTTTTGGTGGAAATAATTTGAAAATTTGAATTACTTTGCCTTTTGCGGCTTGATTAAAGGCATATTGCCAGCGTCGACTTACAGACTCCCAGACAGTTATTCAATGCGTTATTTAGAACGCTCACTTTGCCACCGCCACCGCCAACCCCTTCTCCCCTCTCCATTGCTGCCTCGATTTAATCATTTGCTTAATGCAAATTGTTGTGGCTGCGATGGGGTTACACGCATTGCTGAACTAAATGCTCATTCAGAAAAGAAGTTCAAAGTGCAGCATATTTAAATACAATATTCCAAGTCTGCATTCAGTGAAAGATATGATATATTGATACCTATAATTGTACTTTACTTATTTATATTATTTTTTAAATTCAATAATTTAATTATAAAGTTAAAATTAAAGTTATAAATGACACTGTATCAAATTAAACAGTGTATTTATTATATTATAAGTCTGGGGATATTCAAATGTGAGATGGTCCAAAATGTATTGCAAGAATCGCGGAAATCCATAAAAAAAACACCCAATCAAATCAAAAATTATTAAGAACTAACAGAATGTTTAAGATATGTTAATTATTATTGTTATGTTTTAATTATTATTATATTTACAAGTATTTAGCATGAAAACCTATTCAATTAGCCATAACTTTCCACATCCACAGCTTGTGGCTCCAGATTAAAACTGTTTATAAATATGAACTTACGATTTTCGTTCAAAATCCGTCTGAAAATCGGAAACGGCTGCTTCGACGTGGTTCATGCATTTGCACAAGTCTACAAAATCCAACTCTTTCCTTTAAAAAAAACACACACAAAAATCAGAAACCACAATAAAGAAAACAATGGTAAAAATATTTTAAATACGATAAATCAGTTGCCATTACGTGGCGGACCAAGAAGATAGCCCTCAGGGGCATAAAATATTTCAACCTAATTTTTTCTATATCTGTGCGTCAAAAGCGACTGTTTCTGCTGCTGCCGCTGCCGCAGCCGCTGCTGCTGCTGCTGCTGCTGTCTGTTGACCGCTGTCTCCTGGCTGCTGACTGCTGGCTGCTGTCTGCTGTCTGCTGTCGGCTGACTTCTGCTTCTCGATAATTATAGAGTGCAGTTAACAGGAACATAAAGCATAAATAGCATTTCATATGCGGCAGACGCTCAAGCAGCTGGTCAAGCTTGCCAAGCGCTTCAATGCCAATTTACAATATGAGTTGCTGCCAGGTATTAACCGGCTTTGCCCGGGCCAAAGCAAATATAACTCGAATTTCACAATCTTAGATTCTATTCAACTGTTTTTCACAAGTTGAAAGTATGGAATTTAAATAACATTTTACGTCACAGATCGAATATGCTGCAAAAAGTTGTGCTTTGTAGCACTTCTGTTTCGGCTTGAACGTTCGACATCAATCAGTCAGTCAGGTAACAAAAAAAAAACACTAACAAAGCAGCAGCAAAGATTAAACGTTAAAGACGCAGTGTGTTTTCATCCAGATGCATACACTCATCTTGGGCAACGAACACAAGAATGAAAACTGCATTGGCTTGGATTCTGAAAGGGGGCGCCATTTCCCGTCAGGTGTTGAGCGGTGTTCGATTCGCCGTGAAATTCGATAGCTGCCAAAACGATGGCTAATCAATGCAATGCAATGCGATGTGTGTGTGGATGTGGATGGCGATGGGGATGCGAGGATGCAAGCGATAACGGATCGCAGAAGTATCTTCTCATCATGGAAACACACTTGCAGATGCACACACATCTACACACACATATATATATATATACATATAGATTGGAAAAGTGTCGCATTGACACAATTGCGTACAATGCGTATGCTTGAGTGCCCCCCAAGTGACAGGATGTGTCAAGGATATCCGCTGCGAATAAGTTTTTCGTACATTTTTGCGCGTCTGTTGTGTGTGTGTGTTTAATTTTTCCGCTTGCCAAAATGATAAATGCGATTCGGTAGCAGTCAATATTCATTGATCTACAGCAGCAGCAACAACAGCAGCAGCAGCAGCAGCAGCAACTTCAAATGGTGGTGTCACCATTCAGGAAGCCCAAGCTTGACACATGAAACGTCCTGTTTCGATAAGGGCACCAAAGTAAAAGAATACCCATAAAAATGACAATGATGCTAAACGAACTTTGTATGCGCTCAACAAAAACTCTATTTGATATTGTATCGTTTTAAGGAATTGGAATGAAAACAAGTAATCAATAGTGCTCGACTCGGTGATACCCTATACACAGTTCACCGGAAGCTTAACTAAAACAGAAGAAGTAGAAGTAGATGTAGAAGTAGAAGTAGTCGTGGTCACCTTAGGCACATATCACTTGTATATATATATATATATAATATAGATAATATATATTTAATTGTGAACTTGGGAAACTGACGAATTTTTCCTGGGCATGCTATAAGTTATCGTGGTCAGATATTGATAATTTTTCACCAAAAAGGTAAATGACAAATACCAGTGAAACTTTTCCCTGTAAATTAAGTTCCTCTTGTGCTGAATCCGAATTTTAAGCGTAGGTAAGCTACACCAATCAACATCTGCACCAAAAATGGTTGCTTAGTGTCATAATTAAATCAACTAAAACAATCAAAATCAATATGTGAAGTGCTTGATTGCTTGCTGCTCATACGATTAAATCCATGCAACGAACTCCAAACCAACTTTATCTTTAGTGTGCGTGTGTGTGTGTGTGTGTGTGTGTGTTTAGTAAGTTCAAGTACACTATTTGGGTATCCAATCGCAAACAGCAAACATATATGAACACAATTGTGCTTAACTGCAGCCGCACAGTTGTTTTTCTCCTAATGACGTCCTGGAATATAAGGGGTGCTGGTGCTGGTGCTGGTGCTGGCACTGGTCCTGGTCCTGGTCCTGGTCCTGGTCCTGGTACTGGTACTGGTAATATTCCTTGTGCTGGCCCTGGTCCTGTTCGCCGGCAGCTATTGTTGTGCAGTTTATGGGGCGCTGGGTGTATTTTTTTATGCATTTTTTATGTATATCGAGTATATGAATTTGTTGTAACGTTGTACGACAAGTTCATAAAAAATGCAAACTCGCTGCTTCAAATAAAATGCTTGTATATTTCTCACTCTTTGCCGAGCACCCTCGCTTTTAGCAGTGATTTATGCATTGAACACTTCTTTTTGTTGCCATTGTTGCTTCGGCTTATTGTTGTTGTTGTTGTTGTTGTGTTTGCGCATTGGCGCCATGTTTTGGTCAGTACCGGTTATCGAACACGCCGCTGACCGTGCGGCATCCATTTCCGTTTCCGCCACCTTTTTTTGTCTCGCTCCCCATTGTTGTTTCGCCATCATCACTGCCGGCCACATAAAAAACTTTATGCAAATTGCATGCCAGTCCATTTTTTCACAGCCCTGTTATGTGTCCAACTTACACAAGTAGTTTGTTTATATTCAAGTGACTGAAGTGTTGTTTGTCGAGTGTCTGCAAACAAGGAGCATATGCTTATAGAAGAACTTAAGAGTATCCTTTGTCTATCAATTAGTGCGGATTACTACCAAGTGCAGCTTTAGCACTTTTTAAAACAGTTAAGCACATAACACATTAACATATTTAGTGGTGAACCATTTTTATCCCATACCAAATAGTTTTTAGTTCTGCGTTGTACGAAAATGAATTTTATATACATATTCAATACTGATCAAGGCGCTTTTATTGATTTGATTTACCAACACTGACTGAGTTTCTATTTATCTAGCTGGAATCTGTGTGTTCATTTTAAAACACTATTTTTCTGTCAAAATTCCTAGTTTGATTGATAAGCATTTGCAAAAATGAGAAGAGCATTTCAACACATGTTATTGATCCATTTAGAGAGGAAAATAAATAAATTGTCAGTCGCCTAGTTGTGGCTATGGCAGCTGTATGCTATAGTTGACCGATCCGTGCTCCGATATGGTAAAAATCAAACTCACATATTCATAATACCCACTGTAAACGCGTCATTCAGTTATCATTTAAGCTAATTGAAAGCTAATTTACATTGGCAGATAAGCAGTCAAATTAACAACACAAAGTTCCAACAGCTAAAAGTGAAGAAAGCACATAAATAATACACAAATATTATATACGTATTTATGGCTCAATGTTTTGGACATCTGATAGGAGGGAGAACAGAAATTGGGCCCACACTTTTGTTGGCACTTTCGGAGACGGAGACATTATTGCTTGGTATCTTGGGGCAAGCACACACTTTGTATTTGTAAGTGTTTCGGTCGTAAATTTAAGCATATTCCACTTCATTATTGTTGTCGTGGCCGTGGCTGAAGTTTTGTTACATGCATAAATCAAAATGTTGATTTATAATCATTGCAAAAAGACACACGCACACACAGACAACACACAGACAAACACGTACAAGCATAAAATGCTTAGACCTGTCGGCCACATGTCAACCAAGTAACAATGTTTTTGGTCTCGACTGGCCTACGACTTCGTCTCGGAATTATGGAGCTGTGTACGAGTTGGTGTGCAAGTGTGTATGCACAACATTGGCATGGGAGTTGGAACCTGGAAACCGGCAACGTAATTGTTGGCGCACACGTCAGTGTCAGACATTTTCGAGGCAATAGCAATCTAACAAATGGATCACAACAAACAAATCAAACAAAAAAAGAAAAAGGAAAAGGAAAAGGGAAAAAAAACCACAAGTAAATGAATTTGTGGCGCCACTGCAGTCATAAGACATAACAGGATAAGCGACAAAGGATACGCCAAGCGAGGGCAGCATTAAAATCACACCAAAAAGCAGGCGCAACAAATCGATTTGGGACTAGCAGAAAGACCAGGCCGAGACCCAAATAAACCCAGTCAGGCTCGATTCTCGATTCTCGATTCTTGCAGAAGTGCTAGAATAAGAAGAAGACCACGAAGAATAATAAGCAGAAAATGTCGAAGAACAAGAGGAAGAAGGGAGAAAATTAATCAATTCGCAACACCGCTTTTGTGCTCATCATGAAGGAATACATGAGCCGAGCGGCTTAAGTGGGCGTGGGCCAACTTTAGGGTATTGCCCATGCCGCAAACATTAAAATGCATTTTAATACCATTTTTTGAATATCCACCATTCAGATTTTCCCACATTGGGTTAGTCGATTGCATTGCTCTGGAAGCCCATCAAAATAATTAACTACTTAGGAAGTATCTCAGAGTCGACTCTGTTTCTATTGAGATACATCGCAGACAAAAGTCAGTTACATTTTCGAGGAAAATAAACAATGAAATATTTTGATATATCACGCCACAGGGTATATCCAAGTCTATCACTTTGTATTACTGCATTTCTACTTGAATTTTTATTATTATTATTTTGCCTATGGACATATGGGAAGGAGTTGGGGTGCTTGAAATACGAATAGGAAGCACACACGCGTGGGCAATGGGCAATGTGAGGAGTGGGCGTACGTGGGCGTGGCATATTGATAATGTGAATCGGTAAATTTGACATAAACAAATGCGCTAAGCGCGAAACAATAAAATCAAATTAAGTGCAACGCAAATGCATAACAAAAGCAAACTCAAAACGCTGGCGTTCCTCTCGCTGTGCACAGACACACACACACACACACACACGCGCACACACACACGCACACACATCTAGATGAATATATCCTGTGCCTGTGCATTTTCCTTTAGCTGCGAGTCGCTCTCCAAAAAGAGTGCCAAGTCATTGTGGGGCCATTAGCGGCACAAACCTGGCGTTCGTCCGTTTTTGGTCCTGTTCCTTCTCTGCTTCTTTTCCTTGTTTTTTTTTTATGTGCTGTCAGCATGAAAAGTGGAAAATTTATTGACTGCACATATGTCGCAGTTTTCTTTTGGGCTACACTGCCATTGGCTCCTGCCACGCTGCTCCTTTGTTACAGTTGTTGTTTGGCTTTCAGTTTCGGGACGCTTACAACACACATTGGACAATTCAATTCGATAATAACTAGCCGAGCACATAATAACGCACAACAAATAACGTTGTACAATGCGTTCGTATATTTTAATTTGTATGCCACAGATGTCAACAATGAGGCATTCACTGTCTGGCTGATAGAGTTGTTGCTATTGTTGTTGGCCACTTGGCCACTTGGCCACTTAAGCGGGCGAATCCCCCAAAAACAGATTCACATTCATTGGCTTGAAGTGTGACTGTTATGCTTTAATATGTGAGGCATTGATTTAGTCACGTACTGCAGCGATGGCAACTGGCAACTGGCAACTGGCAACTGAATGCCTTGTCAAAGGTGGTTCAATCAAAACCACTACGCATTGCACGAACTGTGTATGTAAGCGATTCCTGTTCGATTGTGGCCTTGTGTATTAGTTTTTGCCAAGACATTGGCCAAACTATTTTTCATTTTTTTTTTTCGCCCAGAGAAAGAAAACGCAAGCGAGCCAAGTAAACCACAAGCAAAACTTAACCATATGTTGTAATAATTTTGAAATGAACAAACAGCCACCACAACGTCAAAAACAAAAGAGCCACCAGACAGCCAACACAGCCAACACAGCCAAGACAGCCAACACAGCCAACGAGCAACAACCAAAACAACAGAAACCAAATGCACATAAATTAATAATCACCGATGACCATGTCATCCACGCCCACTAAAAAGACCGCAATCAGCAGAAAAAAGAAAAGAAAAAAAAAAAACAAAAAACAAAAAGGAAAAAATGATGAAAAATGTAGGAGAAAAGAACACTGAGCACTGAAAAGAGGGCCTGGCGGTAATGCGGTGAAGGAAAGTGAAAAGTGAAAAACTAAACACGGGCAAATGTTAAACATTTTCTAGTTAAGTCATGTCCTTTGTCTGAGGATCTTTGAAAGCGCATTTTCTGTGTTGTTGGACCCTTGGACACGCTTGCTTAGTACAACAAAAAATGAAAGATGCTCACTCGCCTAAGCAGTGATAATCTCAACTCAATTTGCTGTTGCTGTCCTTATGTCCCGATGTCAATGCTGCTGCTGCTCCTGCTGCTGCTGCTGTAGGTGCTGTCAGGATCACGAGACAGCGCGCTGTAACTTCAAACTCGATTCTATGGAAAAGGGCGGTCTCCGCTCCTTTGTAAGATGAAACACAAAGTGCGGCCGGGCAACTGTCAAGTGGTTGTATAACATTTTTATTATTTATAATTTCAATCAAAATTAGAGCGATCAAGTGGATTTCACCGAGTCGCTGGCACCACTTGAGGAAGCGTGTCACGAGAGAGTCCTTGCGACCAGGCACCAAAGCCAATTCTACTCTTTTTCTCCGATGTAGTGGACCGCTCCCGATTGCTAAGTACGTGTGACAATAATTGCGAGAGCATCTTAACTCTGCCCCTAAGTGTTCCAATGGACCATCCATGGATCGTAGGTGGTGTCGGTTATCGCCAAATTCGTAGAAAGTTATTGAGCCTTACACAAGTGCCACTCAGTGGCAAGGCTCGGCAAGTGAGTAGTTTTTCATTTTTCAAACGTGTCTATTTTATGTTCGTTGAGAAAGACCAACCAAGTAGGGCAATACAACATTTCAAACATACGATGAACATAATCATTTTAATTATTATTGCTGCGAATAATTCAATTTACTAAATACTCCCATCTGCAACTGTTTGCCTATTTAGTTTCAGAGGAGGAATAATATAATATTAAATATAATAAAAAAACAAGTTGTGCATGCATTTAAATATAAAATTAATAACATCTAAATTCTTTTAACATTCAACTGAAAGGAGGACCAAACCAAATTCCCCAAAGCACAGCCTGTTGCAGGAACGCTAAGATCCGTTGGCCGATCTTGAATGTTAGTTGGTGTGTGCGGATTTGCATTGATTTATGTTTGGGGCATCAATCAAATTGAAAATGGGGCGGGCGCCGAGAAGTGGAACTATTGATCGATCGAGGCGCTGGCGAGTTGAGCAAACGGTATAGTTGACAATGGTGGGGCAAGCCGCAGGGGTCCACCTGGGGTAAGCAAAAGGTGTGGATGAAAGCTTCACACGAGCGTTAATCATACGACTCGTTGACCGCAAGCTCAATTTTTTGGTTATTTTTAGTGCGTTTTTCAGCCACCTCCTACTTGACCACATACATACAACACACACACACACACACACACACACACACATACACACACACACGTACGTAGCTGTGTTGGGCCCACGGTGCATACTAAATAGCGAATAAATCTGATTGATTTATAACTGGAGTTGTGGCTAGCCTGGGCCTAAGTGCCGAAGGGGGGGGCCACAATACGACTTTAACTTGAAGTCCGACTGGAATTGGGGCCCTGAACTCTCGCTTTAATGATGATAAATGATCATGTTATGATTTGTTAATTTTTCTTCAAGTCGTTTTTTATTTTCCTACTTTTTTTTTAGTTTTTGTTTTTTTTTTTTTATTTTTTATTGCGTGTAAAATACAAATACCCAGCGAGTAAGTTGCGAGTAGTTATGTTTTGCTTTGGCTTTCTGTTTTCGGTCGGTTAATGGCTCAACAAATTTTAATTTTGTCGATGTTTTGTTTCTGTTGTGTTCGCTGTTGCCTTCGCTATTGCTGCCCCTTTATTTCTCTGTTTTTTTTTTTTCTTTTTCTTTTAAGTATCTGCGTTGGGCGAAAGTGTAATTTTAAGTATGGGTTACCCCCATCAGATGAGCGATACTTCGACATCGGCTAAACAATTGATTTAGTCATTCACACGACGGCTCTAAATATTGCCCAGTTACTTCTCCAATTAGCCCTTGGGTGGTCAGCCCCTTTGATAAACCAATAAGCGACACCTGCTCAGAACTCAGATGCAAGCAGTTTGAGAGTTCGCATTGCACCTAATTAGTTAAAGGCCAAATGCAAATAAAAGGATTGGTTATATTAAATGATAGCCAATAGCTAAAATAGTAGAAATAAATCCCCAAAAAAAAAACATGTTGAATAATAAACTTTTGTGTTTAATTTTTTTTTTTTATTATAATTTTCTGTGCTTGTTTTTTGCGTTTTTGTTCTTGTTTATATAATTTATCTTAAAGACAATTAACAAAT
The DNA here is from genome assembly GCA_035043845.1 of Drosophila picticornis. Classification (NCBI taxonomy): domain Eukaryota; kingdom Metazoa; phylum Arthropoda; class Insecta; order Diptera; family Drosophilidae; genus Drosophila; species Drosophila picticornis. Next base: position 13,283,804 of record JAWNMR010000492.1, on the reverse strand, counting down.
ATTATTATATATTTATATATGTATTTTAGATCATGGATATATATGTACATACATGCAAAAAAAATTCACTTAATCTATGAAAAAAAAATGTGGTTAAAAAAAATCATCTTAAATGTATTATTGAATTTTATTTTGTTTCGTTTTATTCGTTCATAAATTTATATATATTTTCTTTTATATTATTTTTTTTTTATATTTTCACTTTACTTAATAACAACAATTTAGGTCACTATCGAGACAAAAACTAGAGGATATCGGTTTACGTTTTGGGATTGATTAGAATGCATTATTGGGGAGTGTTTTCTCTGCACACATATATATAAATATATATATATATATATATTTATATATTTATATATACGCGTACTATATGCAAGAATATGGCGGTTTCAACCGACTTCGCTCATCAAAAAAAAAGAAAAAAAAGAAAATTCGATTCGAATCGGACCGAACCGGACCGGATCGAATCGAGAACATTAATATATATAAAGTACTAATCATAATCTTTCGATCTTTCAGTTATCATAATTATTTCAACAACAACAAGGATTAAGGATTCAGATTTAAGGTACAAATCCGCAGTTATGCTAAGTCTAATCTAGGCAGCGGCATGCGGATGATAAGCGGCGGTCCACGCATTATGATGATGATGATGATGGGCGTGTGCATGGGCGTGGGCATGGGCATGAGCGTGGGCGTGGGCATGGGCATGGGCGTGGGCGTGGGCATGGGCAGCGTGATGATGATGTGCAGCATAGCCATAGCCGGAGCTGCTGGCAAACTCAGCCGGATAACTGCCGGCATACTCCGACTTCATGGGTGCAATGAGGCCCGTATATGCAGCAGCCGCAGCGGCAGCAGCATTCGAATTGTTGTTGCTGTTAACACAATTGCTGCTGCTGCTGCTGCTTTCGCTGGCCCCGCTCGCCAATCCGGACATGGTTAATCCATACTCGGACGCCAGCTGCGACTCACTCTGCATGGCAAGCGCCGCATAATGTTGCGTCTGACTAATGCTGCTGCTACTGCTGCTGCTGTTGTTGTTGCTGTTGCTGTTGCTGATGCTGTTGCTGTTGCTGTTGCTGATGCTGATGTTGCTAATGCTGGAATTTGTTGCGGATCTAGCCGATGTGGGTCTGGCATTTGCTGAGGTAGTTTGATTCTGTTCCATGGCACGATTATTATTAGTATTGCTGTTGGTGGCGCTGCTGCTGCTGCTGCTGCTGCTGGAAGTATTGTTGGTGGTGCACCAGGGCTCGTAGCTGTTGCTGGTGCTGCTGCCGCTGGGTGCATCGCTCTGTTGCTGATGGGGCTGGAATAGTGGCGGCGGTGGTGGCAGAGAAGCAACTCCTGCTGCTGCCGCCGCCGTTTGCTGATACAGATTCGCATACGGCGCATAGCCCAAGGTGCTGGCTGACTCTGGCTGTTCCTGCTTGAACTGCAGACTGCTCGCTGGCGTCGCCGTCGACGCTGCAACTGCTGCTGCTACTGCTGCTGCTGCTGCTGCTGATGATGATGTTGTTGTTGTGCTCTTCGTCTTTTTGCCGCTGGACGACTTATCGGTTTTCTCCAGCTTGATGGCTGCCGCCTGCTCCTTGGCCTCGGCGGCGAGTGCCTTTTTCGTTTTCTTGTCCTTAAAGTGGGTCTTCTTGTGCTTGCTGAGGTGATCGCTACGCGAGAATTTCTTCGAGCAAATGGGGCAGGCGTATGGACGATAATTGGTATGTGTGCGTCCATGTCGCTGCAGCTCATCGGAGCGCGAGAAACGCTTGCCACAGGTCAAGCAGAGAAACGGACGCTCGCCCGTATGCCAGCGCAGATGGGTCTTTAGGTGCGAGGCCTTACCGTACAATCGCTCACAGCCGGGTATGTGGCAGATGTGCTGTTTGCGTCCGCGTTCATCGGGTCCAACGATCGGCGGCAGGCCGCTCATCTCGTTGGTGCAATTGGGGCAGGTGCAACGAACGGAGCGTCGTTGCAGTTGTGTCTGGAAGGCGATGTCATCGAAATTGAAGCTGGGATAGCTTTGCGATGACCACGGCTGATAGAGGCGCTCCTGGTGCGAGAACCAAGCGGCCGATGCCGATGCTGCAACACTGCCCACTGTTGCCACATTGCCGTAATAATCGGATGCGTATTGCGCATACGGAAATTGAGTTCTGCAAACGGAAACGGAAGAAACCCAAGAAAAAAAAAAACGGAGGCAACAAATTAGCGGCATGTTCATCTAAATCATGTTAATCAAATCGGAGCAAAGAGCGTTAAGAGCGGAGTATCCTCGAATGGGTGAATGATATGGGAAACGAAAATGAAAATTGAACCTACCTGGTTGGCAACGCCGTGTAGGCAGCCGTATTCCAGCCGTAGGCAGCACTTGCCACTGCTGCAGCACCCAAATCAGCAGCAGCAACCGCTGCCGCTGCTGCCGCCGCTGCCGACGAGGATGAGGCGGTGGACGAGGACGATGAGGAGGAACCGATAATGCCTGCGGCCGGCGGACTGGCAGATATCGAAGCAAACGATTGCGCTGGCGATGGAAAAATGCTGGGCGACACCGATGCCGATGAGGCGGCCGACTGTGATATGCTCGAATTGGGCGATGCACTGCCCGTGGATGATGCCTGCGGCGGATATTGCATTTCCATTTTCATTGCCGGCAATGCGGTTGTGGCAACGGCAACGGATCCATTCGTCTGTTTGCCGTAGAGTGCCGCCAATGGGGAGCTTGTGGCATTCGCGGAGGCGGACAGCAATGTGGCGCTAATGAAATCATGACTCGGTTGCTGTTGCAGCTCCTGATGTTGTTGTTGCTGCTGTTGCTCTTGCTCATGCTGCTGCTGCTGCTGCTGTTGTTGCTGCTGCTGTTGTAGTTGCTGTTGTTGTTGCTGTTGCTGCTGCTGTAATTGCAGTTGTTGTTGCTGTTGATGTTGCTGATGATGCTGCTGCTGCTGCTGTTGTTGTTGCTGTTGTTGTTGTTGCTGCTGTTGTTGTTGTTGCTGCTGTTGCTGCTGCTGCTGTATTGCTGTTGGCTGAGACAGTGCATAGGGATTCAAATAATTGCAGGTGGCGTCAATCATGTTGGCAATTTTAATGGCTGCTGCTGCTTGCTGCTGCTGTTGCTGCTGCTGTGGCTGCTGCTGTTTATTGGTGTTGATAATTTTTGGGCGACTCGCTGCCGATTTATTTGCTTTTGTTGTTCTTTGCTTTTGCTTTTGCTTTAGCAATTTTCGCACATTGCCGTTTATTGATACAGTTTGGGTTTGCTGTTATAATTATGGCACGCTTCTCACTTAGATATTGTTTTGCTTACGGTAGATACGAACGCACACAGACGCATTCATATAGTAATTATAGCCTTACTGTGCCTGTTGTTGTTGTTGTTGTTGTCGTTGGTTCTTTGTTGTTTGTTGGTCTTTGTTTCTCTTGAATAACTATTAACACAGTGCGATGCAGCGATGACGTCGATGTCGGCGCTATTGTCAATAATAATTTTTAATCGGGCACAAGTCGATTTAATTGCACACAAAACAAATTCGAGTTCCGCACACACTAATAAGTTCGCACACTCGCTTCTCGCTTAAACTGTTGGCGGTTGGCTTCGTTTTTTGCTTATTTCTTTGCGCTTTTGCTTTACTTTTTCTTTTATTTCTTTTTTTTTTTTGCTGTTTGCTGTTTGCTGTTCGTCTTTTCGGGCGATGACGATAGGCAGTAGAGACGAGGGCGCGAGGGGATTCGTTGGGCTGTGTGTTTGTTGGTCAGTCTCAGTTCGGTCTTCTTGGCCTCAGTCGCTGCGCTCGAGATACAACCACCGGTAATTATCGTTGTCGACTGAATTCCAAAACGCAGCGAGAGAGTCTAACAACGTACAAAACGAATCACTGATGACGGCAGCAGGCAGCGACAGCGACGCTAGCAGCGACTCGTGCTGTGCTCTTCTCTCGCAAGCCAATGTGCGCCATCAACTCGCCTGGTGGTTGCTACCTCCGCTCTCGCCCGCTTAGTCCATCGCTACAGCGTTTGCTCTTTATCTCGCTCGCTCGCATTACCGCGCACACTCTTCTGTGTTTTCTTTTTCTTTTTGCATTGTTATCTTTGTTGTTGTTGTTGTTGTTGCTAGGCTGTATGGCCCGCAGGAGTTTTGTTTTAATTTCTATGTGTGGGTTTGTGTGTCAAAGCAATTGGGTGAACACTACTCGTCTGTGTTGTTGTTGTTGCTGCTTTGTTTTTCGCTGCAGCCGCTCATATTGCTTCGCTCTGCTTCTTATGATGATGCTAAAGATCAGTTTGTAGGTGAACGCAACATTCATACAATATGTACTTATGTATGTATTTATGTATCTATTTACATATATATTTATGTGGCCTTGCCCCGACTAACTTCAGTTGAAGCTTATCATTACATAAGAAACGCATCGTAATCGAGATTTTAATTTCAATTTGTGCTCTATAAAATATGCCTTTAATCATTTTCTGTTGATTTTTAATTGTAAACAAATTTGAATTTTTCTAGTAGTAACATGCATAGCAAAATGACTACTTTTTAGTTAATAATTAATTTTAAAAATATATTTTATCTATTATTATTTTATTCATATTTAAACACATTTCAACAATCATCTATTTATCAATTTGAATGAATTTTATTTTAATTGAATGCCATGAATTATGCATAGAGTATAATAATCTTTAATTAGTTGTTAAAAAAAAACCAACTAAATTAGTACTTTAAATGGTCAAACTTATTATTTGTTTCGTTTAAAAATTCGTTAATTATTTTATTTACAGCACACACACAAACGTACTTATCTGTTTGACCCAATAAAATTCAATTTCTTTTCACCACATTTAATATTAATGTTCAACACACGACTACCAATTAAAGGGAATGAAGCGAAATATAACAACAATATATTAAAAAAAAAAAACAAAACAAAAAAAAACCAAAAAGAGAACAAGAAAACAAACAAGAAACATGTTTGTATGTGCAGTAAGTCGTCTTGTGAAGGAGCAAAGGAAAAAGACTCAACGCGGCGCACATAATTCAAATATCAATACAATAACAATAAAAACTAATAAATTTGTGGTCGCGGCCCAATGAAATAACTGTATTTAAAGGGGCGTTACCCAAACACCACCGCAGAGCAGAGCGTAACAACAACAACGCCGCCGGTGTTGGCAGAGCTGCTTCAGAGTCTCGCTCTCGCTCTCGCTCTCGTTGTCCCTCTCTCCCTCTCTTTCTCGCTCTCTCTCGCTCTGTCACTGTCTCTATCTCCCTTTCGCATGCTCACAAGCTGCCCTTAACTGTGTTTGAGTGCGTGTGTGTGTGTGTGTGTATGTGTTTGTGTGTATTGCTTTGTTGTTACTTGCTCCTTTTGCTGCTCCGTCCCCATGCCAGCGTCTGCAGCTTTTACTCCTTTGCGGCGGCTGAGTTGGGTGCCTTTTATTAAGCGAGCGTCCTTTCATTACGCATACGCAATGTAGCCGAGTCGCGTCACTTTCACAAAGGACGACCTACGTAAGTGTGTATGTATGTATGTATGTATGTGTGTGTGTGTATGTATGTATGTGTGTATATATGTATGTATGCGTATGTCGCATATTATGAAATGGAAGATTCAATTATGTGCAATACACAGTATATACTCTATTTATGCATATATATACATATATATATATATATATATATATATATTATATATATATATTTATCCACACAGCAGCGCCAGATGCCAATCTTTTGGCTCTCCAAGCTCCCACAAGATTTATGACACTCAAGTTGACCAGTCTGCCAAACTCACTCACCACACACACACACACACACACACACACACATATATATATATATATATATATAGATAAATATATATATATGCATATATATATATATACAAGTAATCAATTAGCAAGTCTACCTCAGTGGCAACAACAAGAGTTGCACGCCCATTGCATTTACAAGCCTGTACACACACACACACATACATACATACATTCATATGTATGTAAATACATCCGTGTGTGCCCCATTCATGCTCCCGTTCACACTAGTGGGTCAGAGATACAGATACCAAACACATATTAAAGGCAAACGTTGCCTTATCAACAATTTTGTCAATGGACAAGCCAAATGGTTGCGTACATATGTATGATGTATGTATGTACACATATATACATTTATATATATATATGTACATACAACTGCGGTCAACATAATAGTAGGAGTTGAAAAATGTTCAAGAAAATAATTTAAATAAATCGTTTACATATTTATACATCTAATAACAAAGACGTTTTCTCAGCTTCTCAAATTGTATTGAATCTCTAGCTAAAATTAAGAAAAATAAATGAAATTAAGTAAGACTTTGAACCTCATCTTGAATCTAGCAGATTATAGATTAGAATTCTTAATTTAAGATTTTACAGAGTTTAATAAAACAAACGCTTGAATCAAGATACGCAATTCTGTAAAAAGGCTGGCATTTTTCGCCATTCGTAGACTTTTTAGATTATTCATTTTAGATTTATTATTTTGCCATGTTCACTTAAATTAAATATTTTCAAAGTATGCCGAATAATTTAAAATTATGCAGATTGTTAAGTTGATAGTACGAGTCGAGAGCCAGCTACCAACACCTCCAAGGAACCACCCACAAACAGGACTTGCAGGCATTCATTAATAAATCGATGCACAGGTGCAGAACATACAGCAACTGCCTCAGGAATTAGGCACCGTTACACCCCTTTCGATCCCCAAATGCTCTGCTAATCAATTGATTAGCGGCAACATGCCCACCAAACACCACAGTTAAATCCAGCAACAGTGGCACGAGGCAAGCCAGGACACTTAAACGGGGTCCCGGATTGCCAGGCACTTTCAAGCTATATGTAAATACATACATACATATATATATATATATGTATATGTGTATATATATTTCGCAGTTCAGGTATTCGCCGGCCGCACAGGTAGATCAAGTTTATCTTCCTTTTGGCTTTTGCCGTTGACTTTTCCACGATTAGCAATAACAGCCAAACAAATCAACAAAGCTTGTCGCTTGGTCTGCTTGGATTTTCTGCCAAAATGATATGCTAATCCCGGCCAGCTAAGGGCGATGGCAGCAAGGATTATCCGCTTACCTAGGAGGACGGGCAAACCAGGCGACCCCGCTTGAGCCCACAACTTGCGCCCAACTGAGCAGATTAAATGAACGCGCCATGATCTCTTTGGTGGTCTCGGATTAAACCGCACCCAGGCCGGGTTCGATGTTGGTGCGTTGACCATGCCGATGGGTGGTGGCGGTGGGTGGGAGCTGGGGGCCATAAATGCATAACCCACGTTTTACGATCGCTTAGCAGGAAAAGTCAAAGGATCAAAGGATCACAGGATCTGCGGTAATCCAACAAAGCAACAACGTTGTGCATCAACCCTCACCCCTTTTTGGCTAAACCACGATCGGTCAGGTAGCTAGCTGCCCATAGATATGGCCAACAACTCACAAGTCGCCTCAAATTTTTATCAAATTTGCACATCGCCCGTTCACAGGATAATCTATTGAAGGCCCTAACCCTAACCCGTTGCCGTTGCCGTTACCATTTACCGTTTACCGTATCGCATCCCCGATATGCAGCTTTGTGTTAATTGGATTTATGGGATTTTCACATTTAAATCCTTTCACTGTCTGCAAATATTTTGGCCGTTCTGCCGTAGGCTTTCCAAGATTACTGGGTAAATCTAGGGGTTTTTTTCGCCAATTGCCGTTGAGCTCTAAAGTCAGAAAATATACCGCTGCACAGTTCAGCGATGTCACAAAAAAAGATATGCGCGTATCTTCAATCGTAAAAACTATATATATATATATATATATAGATATCTATATATATATATATAGATATATATATATATATATATGTATTCCCAATCTGACCTTCAAGTCAAACAAGTATGTAGCGATGGCATTTGATAATGACGAAACTCAGCTGGTCTTTAAATAACAAATAAATTGTTTAACTAACTTTTCATGAAAAAATGAAATTATTATTACCACTTCTCCTATTGTTATTATTAGTATTATTATTGTCAACTAAATTTATATAAATCTATATTGGAAAAATAAATGTATGTTGGAGATGAAGCTCAAGAAAAAACCGAAAGAAATAGAAAATTAAATGGGAAATTGTTGAGCAATGCTTAGAATTATTAAAGAGAATTATTAAAAGGTTTAAAAAATAAACATGGCAATTAATCGTCTAGATTTAAATAGTTAAGCTATTATTTGTTGTTTTTTTTTTTTTTTTTGTTTTGATTTTGCATACCTTAAACAAATTTAAAAATGGGCAAAAGGGTTTCATAATTTGTGCCAAAGTAAGCAACAGGCAGAAGACAGATAAACCCCTTGTTCCATATATATATATACATATATAAATATATATGGATTATATACTTATATATTTATTCATTTATTGTATATGATCAGCAACAAACAAGAGACTTTTAGAACTATTATACGATCTCAGGAACTTTAAGAGTTAAATACTTCAAAATTGGAATTGCCTATCAGTCGATCGATCGTTTGTTCTTTGGGCGATTTTTGCACTGCTTCAGGTTGATTAAATGATTCCCGGAAAGATGCCCAACCAGATCGGGTTCAGCTGGAGGAGGTATTGCGTAATCTGTCGCATGATTTGGGAGTGGCTCAAGCATTTAAATCAATCTCAACAACTGTTCCAATATACGAAAAAGAAAAAAAAACAAAAGAAAATAAGAAGCTGAGAGAGCGCGACTAGAAGATACCCCGCATCTAGCTGCTCAATATGTGTGGTAATGCCTAAAACCGGTGGTAGTTGCTGGTAGTTGATTTTCGAAAGAACATTTCACAGTTGCCCCATAAAATGTCATGCATCAACTGGTAGGCGATCAAATATAATAAACTTGATCCGCTTATGGTATGGGAAATGACATTCTGTTGATGCTGATCGAGAACATATATATATTTATTGAATCTACCCCTTGCACACATTTCTGTTGGAGTGCAGGGTATCGGGAGAACAGTTGGCCGCGGTCTCTATTTGGGTCTCGAGTTCGGAATACGAAGCATGCGCATTTTGCACTAAAAATGTCAACAGCCTCAATTTACAGCCGATGGATGCGGCTGCTGCCGCAAAACAGCAGAAAGAGTGCCGAAACAAGAGGTTTCTAACACATTCCAGGAAATCACTTGACACACATCTCCCAGAAACTCGCGCGCACTTGTTCATGGCCAGGCCAGGCCAGGGCAGGCCAGGCCAGGCTGGCCAGTGAAGAAGTGCAACAACAAAAAATAAAATAAAATAAATGAGAGACGCCGCCGATACATGCACATATAAATAGGGTGTCGAAATGATAATCAGTTGAGCGCCCCGCGGTGGGATCTCCTTCCCATTCCCAATCCCGTTCCCGTCCCCGTTCCCGTTCACGTTCCCATTCCCTCTGATCTTGCACCGCACGCCCCGCTGTGCGCCGTTTGTTGCTTGTGTGCCGCATCGAAACGGTGGCAGTGGCAGTGGCAGTGGCAGTGGCAGTGGCAGTGGGAAAATTGTGTTTCCCTTTTGCAAAATAGGAACAGAAAATCGACAGCAAAAAGTGGACAAACGAAGGCGGCAGATCCAAGTCAAAAGTAAAACTGGCGCAAAACTGGCACACAAAAGACCACAAGACAATGCCACATTAATTGGTCCAGCTACAAATTGCCACTGCTGACCTGTCTCTCTGTCTGTCTGTCTCTCTATCTGTCTGTCTGTCTGTCTGTCTGTCTGTCCTGCACTCTCCCCTTTCACTGCCTGCCTGGACAGACGTGGGTTGCACTGATTAGCTCAGCTGTGCTGCACTCAAGGAATATTCTTCCAGCCGGCCTGCCATCGATTTGAGTCAGTCTCTCCTTGTTGCCGCGTGTCAAAGCGGAATTGCAATCAGCATCAGAATCGAGATCGGAAGCGGAAACGGAATCGGAATCTAAATATTCCAAATTTGAAGCCGCCAGCTTTTATTGTCTCTGAGATCCTTTAATGGCTCAGCTTGTTATTCAGAAAGTCTTTTTCTGAAAACCAGCAGTCAAATTTCTTACATATGTGGATGGAATGGAATTCTTATTTTGGTTTTTATTTGTACTTTTAGTAAACATTTTAAATTAATTTAATTCTTTGAATACTCATTCTTTCGTCGCTTGAGTCACTTTTCAACTTGAGCAACTTTTATCTAATTTTCCAGTTAGCACAAAACAAACGGACATGTTCAGATCGAACCTCCGCCTTATCCTTGAATATATATATATATATATATATATATATATATATATACATACATATACATATATAATTTATGCGTATGCCTTATGGAGTTGTAGATGCTTCCTTCTGCCTGCTGAATACTTTTAAAACAACGCAGTTTTCACTCTTTTCGTTTCGGTTTGAGACGCTGATCTGATATATATCTGTATGCATATATAGACATATCCATTAAGCAAAAGATTGTATTACCAAATTAACCTCATTAGGCGAGGGCATCTGATGCTTTATCGATCTCCTCGGAGAGTTACCAGAAACATACTTTATTGATTTGATGACTCAAACTTGCAAATTGTGGAAGATATTTGGCTTTACCGATTTGCGATTATCGATTCTTATCGATTTCCCAGCCACCTAGCGGACGTAGCACTACCAAGTTTAAAGTCTCTATTTCAAAGGGTGTCTGATGCCGTGCTCCTCTCTTCCTCTTCCACTCCCCCACTCCTCTTTCTCTCTCTCCCTCTCTCTCTCTCCCTGTCACACAGAACTTACCTGTTCTAGATTCAAAGTAAAATCGCAAATTGTTTACAACAAGATTACTATTTGAAAATGTTCTAGGTTGAGAAATTTTCTTTATTATGTTTAGCGCCTTATCTGAAATATAACTACAAAAAAAACTTATGTTCAGCAAGAAAACGGAACTGAAATAATATAACAATATGTAATAATATACCCGCTTTGAGCTATTTTGAATTTAAGTGGTATTCACACAGATGTCGCTTATTATTTGAAGCATACTTTCAGGGACAGGATGAGACACCGCACAAGAGCTAAGTGATATGACATGACTGCATTAGCAGCTGTTCACGCATACTTGCCACCTTGCCGCCAGGTGGCGCTCAATGTGTAAGCAAATAGTTTTTGGTATTTTCAGAGTATTTTCCCTTGGCCTCACCAAAGCAGTTACAAACATGTAATGAACTCTCAAAACACAATTGGAGAACACAAGTGCTGACGAAATACCGTTTTGTACTATTTAATGTTAAAGCATTCAAATGATGTATCGATAATGAATTTATGTTATAATTTATACATCTAAAATGTAGATAAATGATAAATTAGCATTAAGATTTAATTTGGGAGTACAAATTCTGAATAGTTCAGGAATATATATCGATGTGATTGAAAAGTGTATCAGCAGTTTTTATTATGGATGTAGTTTAGCTCCAATTACAGTGAGTATGATTAAATTGAGCACTGCTCAACGGACAAATGCATCTCAGACAAGCACTGCTGGAGATCTCCCCTATTTTCTGCCCACTTTGCAATGAGCGAGGCAACAACGTCAAAGCAAATGTCTCTGGGGCGGCTATAATCGTAAACGATTTGTGCATGGAATAGCCAGGGACAATAAGACTTTGGATACCCACCGGTCTATTGACAGGACATTGTAAAGTAAGTAGTCACCTATCTTAAATAGGTGTCGGCAGCGAACTATGCCGGTTTTGTGGAAATTAGGATTAGTCCTCAAAGCGCATCCTATCAGGTCGTGTCGTCTTAACAAAGAAAATATGTAGTATTCTGGGTATGCATGTTCTGAGTTCGGAAGACGAGGAAAGCATCAACCTGACAAAGATTCTTACATTCGTGCAATAACTGGCGTTGATGAAAGATCCATAAGTTCAGAAGGGGGCACAATAGATCTTACATGTTACAGTGCATGAGTTCAATAATAGTAACCAATGAAATGGACGTCGCTTTTCGTCGCTTTCCCTAAAATAAACAATGTTTTTTTAATAAATCTTACTAAATATGTGCATATATCACTATCTACAGCTCCCCAAAAATCGTGAATCGATGGCCATTCAGCATTTGATTCATCTACTTTGAGCACTTTGTACAAAACATGAATTGAATAAATTCTTCGACTGCAGGTTGCAGTTGCAGTAATTATGGCGTGTCCGTTTTAATAAGCAAAATGCACTCGAATAGGGCTAACTTCATCCGGCTCCACACACAGCAGCTCGTTGACTTTGTGAAGCGTGCTCAAAATGGAATTATGCAAATGTAAAATTAACAAATTTGTGTTCTTAATAACTTTCTTTGTCTACACACCAGTCTCCTACGCTGTCGACAAGCTTGCAGCACAGCCAACAATAATATATTATTATTCTGCATTTTGTATTGCATCGCATTAATATTTTGCTTTTGCTGCTCTCTTTCTTACATCTGTGCAAGAATAAGCAGCACTGGTCGCGTCAACGACAACGTTACCCAACACACACAGCTGTTCAAATGCAACGAATGAATGAGTGCCACTCACTCGCACTGCCTGCGAACAACGTTTTCGCTACTTCGCACACTTTCTATTTACACATATCGAACTAAATCGACCAACCGCCACCAAAACAGCGGCGTTTGACAAAATGAGCACCTATTTTAAGATTGTAAAATATCTCTAATTCAAAATGAAGAGCGCCTCAAAAGTCTTGAGTCTCATTGCAAAGTGTACAATTTGAAGCTACCTCACTTCAACTGCATTTATTATATTTTCATTTATTTTCGATTCCAAATTTATCCAGTTGACTGATAAATAATGTATGAATTAAATTTATAGTTGTGCTTTCTGCGGCCGGCTCGTGAATAGAGATGAGCAAGAGTCGTGATCATACACGAATAAAATCAGGGCAAACATAAATATTTAAATATACAGTAGTATATATAAATTAAGTTAAATACGGAATTCCTTTTTTTGCTCTCCTCATGGTATGCTTTCCTTGATATATCTTTATAATCTTAGTACATTATCTAAGACATAATAATTACTTCCCATAAGCGAAAACAATTTGCGTGCATTTCTGAAGTACTTATGCAAGTAATAATATATATGTACAACTACATATAGAAGTAAAAAACGAGTGTATAAATTAGATAGTTGAAGTGAGCGAGTACCGTCTGAAATACAATAGACAACAACAAACACGAACCCATCGCTAGTCGCTATGATTGAGTACGCGGTGTCTCCCGAGTCGCGTTCTCAAATTTTTGATGCTCTTTGTTATTGTTTAAAAGTAGCATTGAGTTTTTCAGCTAATATATGTACCTATGAATCTTTTATTTTTGAATGGCAACAATCAGCACATGCCTCTTCCATATAGTTGTTGTCGGTTTCGCAAACATTACAATAACAATTTATTTTATCAAACTACAAAGGAATAGCAAAAGAAAATTGGCGCAATTTACACGGAGCCTGTGATGCTCATTGTGTGTGTATATATGTATGCATGTATGTGTGTGTGTGCGTAAATATTTATTTATGTAGATACTGTGTGAACATGTATGTATTCACATACATAGGTAGCTGGTTTCGTTTGCGTAAAAATTCACCGGATAATTAAAGTTAAAAATGCTAACATATTGAAAAAATAAGTCACACCAAATTAGTAATTTACATTTACTTAAAATGCTTAAGCATTTTTTTATCGCTCCGAAAATTTCTAGAGCAAATGAATTTCATGCCACTGAACATCAAAGACGGATACTCGCTAACGACTCTCGTTGAGAGCTAACAGCGCACACTATTTGTTTCGCTCGCACGCCTTACAAAATCTAAAATATTATGTATAGTTGTCGGCTATCTCTGTCTTATTTGTGCTACCGCACAAATATACGTGTTGAAATAGGTGAGTGCGAGTGTGCAACAACATCTCAAAAGCACAATAAAAAAAAAATTTTTTAATAAATGAGCGGCCGCATACGTATTTGTAGTTGTTGTATAAATAGGCGCGAAATTTTTGCCGCACATGATCATTAGACCATTTGTAGAAATATTGTCAAATTGTTAATATTTTTTGTGTATTGCTTGTATGGCCTGTTTGTTGCTGGGCGCTGCTGGGCCGCTAGACAAAGATGGAGATAGTAGCGCATCCTAGTACGACGACGACACTGAATTTTGTTTTCAGAATTGAGCCGTGTTAAGCGTTGCCGCCACGGCTGAAAATATGAGCAGACAGCTGCTCAACACTACGTCACTCGCTACTTTGTTATCGGGCGACGCTCGCTCTCTCTCTTTCTATCGCATACAAGCGCACGCCGCTTTGGACGATTGACTCTCTCAGTGAGCGCGAGTGTGCGCTCTTGTTCTCCGTCGAGTACGCTTACTCGTCATTGTGACCACTAGCTAGCGTTGCTGGTAGCCGTCGTCGACGTCTGGCACTAACACACAACACAGAGTCTCAGTCGTTTCAGCTTCAGTCTTTCTTTCTAGTTCTGTTGCTACTCGTTCGCGAAATCAGTTGACTTTCTGCTGCAACACAAGCGGACTGAAAATTTTTGTTTTAGTGTTGCAAAAAAAATTTGTAAAAATTTTAAAAAATCAACAAAAAATGTGAAAAATAAATGGTAAAAATACATAATTAAATAAAAATCCAACAAATATTATAAAATTAAATGCGCCGTAAAAAAAATAATTTTAAAAAATTTAACAAAGTGTCGAAATTTAATAAAAATTTTTTTATATTTTTCTTCGACTTTTTTTCGAATTTCGTATTTTGTTTGAAAAAATTAAAAATTTTTTTAACGACGCCAAAAAATAAAAATACGCCTACAACACAAAATTTCTGCAATAGAAAACTTTGATACGACATGAAGAAGAAAACGGACGAGCAGCGACAAAAAAAAAAGGAATATATTTTCTGTCGTCTGTTTTTCTTTCTTTTTCCAATGCTGCTCGCACTCGTTGGCAGTGCCTGTGCTGTGTGTATGCACACCAGTGTGAAAATACCAATACCAAGGCAAACATTTATTTTGTGCTCTCGCTCTTCACTCGTAACCATTATTGTCTCGTTACCTTTTTATACGTGTGTGTGTGTGTGCAGTGAAAACGTCGGCGCGTCTCGAGCGAGACGCAATATAAACGTTTATACATTCATGCGTGAATATATGTATGCGTATACACACACATATCTATCTATCTATACATATATATATACATGTGCGTTGGGCGCGCGCCCTCTGTGTGAGAGTGTGTGTGTGTTGCGATGTACTCGCTAAAAATCAGCCAACCTACAGCAGCAACCGTAGCGGCATTCGTTCGATGCGAAAAAAAGCTTTAAAAAAAGCTTCAGCTGCTGCGAATGTGTCTGGTATGGTATGTGCTCATACTGTTTACTCGCCACAAATCTTTGGCGCTGAAAGCAGCAGATATTCGTTCATATGCATGAATGTATGGGGCCGTCGTTCAAATGCGGAAGCAAAATAAATACAAACTTCGAATTTTCTGAAATGTGCCAGCCAGATTATTATCTTAATACCAATTTATTAGATGATTTAGACTGTGCTTACCTTTGTATGCTAAATATTAAGTGTAAAAAAAAATGCGCGCAATTTTAAAGCTGGCGCCGCACTTGTGCACGATGTTGGCACATTTTGTGCGTGCGTGTTGGCCAAGTAAAAGTGCACACATACACACACACGCATACAAACACACGCACACTCGCATATATACACACACACACTTACAAATTAAATCATGACACATACAGAGAGAGAGTGAAACACGTAGACGAATGCGAGACGGAGATGGGGCTGAAATATCAGCGAGATGGAGAATACTACGAGCAACAACAAGACCGAAAAACAGAAAAGCGGCGAGTTGTCTTCGGTCAGCAGGCGGCAGCGGTAGCCGCTTTCGGATAGGAAGAAAAGTAAAAAATAAATAAAAAAAATAAAAACGAAAAATAAGAATAAAAAAAACATTAGCAATATGTTGCTATATTCTGTGTTGTGCAGTTTTGTGACCGGTGTGTGCGTGGAAACTATGTGTATCGAATGCAAATCTTATAGGTCATTTATGTAGTATGCTTGCATGTGTATGTGTGTGTGTTTAATAAAATAAATATTATGCTCTAATCAAGCCAAGCATCATTTCATATATATGTATATATGTATACATATTTTGTTTTTTTTTTGTTTTTGCAGTTATGTGCAATGTTGAATACAACGCGAATGTAAACACGACAAAGATAGATCACCAAAACTCAACATCAAAATCAACATCAACATTAAAGCCACATCAAAAAAAAAAAAAAAACACTGCAAATCTTATGAACAGCATAACAACATGTAACCAATTGTAGATTGACCTCATCACCACCATGCTACCTACTACGAACTTCATAAACAAAAGCTGATAGCGCGCGAGAGAGAGAGAAGTGGAGAAATTGAAAAGCAGATAGGCAGAAAAGCCAAACAAACCTAAACGTCAACAATTAGCGACCGTTAAAATGTTAACGCAATAATAACCGAAAACGCAAACACAACAAAAGCGACAGCAGCAGCAACAGCAGCAGCAGCATTAGCAGCAGTAGCAAATGCAACATTGAGCGCGTTTGCTAGCTGGCTTTGATTGCTTTGATTTGTATTCGTCGCCCAGTTCATATTACAACCTATATGAATATATATCACTTGCAGCGGCAGCAGCGGCAGGACATTGAATAAGAAACACCAACGAATCCTCCTCTAACCAAGGCCGATTTTTGAAAATCCGGCCAAATTGGTGGATTTGGCGCCTACCCACAAAATGCAATCGTGCGCATGCTGCTGTATGACAAACAACAACAACACCAACACTACAAGCATCGGCATTAACAAAAGACAGCAGCAGCCACAACAGGAACAACATCAACGGCTAAGGCGGGAGCTGGAGCTGGAGCAGGAGCAACTGGAGCAAAGGCGCACACAACCAGAACAACCACCACCACAACAACAACAACAAAACCAACAAGAACAATCAGCAGTGACGACGACAACGGCGACGTCTACTGGCGCATGGGACGCCAGTAGTGGCAACGGCAGCGGCAGCTACAACAACGATCTCAACGGCGAGCCAACGGAGTCAGCGACGTGCTCAGCTAGCACGGTCGCGGTCGCGGTGACGATAGCGCGGAGGACGTCTACGACGCAGCGACAGACGACGACGACGACGAGAACAACAGCAACAACAACACAGAGAACGCAGCGGCAGACGAGAGCAGCAGAAGCCGAAGCTGAACTAGGAGCAGTAGCAGTAGCAAAAACCGGCGCTGGAGCAGCAGGAGCAACGTCAATAACAAAGGAGTTGCATTTGTCCACAACTCCCGCAAGCTTATGCAAAATCGTACTACAACAATTTCTTAAGTCAGTGCTGACTGCCAGTATTTGAAGCTTATCAAAATAATAACACAAGAACAGCAACAGCAGCAGCCACAACAACAACAACAGCAAAATAAATATATAACCAAACACAACAATTGTGCGAAAACTGTGAAATTGTGAAGCAGACACAAACGCGAGCAATCAAAAATAAATATTTTGTCATACCCACTGTCTGTCAACTGTCCAACTCTCACAACAACTGAGCATTCGTCAACTCTTCAATCTAAGTTCATTATTATATTATTCTGTTTGCACTGACTTACTACGAAAAACAACAATTACCAACAGCAACAGCAGCAGCGGCAACAGCAGCAGCAGCAGGCAACAGCCAGAATCAACGAAAAGCAGACAAGCATATACACTTTACTTCCACTAGGACACGTTGTGCTGCCAATATAAGGCTAGCAATATATTTTATATATGATGGCCGATCATTTGGACGAACCGCCACAGAAGCGGGTAAAAATGGATCCATGTAAGTACTGGAATCGATTCGCAGTTAAATCATTCGTCTTCTTTCGCCAATGTTTTCGCAATGTTTTGAAAGTGACATCCCAATTAATGTCAAAATAATTACTTAAATACATTCTTACATAGATCTTATATGCGTTAAGCATTTGGTATACCTGATTATATTAATGAAAATTCAATATGTGTTCATTTAGCGGATCTATTCTATTCTATTCTGGAAGACAATCTACCCGATGAGCTGGTGTCTTCGAACAGCGGCTGGTCGGATCAGCTTAACACTGGCGGCGGCGGTGGCGGTGTTAGTGTTGTTGCGACAGCAACCGGTGCCGGCAGTGGCGGACCAAATAAACCACCAGCTCAGGGACCCGGTCCAAATGTGGTGCCACCACAAATGAACGGTGCCGGTGGCGGCGGTGACGATGGCAGCAGTAATGGCGGAGGCGGTGCTGCCGGAAACCAACTGCGACAAATGCAACACCACCAGCATCTGCAGCATCTGTTGCAACAACAGCAGCAGGGCAACAAGGGCGCTGGTGGTGGCATGGTTGTGCCCGGCATGAATCAACTTGGCAGCAAGTCACCCAACTTACAATCGCCCAATACCGGTGGCATGCAGGTTGCGACACAAATGGGCATGGTCAATTCAATGCCCATGTCCATATCGAATAATGGCAACAATGGCATGAATGCCATACCAGGTAAGTCAAGTTTTCGATCTCGATATCGATGATCACACACAGCTCACATAATATGCAATACAAGACAATATGATGAAAATTATGCACAACAAATAATCTGATGAAAAATCCTTGTTGCAGGCATGAACAGCATTGCACAGGGCAACCTTGGCAACATGGTTCTGACAAACAGCGGCGGCATGGGCAGCATAGGTGGCGCCGGCATGGTGAACGCACTGAAGCAACCAGGCGCTGCCTCAATGATGAACGCCGTTCCTGGCGTGGGCTCGGTGCCCGGGTCAGCGCCAAATCAGGGCATGCATATGCAGAATGGTCCGATGATGGGTCGCATGGTTGGGCAGCAGCACATGCTTCGTGGCCCGCATCTGATGGGCGCCGGAGCTGGCGGCGGTAATGGACCAGGTGGTGTTGTTGGCGCCGGCGGTGGTCCACGGATGCAGAACCCAAACATGCAGCTGGGTAAGTGGATTTTCGACCAATAACAAAGACAAATACAAAAATAAAGTGAATATAATTTTTATTTGTGTTTGTTTGAAATGCACTGAAATATGCCTGAACACATCGATTTCATTTAACAGGCCAAATCAACAATATGCCTTATGGAGTCGGCAACTATGGTGCACCTGGTGGCGCCAATCCGCAGCAGCAACAACAGCTGCTGGCTCAACAGATGGCACAGCGCGGCGGCGGCGGCGTTGTGGCGCCGAACATGAGCTCCGGTATGCCTCAGGGAAATCGACCAATTGGCACAGTTGTGCCCATGTCCAGTCTGGGCGGAGATGGTGCGCCACCTGGTGCTGGTGGACTCGTTGGCAATCCTCAGCAGCAGCAGCAACTGGCTGCAGCAAATGCACAAATGAATCCCCAGCAGCAACAGCCGGGCATCCAACAGGGTGCACTAGGACCACGAGCGCCGCAACCCAATCAATTGCTTGGACATGCTCAGCAGCAACAGCAACAACAGCAGCAGCAGCAGCAACAACAACAGCAGCAACAGCAGCAGCCCGGCACATCTCAGCAGCAGGGAGTACCTTCAGCGTCGCCTGTTAGCGGGGCTGCTCCGGCGCAGAACAGCATGTCAGAGGAGCGCAAGAAACAAATACAGCAGCAACTGATGTTGCTGCTGCACGCGCACAAGTGCAATAGGCGCGAAAATCTAAATCCCAATCGCGAGGTATGCAACGTCAACTATTGCAAGGCGATGAAAGCCGTCTTGGCGCATATGGCCACCTGCAAGCAGAGCAAGGATTGCACCATGCAGCATTGTACCTCCTCGCGCCAGATACTGCTTCACTACAAAACCTGCTCGCGATCCGATTGCATTATCTGCTTACCCTTCCGACAGAATCAGCCTCCACAGCAACAGCAACAACAGCAACAACAGCAGCAACAACAGCAGCAACAACAACAGCAGCAACAACAGCAGCAACAACAGCAGCAACAACAGCAGCAACAGCAGCAACAACAACAACAACAGCAGCAGCAGCTACCGCAGGGACAACAGGTACCGCAAAATGCATCAGGCGTGGGAGTTGGTGTCGGTGTTGGGGTTGGCGTTGGTGTCGGCGTCGGCGTCGATGGTAAACAGGTAGCGCAGAGCGCTGGCGGAACTGGTGGGCCACAAAATACGGCCATTGTCCTACCGCAGCAGCAGACGCCTGGCGCGCCAAATGTGCCCAAGACAAACACCGATATGGCACAGCAACTGGCACAGCAGCAACAACAGCAGCAGCAGCAACAACAACACCAACAAGTGGAACTGCGTCGCTTTGAGGGCGTTGGCAGTATACTTCCAGTGGGACCGGTAGCATCTGGAATGCTGGGTGCGCCGACGCAAGGCATGCCACCTGGCATACGCATGCAGGGCTCTCCAGCGGTTCGTGTGCTTGGCGTGCAGCCTGGACCAGGCGGCTCACTTCCTGGGGGACTGCCAGTGCCAGTGTCTGTGCCCGGACAAAATGTATTGCCCGGTGCGAACGATGTGAACAGCTTGCAGCAACAGCAGCAGGCGCAGGCGCAGGCGGCGGCTCAGCAGGGCGGGCAACTGATGCTGCAGGGTTGCAACATAGTCGGTGGACGCAGGCGAGCGCTTCCCAACATGGTTGAACAGCAGCAGCAGCAGCAACCGAATGCGCAACAGAATGCTCAGCAGCAGCAACAACTGGGCAATATACCAGCACCGCTATCTGTCAATGTTGGCTTCAACAATTCCAATTTCGTCGGAGTCGGCGTCGGTGATAAGCAACAGCAGCAGCAACAACAGCAGCAGCAGCAGCAGCAGTTGGTGGGTCAGTCCGATCAACTGACCAAGCTGAAGCTGCAGGCTCAAGCGCAAGCACAAGTGCAAGCGCATGGCGGCAATGTTGTGTCAGCAGGAGGAGTGCCAGGAGCTGGAGTTGCAGCTGGTGGCAGTGTGCTGATGCCGGCGGATACGACGGGCGGTGGCAACGGTTCATCTGTTCCAGGCGTTACAACAGGCGCCGGAGCAGGTGGAGTTGCTGGCGGTCCGGCTGGCAGTGGTGGCGACAACGAGAAAGACTGGCGGGAATCGGTGACAGCTGATTTGCGCAATCATTTGGTGCACAAGCTGGTGCAAGCCATCTTTCCGACATCAGATCCAACAACAATGCAGGACAAGCGCATGCATAATCTCGTCTCGTATGCGGAAAAGGTGGAGAAGGACATGTACGAGATGGCCAAATCGAGATCCGAGTACTATCATCTGCTTGCCGAGAAGATCTACAAGATACAGAAGGAACTCGAGGAGAAACGTCTCAAGCGCAAAGAGCAGCATCAACAGCAAATGCTGCAAATGCAGCAGCAGGGCGTTCCCAACAGCGGCGCCGTCGTCAATCCCACGTCGGTAGTACCGAACAATACGCTTCAGCAGCAGCAGCAGCAACAGCAACAACAACAACAGCAGCAGCAGCAACCCGGACAAGGCGTGCGTCCCATCATCAGTCCTATGGGCGGTGGCGGCGTTGTACCAACTGGTATGATGCCACAGCAGTTGCGTCCTCAGGCGCCTGGCATGGGTGGCGGTGTTGTCGCCGGCCAGCAGCAGACTCCAGCCGGTCAACCCAACATGGTTGCTGTGGCGGCGAGCATGCGCAGTCATTCGCCTGGCGGCAATATGCTTGCGATCCAGCAACAGCAGCGCATGCAGTTCCCGCAACAGCAGCAGCCTGGTCAGGGCAATATGTTAGTTGGACCGCCAGGGCCCAGTCCCGGTGGCATGGCAGTGTTGTCCCCATTCGCCGGCTTAACAAGTCCGGTGCCTGGGCAGCAGCAACAACAACAGCAACAACAGCAGCAGCAGCAGCAACAACAACAACAGCAATTCATTAATGCGAATGGTGGCACGGGTGCACAAAATCCGCAGCTTAGCGAGATTATGAAGCAGCGTCTGCTGCAGCAGCATCAACAGCAAACAGCTGCAGCAATGCTATTGCCTCAATCGCCCTTTAGTAATGCCACACCTATTCCTCAGCAACAGCAGCAGCAACAACAACAACAGCAGCAGCAGCAACAACAGCAACAACAACAACAGCAGCCCCAACAACAACAGCAACAGCAGCAGCAGCAACAACAACAACAAACGAACGCATTTAGCTCACCGATGCAGCAGCAGAAGGCACAACAGCCACCTGGTAGTGTGCTGAATAATATGCCACCCACGCCGACCAGCCTCGATGCGCTTAATGCAGGAGCAGCGAGTGTTGCTGCTGGTGCCGGTGGTGCAGGCAGTAGTGGGAATGGTAGTAATGGTGGATCTGGAGCTGGTGCTGGAAGTGCTAGTGGTGTTGTCAGTAGCGGCACTGTTGCTGCACCGAGTCCCTCACCCAGTTTCATGTCGAATGGACCGATTGGGACACCGTCAAACAATCCGCCCTCTGTTAGCAGTCTGATGCAGCCGTTAAGCAATCGTGCAGCATCGCCGCCATATATACCTGCCTCGCCAGTGCCGGCAACCAGCGCCTCAGGGCTGGCGACCAGCAGTACGCCTGCCTCGACAGCGGCCACGTGCGCCAGCAGCAGTAGCAACGGTAATGGCAGCAACAGCAGCAGCGCGGCCAGCAGTAGCAGCTGTACGGCAATTACAACGACAGCGATAACAACGTCGGTTAGCACACCGCTCAGCAGTGCATCCTCATCGACGGCAACGCCGACATCAACGACAGCATCGAGCGGTAATGGCGGCTCAGTGCCGGCTAGCAGCAGCACGCTGCTATTGATGGGACGCAGTAGTAGCGAGAATAGCGCTCCTGTGCCCAACCGAATGATGAGCAGCTCGAGCAGTTTATCGTCCCAGATGGCGGCACTGGAGGCGGCGGCGCGTGATAACGATGATGAGACGCCATCGCCGGCGGGTGCCAATGATACGAATGGCAGTAACGGCGGCAGTGGTGGCGGCGGCATGTCATCTAAGGGCAAACTGGACTCCATTAAGCAGGAGGATGAGATCAAAAAGGAGTTCATGGACGACAGTTGTGGTGGCAACGGTGACAGCTCGCTGATGGACTGCTTGACGGGTGGCAAGGGCAAGAATGTGAACAATGATGGCACGAGCATGTTGAAAATTGACCTTAAGTCAGAGGATGGGGCCGACTGCGACGTGAAAATCAAGGCTGAGCCAATGGATGTGGATGACTCAGCAACGGGCAGCGGCATTCCTGGTGGCGCCAATGGCGATGGCACGATAGGTGGCAGCGGTATCGATGGCAAGGATGATATCAACGGTGGCATCGATGGCATTGCGTCCGGCGGCGTTGGCGACATCAAAATCAAATGTGAGACCAAGCCAATAGTACCAGAGCCAATCGCACCAAATGCCGGCGATAAGAAGAAGAAATGCCGTAAGTATTTCAATTGACAACATTAATTAACACGAAATGGCAAGCATCTTGCCCTAAGGGATGGGATGGTGCGTGGTTAAAGGGATAATTGCAATAGTGAACAAAAAATGAGATTGAGTAAATAATAATAATATAAGAGAAATTTTGGAGGGAGTCGATGTTAGTAGTTAGTTCAGTAGATTTGAAAAGTGTTTCTGTTCTGGGTGTGAGAAATGATTTTAATAAGCATTCGTTTAAATTATTTAAAGAATTCAATCCGGAAGAGTTGCGCACAGCACTGCTGCCAACGCTGGATAAACTATATCGCCAGGAGCCGGAGTCGGTGCCATTTCGTTATCCAGTCGATCCACAAGCGCTGGGCATACCCGACTACTTTGAGATTGTTAAAAAGCCAATGGATCTGGGCACCATACGGAACAACATCCTGAATGGCAAATACAGTGATCCCTGGGAGTATGTGGACGATGTGTGGCTAATGTTTGACAATGCGTGGCTTTACAACCGCAAAACATCACGCGTATATCGTTATTGCACCAAGGTAAGTCTACTTTTTCCATATGAAAATCGACGAATATTGATCAATTGTGTAGATTAATTGTGTATTCATTATGAACACATCACAGTTTATCTGTGTTTCAACTTCAATCACAATTGATTGCAAATCGATCTGCTTTGTTTTTCGTTTACAATGCTAACAACTTATCCTTTTCACCTGAACAGTTGTCGGAGGTGTTCGAGGCGGAAATAGATCCCGTGATGCAAGCGCTGGGATACTGCTGTGGACGCAAATATACCTTTAATCCGCAGGTGCTATGCTGTTATGGCAAACAACTGTGCACGATTCCACGCGATGCAAAATACTACAGCTATCAAAACAGGTATGTTTCATTTCAAAATCGACTCAACATACATGCATACATATCGATCGATCAGAATATGCCTACTTCTATATGTATATATCCATATGGAGATACATAAAGCCAATAAATATACGTAGAATGTGGACGATGTGCTTCCTTCCGATGTGTGTTTCGTGTGCTGTTAAATACGGTGTATCTGTCTTATGCATTTAATTCAGATAATTTGAATCATAATTTTAACCCATAATTATTAGACTGTTAGATTGTTATTAAGCGATTATTTGCACATTTGTATCGCTGCTTGTTGCGATCCTTTTCATTTGCAATCTCCTTCGTCCGTTTTGTTGAATGTCGTTCTTGCTCCTTTCCTTCCTGCACGCACAATTTCAACTTTCGTGAAATTTCAATTCAGCGAATGTCGCTATTCCTTCTTAAAATGTAGATTTTATATTTTTGTTTATTTTTTACTTTCACAAACCAATAACAGAACAAGTTAATCAATAATAGGAATGATATCTTTAAACAAAAAAAAAAAGAAAGAACAATTGTACCAATGCTATAATTCACTATATGTATGTGTGTATATATATACTATGCATCATATATTATATAGTTCATTATGATATATGTGATGTGAATGTTAATGCGGAAAATTCCTAACAATTTCTGAACACACAAACAAATATATACACACACATACACACACACACACGCACACGCACGCTCGCACATTAACTAAACAAACATTTATTGTAATTGGGAGAAATCCTGATATATTTTTTTGTATGTATGTATATATATGTGCGTATACATATACATATATGTATATATTTTTTATTGTTGTGTATTTATAATATTCTAATCTGAATTATTTTCGTTTTCTTTGTATTTTTCTTCTTAATTTTATTTTGTTTTTCTCTCACAATTATTTACACAATAATCAACACGAAAATCATCAAAAACAAAAATCGAAATCGATATATACATAATGTAAACTTGATTTATGCAAATAACAACAAATATTAACGTACCCTCGTAAAATAAACAATTACCTTACCACCCATAACAATAATTCAAATAAAACAACAATTTTAACACAACTGTGCATACATCCATTGTAATATACGAAAACGGCTTACTTGTTTTTGCTGTTTGTATGTGACATTTTTGTTTGGTTTTTGCTGCTTTTTGACTCTCATTTCGTTATTCGTGTGTGTTATCGTCCAATGTCCAATTGTCATCGCCCATTGCCATCGTTCATCGCCATCAACTTGTAAATTGTTGCCATGAAAATCACAACAGTTTAAAGGAATACGGTGTTGCCTCAAACAGATACACGTTCTGCCAAAAGTGCTTTAATGACATCCAAGGAGACACTGTCACCCTGGGCGATGATCCGCTGCAGTCGCAAACGTAAGCATTCAAATGAAACTATTCACTATTCAAAATTCAGACGAGCTAATGTTTTCTTTTTGTTATCTTGTTTTTCGTTGACATTGAAATCAAATAGCCAAATTAAGAAGGATCAATTCAAGGAGATGAAGAACGACCATTTGGAACTGGAGCCGTTTGTCGATTGCCAGGAGTGTGGTCGCAAACAGCACCAGATCTGCGTGCTTTGGCTGGACTCAATATGGCCGGGCGGCTTCGTGTGTGATAATTGCTTAAAAAAGAAGAACTCCAAGCGAAAGGAGAACAAATTCAATGCCAAGCGATTGCCCACCACCAAACTGGGCGTCTACATTGAGACGCGCGTCAACAACTTCTTAAAGAAAAAGGAGGCTGGTGCCGGTGAGGTACACATCCGTGTGGTATCCTCATCAGACAAGTGTGTCGAGGTTAAGCCGGGCATGAGGCGTCGTTTTGTTGAGGGTGGCGAAATGATGAATGAGTTTCCATATCGGGCCAAGGCTCTATTTGCGTTTGAGGAGGTTGACGGCATTGATGTTTGCTTTTTTGGCATGCATGTCCAAGAATATGGTTCCGAGTGCCCAGCGCCTAATACGCGACGCGTCTATATTGCCTACCTCGATTCAGTGCATTTCTTTCGGCCACGCCAATATCGCACAGCCGTCTACCATGAAATATTGCTCGGCTATATGGACTATGTGAAACAGCTGGGCTATACGATGGCGCATATTTGGGCGTGCCCGCCATCTGAAGGCGATGACTATATATTTCATTGCCATCCGACTGATCAGAAAATACCGAAGCCGAAGCGTTTGCAGGAGTGGTATAAAAAGATGCTTGACAAGGGCATGATCGAGCGTATCATACAGGACTACAAGGATATACTTAAGCAAGCCATGGAGGACAAACTTGGCTCGGCTGCTGAGTTGCCCTACTTTGAGGGTGATTTCTGGCCGAATGTGCTTGAGGAGAGCATCAAAGAACTGGACCAGGAAGAAGAGGAGAAACGTAAACAGGCCGAGGCCGCCGAAGCAGCAGCTGCTGCCAATGTAAGTTCCACTAGCAGTTAATCACACACACATTCTTGAAATCTTTAGATCGGTACTTGATTCTCAAATGTGGAATTATTCAACTTTGTTTGCAGCTCTTTTCCATTGAGGACAACGAAGTCAGTGGCGATGGCAAAAAGAAGGGTCAGAAAAAGGCAAAGAAGTCCAACAAATCTAAAGCGGCACAGCGCAAAAATAGTAAAAAGTCGAATGAACATCAGTCGGGCAATGATTTGTCCGCCAAAATCTATGCCACGATGGAGAAACACAAGGAGGTCTTCTTTGTCATCCGCCTGCATTCAGCGCAGTCAGCGGCAAGTCTGGCGGTAAGTAAAACTAAATATCTTCATTTAAACAGATCACATACTCACTTAAATTGTATCATTTTGTTACGCAGCCCATACAAGATCCTGACCCTCTGTTGACCTGCGATCTAATGGACGGACGCGATGCATTCCTAACACTTGCCCGTGACAAGCACTACGAATTCTCATCGTTACGGCGCGCACAGTTCTCTACACTGTCGATGCTGTACGAGCTGCACAATCAGGGACAGGACAAGTTCGTTTATACCTGCAACAACTGCAAGACTGCAGTGGAGACACGATATCACTGCACCGTTTGCGATGTAAGCATAGTTTATAAGAATAATAATATTATCAAAACTAAGATAATATTTAAGGTTTGTGTGTGGCAAGCGGGTTTTTTGTTCTGTTTATTTACTCTGCATGTGAGTGATGAATATGTCGCACTTTGCCTTTCAATTTAGACAACAACAATTGCTCATGATTTGAAAGTATTAACTTGTATTGTATTTTGTAGGATTTTGATCTGTGCACGGTATGCAAGGAGAAAGTCGGACACCCACATAAAATGGAAAAACTGGGCTTCGATCTCGACGATGGCTCGGCGCCGGCTGATCTCAAGCAAGCAAATCCCCAGGAGGCGCGAAAACAATCCATTCAACGATGCATTCAATCTCTGGTGCATGCGTGCCAGTGTCGCGACGCCAATTGCCGTTTGCCTTCGTGCCAGAAGATGAAGCGGGTTGTCCAGCATACAAAGAACTGCAAGCGAAAGACAAATGGTGGCTGTCCCATATGCAAACAGTTAATCGCCCTCTGCTGCTACCACGCCAAGCACTGTCAGGAGCAAAAGTGTCCGGTGCCTTTCTGTCCAAACATCAAGCACAAGCTCAAGCAGCAGCAGCTGCAGCAAAAGTAAGAAGCACGATGTCTAATTACCTATTAATCTGATGCGAGTAAATGCAAATAATTATAGCGATATCTTCACATAACAATTACATTATAAATGGTTTACGAAAAATGAGCCAAGGTCATAAATACTTTTGTGTTTGTCTGCAGCTTGCACATAATTTGGGCCATTCTAGATTTTACTAATTAGGTTTGGGTGAAAGAGACAGATATAAAAATGTCAATGCCTCTCGCTCTGATTTGTCAAAATTCAGTTAGAAAACGATTGACATTAGACTGGCAGTGAGTAAATAAATCTAAAATGCTTTCTTACTTTCAGATTACAACAGCAGCAGCTACTGCGTCGCCGTGTTGCGCTCATGTCGAGAACCGCAGCCCCCGCTGCTCTGCCCGGACCAACGATCAGCGGGCCCGTGGTTGCAGCCGGTGGAGTCGGTGTTGGTGTTCCCGTAGTGGGTATGTCCGGTGTAGCCGTCAGTCAACAGGTGATGTCTGGGCAGGCTTCCATACTGCCAGTCGGTGCCGGTGGCATGAGTCCATCTACTGTAACGGTGCCATCGCCGGTTTCCGTCATGGGCGGAATGACGTCTCCACATCCACATCAGCCTGGCATTGGCATGAAGCCCGGCGGTGGCCATTCGCCGTCGCCCAATGTGCTGCAGGTAGTCAAGCAGGTGCAGGAGGAGGCCGCACGCCAACAGGTACCCCATGTGGGTAGCTTTGGCAAAGGTGTGCCAATGGCGCCGCCTGTTATGCAGCGACCGATGGGCGTGGGCGTACCAAACCAGGGCGCCATGGGCGGCATGGTCGGCAATGTGGGTGTGAATCAGCTATCTGGAAATGTGGGCGTCGGTCCCGGCGTCGGACAGCTGCCGAGCGGGGCGAACTGCAACAATGTGTTGAACTCCAATAATCTGCTACCCATGGAACAGTGGGGCGGTGGTGGTGGCGGTGGTGTTGGTCCTGGACAACAGCGCTATGCGAACAATACACCAAATCAGTCCGGAATGCGTCAGCCCAACCAGCTGATGCAGCAGAACCTACAGCAACAGCAGCAACAACAACAGATGATGGGCATGCCACCAAATCAGATGGGTGGCGGTGTTGGAGTCGGTGTTGGAGTCGGCGTTGGAGTTGGTGCTGGTCAGATGCCCGTGGTGGGTGCTGGTGTTAATATGGGCGGCGGTGGAGCACCTCATGGCATTGGCATGGGTGCGCCCATGGGTGCTGCAGCCGCTGGCGGTGGTGTACGCCCACCAGGCGCTCAGGGCGTGGGCACTGGCGGCGGCGGTGCTGGCGGTGCGGGTCCGAACATGGGAAGTGGTCCGCCACTGAACACACAGACCCTGGCACAGATCATGCAAAAGATTAAAAACAATCCGACCAATGAGAGCAACCAGCACATACTCAGCATACTGAAACAGAATCCACAGATTATGGCGGCCATCATTAAGCAGCGACAGCAGAGCCAAATTAATGCTGCCGCCGGCGGGGCTGGTGGTCCCGTTGGCGCACTGCAAGCGGGAAATGGACCACAGACGCCGCAACAGCAGCAGCAAGTGATGCAACAACAACAGCAAATGCAGCACATGCTGAATCAGCAGCAACAGCAACAGGGACCTGGCCCCGGACCACAGCAAATGGGACCTGGCCAACAGCAGCAGGTGAGCCTAATGCAGGCGCAGCAGCAACAACAACCTGGACCACCTCATCAGCGCATGGCCAATATGCAAAATGCGGCGATGATGCTACCAAATCTACCCTCCGGCTTAACTTCTCAGGGTGGCATGGTAAGTTTAAGAAAATTTCTTTTAGCCACATTGTTCAAATTAAAGTGCAGTATTGCCATTACCATTACTTTGATAGCTAAAGCAGGTAAAATTGTACGGATCTTTTTAAAGAAATGTTTCTTTAGCTAAAATATAAACTCCTCATTAATTTTTTCTCAGTGTAGCACAGTTGCTGTGTGCTGCTACCCTGTGCTGTGATCTTTTGTCCTTGTCATTTTTTGTCTCTGTCTCGCCGATGCGATATTTTCTGACCATACGCTATCTCTTTCGCACAGGTTCCCAACCAGAAGTGGAATAACATGCGATACATGCAAATGAACCAATACCCGCCACCATATCCAAGGCAACGGGGCCCACATATGAGCGGAGCCGGGCAACAGCAATTCCCGGGTGGCACAGCTGGCAACTTTAATGCGGGCGGCGCTGGAACTGTTGCCGGTGGTCCAGTAGCCGGCGCACCCGTTGGCGGCAGCGGCTCGGCGGGTCCCGGCTCTGATCAATACTCGATGGCGAATGCGGCAGCTTCCAGCATGCTGCAACAGCAGCAGGGCGGCGGTGGTGCTGGGGTCAAGCCCGGGCCCCAACAACAGCAGCAACAACAAATGGGAGTGATGCCACCAGGTATGCAGCAGCAACAACCCTTGCAACAGCAGCAACAACAACAGCAGCAGCAAATGATGCAGGTTGTGGCTGCCGGCGGTGGTGGCATGACCAATGCAAATACTCAAAATGCGATGCCCGGTGGCGGTGGTGGACCGGGTGGAAGCGGTGCAAATGTGATGGGCCCACCAACACCGCATACTCTGCAACAGCAGCTGATGCAGTCGGCACGCTCCTCACCGCCAATACGTTCGCCACAGCCGACGCCCTCGCCGCGATCAGCGCCATCACCACGGGGGCCGTCAGCATCGCCGCGGGCACAGCCTTCCCCGCACCATGTTATGAGTCATTCACCGGCGCCTCAGGGACCACATGATGGCATGCACAATCATGGCATGCATCATCAATCACCGCTGCCAGGAGTGCCACAGGATGTGGGCGTTAGCGGTGTCGGTGTCGGTGTTAATGCTGGCAATGTGGGTAATACTGGCGGCGCTTTGCCCGATGCCTCTGATCAGCTAACCAAGTTTGTGGAGCGGCTCTAGTGTAACATCAATGCCAATGCCAACGGCAGCGGCAACGAAACCAACAACTGCAACAGTAACATCAATAGCAATAACAACATTAACCTCAACAATTATCACTATAACGGACAGCAACAGCAGCAACCTCTGCAGTCACTGCAGTCACCGCATTACTTTTGATGTCCGGCCTTGGCGATTTGTGCCCTTAGGCTAATTGGGGCTTTTGATAGGGTGGGAGGGGTGGGTCGGGGGATGGGATTCGGATTGGGAACGAATATTGGGGGGTATAAAAAATACGGGTCAATACTTCTGCTGCGAGTGGCTATCCAAAATTGCTAAACAACAAAAAAACACAACAAAAACAAAAACAAAAACAAAAACATAAAAAAGGGAATTAATTTCGTGTGTTAATCGTTATGTCCTTTCTTATGTATAAAAATATGCTTACTAATCAGCTAATGGCTGTCAACTATTATGTAATTTAGTTTATTTTTTCGGGGTCTATGCCCAAGATTATGTTTTTCGGCATCTGTACATGCACACGCAGAATAATTGCAATCATTTATATACAAAAAAAAACAAAAACATTTAATTTATAAGTTTGGGACTTGAACAAAAGCACAGACAGCAACTGCAAAAGCAAATGCAACAAAAAAAACCGATCGATTATGATTACCTTAAGTACCATTTGTGTGCAGCATCCACATATACTTTATATATAAATATTTACTTTATATATAAATATTTATATATGTATATATATACATTTATATATATATATAAATACTGTATATAAACATAATACATCATTCAGATAGCCTTGCCCTTTTTATTCTTTGATAATAAACGCAGTACTTGGAAATTTTACTTTGAATGTTTAGTGCAATCAATTAGGACACTCACTCGCATGCGCAACAGCGACAACTGGGAGTATTATACAATTTGTAAACGTAAAACGTTAAATTATGTTTTCTCGTCATTAAGCAAACAAAATAAAATTTGTATACAACAGAATATTAAAAGCAATGCTGAAGATGCTGGGAGTTAACAAAATAATTTTTGAAAAGCACAACGTAACCTACAAAATCGGGGAAAGCATAGAACATTATATATTATATATGATTGTGTATAAACTTTATTTAAATTGTCAATACCACATAACTGCAATTTTATATACATGTTTTAAATCGAAATTGCAACAATGCGAATGGCTTACAAGCTTATTTATTTCTGTTTTAATAATTTTTTTTTTTATTTTTTTTTTTACCTAAATATAAGCCCAACAAATATCATTCTAAATCCAAGAGACGCGCAACAAACAAAAGAAAGTTATTAATAATATTGATAATAAAATCCATGTGTTGAGACTATCAAAACTATCAAAAGCATATAGACTATATATATTAAATGCATATGCATAGTGTTTTATGGCTAGCAATTCATAAGCCAAGCCAAGTTGTTGGCGATTGTCAGTTTATTATCTGCTCCTTATAGGAGCTCGAATTGGGAACACGCATAGAAATATTTTTATATAGAAACCGCTAATGGTACATGTACATATATGTTATATCTATATATATGGATATGTATATATATATATATGTATATATATATATATATATATGTATATATAAATATGTGTGTGTATATGTATATGCATAAATGCAAGTGTTTCACGAATCTAACAATATCAACAAAACGCTCCATTTTTAATCAACTTCCAATTGACATACAACAATAAGTACGAGATGCAGCAACCCAAAAAACATCAAAATCAGATAACACCAATTACAAACAAAATAACTTAAGTCGAAACGCTTTGAAACAATTAGCATTGTAGAATTTATTGACTAATTCGATAACAAACTAAATAGTTAAAACCGCTGGCAAATATTTATAAATTGTTTAACACTTTAAGTTAGCCGTCAGTATGTGCATAAATTTTTTTCTTTATTTTTTCAAACTCAAAAAATTACATTAATACTACATATAAATTACATTTTTTCCTTTTGTAAATACCTTAAATAATTTAGTATTTCATTTTGTGATAGCTGGAAAAAGAAAAACAAGAATCATGTTTAAAGGAAATTACGGTTTTTATTTAACTTTTATTCTTATGTGCTGCGTTCACATGTCTCAAAAAAAAAACCAAGGCAGAATACACAATGTTAATTTTATTAAAATAATAATTACAATTTTAATGATTGCTATTTATTAATTCTAAACATATACATTTATGAAGCTAGAAGTAAGGCGTACACTATTTACTAGAAGGTTAGCAGTTAGATCGTAGTTAACATTTTTATAAGCATTGAGAAAGCTCATCGTTTTTTTTACAAGAGTTGCCGCCGCCCAAGAACCGTGTACAGACAGACAGACCGAGGGAGAATTTTGAAAGGAATATAGAAAATGAGAGAGCGCGTTAAACAATTTGTAAATTACATATACATGCAAATACAAATACAAATTCAAATACAAATATAAAAACAAAAACAAAAAACAAAAAACAAAAACAAATATTTACATAGATACAGAGTATATTAACATTTGACTTTAACCAAAATGTAACTGCGCATAAAAATGCCTTCAAGAAGCGTTAACAGGATAAAAGCAACATTAATTGTAAATAAGTATAATTAAGAACGTACAACCAACACATAAGTGCAGCTGTACTCTATATATATATATACATATAGCACGAAACATATATACATACATATACAAATGTAAGTCAGAAATCCAACACCCTAGTTCTAAGCAACGTTTAACAAACATGTACATCAATTGTATGTATACCAACTATACAGATTATGTGTTTTTAATACCCGCGTAGTTGTTTTCTAAGTAAAGACAAAATCGGTAAGAACAAATTACCAAAAAAATAAAAAAAAAAAATAAAAAAATAAAACAAAAAAAAAAACAACAAAAAAAAACGGTGTCTGTGCCTGTGTCGTCGCCGTATGACGCTACCGTCTGCGCCGCACAATCAAAAAAAAAAAACAAACAAAAAAAAATCATCTGGCCAAAGGCGGTACCGCCGTTGCCTTAGGCCTTGTGCTGTAAAAAAAAAAAACAAAATATTGAATCGATTAAAACGAAAGAGAAACATAACGCTGCCTTGTAAACGCGGCTGCAACGGAGCGCTCTGCGGGCGCGCAAGCACAGTCCCCAAAAGCACACACACATAAACCAAAATACAAAAAAAAAAAAATTGCAAAAAAACAAAAATTTTAAATACAAAAAAAGAAGAAAACAAAAAGAAAAAAGATTCGTGAAGATAACAAAATGGCGAGCCAGCTGAAATGTCTGCTTTCCTTCGCTTTTGTTGAACGTCCAGTCAGCATCAATGAACAACGTTTTAATGGAGTGCGCTTGTGCCCATGCGTGTGAGTGTGTGTGTGTGTGTGCCTGTTGTGTGTGTGTGTGCGTATGAGTGTGTATGAGCGTGTGAATGTGTGTATGTGCGTGCGTGCTTGTGTGTGTGTGTTTATTGGCGGATGCATGTGCTCGTGTGCGACTTGAATTGTGGAACAACTTTTTCTAAAGACATAATATTTTTTGTTTTTGTTTTTGTTTTTGTTAATCTGTGCGTACAAGCGAGACGAGAGAAAGAGCGAGAGAGAGCATATTCCAAAACTATTTGTGATTACAATTATATATGAAGAGAAAGCAACACAAACGCATTAAATATAACGCGAAATGAGAGTTAAAACTTAGTATCTAAGTCTTAGTCTAAATACAAACCACATCTATGTATAAATATTAATTATTCTTACATTTATATATATTTATATGTATAAATATATAAACGTAAGAATAATATTTATATATATATATATATATATATATATGTGTATATATATGTATATATATAAGTATATATTACACATATTATACATGCATACATGCATATGGAGAAGAGACTAGATAAGTGAACGATTGTAAATTATAAAAATTATCATTTAATCTATATATACGCAAGTGGCAGCAAAGTCCACGTTGCTGACGTTTATTATTATTATGCATACAAAATGTAATTTCTTAAATGCAACCAACAAAAGAACGAAGTAAACAAAACATCAACAAACAACCTAGTTAAGTCAAGTAAACCAAGCCTTAGTAAAAACTAGTTTTAATAACAAACAATACAACAACAACAACAACAAAAAACAAACACATAAGAAACCAACAAACAAATACTATAACTAATAATCTATACAATGGTTACAATATTATAATTACTTGTAAAATAGCGCGAAGTGTATGTCTATAGTATGTATGTGCATCGAATTGAGGCAAGGACTGAGCGGCTTTGTCTTGATTCAATCATTTCTTGAATTATTATTTTTTTTTTTCATTGTTTTACCAAACGTGTTTTTTATATTGATTAATTGTATTTTGTAATTTAATATACATTTATTAAAAATGATTAAACAGTAACAAAACAAAACGAAACAAACATAAATCACAGCAAACAACCACACACTGTAATTAACAAAATACTTTGCTTGAAAGTGTAAAATAAATTAATTTAAATAAAAATTATGAAATTTAACAAAACTCCTTGTTATGCATTCTACGGATTTGTTGTAGGTACAACTGGAAGCACTTTGTTTCTTACTATTTGAAAAACGAAATTACCGAATATTTTACACTCGCATGATCGGAGTGTATACCGAATTGAAGACGACTCCATATAGTATATACATTCTTTATCAGCATCAGAAGAGGTATGTATGTAAACGAGCACTGAATTTTGGTATTTGGTAATTTTAGCTGATTTAGGCTCATGGGTATTGCGTAAATCCCACGTTTGTTAAATAATACAGTTCGTAATCTAAAAGCATTTGTGATGCGATATACCAAAATAATTATAATATACTGATTATAAATTTATATAGCTTATTAAATATAATAACTAATTATAAATAATAATATTTAGCGCAGTAACAAATTTACTCACTTGATAAGTTAAAATATTTTTTGATTTATTTTTAATAATAATAAGCCTAATATCATATCAATGTCAACAAATTGACTTTCTCAAAAATAAGTGGGCACTTATTTAAAGATGTGGTCTCTTATCAATGAATTTATAGCTGATAATTCAAGCCTGGGCAAGTGCGGCACCGGTTCACAAATATGTAAAGCAAAAGTTTATATACAGTACAGTATACAGTACATATATCGTGGTGCTACCACGATTAATATGGCCAAGCTGATCAGCTTAACTTTTGATAAATTAACGATCGGACACTGACATCAGGTGCTTGAATTCTTCGAAGGCTGATTGATAATATTCTGTGCCCAAAGGAAAAGTTGTATATTTTATTTTAGTATGTGCATATTTGCACATATATATTTATCAAAGGTTTTTATACAGTATATCCATAAGTACACATTCCGGTAGAGATCTTAAGAGACCTTTTACTTGTTGACTATCTGGGCTAACGAAGCGAAAGAGAACAGCAGTTCGGGTTCAAGGTTGACACTACAGCATTGTCACATCGATTACTAAACGGTATAAAAGAAGGTTTTTCCAAAAAAAAACAACACATATATGTGTATTTTATAATCCTCATTCTCTTTGATTTCGATTGAAATAAATTGCAAACAAACATGTGTTTCGAGCTACTGCAATCAAGATAAAGTGGACGATTTCAAGTGTTGACGTATTCCGTACTCTTTGTACTTTGTTCTTGTACCGTTTACGGTGTTGATAGGTTTTTTGGTCCGTTGTGATACCGTATGGGATCTCGTATAAAACTTAAGATCAAAGATGTTGTCAATAACAGGGAAAGATGAGGAGTGCGAGGGAGCAACTCAACATAGAAGAATACAATGCAAAACGAGAAGTACAATAGATTGGCGATACACAAAAGAGGGAGAGATAAGAAATAATATATATTGAATACAACCGGAAATGAGCAAAATAACTTGATGTAATAAAATTGTGCACACTTCTATTCCTTACTAGAAACCTTTTGAAAAGGAAATATGAAAAATGTCATTAAAGTGGCTTGCTAATCTTTTAAAAGCTTTAATTGTTGATTTTAGTTTGATAAAGTATCGTATCGAATTACACATTAGCTAATTATTACACATTAGCTAATTATTATTATTATTTTTTAAGCTATAGATTTATTTTTGACTTTTTATAATTTCAATACATTGAAAATGGGCCAAACGATTATAATGAAGTTTTTTAAACTATGGCAGAAGGAAGCATCTCTCAGCCAAGCTGGCTTAGTCTAGAAAGCCGAGAATCTATAAACTTTAGATTTGGAATAACTCCCCTCGTTTCGTATATAGATCAAAATCGATTTTCCATTCCCGACTTGACACAAAATCCACTATTTGGTATGACTATACATTGATTAATTATTGATCATCCCTAAAAATAAATAAATACCGCCTTTGTTAATCAAAACCAACCCCTACCAGCAGGTGCAATCTTATTATGTAGATAAGCGAAGTGACCAGAATTATATGTCTGAATGAATAAATACGTTTTGCGTTTGTCGCAAGCCAGCAAATTCATTCAATCAAAATTCTTGTGAATAAAAACATGCGCTGCCTTTGTTGGTTTATTGGTGACCTTTAAGTACCTGCGCGAGCCATAAAAGTGATAGTAATTTCGCCAGCTTACATTAAGTGGATAGATAGTCCTGGTCAAGCTCTCCCGACAATAGTATTCCTTCTTGGTATTTCCCAAGCTTGTATTATTGATATGTAACAGAAGCAAAGTAAACAAAGTCGTGCGGGGGTAAACAATTGAAAATTTCGTTGATAAGATTAATATTTTCGGCAAAACACACGATCTTTGCTATTCCCACGCCATTGATCAGATATGAGTTGACGTATACTTCTGACTTAATACACTCGAGGCGTATGCACTCCACTTAACCTGAAGTAATATGCCAATAGGCCATCAAGTTTGAGTGTGCTACCTGATATGGGCAATCGAATGTCAAGCTATGGTCAGCATTGCTAACATTGTCAGGAGGTGAAAATTATGGCTGGAGGCTTGTTATAAGCAGAACATGAGCGATCGTCGAACTACCCCCGATCTCTATCTATTTAATTGATATGTGTTTGAATTAGCAAAACACTCTTAAATATTAAGTATAATTATAAAACTATTTTCAAATAGAAACACACACAATTTTCCAGCTTGCTTGTGTGATTCAAAATTGATTTATTTCAACAATATATCATAAGTTTCTACATTTATAGAGACAATAAAACTTCAAAAAGTTTTTAATTAAATAAAATTCAACATGTAAGAAATTGAAACTAATCTGCAGAATAAACCATGCCCAAAATGTCAATGGAGTTCAAGATCGGTCCTTGAGTCAAAGCATTATTTAAATGCTTGGCTGGACTAGGAAGTGCATGTGCAAATGTCACGGAAAGTGTGGAGTGCAAATCGTAGCCTTGAGTGCAAATCGTAGCCTTGAGTGCAAATCGTAAATGTTTTCGGCAAAACTTTGTTTCGGGGGTACGGAACGATTATACAGACCCATAATCTATTGACGATGTGTACCATTGGTAAGACAATAGAAAACTGGGAAAGAAGTTTACTCACCAAGTCCGAATTGTTCAAAGTCCAATATAGTTTATTTTATTGATTTTCAGCCATTTAATTAAGTTCGTTTCCATCTATAAATCGTCATGGCTTATCAATTGAATTTTAAAGCGCAGCTGACTTTGACATGATTTACATCAGGGGCAAGTATATGGGTGTGAGCAGTGCCACGGGTGCGCACCCAAATCCAGTTAAATCCGCGCTATTGTTCACCAAGCGACCAGTGTGCCAAAACATCAGATAAGCAATTGATTATAGGGCTTCTTATCGCCTTTTAGCCAGGGTCTATATTTGTATCTATGTGGAATATTATTGTTATTAATAAATATTTCATGGGCGAAATCAACGAAATTGACGTCGACGTCGATGTGGTCAGCACCTCAAGTGGTCACTTAAGCCTATAAAAGCTATTGTGTCGATTGTCCACACAATTAGTTAACGGCGCGTTCAATCCGCACACGTCTCTAATTAAACGGCGATATTTCCAAACGATCGGAAATAAAAAAAAAGGATCTGCACCCGTCAAGGATTATGGCGCAGCACCATAAACTGGCTCTGCTAATGGCAGTGTCGCTGCTACTGCTCCTGGCCACTACGGTCGGAGCACACGCAAACAACGACAAACAACTGCTCACCGGACACTCGTTTCCAATGCACACAAGTTTGGCGCATCAATTCTTTGTACTGGCAGCGGAGCATGCAGAAATGGCAAATGCCACCGGCACTCAAATAGCGCACAGGCGCCAGGCTCGCGACGACAACGATGTGCTCTGCGATAGAGACATTGCTCGCATCCGTGACGCTATCGACAACATGGAGGAGTGGGCTCTAGAATGTAAGCAAGCGTATTCCATACTCTCTCCCCATAAAGGGTCCTCGATAAAAAGGAAGTGTATTATTAGGACGAGTGCAAATGTGATTAACAGAAACAAAGAAAGTCATCTTTAATCATATATATATATATATATATATATATATATATATATATATATATATATATATATTCATATTCACGCTTTGCTTTGTTTGATATGAGTTTTGGTGTTTCATTCATAAGTTACCACATATTCTTTACGACAGGCCCTAAATCAAATGGTAAATCACATTTGATAGCCAATAAACACAAATAAACTGTGAAAGACGATAAGACTTTACAAATTAGATTACGTCGCAAGATTTTTATACGGCACTTTCAAATCAAACATTCTCCGATTATTGGACCTCTTTCATACAAATGCGGTTAAATAAAAGTGACAAACTGACTGATCAATCTGTGATGATACAATTCCATTCCAATGTGAAATCTTCTTAAGGATTGCAAATCGGCTAAGAATACTCCATTGGATACAATGCTGTAAAATGCACAAAGGTCCATAGTTGTGGGGCTTGTCGCTCAAGGGTAAATGGTTGTCAATTCTAAATTGTTTCATAAGCTTAAAAATTGTTTCAATGTAGTCTTATCACTTTAAGCAAACCCAAGCCACTTCACTCTGCAGGTGTTCCCGATAGAAAATAAACGTTTATGGTCGACGATAATGAAGTTTACAGTCGTTAGCTGAGGGGGAAATGGAAATAAATTTACAGCTAAGCATAAAAATCATTTAGAGCAAATCTAATAGTTTAATGCGTTAACTTTAATGCGTTACATAAATTAGATTGACCAAGGTCAATAGTTCTGAAAAATAATCTCATTTTGGTGAAACTGCTTTCTATCAAGCTATCCGACTTCGAACTAAAATATAATCATTATTTTGTTGGACTTGGCGCCAACAGTTCCAGATACATGGGGTCGCCTACCCTTTGGCTTCTTCTGGGGCCATCTCATCAGCATGGGCCAGTACGAGGAGTGTGTGGCTGCAACGGCCACCTACGGGAACGGATTAAATGGCCAGTACTGTTTGGCACGCTTGAACATTACCCAGTTGTACAGCAAGGTGAAGCCACGCCATGAGGAATTCTCACGCATCAGCTACAAGCAAACAGAGCCGGAGATCTTTGAGTTGGGTGTGTGTGTGCCCAGCACATGTAGCGCCAAGAAAACTGATGAACTTCTTAAGTACGCGATTGCGCATTTATATGGCGATGATATCATCGATCTTAACTTCGAAATGGTTCAGGAAAAATGGTGTAAATATGATGCGCCGGTCGAATTTCGTGGTGTGGATATTTTTGCTATGTAAGTGACACTGAAATACTTTCCGCAAATAATTTATTTTTATTTCATTATTGGAACTACATACAAAAACGTGTGTTTCGATTTATACTGTTCATTAACATATTCAGTATTAACAACCTGTGCAAAACTTGCACTGATTATTGAAAATTTTCTACGATTGAGAAACACTATTTTCTGTACATTTTTGCAAAATTCTTTTTGGTAATTTATGGAAATTGTTTAATTTTTTCAATTAGCTCACGTTAATTTCCTCAACCTGAAGAATTCAGTTATTTTCTTCTCTTAAGTCGAAATAATCGAAGGATTTCAACAGCAAATGCTTTGGCTTTGATTTAAATTCGAGTTAATATTTATTTCTTTACGCAGCATCTTCTTTTCGGTGATCATAATTTTCCTGATAGCCAGCAGTGTCTACGACGGTGTGCAGACCCGCAAGGGTGGTAAGTTGAATTATCCATCATAAGCTTGGAATCCATTTGGTTATGTATCTAAATGTATCATTTTGGTTGCAGCACCCAAAAAACCGCTTTTCGTCGCCTTCTCGGTGCTCCAAAATGCACCGAAGATATTCACGGTGAAAAAAGTAAACAATCCGAATGTTATCCACTGCCTGAACGGTCTTCGTTGCTTCAGTATGATGTGGGTTGTGTTTGGGCACGGCTACATGACCTTCTACGATTTGCCACACATCAATCGAAACAAGTTCTATACATGGCTGCAGACACCCTACTCCATGCTGGTGCAGAATGGCTCCCTTTGCGTCGATACGTTTTTCTTCATGTCCGGCCTGCTTATGTGCTGGGGCGCCTTCCGTGAGATGGATCGCACCAAGGGCAAACTTAACATACCGATGATGTACTTCCATCGTTACATACGCCTAACACCAGTTGTTGCCGTCGTTGTTCTGTACATTATGTCGCTGTATCGCTATTCCGGAGCCGGACCCATGTGGTTCAAGCTGGGCACACAGGATAAGCGCTGTGAGGACACCTGGTGGGCCACCCTACTCTACGTGCAGAACTATGCCTTCCCCTACAGCATTGTAAGCAAAACCATCTAGATTTTTTTATATTTAATATTGTTATTTAATTGCCATATTGTTTTTGCATTTTTTTTTTTTGGAATAGTGCGTCTCGCAATCCTGGTATTTGGCTGTGGATACACAGTTGTATTTCCTATCGCCACTGTTCCTCATTCCGCTGTACAAGTGGGGCAAGAAGGCGCTGATACCAATTTCAATATTCGGTATACTGTGCCTAATCTGCACCGTTGCCACCTTCTTGCACAATGACTTTACGCTGTTCCGTGTGCAGGACAACCATGTTGATCTGCGCCAGCGCTTGACCTACTATCCAACGCATACGCGTATTCCCACTTGGTTGATCGGCGTCATCTTTGGCTACTTCCTGTTTACGCGCAATCGCGGACGACAGATTCCATTGGCCAAGCACTGGGTGATTACTGGTTGGGTTGTTGCCTTTGGCACCATGTTGGCGGATCTTTGGGGTCCCTTCTGGCGCATTCTGCCGGACACACCAGACTCTCCACGTTGGGAGGGTGCTATGTTTGAGCCACTCAGTCGCAGCTCCTGGGCGCTGTCCATCGGCTGGATTGTGTGGGCCTGCTATAATGGACATGGCGGCTACATCAACGACTTCCTCTCCTGGGGCTTCTTTACGGGCTTCAGTCGTCTATGCTACTGCATGTACGTGATACACAGAATTGTTCAGCTAGTTAACGCGGCACGTCTCCAAACCGACACTCATTTCTCCAACTACGATGCGGTAAGTGCACCTTAAGTCCAATAAAGCATTCAGCAATCTCATTCCAAAACCAAATTGCAGATTCTGCGCTGGTGGCACGACTTTGGCATCACACTGACACTTTCGATATTTGCAACGTTGGCCTTTGAGGCGCCCATTTTGGGAATTGAGAAGGCCATCTTTGGACGCGGTGACAGCAAGCCAGCACCCAAGAAACCAGTACCCGGTGACAATGCCAAAATTGCGCCTACTGCCGAGCCTGTAACTGAGGCCGAACCCATCACTACCCTGCCTGAACCAGTGCCAGAGCCAGAGATTGTGCCCGCAGCCAGCAGAGCTGAGGATCCCTCCAAGGCCTAACGAAACACGTACATACATTTGTATATGTCATTTTTAATTGTATTTTTTTTCACAACCCAAAACATTTGCTAGTAACACTTTTTCCTGTAAGTTTTATTTATTAAATATTTAATGAAATCAGTCGCAGTACTTCATTTGTCAATGGCTTTAAGCTAACATAACTAATATGACTCTTCAATTTTGTTCGCTGTTTCTTAATCTATTTTATCGCCTTTATTTCGTTTAAGCAGTTCAGACACCATCTCGAGTAGGGTGCTTGCTTTAAGTGTGTTAGTATAAGACGATTTTGCTTAGTACCTTGCACCACACTTGAAACTTAGAAGTCCCTTTTAGCAAAAAATTGATCATACAAGAGTTAAGTTAGAAATACAATTTGATAACTTGTTATCTAGTTTAATAGTGAGTTTGATCATTACACGTTCTAAATAAATAATGTTTTCCAAACACGATCTTATCTTTGCACCGATTATGATAATGGCTGAGTTATGCGATCCGGGAAACTTTGACAGACTTCCTATAAAATGGATGATCAGTATCTTTCTAGTAGTGGCGTTTGTGAAGTAATTTATAACAACAGAGCTATTTGTGGGATACGGAAAGTTGTAGTTGTATTTGCAAGTTAATATCAAATTTATTTATAAATATATACAATAACAATAGTTATGAGTAACTATATAAACAGGGTTGTCGCGAACGCTTTGCACTCGAATAATCACAATGCGACGGACATTAGCCGACTATCTATCGTAGTTGTTCCGACTGAACTGGATTTTAACTTTAAAGAGTCGCGACCAATCGATGATTAAATTGAAGTGCTGCAAAGCAAAAAAAAATAAAAGAAGCAATTACTATTAGTTCGTAATTTTTGTTTATCATGTGGTCTACCTCACGATCCATAATGTTGTCGCAAAAGCTTAGGTCCAACAATTTCAACTTTTTACAACGCACTAGGATGCTAAAAGAAAATGAAGCAAATTATGCGACAAATTTGCATTATTATTATACAAATCGAATAGCTTACTCATAAACACGCTCGTGCGTTATGTGAGTAACGCCCATTAAATCCAATTGCTCGAGATTTTTTCCCAATGTTGCAATATGCGTGAGATCACGTTCAGTGATGCCGCGCATGGCCGACAAAAAGAGCTTCTTTAGCTTGGGACAATTGGTGAGCAGTTGGTATAGGCCATCACCAAGATTGGCCTCACGCATACTGCAAACAGAAATGTTATTATTATATTTGTGTTAAGCAGCAAATAGTTAATCAGCGGTAGTTAGTCAGTTAGCCTCACTTACCACCAGCCCAAATCAAGCTCCTCCAGTTGGTGGCAACGGGCCAGCGATTGAAGGCCCCGTGCGGAAAGAAAATGCGCTTTCCACATGTCCAACGAAACGAGTTGGGTATTGTAAGTGGCTAGATGCGCGGCGACATTATCCATGTTTACCGAAACACCGCAAAAGGCTGAAAAGTGTGAAGATTTTATGGATGTTTGTAGCATTGATTAATTAATTAAGAACATACCTAGATTAAGATGCTTTAATTTACGGTTGCCTTCGAGCATGCTCAGCAGCAGCTCAGACTCAAAGGCGGTTTGAAAGAGATCGAGTCGTTCAAGATTTTTGAGATTGGCCAGGCAGGAAAAATTTAACAGTGGCGTGTCAGATCCACAGTTACGCAAACTGAGCTCTGTTTGAGTTATAAAAATATCTTGTATAATTACAATGATAAAAATGGTGCTTAGCTACCTATTAGATTATCACAGACTATGCCAATTGTCTCAATGCAGCTGGCATTGAGAAATTTGCAAGAGTTCAAACGTAAATGGGTTAGATTGTCTCCACGTTGAGTCAGGAATCTATGTCAATGAAAAGGATAAAGAAGTTTAAAATAAATGCATCAGTCTCTGCTAATCATTTAGTCGCTTGTTGTATTTACTTCTTGAACTCGGTGGGTGAAACCTCTCCAAATCCACCGCACCACGATAAATCCAGCTTGCGCAACAGCGTCGCTCTGCGCGCCAGGGTGCACAGGAGCTCTGAGTTGGCCAACTGCCAATAAGGCTTCAGGCTGAGATCGCAATAGAGCAGCGGATGTGTTGAAATTTCGTAAAACAGGCGCGACACTTGGCCCACGCAAAAGAGTGACTTTAGGTCCAGGTAGCTGAGTA
Organism: Drosophila picticornis; assembly: GCA_035043845.1. NCBI lineage: Eukaryota > Metazoa > Arthropoda > Insecta > Diptera > Drosophilidae > Drosophila > Drosophila picticornis. The sequence continues at coordinate 13,238,826 of JAWNMR010000492.1, read as the reverse complement.
TTTTTAACAGGATTTCGAACTGCAAGAAAGACTAGACACATGAGCGGAATTTCACAATTGATATATAAAAATGGTTGGCCAACCGGCAGATCCGTTAATGAGCTTTGTGGCCCGCTGCTTTGCAACTGCTGCTCTTCAGAAACTTTTTGGTTTTCCTTCAGAAATTGGCTCAGATCGTTGTTGATAAATTCATGAAGTTTGACAGTACAATTTTCACGACAGCTGGGTTGGAACTTTAGCGTGCGCAGCTTGCAGAGGATAGGTCCACTATTGATATCTTCCTTATAGCGTTTAACCATCGGCGTAAGCATCTGCTGCATAGATCGCGTTGAACCAGTGCGTCCATAGAGCATAATAGCATCGATCTGGGTGTAATAGTTCAATCGGCTGTGATTAAAGTCAATTCGCAACGTCCTGCGAAGAGCCATGTGGAATGTAATTATGTTTAACTACAGATGCTGCAAAGCGGACTTACTTGGTCAGTATGTTAGTATTCTTAAGAGTCGGAGCAAAGCGCCGAGCTTCGCGCGTAAAAATTCCCTTAAACTTATTCAGATCACTGCTACTTGCCTCCCACAAGCACGTCCAGCGCTTCGTAATGCTGTAAGCCCATATGCGCACTACGCCGCCCGGATTGTATGTCTCAAAGATGGAGACCTCTTTGGGTATCACAAACTCCTCAAAATACACAACTGTGAAAGAAACAGAACAGTAAATGGGCGAAAGTACATTTTGTGTTCACTTGATCACTTACCAATAAAATCGTGTGTGGGCAGCGCTGGCAGATTTTGTGGTTGAATTTCACGGGTGGATGAAGGCGCGCAGTGCCACCAGTCACCAAAGGTACGCTAAACGCATAAATTAAAATTACGTAAGGGGATGAGCAACATAATACATTATTTATACGGTACATATGACTAATGTAATGCTTTAATGACAACCACAAATTTACCATACAAAAGGCCTCTGGGTAGTCGCCATAGGTGGGATACTTGCTTGGCCTGCCAATCACATTAGCGGCCGTGTAGGATATGCTGTAGTCGATACCATATTGAGAGCTAAAATCATGTACGCCCAGCACATACTGTGCTAGGTAGTAGCTGTGCTCATCTTGGGATTGAGTTTGAGAGCGTAGCTTGCAGTCGCCACCCGAGTGACCACCATTGCACTCCTGATTGCGTTCCATAAGCATGGTCGTAAAATCAATATGTGCATCCGGCTCCGTGTCGCTGCCAGAGCTGCCATCCTCACCGCCAAAGTCGAGCAGGGACATGTGACCGTAGTTAAGCCTTAGCAAAAGATTTTTTCGCCTATGATTCGCATAACGCGCTACAGCGCTGAGCATAGGCTGTAGCGCGAATCGTTGTAAACGTTGACGTAGACGATTATGGTTTGAATGTTGATTTTGAAGTCAATGGCAAATGTGTTTGTTGATTTGTTGTTGTTATGATGTGGATGCAAGATGTCCTTGCAGCTGTCCGGCTGTATGGATTTCACGCGCAAGCTTTGGCACGTTGCTGTGTCCGACGTTCACACTAAGCTGCTAGAAAGTGCACAACTTAAGGGTAGTAAGTGGAGGCGTTAATTCAATTAGAGGCTATTGCGAATTCCTCTTTGTTGTCAAATGGGTGCCAGGGGTTGCGTTGTTGTCGCTGCTGTCAAAGGGCGCCGTTTTGCTTTTATCGTGTTGGTATTGAACTTGTTGTTATCAATAATTATTACTTAATATAGCTATTTGGCGTTATTTCTGTTAATTTCAAATTGAATTTTGACAATAAATCCGAATCAACATTTAATTTGTATATTTCATTAAAAAAAACTGACAGTGTTGCAAGGGGCACTCGAGTCGGTATCGATAAATTACTGATTGCATTTTGTAGCAATTGAGTCGATAGCTGTCATTCAACAGCTGTTGGCGGTTCCGTCTCCATGCTTCGCTTCAACTGGTTGTCTATAATCAAACAATTGCCAACCATGAAAATGAAGAAACACCAACGTCTTGACTATCGTAATAAACTAATCCTGGCACCAATGGTGCGTGTCGGAACATTACCCATGCGACTGCTCGCCCTCGAAATGGGCGCTGACATCGTTTACACCGAGGAACTTATTGATTTGAAATTGATCAAGAGTATTCGCCGTCCAAATCGTAAGTTTGCCTTAAACTGTTTGAAGACACAGAGTAAGCAAAGTCACCATTCAAATATTCTTCGTTTTTCAGCCGCTTTGGGGACTGTTGACTTTGTGGACCCTTCGGACGGCACAATTATTTTCCGCACATGCACTTTGGAGACGTCAAAAGTGGTGCTGCAAATGGGAACCAGCGATGCGGCTCGAGCTTTAGCAGTTGGCAAACTGGTTCAGTGTGATATTGCCGGCTTAGATATAAATATGGGCTGCCCCAAGGAGTTTTCTATTAAGGGTGGCATGGGAGCAGCGTTGCTAGCTGAACCGGACAAAGCTGCACATATACTGCGCACACTGTGCTCGCAGTTGGACATACCAATTACCTGCAAGATACGCATACTGCCCGATCCCATGGACACAATCAGTCTCGTTCAGAAGCTGGCAGCAACTGGTATCGCTGCCATTGGCATTCATGCGCGGACTAGAGATGAACGGCCCCAGCATCGTCCACATCCAGACGTTTTGCGCGCTGTGGCGAGCGCGGTGGATATACCTATCATTGCCAATGGGGGATCACGGGAAATGCACACGTTTGAGGATCTGCACAAGTTCCAGGAATTGTGTGGCGCTGATAGTGTCATGGTTGCCCGTGCTGCCCAGCTTAATGTGTCCATATTTCGCAGAGAAGGCGTTTTGCCAATTGACGAGGTGATTGATAAGTATCTTCGCCTTTGCATCAATTACGACAATGCTCCGCACAATACCAAGTATTGTGTGCAGAGCATACTCAGAGAGTTGCAGGAGACGCCTCGCGGCAAGCGCTTCTTGCAGTGCCAAACATTACAGCAAATTTGTGAAATTTGGCACCTAGGTGACTACTGTCGCCGTCGACAACAGGAGCTCAAGGATCACGGCAATGCTGGGCGTGCCAACGTAATTCTCTCCGAGTGCCTGAATAACAAACGTCAAAAGCTTGATCTGTCCGAAGACATATTGAAGGAGTATGAGGGCGTCATTAGCCGTAAGATGGCATTCCTGCGCTCCACCTACACGAGTGGTAAGTAATGCTCTGAAAAGTGTACCTGTTGAATGCCAAAGTGATCCCGTAATTAAATTCGTAGATACGCAGCTACCCAAGACGGTGCTCTATGTGTACGCTGGTCGCCTGGGTAAACCACCTCCGTGCTACGAGACGCAGCGCTGCGACAAACTATTCCGGGCCATCTGCAGCTATGACGGGCAACGCTATAGCAGCAGCTTCTGGGAGAAAAACAAAAAACAAGCCGAGCAAGGTGCTGCATTGGTTGCGTTGCTGGAGCTTGGACAGCTGAACGAAAAAGACCTCTATGACAATGGCAGTCTAATCAGTTAGAGGCTCATGAACTGTTCAACATGAATTTCCCAAAAAAGAACATATATTTTTTCACAGCTCTTTTACATTTGATTTTGTTTGTTTACTTTATGTTTACCGTATGCCTAAGGCAACCATACAACAATGTGCAGTGTTTGGAATTGTGAATGAAACAAAACTAGTAAAAATAAGATCAATTTAAGAATTTTGTTGTATACTTATCATAGGCGAAAGTGAAATATTAAGAGACTAGTTTCAGTTGCCACAGCTTTTATTTCAATTAAATGTATTTAAATACATGTATTATATATTGTTATTTGATATTTGTAAACAACAATAGAAGGAAAAACATTTGCATGCTCGAGCTGATGTTATTCTCTCTTCGGGTCTAAAATACACAAAATCTAACGTTTTAAATTTTTTTGCTTAAATATAGGGAGCATTATAAGAACTCATAACTGGTGAGTTTGGTCGATAAATCTTGAAAAGAAAAAATTAGCTCGACTCTCGTCTGATCGTTCCAATAGTAGTCAAATGATATACTTTTCCGATCTTACCGCATCCGGCAAGTATACGAAGAGATTCAAAATGTTATCAAGAAAACTTCTGCACTGAAGTTAAGAAGGTCGGACATGGCCATATTGATAATGCGTCGTCAATAATATATGTTTGGTGTAAGGTGTGGATGTGCCTCATGGGATCTGAAATGTCTTCTCCAATGACAGATTTGCGAAAAAATTATGATAAAAAAAAAACAAATTTTGTGTTACTTATAGTTTATTAATTTCCTAGTGTGTGTTTGTGTGTCCATGTGTCTTTATGTCAGGATCGATCAGCTGGCCGGAGCTCGAAGACAGAGTCGACCACGAAGAGAGTGGCAAAAATAAAAAATGATGCTGCTCTCTTAGTGGTCGAATCTATTTGTTGTGTGCTGAATATGGTGCATGAGAGGAGATAGTAGCTTTGCATTGCTAACGTCGTTGAGAGGCTGGTGGCGGCATCATTGTGTGACCATCGCGAAAGCCAAAATTTACAATAAAGCTTAGTAAATAATCCTTTGTAATGGGATGCTTGATGCTCTCCACAACGGCTAGAAAACAAAATACGTTATTACATATACTATCTGTGTAGCATTGATGGGAACACTTACCGACGCTCGTGTTGAAGCTGTTGGGCAACTTTTTGTCCGTTCGCTCGCGCAGAAAATCCCAATTGCCATATTGGTTCATCGTGCATTCAACAATTTTGTTATCCAGCTCGCGTATCTCTTTTGTAAGTTTTTGCATTCGCCCGAAGGGTGCATCATGGCCTCCTACATAAAGAAAGCCAACCTTTTTGGTCAACAAGCTAGCAGCAAAAATAAAATGGTTAGTAAATAAGTTTTTCACACTTTTCAATAAATAAGCGCAAATTTAATTAGCTTCCCGTTTCAATTATTATTATCAGTCAAAACCATATTCATAACGCGTACTCCAAGTTAACAGACTCTAGCTTCACTCGCGTTGATAATATTTGGGCTAATACGGACAGACAGTAGGAGGGAGATTGACTTACCCCTCGCCACGCTCTGTTATAATCTTAAGTCGAAAGTCCACGGAGTTAAGCTCATGCGGTTTCCATTTGAATACATCGACGCATACGCCGGCTGTGTACGGTTGCTGCGAGGGTTGGAAGATGAGACCGTCGGGTTCATGGGCCAGCGAACGCGAAAACTTTTCGCCCAATAGACTTTCCGACGTACGAATGTCCCAAAAGTCTTTGTTGCGCACACTGAACGGCTCCAGGGCACGGTTAATAATGCCCTGCTTCATGGCAAGTATACGCGGACCTTTAAAGGTTTGAAGATATTCGGTATATTATTGGATGCGGTGCAGGTGAATCTTTTAAATGCATACCTATAACTTCATTTTTAATATAGTCTAGACGATGTGGATAAAAGAACTCCTCGCGCACATCACGACCCGCCAGTCGCACAATGTCATAGACAAGAAAACGCGGTGTCACAGTGTCACCAATCTTGTCCAGCACCATTTCCTGTAAAAGAAATAATATTAAAATTTAATCTAAGCATTTGTATTTAATAAATATGGAACTACATTTGGCAACGTTCACTTACACCATCCAGCAGTGTGCCATCGAGATGTTCATGCAAATTTTTGCCATGCACAAAGGTCATATTTTCCACCTGAAAGCAGGAGTTATTGCGATCGAAGAAGTAGATCTCCTCGCGTCCATCAATGAGCATCATATATCGCGTACCGTCCGCTTTCCAAGAAACCCTATACGGCATCTCGCTGAGTCTCTTGATGTTGTGCTTGTCCATCGATACAGGCTGAGCGCCCGGAAAGCCATTCTTCTGCCAATGGCACCAGTCTTGTACCCTGTGCTGTAGCCCAGTAAGACGCGGCTGGTCTGTTATTTGCCGCACACCGGGTACACCAGCCATAAATGCTGCATTTTTAACAACCAACTCACGTCGACGCTTCTTTTTCTTTGGTTCGCCAGCAGCGGCGCCATCCTCACCATTCGCATTTGACTCAGTATCATCGTCATTGTCTTCATCTTCTGCGGCCGTTCCACCCCCAGCTGCACCTGCGGCCGCAGCCTGCTGTGAGGTGGATGAGCAATTGTCATCGTTGCGGCGTTTGGACTTGCTGACGACGTCGTCATTACCATTGCTGTCATCATATTCCAAGCACCAATTTGGCTGCTCTGGAGCTTGGGGAGCATCCTCCTCTACCTCATAGCGTCGAAATAGCTCATTAATATAATCTTGCTTGTAGATGCCGGGTGGTCGTGCATCGGCAAACACGGCAAGTGCAGCTTCTACAGAGCAATCCAGACGTTCCACCATATAAGAGACGATTAAAAAGCCCGTTCGATTAAAGCCGTGGGTGCAGTGCACAGCAATCACATCGAATGGCCGCTCATTAATAAAGTTGTCAACCAGCTCAATGAAACTGCGCGTCTGCTCCGGCGATGGTGTTTCCCCATGACCGCGACACTGTAGCTTAATATATTGTGCTCCTCGCTCCTCCACCGTGCTGCGATCATAGAATCGTTTTGTATTTGTCAAATCGATCCAAAGGCCCAGCTTTAACTGCAGAGCCGAGTGGGTGGTAAAGAGATGAATAGTATAACATATGTTTGCATTTACCTACGTCATGTGTATGTATAAATGGAATGCATCTGGGACAACTCTTACCTTGAGTGTCTTGCAATAATCGAAAAGCATCTCGGGACGAAAGGTGCATTCAATGGGCATCTTCTCTTGAAAGGACTGATGTAGCGGCGTTTTGAATGCGAGAAACCGCTCCGCGATAATTCTATCACTTTTCCGTGGACAGTAAAGCCAACGGTTCGGTAAGGGGCCTGAGCCCCGCTCCCGTTCGCGATGTGAGTGAGCCATTCCGACGGTATGTCACGGGGGGACGGACTGTTTAACTGGATATGGAAAAGATGAAAATGATACTGGCAGGCAAGCAATAATGTCTTCAAATAATTGGCTTTGGCTGCAGCCGCGCAAAAGCGGTTATGAATCGTGTCCTGGTTGCGTCGTTAACTTCTTCACATCGTCTTTAGAGGAGCACAGACACTTTCGGAAAGTGCTTTGCTTGGATTGCTTGCTCGTGGGTGTTTGTGTGCGTCACGATCAGTGTTGCCAGATTATTAGATTATGGCATTAGCTTATACAATGTATGTATAAGCACATCGAAACATGAATAAATTAATTGTTTCTACTGGAGACCGTTCTTTGATGATGTTCTGTGTGCTTTCTGAGCAGCTGTCAAAAGTATTCACACACAATATCGATATGTAGAGTTTTGTTGTTCTATCTGCATTGCAACAAAATGTTCGAAACGTGCGAGATTGTGGCAACGCCACATCGATAAATTGGCAGAGCGCCACCGATGAGCTGGCAAGCGAGTCGAAGAAGTGGCCAGACTGTTCTACAAACATCTGTAAACATTGTGCACTAAATTCAAAACTTAAGTAACAGGCGCACTTCTGTCAACCAAACGAGATTCCAATTCTCGTCCACAAATTAAGTGTGTTTATTACTACCTTGATTTTTCTTATGATTCGGGTATTATATTGTTTATTCCCTTTTTCTTCGTCTAAGTTAACCAGTTGGTTTTCTTTAAATTTTACTGTTTTAATTTTTTTCGTATATTAATTCGTATGCCTCCTTTTTCATTTTCAGTGCGGTTTCTTTTATCAGAATCAAATTAAATTAAGATTTTAAGTAGTAGCTGGCCAATTAACATTTGCCAGAGGCAGGAAGTGTAAATTAAATGTACCCAAAAAGAAAAACCGAAGTCATTGCCGAAAAGTTTTTAACTTATATGTATCTTATAATTGTATTTTTTTATGTTTTTGTTTTGGTCGCCATTTCATAAAAAAAAGAAATTGTTTAATTAAAATGTTGCGCATATCTGCGTGTACATTATCGATTAGACATATGTGTTAACATTTGTATAAATATCTATGTACATAACTATGTACATACGTATGTAAATGTACTTTGCTCGTGCTCGCAAGTACTCTGCTGTATATTTACTCTCACACAGACGCTAGCAAGGAACTACCAAATCATTTACTGCAGTGTAAATAAACAAAAACGGTGAATGTGCTGCTGTTGTTCTTGCTATTTTTGTTGATTTTGTTGTTACTGCATACAATACATACTTAAAAACAAATGCTTGGCCACAGAAACGTTCCGAAATGTACACATTTCGCACGGATGATGAGATGGAAGTTAAGGCAACAATAATAACATCAAACGATGGCTACATCTACGCTGGGGAGCATTGCTTCGGTCTACATCCGATCGAACGATGATCGTCATTGTCGATTCTTCTTCGCTCCAGGCCGAATGTCATTCATAGAACCGAAGAAAAATTTTCACTTTTAATCTGATATTTTGTGTTTGTTTTCAACCAAAGTGAGCTTCGATTATATCATATTAAATTACAAGTTCAATGGCAACATCTACTCATTCCCATTCGCATGCAGTGCGTCCTGCAACAGCAACAATCACAAAATCCGTGATGCATGCGCCAAAAATAACAGTTACAAACACAACAACATCAGCAACAACCACACCAATTTCGAAAACCGAATCAGTGCCAAAGTCACCAGACGACGTAACTGCATTGATGCCCCGGAAAAGTTTGACCTCAATGACGGACGACGAGATCATCCAAGAGAACCTCAAGGAAATACTTGATATGAAATCGCGTGTAAGTTAACACTCTCTAAAGAATCCCAACAGTTTGGAATGTTGGCGTCATCAATCATGGGCATGGTCGAACGTGCAGAAGCTTCAGCTTGTAAATAACAGTACGACGCCATCAAATATTCCGCTCTCATCCGTATCGAATCATTATGTAAACACATTTGTACATATATTTACATATATATATATATATATATATATATATATATATATATATATATATATATATATATGAATGAATATACATTGCACATGGATATATGCAGATCATCAAATCTTGTCCAAGCGCTACACTGTAAACAATGTTTTTATGGACCATACTTGTAGCCCTGGCCAGTATGACTCAGTATGGTATATAAACATGTACAAACATTCATATTAAGCAATGCATGTACAACACGCACACGCACACACACTCTACCAAAGAAGCACTACTCAAAATGTGTAATTTTCAAGTTTATTTGTTGAAACTGTTCTTCACAACAGAACTTATTCCTCATTATTAGCATATTCTTTGGAGTAATCCACGCTTTATTGATGAAATATTGTTCCAGATCTTCTTTTTAGTCGTATGTGTGCGATTTATACGTGTATGTATGTATATGCATCTCCTATATGGAATTCATTTTAGAACTTTCTTCTCCTTTGCAGGAAGAACGTAAAGCCAACGGACGCCTGGTGGCCATAATTGTTGCCTTTCTGGGTAAGCAGAAACAGATAGTGGCATATGTACATATTTATAGTGCACTATATTTAGAACTGTTAGCACAACAAACATTCGCGCCTTTCGCTAATTTTTTAATTAACATATAAAATATAATTTAACTTAATGCATACATATGTACACATATGTGCAATAGTTTGTATATGTATGTACTCAATCGAACTTTTACCACAATATGCTTCCATTTTTTATGGAAAATTTCATTGATGTTAATTTTGTGTGTGAGCAACCTGCAAATATGTATCTACTACATAAAAAAGTAAACAAATCTGCTTTGATTATATCGGAAGGCCAAACAGCCGCAAGACATGAAAAGTCGCCGTACCAAATATCAGAATTTGTGCATGTAATTTGCATTTTCGCACGCAGAATTCAGGTACACCCGAGCATTGTGCGGAGTTCAATTACAGCATGCAGTCAGCGCAAAACTATTCGCACTTGCATACTTAAAGTAATGTAAATACTACTTAATAAGTAATTTAAACGTACGCGTAAAATTGCATAGATTATAAACTGCGTTTTATTGTTTCCATATTCCCTCCTGCACTTCTGTACATGACGATTACAGTTTTTGGTTTTCGAAATTTATAAAATTTCATAATTTAATGTAGGGCAGGGCACAAATTTTCTTGTATAAATATACACATATGTATATGTATGTACATATATGGCATAAATATAATATACAAAATCCTCTTTCCACTTGCAGTGATCTTTATGGCCCTGTATCATGCTCTGAAACGCAAACCTGCCGCGTTGTCTGGCTTCCTAGTGCCGGCTGGCATTATGCTTTTCTATGGCGCATGGGTGGTTGTCCTGGCAAAGCGCGATAAGCACAAGCGCGCCATGTTTGTAGGTACCACAGGGAGAAGGTCTCCTATTGAACTGTATTTAGTATGTACACATATAAATCAAATGTACATCAGTTCATGTTATTATTTTATTTCTAAGTTGCACTTCTCTCTCCTTCTCACTTGCTGCCTCTTTGCTTTGTAGGAACGGCACATTGAGGAGGTGGCCTTGAAAAACAAGACTGAATTGGAGGAGAAGCACACGCGCAAAAAGCACTCACAGAAAGGCAGCGCATCCAGTAGTCTGCAATATGTCAATGAACTAGCTTCTGGCACCGAGCATCGCAAAAAGCAAAGGCGTTATAGACAACGCCAGAGGGAGCATGAATTGAAACCCGATGGATTGGGTCTGACGGCTGACGTTAAAGTTCACCGTTTGGGCACCAAGAGACCGAGTTTCAGACAAAAGCTTTTTGGTCAAACAATTGGTCATGTTAAGCTATTGGAGATGCAGTGCGACAGCGCGGATACGGATACCGATACGAATGCGCCAAAACCTTCAACAGTAGTTGAGTTGAGCGAGAAGAGAAAACGGATGCAACGTTTTGAGACATTACCTACACCACAATTAAAGCACATGAGCTCGGCGCCATAGGCGTTAAGTGCGTGTTGAAGTTAATAAATGTACTGTAAACGAGTATGAATGCTCTTGTCGAGCACTATATCAAGAAGTGTAAATAAACAAGAGAAAACGTCTGAACTGGTTTTCAGAAAATGCAGCGAGATTGGTCTGGATTTCTTGGTTAAACAAATATTTTTCTAATACAAGAACAAATCTCTCCACGGATTTGTCCTATGTAGTGGTCCCATCTGGTGGACTTCGTCGTTAAGACAGTGATAAAGCTGAACAAGTTCTGGCATAGCTATATTGACTCGATTAGTGATGATTGAGAAAATATATTCTATTGGCGTCTCCTTCTATGCAGTCCAAAATGTATGACAAAACTATAAAATCCACTACAAGAGTATAAAAATAGATATACATACTGCTTATTTTGTTTATGCGTGAACCAAAGTTGATTTTGTGTTCGATTATAGAAAAAATGTAGAAATGACAGTTAGTATTTCTTAAATTTAACTATTGTTTTGGTATATTTTTCACACGATATCGGTACAAGTCGATGATCATTTGATGATAGTGAGGGTAGAGATGCCCATCTATCGATTACAAAAACAGGTCGAATCAAGAATAAATAATTGGCAATGTGACAATGACCCAAACTTAAAATAGGCAAAAATCAGTCAAAAAATTGAAAATATTTATATACATATATAATGTATTGATACTAACAAAATGAATAAACTATGTCTATCGAGCACAACTGCGTTTGGCAAAGCAACTCTGTTGCAAAAGTGAGAAAGGGAGTACAGTAAAAGTATTCGATAAGTAAAAGTATCGCAATTCGCAGCAAGCGCGCTCGTTTTGTTAGCGTCGAGAATCGTAGTTTATTGTTTTAAGCATTTTTGTAAGATCAAGTGAATAGTCATTGTCAACTGTGAACAATACAAAATTAGTTTGTCAAGAATACTTGTAAATTTAAAAATGTTTATATAGACATTCAAAATAGTAAGGAGTTAATGACGCAAGCGCGCATTCCATGCTAAAATTCTTCTGTGTCCTTGCACGTTTTTTTTTTGTGTTAAATATAAGTTAAAATGGAATTGCGTGTGTGGAAAACGTTATTGTTGCAGTGGGTAAGTTTTCCGTCTAACCATAAAAAGAACCTAACTACAAAGAGAACCGGCTAACCATAATGCACACATATCTAATGCACTATTTTTGTTTTTCCTAAATTTAGGTGCAAAAATGCAATTTCATTGAAAACATTTCATGTCTCGAAGATTCTGATATCGAGGTATTTTTTGCCAATATGCAGTATGCGGGAGTTGAGCTAGCCACCAAACATCCGAAGTCGCCCCTAAACATTACCCCGTTTCTAGGATCACTAAAAACTTTTCTTCAAGGTACGTGTTCATTAAAAGATCAGCATCGAATATAGCCCATACGTATCATTTATATTTATGTATGTAATTAAATATTTTTTGCAGATAACTATCCAGATTTTGAGCCTCAACTTGAGCACGATGGCCGCATAGCAAGCGAAGATTACATTTATGTGTACACACTTCTAATGCACTACACGTGCATTCAGAGTCCGATCGCATATTTTCATAATATCTGCAACGATTTACCGAAAACAATGCAGCAGTGCATTGTTGTATTCTTTGAGCAGATTGTCAACGAACCGGAGCTGACTCGCAATCGTTTGCGGCGGATCATTCGCAATATTCGTGAAGATGCTGAAATCAATACAAACAGTTCGGTGTCGGCACTGGCAAGCAGCACGACGGACTCGACGCCAATCGACAATGATGCGATTGGGTGTGCGAATCCTGTGACGCCGTCGCCCGTTCAAAAAAAGCTGCACACCTTGTGTGACTCCAGCCAAATGCCGGTTCCGTCAACACCAAGAACTGAGCTGCTCGAACAGCGTACGCGTGAGCTGCTTGGACTGAGGGTAAGTGCGGGTGCTGGTGTGCTAACTTCCGTATAATTACATTCAAATTACATTTACAGGCTGAGTTGGCAACGGAGCGGTATGAAAAGACTTTTCTGGAGGAGCAAATCATAGAAGACGAAAAATTGATTAATTCGCTTTGTGAAAGTATGAGAAATTACACACTTAGATATTGGAGAACATGTTAATTTAGGCCTTTGGATTTTTGTTTGTTTTACAATTTAGGGAACAAGCAATTGACCCAGATGAAAGCCGTCCTTCAAAAAGAAAACGACGAGGAAAATTGTACGAATAACATTGTGACCAATGAAGTAGACAACGTAAGTAAAACTAAATATATCCGGTGGCACACAGGTAGAACGGACTGATGCATTAACCAATGCGTCTACCTGTATCAGCAATTATTATTTATTTACATCTACCTGGAATGAATTACAGCTAAAGCGACAACTTCAAAAGGAGCTAAGCAACAAGGATGATATTATTGCCGAACGCGACGAACAGATGATGGAGTTGAAAGTCAAACAAGACAAAGTTTCTGCCAAGGTAAGTACGATTACTTGTCAGTAGTATTAAGAATACTATAATATTCTCTCAGCTTCTGTGGTATTCTGTGGACAACTTGGTAACAGTAACAGTGAACAGTAAACATGAATTGCTCAAATTGATCCAAATGTATGTGGCAAGAGCACTTATTTTGAGATATTTATGCATAACAAGTGGATTTCGAATTTATAGGCATTAAGTTGTTTGCAAAAAATATGATAACACGATAAAATCTTTAATGATTTGAGCCAGTGAGATTTTTCAAACAATCGTGGTGTATGTAAAGTCTATTAATCAGTTTATGTGATATTGAAGACATTAAGTACCCCCTGTATCAAATAACGATTCAAATAATGCCAATTCCGACATTCCGACCAAGTTTCATTGGGGAAGTTTTAATACCGAAAGAATATAACGCAAATAAATCATAAATATATCAAATTCAGAAATGAATATCCTTATACTTTTTCCACAGCTAAAGCTTTCAGAGAAACAGTTGCGGGTCTGTATTGAGAAAATAAATGTACTGGAGCTGCATTCGGAGAGTTTTGCTCCCATGTTGGCTATAAAGGACGAGACCATTGCCTGTCTGCAGCGCGACAAACTGGAGCTGGAACAATGTCTAAAAGAGACTCGTGACGAGCTCCATAAGGGACGCGAGGTGCTTAATTCCTCATCGGATCTGCTGGATACCTCACAGTCGGCCAGCAGTATGAATACCACGCCCGAAAACCTAGCTTGCTCCGTTATAGATAAACAATTGCGTGAGAAGGAACAGGAGAATGAGCAACTGCGTGAGCAACTGACGTCCATCAGGGTGGCAACAGCACGCATTGTGGATGGAATTTTAAAGATCGCACAGCAGCATCAACTGGAGATACCAACAAAACCCAATGATGATGTGCAACTCTTAAACTTAATTGGGCGCAGTATGGACAAGTTGTTCTCTAGCTTTGTGGAAGAGGAGCAACGTGTGAAGGAACTGCTGGATCAGTTCAACATACGGACTCAGCAGTGTGCGCACCACGAAGAGAACATTCAGCATCTAAAGAACAACGTTGAGCAGCTGGCCAAGGAGTTAGAGGAAAGTCAGTCCAACTTGAAGGCAAGCAATGAGAAGGTACAGAATAACGAAATTGAAATAACGAAAAAAGATGAGCAACTTCTAGAACTGCGCGAAGAACTGATTAAATTCGGAGTTCAAGAACGTACTCTACAAGATCGCATTGCCACTGAATCCGAACTCTCACTAAAGCAGTGCCAGATGCTGTCCGAGCAAAAGAAGATTATTCAATCTCAAGAATTAAAGTTGGCTGAGCAGCAGGCACAGCTAGCCGACGCTCAAAAGCAGTTGAAGAGTTTCCTTGACCGAGTCAGCGCCCAAGTTAACACGAAGATAGCTTCAATTTCAAGTGGCGAAAACGGCTTAGAGCAGGTGGAAAATTTGCTGATGAGAATGTGCAAACAATTGGAAGAGTCCAAGGTGGAGATGGCTGCTAAATCTGACAAGCTCGCTGCTCAAAGCCACTTTTTTATGCAAATGCTAAAAACACTCGATGCACACATCGAGCAACCAATCGGTCCCAACAACATTAGAACTGTTCCCAAAAACCTTGAATTCTTGAACACGCAACTCGCCCAGTTCGTCTCTAAATATGAGCATCTGCACGCTAAATACAATTCCTTGGAAAGTGATAATCTGCAGACGGTAGAAAATAAGAGGCAGCTAGTAAGCGAACTGGAAGAAAATACCATAATACATAAGCAATGGGAAAAGCAGTGCGGTGATCTAATGCAGCAACTGCATCAGAAGTCTGAGGAAAGCGAAAAGATAGCTCAAGAGTTGCAAGTGGAGAAAGCAAGCAAGACTACCATTCAAACTGAACTTGGCAGGGAGCTTCAGAAGCTCGAGCTGGCGGAGAAGACTAAGGAGAAGCAGTTGCACGATCGAGAATCTCTTATTGAAGATTTGCAAAAGCAGTGCGATGAGATGATGAAGCAACTGCAGCAGAAGTCAGAGCAAGTCGAGAAGATAAGTCAAGAGTTGCATGTGGAGAAAGCAAGCAAGACTACCATCCAAACTGAACTTGGCATAGAGCTTCAGAAGCTCGAGTTGGCGGAGAAGACTAAGGAGAAACAGTTGCACGATCGAGAATCTCTTATAGAAAATTTGCAAAAGCAGTGCGATGAGATGATGAAGCAACTGCAGCAGAAGTCTGAGCAAGTCGAGAAGATAACTCAAGAGTTGCAAGTGGAGAAAGCAAGCAAGACTACCATTCAAACTGAACTTGGCATAGAGCTTCAGAAGCTCGAGTTGGCGGAGAAGACTAAGGAGAAACAGTTGCACGATCGAGAATCTCTTATAGAAAATTTGCAAAAGCAGTGCGATGAGATGATGAAGCAACTGCAGCAGAAGTCTGAGCAAGTCGAGAAGATAACTCAAGAGTTGCAAGTGGAGAAAGCAAGCAAGACTACCATCCAAAATGAACTTGCCAAAGAGTTGCAGACGCTTAAGCTGACGTGTCAGGACTTGGAAATGACCAAGGAGCAACAGTTGCTCGACCGAGAATCTCTCCAAAAAGGTTTGCAAAAGCAGTGCGTTGAGATGATGAAGCAACTGCAGCAGAAGTCTGAGCAAGTCGAGAAGATAACTCAAGAGTTGCAAGTGGAGAAAGCAAGCAAGACTACCATCCAAACTGAACTTGGCAAAGAGTTGCAGACGCTTAAGCTGACGTGTCAGGACTTTGAAATGACCAAGGAGCAAGAGTTGCTCGGCCGAGAATCTCTCCAAAAAGGTTTGCAAATGCAGTGCGATGAGCTAATGCGGCAACTACAGCAGAAGTCTGAGGAATGCGAAAAGATAAGTCAAGAGTTGCAACTGGAGAAAGCAAGCAAGACTACCATTCAAACTGAACTTGGCATAGAGCTTCAGAAGCTCGAGCTGGCGGAGAAGACTATGGAGAAACAGTTGCACGATCGAGAATCTCTTATAGAAAATTTGCAAAAGCAGTGCGATGAGATGATGAAGCAACTGCAGCAGAAGTCTGAGCAAGTCGAGAAGATAAGTCAAGAGTTGCAAGTGGAGAAAGCAAGCAAGACTACCATCCAAACTGAACTTGCCAAAGAGTTGCAGACGCTTAAGCTGACGTGTCAGGACTTGGAAATGACCAAGGAGCAACAGTTGCTCGGCCGAGAATCTCTCCAAAAAGGTTTGCAAATGCAGTGCGATGAGCTAATGCGGCAACTACAGCAGAAGTCTGAGGAATGCGAAAAGATAAGTCAAGAGTTGCAACTGGAGAAAGCAAGCAAGACTACCATTCAAACTGAACTTGGCATAGAGCTTCAGAAGCTCGAGCTGGCGGAGAAGACTATGGAGAAACAGTTGCACGATCGAGAATCTCTTATAGAAGATTTGCAAAAGCAGTGCGGTGAGATGTTGCAGCAACTGCAGCAGAAGTCTGAGCAAGTCGAGAAGATAACTCAAGAGTTGCTAGTGGAGAAAGCAAGCAAGACTACCATTCAAACTGAACTTGGCATAGAGCTTCAAAAGCTGGAGTCGACGTGTCAGGAGTTGGAAATGACCAAGGAGCAACAGACGCACGAACGAAAGTCACTCTTAATGGATGTACAAAAACTGCACGATGAACTGAAAGTTAAGCAGATGAAAATTTTGACGATCGAAGAGGAGCAAAATCGGGAGTTGGTGCAAAAGCACACTGTCGAGAAGGAACTGGACACAGTCAGGGCAATGCTTGCACAACGGGAGCTACAACTGGAGAAAAGTAAAACGCAGCTGGATTCGCACACCAAGCGCTTGGAGAGAACAGTCATTAAGCTGGGGGAACAGCAAGCTATTGTATCCAAAACTCAACGTGAATTAGTTCAGATCAAATTCGCACAGGAGGAGCAAGCAAAACTTCTCAATGCAATGCAACATGAGAAGGAGGGCTTGCAGTTGGAACTGCGAACAAGCAAGGAGCGTGCAAGTCGATCGGAGGAGAAACTGTCCAGCCTAGAACAGCAATACATGAAGATGCAGAGTTTGGAGCAGCAGCAAGAGCGGAAGATAAAGCTTGAAAAAGTGCGCGATATTGCTGACAAGAAGATGCTTTTGGTAACCGAAGAGGAAAATACCCGTCTGCGTCTCCAGATTGGCGCCCTAAACTCGGACATTGTACAGCAACAGAAGCGAATTGGGGACTTAACTGACGAACTACAACTGGCCAACGATACCATTGCTAGAATGACGCAGGAGCTGGAGGCAAATAAGGCACTGCAGTGTGATTTGGATGATAGGTTTAAACATCTGAAATCTGAGTGCGAAAAGTTAAGTGAACGCGAATCGCATTATCAGCGCAAACTGAAGGCACT
Organism: Drosophila picticornis; assembly: GCA_035043845.1. Lineage (NCBI taxonomy): Eukaryota > Metazoa > Arthropoda > Insecta > Diptera > Drosophilidae > Drosophila > Drosophila picticornis. The sequence goes on along the minus strand of JAWNMR010000492.1, from coordinate 13,221,098 downwards.
GAAGGACGAGCTAGAAGAGAGCCTTGCGGATAATATTGAGATTCGCAACAGCAAGGAAACTATGCTGGACACTTTGCACAATGAGAATCGCATGGTACTGGACCAAATGAATAAGCAGAAGGCTAAAGAACATCAGATGGAGCTCGATTGCCAGATATTGCAGGCCAAGTATCGCGATGCGAAAGAAGAGATTGCTCGCTGTGAGCAAAAACTCAAGGATCAGCGCCTCGAAATGGAGGGCAAATTAGAAAAGATGAAATCCAAAATGGTAAGTACACGTTTGATGCGTTCCGTATTGTGTATTTCCGTACTGTATGGCATGGTGGCATTAACTGGCGCCGGAGTTTCCAAATACCTCTTGCGTCAACGCAACTGTTGCCATGCATTTTAATGCTAGGCGTTCTTTACAAGCCCAATATGACATTGTAAGAAAGGTGCGTTTAAAATGCATATTCTTGAAAATACCAATATTTATTTGTGATCATGTTATCATCATACATGAATTATGGCAGCACATTTTTTTAATTTCTATTGGCAACTGAGTCGATAGTTTAACCGTTTATATTGCGATTGCTTACTGTGTGCCAATATTTGTGGGAAATTTGTAATTCAAATTCAAGTATTAGTTGAGTATAGATAAGTCCATGAATATTATAAAATCTTTAACTTTTAACTGTATTTAATGCGATTAATGATTGGTGAGCAAATCTTAAAGTAATAATATAAACGAAAATGTATGCATTAAAAACTGCAACGCTATCTTTTATTCGTGTCATATAAGCTTCAGACGTCACTCCTATTGCGATTATATATAATGTATATAATGTTTAGTTGTAAACTTGCATGGTCTTGTAATTTTGCTATCTCTTTGAATACTGGGTGGTAGCGTCGTAGTGTATACTTTTTTGTTGTGTGTGTGTAAGTGTGTGTTGTGTGTGTTGTGCGTTAGTTCTGCTTCTACAGTTTTTACAGGCATCATCAACGGGGAGAGGGGACATACAAACAATGAAATATGTAGATTAATTTGCTTCTTATCATATGGAATTTTAAACTATTTTTCTCTGTTTCCTCTTCTCTTCCATTTTCACTCTCTAACACAACAACATACACAATAATAATAATAAATAATGAATAAAAAAATACAACTGTCATTTCAAGAAATTCAAGTCCAAAATTCTCGTATCGTTAGATTTAAGTCAGTCGGGTAAATCTGAGAAGCACACACAAACACACACAAGCGCAGAGGGGCCTTTCAAGAAAGTCGACAGTTCGTACCACATTATCTGCTTCAAATGTTTGATTTTGTTGTTGTTTCTTCTGAGCATAACGTATATAATATTTTTGAGCAACTGTGTTTATATCGATATAAAGACTAGAACACCAATTGAGTTTTAGACACAAAAGCGGAGATTTCACTCTCGTTTTTCCCTTTGTTTTTGTTTTTTTTTTTTGTGGGTTTTGTTTTTTGATTTGTTATGTGTTATTTGCGAACGAGTATACTTGTAGTAGTCTAGGTTTAGTTAGATAGCTGTCCAGTGACTTGGCATCGTGACCGTTATTGGCCAACGAAGTCCTTTTCGTTTTCATGTTTGTTCTCTTTTTGTCGAAGTCGTTTTTCCCCCTTTTTGCCTATACTTAACACCCACAACTTACTGCTCACTGTTCGCCACTAACACCACTACGCTATCGTGTCTCAAACCACACAAACTGACAACTGTAGCGGGCATTGTACAAGGCGGAAGTGACCCGAATGAAGGAGAAACAGGAGCGCGATGCGACCAGCAACATGGCGGAACTGGAAAAACTGACTGCACAGGTAAGTTGATTATGTCGTTATGTTAATAGTATGGTTGTCATTACTATCATAATATAATAATATTTTCCAGAACAACAAGTATGACGAACACACGCGTGCTCTGTCTGCTCAGATTGTGCGTCTCAACGAAATCATTTTGGAGCAACAGAAGCAGCATGCCATACTCAGCACCAAGTTGCGCCACCTACACGAGACCGAATCGGCGGCGTCCGCTTCTCCCAGCGATGACTGGCACCCGTTTAAGCGGCCAAGCGCCCCATCTGCCAATCTGGGCAGTAATCTGGCCATGGAAGATGAGGAGGGTGAAGTGTTTAATAACACCTACCTCACAGATCTTAAGCTTGGCCGTGTCCCGGACATGACGTAAGTGCCTGCTACTTGTGCATCAACAACAATTTGTCGCTTATCTGCATCATATCTTTTCCCGCATATATAGCACTGAAGAACTGCAATATCGCAACTCGTTGCAACCGCCACATTTGAAGAGCACCTATGCGGCACAGTATGACTTGGGTAGCCAAGAAAGCGATCTCAAAGTAAGCATTAACGTGGGTTGCGCTGCCGCCGGAGAAGCGGGAAACAAAAATAAACACCAATAACAACAACACCAACATCCATAGGAGCAGCACCCCGCTCGGAATTCCGCTCAAGGCACACGTGCACGCAAAGTGGTTACAATTGACATGTAGCTTATAGAATCTATTTAGACAACAGACGAATTTTAAAGTCAGACCATTTGCATATGTATGTTTAAGATCCTTTCAATCCCGTTCTGATATGTGTTCTGTTGTTTCTGTGTTGTTTATCGTTGATGTTGATGTTGATGTTGATGTTGATGTTAATGCGTCTGTTTCTGTTCAAAATCATTTAACTGAGAATGAACTTGAGAATGTATTTATTGTATTGTGTATTCACCCCTAACAGGACGGGCCACATGGCCTGGACGATAGCATGAGCGCGCTGCTGAGCACAACGGGTGGCAACTGTGCCGGAACGCGTAAAAAGTCGATGGGCACTCATTACAAGCGGCCGGGTCCACCAACGCCTAGTAAAAATGGTGGACGTCTTTCATTTGGAAGCTCGGAACCAGCGCGCGAAATTTTGCGCGAAACCTATGACAATAATAGTAGCACCAAGACGCCGGCGCGCTTCAAAATCTTTGCGTCGAGGTTCAGCATGGGCAGCAGCGGCGCCACTGGCGGTGGTGGACAATTTTTGCCGCGCGACGAGGTAAGTTGTAAATAGAAGTATAGTTTTCATGTTCTGTGCTGGTGCGTTGTTGCTATTTGTGTTTTGTTAGTTAGTTAGATAACATGTATAGGTACAAACTGTGTTAACTGCCAGTCATCGTTGTCGTCCTTGTGATTGTTGTGTTGCTAGTACTACAACGGGTCACTTACAAACACGCTGTGCTCCTTCTCAGCATCGGCACTTTCATCGTAAAAGAAAAGTGTTGCCGATCAATCAACGACGCAACCTGCGCCTGCGAGAAGAGGGCGTTTTTTGCACCTCGACGCCGCGCACGAGTCGCTCCTACTTCGATCATTTGCGACGGAATCTGATATCTGATGCGGCGACAGAGGTTCAACAGGAGGTTCAAGAAGGCACCACACCACATTTATCCAACGCTATGCCCCTGATAATGAATAACCCCCAAGTCCGCAGGCTGACCTTGTGCAGACGGCCTCAAGTGTCATCCGCCAGTTCAACGGCCAGCGGTGTCTCATCGCACAATAGACGCAAGCGAAAAAGCACTGCGCGAAAATCCGTGTGCCTGCATGGAAATATTTTTGTAATGGACAGGCGTCGTGGCGTGTTGCCGGCAGCAGAAAGTCAGCAGCGCTTACAGCAGCGCACCAAGGGAAAACAACATCGCATTCAATGCTTTGATCAGGCTAGGCATATGGGCGACAATAGCAGCGATATCGAATCCGAGTCGGAGCCCAAGACCACCGATAACAACAATTATAGCAGCCACAATCGCAATACAGCAACATACTCCAACTTGACGAAGATGGAGGAGTCACAACAGCTGCAGATGGCGCCGGACGCCACGCAGGAGGGCGACAGCAATGTCGACAACAACTATATACAACAACTACAACAACAATTTGAGGCAGATCATGTTTGCGCATGGCTTAATGGCGCCGCCAGCAACTCTGCCGCCAATGCCACTGAGCATAGCCATGATTTTCACTTTGACCAGCTATGCCTTCAAACCGAATCGACAGCTCCGTTTGAGCTGCAACCGTTGCAATATGATGAATTACCGTCAAACACTGAGCAACAAAATGAAGTTGGAGCGATCCTGTTGCCAAGTAATATCACTGCCATCAGCACATCGAACGTCAGTTACACGACCAACGCCTCGTCGTGTCAATCTTGGACCACATTATCTTCGGTTGCCGCCCGTTCCCATGCCTTGCCGGAGGTCACTTTGATGCCCTGCAAGCACTCCAGTACCGCTCCAGAGTGGCGAGTGGTGTATCGGCCGCATGCCAATATTTTATCGCAACTCTGGCATTGCATTGGCATCAGAAAATGTCTGGTGCTTGCAGTGTTCATACTTTTGATAATGATGTTCCCCAGCAAAATGAGCATCTCAGCAGCTGTAGGAATAATACTTTTATACTTGATTGCCGAGCGCTTCTACAGATAGTGGACGTGTGACGCAGTTTGACGACAGCAGCGGCATCGTGCACATACATATCAGAAATCAATTCCCAATTCAAGTGTTTCATGTGTTGTGTATAATTTGACATTAATAAATTCCGTTATATTCCACTACAGAACTCGCCGCCCAAACGACGCCTCAGCAATATATTTAAACGCAAGTAGGCGTGCCATTAACAGCCATTGAGATCACAAAACCCTAAGCGTCCTTTTGTACAGTTGAACTCGGGTTGAATGGCACCCAGCAGAGTGGAAAAAGCTGAAAATAATTCGATTACCATATTAATTTATAGCTTAAGTCAGTTAATTAGCATATTCAGTATATATTTTGCTTATAGGATATTCATTACTTTTATCATTATTTTTTTTTTTTTTTGCATTTGATAAAACGATATGTTAACAGAGTACCCAATGTCTTTGAAATATGTCAATGAAATATGATAAACGTTGCTTGTGCCATCTATGTAGATTTTCACGTTTGTATGTATATAATTTTGTATGATTGTTTGACACGTCAAATGAAAATGCCATATTTTTCATACTTTTCATGCAACAATAAATTTATCGATCAACCAGAAAAATTGTACACATATCAATAATGTATATATAAGAATGCATAGTTTCATATTACTAATTCCACATATTATTAAGTTACTTTCATTAAATCTATCTTATATATATGCAAATATATACATATATATATAATTCATAAATTGATTTCATTTCATTCTTTCTGTTGTGTCATCCGACCAAGCAGGTTCGTTTTTTATACAAAGGAACTTTTTTAAACTCAATTAAGCTTTGTTTTCTCCTAATTGTCCATTATAAGTAGTAGTAGCAATAAAAATATATGCGTACAGTTAATAGTTCAAAAATCAGGTGACATTATGCGTGCTGCTTGTAGTTTAATCAAATATTAAACCAGTTTGGAAGAGCAAGGCGAGCAGGAGGCTCGCTCGCCACATGCAAGGTAACAACTGATTTGAATGAATGGCGCTTACCGAGTCAGGCCGATGCCTACATTACGTGCTACATTTGCGCAACAGCGTCAACAATTATGGAGTGAAACTGTGCGAAGTCCACAATAACAAATTGTTTGTTTTGATTATGCATTTTTTCTTTTTTGGGCGTGCAGCGCATTTATGACGCGCATGGCGACTGGCGACTGGCTACTGGCGAAAACAACTGCTATTGCGTCGTCTTCGCCATTTGCATTTTTCCGCTGGAAACAAGAGCCGCTGTACTGTTCATTCATACATAAATGCATTTGTAGGCAAATACCTTCTATAATTACAAGTTAAAGGCAATTCGTAAAAAAGCCAGAGGGATGGTCTTGGTAATTGGCCATCATGGTAAAGGATACTACTTTTGGTCTAGTTGCTGCACGAAATTATTATCTGATTGAATATCCTCTTGTTATCAAGGGGGAGCACTGCTACTTGAGTTCATTAAAATATATATAAAAAAAAATAGTGTTGTTGTTTATCAAACTAAAAATCTGGTTCCAAGTCAGACCAGTCCGACCAGGGTTTTTTTTGTTGTTTTGTATTTTTTCTCCACTGCCAGTATTCAAATCAGAGTTAGGCCCGAGTTCAATCCGAAGTTTCATTAGTTGTTGTTCTTTGGCTCGGCCCTCCCGAGGCGCGTGTTGTGATGTGTCTGCCATATATACATGTGTGCATATATATGTATGCCTTACAATATCGTATTTATATCAAATCATTATGATTATAAAGCGGCCAAGCGACGCAGCCAGAACCGATAAAAGCACCAAGAGATCAGCCAAGTAAGTCAGTGTTGTCGCAGCGACCTAATATACCTTGATAGCCACGCCTCTTACGTTCAAAATCTAAAACCCCATCCCAAAAGATTGCATCTCTAATGCTAGTCTGGAATGACAAACAGGACACTAACTTTACATTCATTTGAATTTGGGAGCTCGGATTTCGTTTAACGCCCTGGCAATCGACTAAGTGGATTTTGAGTTTTCTCTTTCCATATTTTTTTTTCTTTGTTTTGTGTGTGGACATTTTTCAACGCCTGCCTGGTGATAATGCCCAGCAGTGTTGCCAACGAAGGCTACAAGTTTCAGAGCAGCCGCAGTAGCCCAAGCGGCTCCCCAGCAACAGTTCCTGACGACGTTGAAGTAGTGGACGAGGCACTCACCCTGCTGCAACTGAAGACTCAATCAATTCACCAGGATGCTGCTGTGTCTGCTCGGAGCAGATCGGGATGGCAGATTAAAGGCTCCTCACTGTCCCTTAATACGCACAATCGCATTCGTAATATTGTCGAATCGCTGAAGATTAAGCCCAATCCACAGAAGCCCATGATACCGCTGTCCATTGGTGAGTAAATATCTGTAGTAAATGTGCAACATACCCATTAAGGAGTTCTTCTTTCTTATAAGAATGGCATTATGGCTTCAAGTTTGGTTATGTAAAGTTTAGTACAGTTTTGAGTAGTTTAGTTAGTTTAGATATGTACTTTCAAATATTTATTTTTATTTTATGTCAAAAATTCATCCTGGCGCATTTATGTTAGGGGTATATATAGAGTCGTACATATATAGAACTGAGTGTATATTCGGTTGCCAGATGTGCACATTCCGTTTAAGTCGTGCTTGAATCTTATTGGTTGATTTTTGAGCAGCTTTCCAGAACATTTTGCATTCTTTGCAGAGCAGGGATGTTGAGCTAGATATGCGCTTGCGAAGGGTATTCAAAATTTGTCACGAAATATGTGATGCATGGAAGGCTTTATACAATAAGTATTTATACATACATATATATATCTAATACTATGTTATTCGATCGAGATGCTTTAAATGAATTTCTAAATTAACAATTCAATTGAGAAGGGAGCACATGGATTTCAGTCTGCAAGCGTGTGTTATCTTCGGCGAGACAAAGAAATCAGTTCTTGCTTGTTTTAATATAAAGTCGCTATTGCGATATTTGCCGTTTTGTTTTTAACGTTAAAATGCTGAAACTTGTTTGCTTAAATCGGCGACATGAATTCATTTCTTTTGGAGCCGCTTCTCTGTCCGATATTTGCAATGTCCAAATACATATATGCATGTAAAATATATAATACATATATGGTCCACACGAGCATTTACAAAAACCCAACCAATCAGTTGAGGTTGCAAGCACCGGATTGTTTTTGCAAATACTGCTACTATTTTGAAAAAAAAACAATTTTACATTAATATGCATTTATGTGACTGTCTACAAATAGCAATTCTCGAGTTAATTTATTTAATATTGCTAGATGGGCTGATGATTGTATGTATAAGCACAGAATCCGAGGTCTGGACAGTTGTTGTTACATATTGTTATTGTTTTTGCCATGGCACACGCTCGTTTTTGATGCATTTGCATAAAATGTAGTTTCACCTGTTTGGAGAATCGAGAAGCAAGATCCAGAATCGAATTTGATTAGAATTCAAAATGTAGCCGCTATATTATAGGTCTAGTTATCACAGCCACGCCCCCCGCTCCAATGTCTCCCACATGGGATTCAACGAGGCGGAAACTTGGCAAATGTGTTGAACAAGTTTAGGACTGGATTGTGGAAAGTATATAGATATGTGAGGATATATATACACATATAAATACATATACCTACATACACCCTATACACACACACACACACACACACTACAAGACATTGGCTTAAATCATTTTTGTCTAAATTCCGAATTTGAAGCTAATTTAAAAACAAAACCGGGATTAATGAGACAAATGGGGAAAGACATGGAGACAGACAATGACACGGGCGATTTTAATAATTAGTAATTTAACAAGTTTAAGCCAAGGTGTTCAAAATTCTGAATCGATTTCGAAAAAATTGAGAGTCAATGAATGAAAGATAATGAAACAGGATTTATTGAACTCTATAAAAATGAAATGAGTGATTATATTTTTATTATGTAGTTTAGCATTACATTTAGCATTACATTAGCAACCAAACCAATTAATCAAATCCTTCTTTGCAATGTAAGAAAATATGGAAAAGTGAATTTAACTACAAAAATGTATAAAGATATTGCACTTAATAAATGTGCTATTATCTGATCCACAGGCGATCCCACCACGTTTGGCAATCTGAAGGCCGCCGATGAAACGATGAAGGCGGTAATGAAATCCCTGGAGAGCGGCAAGTTCAATGGCTATGCCCACACGCAGGGGCACGAGGCGTCGCGTCAGGCGGTGGCCAAGTATAGTGCTCATCAACGTCCGAATGGGGTGATTGATCCAAGTAATATCATGCTCTGCAGCGGCTGCTCCTCGGCACTCGAGTATTGCATATTGGCGTTGGCCGATCGCGGCCAGAATGTGCTCGTGCCGCGGCCGGGCTTCTGTTTGTACTATACACTTGCCGAAGGCTTGAACATTGAGGTGCGCTACTATGACCTGTTGCCGGAGCAGCAGTGGCGCGCTGATCTCGTCCAGCTGGAGAGTCTTATCGATGAGAATACGGCCGCATTGCTAATCAACAATCCAAGCAATCCGTGTGGCAGCGTTTTCGACAAAGCCCATCTGCAGGAACTCGTTAGCATTTGCGAGCGCCATTATCTGCCCATCATTGCCGATGAGGTGAGTGAGAATTAAACCTAGCCACACATATTTCACATATGAAAAGTGTTTTCTATAAACGAAAACTGTTTTTTTGTTGTGTCTTAGATATATGAACACTTTGTGTTCCCAGGCTCGCGACACGTGGCGGTCAGCAGTCTGACGCGGGAGGTGCCTGTGCTGTCCTGTGGCGGGCTGACCAAACGTTTTTTGGTGCCTGGCTGGCGTATGGGTTGGATTATCGTGCACGATGATCAGCAACGTCTGGGAACTGCCATCTCCGGGCTCAAGAACATGTGCGGACGCATCCTGGGCAGCAATACAATCATTCAGGGCGCACTTTCCGATATACTTACCAAAACACCTCAGAGCTACTTTGACGGAGTGATCGATGTGCTCTATGTAAGTGATTCAAGCTCTCATCCATTAAAGAATGTCACTTATTTATGCCACTGCTTGTGCCTTTAGTCAAATGCTCAACTCGCTTACAATTTGCTGAAGCCGGTGCTGGGACTGAAACCCATAATGCCCAGTGGAGCCATGTACATGATGGTTGGTGTCTGCATCGAGCGTTTTCCTGCCTTCAAGGATGACACACACTTTGTGCAGGAGTTGGTCAACGAGCAGAGTGTGTTTTGTCTGCCCGGGAGTTGCTTCGAATATCCGGGATATGTGCGCATTGTGCTCACGGTACCACGCAACATGATCGAGGAGGCTTGTGTCCGCATCGCCGAGTTCTGTGAGGCGAACTACAAGAAGGAAAACCAAGCACTAATCGAGGAAAGCCTGCTAGATGATGCCCATGTGCACTACTAGGACTTTGTTATAGAGTGTGGCATGTGGCATAGGGGATGGAATAGCATAAATGGGAACTACAATTGGAACCATTGTTGAAACTGGCGAGCAATTTATTTATTAGATGCCCTAGGCTACAGTTTCTCCGTTTCTATACATACGTACATTTATAAGTACATATAATATACATCAATAAAAACCTATACGTATAATATAAGGAGTATTGTCTTGACAAATTTGTGGAATTGAAACACACAGACGCATAAGAGTTTGAAAGAGTCCAAGAGTCACAAGGAAAGCTATTTATGTTAAAAATGTTTAAACAACTTTTTGTTTAGCTTGATTGGATATACATAAGTGGCAATATATGTATGTAAATAGCACAAGCGTTCTAACTGCATAAATAAATAAACACTAGCAGTATTCTGCGTGTATATTTGGTTAGTGTAAAAAAGTACTTATGAATCAGATGGCAGTCTGCAACAGTAGCAAAAGTCTAAGTGTATGAATTAATAATTATTGCTCAAAGTTATGAATGCTACTGAATGCAAACTTATCGTATATATTTTTGTATACATTTCTGCACTATCGATGTGTGGTGAATGATGTTTTGAATGAGCAATAACTATGAGCAGTTAGTAGCGATATCTACATGTGATGCGGATGCATTTTCTTTTCCATTTCAACTTCGACGCGAGCCTCATCAATGCCAGCAACGGTGGGTAGTCCACCTGGCCAATGCAACAGATCCTCCTCGTGCTCCATAATCATGTTCGCTTCGGCTGTGATAAGTGCAGTAAATTGCTTTTGAATTTTAACGATGTTAGTCGATGGTTTTAGTATTCACCCTGAATGCGATGCAGCTTGCTGCCATAGGCCCAGTCCGTATAATATCCCATGACAAACGTGAGTGGCAGCAGCGGTGCCAAAACTGAGGCACGCTTCACCCGCTGGTAGTAGCTGGCACAGCCATATAAAGCGGTCAGGTAGAAGCCGCTCAGCCAGTAGAAGAGTTCTCGATGCTGGGCAATGGCCAGGGCCTGTTCCCGTTGCTTGATTTGATAGTGCATCTGTATCCAGCGTTCCATCTGCATGATGTCAGATTTGTTGGTTGTTTACGCTATTGTAGGCAGTACTGGTACAGGTATGGGTAAATGAGGTGCACGGGACTTGCCTTCAATTCCTGGCATTTGCGGTATGCCGGATCATCATGGCCGGGATAACTAAGACTCGAGGATTTCTTCGAGGAGGCAGAAGCGCCCATTTTTGTTTAGATTTAGCCAATGCTGAATGGAAACTCACGCGCTCCACTTTGCACTTTCTGCTGTCACGCTGCTACTGTTGTCATCGACCCATTGCTGCACTGCGCGAAACGATCAATCTTTTTCAAACACAAAAACCAATCAAATAAAAATTATGACTAGGATTTTAATAATTTGGCAATGGCTTTCTTTAACCGGGTACCATAACGAAGTGTTCTCTGAACAAGCAATCTTAATTTTGATATTCGCTTCAATCAGTATGCAACCAGACGTAAAAGTTATTTTTTCCAGTGTTTCACTGCGCAGACGCTTTCCTCAACACCCGCTTGGTATCTGACAGAATGGCAGCTGTCAGATATTTGGCTGACTAAAGCTGGGCAAGACACTGCCCGACTGCCAGCCTGTTCGACTGTTCGACTGCCCGATTGTCGGAGTGGCCCACCCGTTCGTTCAGTATATCTTTGCATTCGTCGTTTTGCTGTTCTCAGCAGCGCGTGATTTCCGTACAAAAGGGCAACTGTTTTTGTTTAAATTTTCGTTGCTATTGTTTTTGGCGTAGAATGTAAGGAAAGTGTTGTACTGCCTGTAATTGTTGTTGTTAAATTTGTTTCTACAAAGAAGTTCATTCAGTTTATTGTTGTTGACATACATATTAAGTGCTACTGTTGAGCATTATGCACCCAACCTGAAACGCCTCTTAAATGGGTCTTTGTGATAGGGATAGGATACGCGCGAACTTGGCCAATATCGAAAAGTATGTAAGCATAAGTATGCAATGTAGATATTTACTTGTGTATGTATGTACATGCGTGTACATACATAAGCATAATATATATGTACACACTATGTATGTATTTGTGCGTGTCCTCTCATGTCCCGTTATTGGGGGTTGCAAATGTTGTGCACGGCTCGTCAAAATGTTTTCGAACGTACATACATACATATGTAAATTATGGCAGAATGGGGCCAATCTGATTGTTGGCTCACTCAAAATAAAAGATCATAATAATTAGTAAATCATAAATAAATAAAACAGAAACAGGATCAGGAACACAGTCCAGTAGGATTCATTTCTGGACCCACTCCACTTAACAACGGTCACGGGACAGGATCAGGATGCGCTGTTTGAATGATTGACCGCTTACAGATTCGTCGCTTGGGTGCAGCTGCTAGAAATAAACGCACGGGAGGCGGCGGCGGCAGCTTTCATTCAGCCAGCGGCATCACAACACCGGCGACGGCCAGCACCAGTTCCTCCAGCGGCAACAGCTTAACACCACAGCAGCATCAGCACTCTCTGCCATCATCCCACCATCCTCACCAGCATTCACAGCACTCGCATCTGCGCAGCTCCCAGCAGCAGCAGCTCAGTCACTTCACCTTCAATCCATCGCCGGGCAGCAGTCCTGGCAACGGTTTGGGCACACGTCAAGATGCATCCAGCGCCCTCAACAGTCCGACAACCATTGTGAACTCGGGCAGCGGCAGTGGTGGCGGTAGCAGCACTGCCTACGGAATGCATCCTCCGGCTGGAGGATCATCGATAGCAGCAGCACCACCACCGACAGCCACGTCGACAGCCGCGAGCAATGCCCACAACAATGGAGCGGGCGGGCCGCCTTGCCCAGTGGGTGGTGGCCTCAATCTGCTGGGTGGCATTGGAGGATTGGGCGGTGGTGCCGCTTCCGCTGGCATGGGCATATGCGGCGGAATCAGCAGTACGGTGGGCAGCGCTGCCATTACAGGTGTGCCGCCAATTGGACTGGGCATCGCCACTGGTATCGGCAATAAAATTATGCTGGGCCGCAAGCAAAGCCTTAAGGGTGGCGAGCCCTTTCTAGCCGATTACGGGCCAGAGGAATCGCTCAACGAAAGCGCCGATATAGAATGGGTGAATAAACTCTGGGTGCGTCGTCTGATGCGCCTTTGCGCACTGGTCTCGCTGGCGTCCGTTTCGCTGAATACGCCAAAAACGTTTGAGCGTCATCCGTCGTTGCAGTACATCACCTTTGTATCGGACACGGCGGTGACGGTCCTCTTCACGGCCGAGATGATTGCCAAAATGCATATTCGTGGCGTTCTAAATGTGAGTTACAGTAACAGTTACAGTTACAGTTACAGTTGGTTGCAGTCTTCAAAGTACTTATACCATTCATTACTGGCAGGGCGAAGTGCCTTATTTAAAGGATCATTGGTGTCAGTTTGATGCCTCCATGGTTAGTTTTCTTTGGGTCTCCATCATACTGCAAATTTTTGAAGTGCTGGAAATAGTACCTAAGTAAGTATTCACTTTACTATATTAACTGTCTGTTTACGTAATTGATTTTGCATTCTTTTCCGGCCATTTTTTCCACAGATTCTCGTATCTATCCATTATGAGGGCACCGCGACCACTTATTATGATACGATTTCTACGTGTTTTTCTGAAGTTCAGTATGCCCAAAAGCCGCATCAATCAAATTTTCAAGTAGGTGGTGAACTCATATCAATCAACACTGCGACTGATAGCATATGCATTCTTTTTATCTGTTTTTATGCAGACGCTCGAGCCAACAAATCTATAACGTGACGCTATTTTTTCTGTTCTTCATGTCGCTATACGGCTTGCTTGGTGTGCAATTCTTTGGAGAGCTCAAGAATCACTGTGTCATGAATAATACAAACTATGATAAATCAGGCCGGCCGTAAGTATGCTTAAGTCTTTATTTAATTTGTTAACATTGGCATTAAAATAAATAATAAATTAAGTTGGTGTAACAATTTTGATTCTTTTTAAGTGATAAATTGAATTTTATTGCAATTTGCATTTTGCATTTTGTATGCGTATTAAATGTAATGAATTAAATTAATTAATATATTGAACTAATTATGCATGCTCGTTCTTCAGGGTACTCACAATAAACTCACTGGCCATACCGGACACATTCTGCTCAATGGATCCGGACTCTGGTTACCAGTGTTCGCCGGGAATGCGCTGCATGAAGATGGACTTTCTAAGCAGTTATGTGATCGGCTTCAATGGCTTTGAGGACATTGCAACTAGTATTTTTACTGTATATCAGGCTGCCTCCCAGGAGGGCTGGGTATTTATTATGTACCGCGCAATTGACTCACTGCCGGCATGGCGAGCCGCCTTCTACTTCAGCACCATGATATTCTTTCTGGCTTGGCTGGTGAAGAACGTTTTCATAGCTGTAATCACAGAGACCTTCAACGAGATACGCGTGCAGTTCCAACAGATGTGGGGTGCAAGGGGTCATATACAAAAGACGGCGGCCTCTCAAATACTCAGCGGCAACGATTCCGGCTGGCGGCTGGTCACCATCGATGACAATAAGCATGGCGGATTGGCGCCAGAGACATGCCATGCCATTTTACGGTCTCCATACTTTCGAATGCTGGTCATGACGGTGATCCTGGCCAATGGAATTGTGACGGCAACGATGGCATTTAAACACGACGGTCGACCACGTCATGTATTCTATGAGAGATATTATTACATTGAGGTTGTGTTCACGTGTCTGCTCGATCTCGAGACACTGTTCAAGATCTACTGCTTGGGATGGCGTGGCTACTATAAGCATTCCATACACAAATTTGAGCTGCTTCTTGCAGCTGGCACAACGCTCCACATAGTTCCTATGTTCTATTTGTCTGGATTGACATACTTTCAAGTGCTGAGGGTGGTGCGGCTGATAAAGGCCTCGCCCATGCTTGAGGGTTTTGTTTATAAGATTTTTGGGCCCGGCAAGAAGTTGGGCTCGCTAATCATCTTTACCATGTGCTTGCTAATCATTAGCTCGAGCATTTCGATGCAGTTGTTCTGTTTTCTGTGCGACTTTACCAAGTTCGAGTCGTTTCCGGAGGCGTTCATGAGCATGTTCCAGATCCTCACGCAGGAGGCGTGGGTTGAGGTCATGGATGAGACGATGATACGCACGAGCAAAACATTGACGCCGCTAGTAGCTGTCTATTTTATACTCTACCATCTGTTTGTTACGCTCATCGTGCTCAGTCTTTTCGTTGCGGTCATTTTGGACAATCTGGAGTTGGACGAGGACATCAAGAAACTTAAGCAGCTCAAGTTTCGCGAGCAAAGCGCCGAAATCAAGGAGACTCTGCCATTTCGCTTGAGAATTTTTGAAAAATTCCCCGATTCGCCACAAATGACAATTCTTCATCGCATTCCCAATGATTTCATGTTGCCCAAGGTGCGTGAAAGTTTCATGAAGCATTTTGTAATTGAACTGGAAACGGATGACCCATCATTGGTCGAGAACTGCAAACGCCCAATGTCCGAGTGCTGGGAATCAAATGTTGTCTTTCGCAAACAGAAACCTGTACGCATCATGAACAAAACGGCAAAGGTTCGAGCCGCTGGAAGCAGCCTTCGAAAGTTGGCCATCACTCACATAATCAAGTAAATACCTATCGAAAATACATTTATACAGTGACCTTTAGATTGCTGCCACTCATTTAGTCTTTGCGTTGCCACAACTCATAGCCAATTGTTTGATATGTTTATAAAGAAGACTATAAGATATTTGCTGGCTTTAATCTGGTTAATTATATTTTACCAATAGAACTTTTATCGCTTTGAAAATAAGTTTGAAGATTCGGTTATTCAAAAATTCAAGATTCAGGAAAATGATTATTTTGAGCTGTTCGTATGATAAGCTCAAAAGTCTCATAGTATAGTCTCCGTATCATGGATACACCATTTACTAATGCAATCCAAATGAATTTAAATCGCCAAAAAGAAATAGTACCTGTTAGAATGCATTTAAAATGATTGTTTATTTATCGCAGCGACAGCAATAATCAGCGCCTAATGCTGGGTGACTCGGCCATGCTTCCCGTGGTGGGTACCAAGGGTGGCCTCAAATCGCAAGGCACTATCACACACTCGAAGCCGTGGAGAGTCGATCAGAAGAAGTAAGCGCCTTTTGCCCCTTGGCGGCATGATTCGTTTGATGTGTGTACGCTACCAATTCACAGATTTGGATCCCGCTCAATTCGTCGCAGCGTGCGCTCTGGCTCCATTAAGCTGAAGCAGACCTACGAGCATCTGATGGAGAACGGTGATATTGCGGCTGCCCCACGCGCCAACTCTGGCCGAGCCAGACCTCACGACCTGGACATCAAGCTGCTGCAGGCGAAGCGCCAGCAAGCCGAGATGCGACGCAATCAGCGTGAGGAGGATCTGCGCGAGAATCATCCGTTCTTCGATACGCCATTGTTTTTGGTGCCACGCGAGAGTCGCTTTCGCAAAATTTGCCAAAAGATAGTGCATGCACGTTACGATGCGAGACTCAAGGATCCATTGACCGGCAAGGAGCGCAAAGTGCAGTATAAGAGTTTGCAGTGAGTTGCAATTGATGAACAGAGTTTTGATTAGATTCTCAATGCCTCTCATTTAATAATTTTCTCAGTAACTTTCTTGGGCTAGTCACCTATCTAGACTGGGTAATGATATTTGCCACGACGCTCTCGTGCATTTCCATGATGTTTGAGACACCCAATTATCGCTTAATGGATCATCCGACGCTGCAAATAGCTGAATACGGTTTTGTCATATTCATGAGCCTGGAGCTAGCAATGAAAATTCTGGCTGATGGTTTGTTCTTTACACCCAAGGCATACATTAAGGATGTGGCCGCAGCGCTTGATGTATTCATATATGTTGTCTCCACGTCGTTCCTCTGCTGGATGCCACACAATATACCCACGAATTCAGCTGCCCAGCTGCTGATGATTTTGCGATGCGTGCGTCCACTGAGAATCTTTACTCTGGTGCCGCACATGCGAAAGGTGGTCTATGAGCTGTGTCGTGGCTTCAAGGAGATCTTATTGGTATCCACGCTGCTGATTCTGCTCATGTTCATTTTTGCCAGCTATGGCGTACAGCTGTATGGAGGTCGTCTGGCACGCTGCAATGATCCGACAATTCTGCGTAGGGAGGATTGTGTTGGTGTTTTCATGCGGCGCGTTTTTGTCACCAAAATGAAATTAACACCGGGTCCAGATGAGTCCTACCCGGCCATGTTGGTGCCCCGAGTCTGGGCCAATCCCCGTCGCTTCAATTTTGACAATATTGGTGATGCTATGCTTACGCTTTTCGAGGTGCTTTCCTTTAAGGGGTGGCTGGATGTGCGTGATGTCCTAATTAAAGCCGTCGGACCGGTAAAAACAAGTTCTTGTGCAATTATATTTTAATTGAGTATGTTATTAATACCTTTATTTATTATGATCTTATGATACCAGTGCTAAAAAATAATACTTAAAATATCTTTAATTTATTGTATTTATTTTTGTTTTATTTTCTCTTTCATTTAATTGCATAACTGACGAATATGCACTTAATTTCAGATACATGCCATCTACATTCATATCTATATATTCTTGGGCTGCATGATTGGCTTGACTCTGTTTGTGGGCGTGGTCATTGCAAACTATTCCGAAAATAAAGGTACAGCATTGCTGACCGTTGACCAGCGACGATGGTGTGATCTGAAGAAGCGTCTTAAGATCGCTCAGCCACTCCATCTGCCACCGCGTCCAGATGGACGAAAGATTCGTGCCTTCACCTACGATATAACCCAGCATATTATTTTTAAACGGGTCATTGCTGTGGTTGTTCTAATCAACAGCATGTTGCTATCCATAACTGTAAGTTATATATTTTTTTTTATGATGGCTCGAATTGAGTTTCATTCAGAGTCCTCTATTTCCAGTGGATCAAAGGCGAAGTACACACAGAGCGTCTGGTTATCGTTAGCGCCGTGCTGACCTTTGTATTTGTCATTGAGGTAGTTATGAAGAACATCGCATTTACACCTCGAGGCTACTGGCAGTCCAGGCGCAATCGATATGATTTACTGGTAACTGTTGCTGGCGTCATTTGGATCATATTACAAACTATTCTCAGGGTATGTATTGAAGAACATTGCACACCTAGAAGAGTCTTTTCCGCCCCCAATAGTGTGATTTGATCTCGTATGTGACTCAGTACTCACATTATTTTTTCTCTATTCTCCTTACTTGTGTTTAATTAAAGTGAACACTCTTTTCGTTCTTAAAGCTTGACGGGGTGGTTTCTGCTCTCTTTATCACTACTAACTTCTAAATTTTCTGCTTGAATTTTTCTAATATTTCATTCTTAACGTTGCTTGCAGAACGATTTGTCGTATTTCTTTGGTTTTATGGTAGTTATTCTGCGTTTCTTCACCATCACCGGAAAGCACACTACACTCAAGATGCTTATGTTGACGGTGGGCGTGTCTGTGTGCAAGTCCTTCTTCATCATCTTTGGAATGTTCCTTTTGGTCTTCTTTTATGCGTTGGCCGGCACCATTCTATTTGGTAATTCAGTTTTACTTACGACCAGAATTGCGCAACCAATATATTATCTATTTGCTCTGACATGCATAGGGACCGTCAAATATGGGGAGGGTATTGGGCGACGGGCAAACTTCGGATCACCAGTGACCGGTGTGGCCATGTTGTTTCGTATTGTGACTGGTGAGGATTGGAATAAGATCATGCACGATTGTATGGTGCAGCCGCCATACTGCACACTGGGTGGAAATTACTGGGAAACGGATTGCGGCAACTTTACAGCAAGTTTAATATATTTCTGCACATTCTACGTCATAATTACGTATATTGTGCTTAACTTGCTAGTGGGTAAGTAATATTATGTGGAATTTGTTGCTACATATAATTTTCAATTGCCTTTCTCCATCTAGCTATTATCATGGAGAACTTTTCCCTCTTCTATTCAAATGAGGAGGATGCCCTATTGTCTTATGCGGACATACGCAACTTTCAGAACACTTGGAATATCGTCGATATACATCAACGTGGTGTTATTCCGGTGCGTAGGGTGAAATTCATTTTGCGCCTTTTGAAAGGCCGTTTAGAGTGTGATCCGCAAAAGGATCGCCTGCTGTTCAAGTATATGTGCTACGAGCTGGACAAACTGCACAACGGTGAAGATGTCACATTTCATGATGTGATCAAGTAAGTTTATTTTTATGGATATAAGTATTTATTTATTTTGTTTCATGAATATTTACTTAAAATCTAAGCTTATTTTCTTCTATCGACCAACTAATGAGTCAGTCCGTTACTGTTTTATTTATGAAATATGAGACTAAAAAAATATAAATTTTAGCATGCTATCCTATCGGTCTGTTGACATACGCAAGGCACTGCAGCTAGAGGAGTTGCTGGCGCGTGAGGAGTTTGAGTACCTGGTCGAGGAGGAAGTGGCCAAGATGACAATACGTACCTGGCTCGAAGGCTGCCTTAAAAAGATACGAGCACAAAATGCAAGCGTATGTTTAAAATAAATGTGTTTTTCTTTCGCTTATGCACCATGTTTAAACTTTTCAATTGGCTTACAGAAACAACAAAATTCGCTGATTGCTGGATTGCGCGCCACCAATGAGCAGCTAGTGATGCGTCCCAATGTGCAGGAGGACAAGGCACCCAGTGGAGTAATTGACAAATCAGCCATAAGCACAATAAGTGGTGCGGTCGCCGGAACTTGCCCGCCCACTAGCGACGCCTTCTCGCCCACCTTTAGCTCGACGGAGAACGATGAAAAGGATGCCAGCAGTAGCGCTGTGGTGGTGCCTCACACTGATTCCCACACGACTGCTGCTAGTGCGCGGCATGTGATGACGGTGGGCAAGCGGGCATATGCTTTAAATCGCAGCGATTCGACGGGCAGCTCGGCAGGGCGAAAGTTTTTGGCACCCACCTCCAGTGATCCACAGCAGCGCTCCACGCTGAGCGATAAGGAGCGACTGCATATCAGCAGTCAGCAGCGTAAAAAGAATTCAATGACCACCCTGCCACATGCGGCACAGCTGGGTCAACTGGGTCAGATGGGTAAACAGCGTGAGGTGAACAAGTCATCCAGTTTTTTTTCTCAGCTGAACAGCGAGATTGGACAGTTTCATTATCCGACAATTAATGCGACCGCTGCAGCTGCTGCAGCCGCACTGCACAATTTTGGAGATCATCATCATCATCATCAGCATCAACATCAGCATCATCACGGAGCACTGACCAGTCCCTCGGCGATGATAAGTCAGCTAATTGGGGGCAGCGGCAAACTGTTGCCGTTTAACAATCAAGCAAATGCCGTCTATGAGGTGCACGACTGGTGGCAGGAGCAGGTCCTCTGCACGCAGACGAGCGACGATGAGGTATAGAAGGGCAGCAAAAAGCATCGATATTTGATTGCAAACATCATCATCATGCATTCAAGAAGGAGATATAATTTTAGAATTTCGTACATACATATATCCTCATTTGTTGCCTGTAAAATGAAAAATTAGTGCCCTAGAGATTTATTATAAGTCCATACACAACTATGTAGTATATGTGTTCTAATGTGTAAATATTGGCACGTTGTTTTGCGATTCTGGCGTACGCACAATATATGTATATGTATATGTTGTTGCTTATTAAATTGTATAAGAAATTTTTGTCAGTCGGTAATGTTGTTACACTTAAAATGTATATTTAATACACGTACGTACAGAAATATGTACTAATTATGAATAGTGCAAATTTATTTGTACGTTGCCACAGGATAAAAAAGCCCTTTTAGTACACTTATGTGAAACATTATAATCAAAATCCAAATACTACTCTTTAGAGCAAAAGACAAAACTACAAATATTTAGCTAATGTTAATATAGAGAAATTTCAATCAATTTAAAGCCAAATCGATATAGTCTATTCTAAATTCTAGTAATAGAAAGAGACAGAGATAAGTATATACCGACATGAACACATATGTGGAACACGAAGCCTACTATGTACTACAAATATTTTGTTAAAAGACAAAAAAAAAAAAAAAAAATAAAATAAAATACAAATAAAGAACAAAACCATTGCACAAACTTTAGATAATATAAAATTAGTATAGTATAAAATGCCCAATTACACATGAATACACATTATAGAAACGTAATAAACATCGTTGAAATTTCAAAACGTGTAAAAAATAAATGGTATGGGTTCGTGCCGGCAACAATTTATTTGCTATGATTCAGAATTCTACGTGCATTGCGAGAGCTTCACTAGCCAACAGACAAAATCCGACCTACGAAAACCTAGTACAGCCCTACGGTACTGATAAGTTACGAATTAATAGAACAAGCGCGTGCCCTTACACGCCAAATGCATCCGCTGTACGTCGTTTTTCACAGGAAATGTATTTTTAGACATCAGAATGTAAATTTATGCAATACAATAAACGCAGGCACCGCCAAAGATGACTTAAATACTTAACATTGAGCCCGGTTCAAATTAGTATCCAGGCCGTCGTCTAGTTATTCGCACGCTGGTCGACCTCCACAGGATACACCTATAACTGAACGCGAGATTTCGCTTAATGCCTGCAAGAGCAATACGTTGGCATAATGAGACTGTTTATAATATGCCTGTTGGTCGCTACAGGCGCAACATTTACACTGTTTGGGCCGCACATTCGCATTGTGCCCGGTCAAAAGGCAAATGAAATAATATTGCATTTCCGCAATCCTTGCAACAATAAGACCAGCTCTACGACTCTCAGACCGCCATCCACACCGTGCAAGTACCACCCAACTACACCAAAATGTGACCATAGCTATCCGCAGACCACAAAAGCAACTACCCTAAAACCGACCTATAGGACGACCCTTGGTACAACAACAACAAAAACAACTCAAACTTCACCGGTGCCCACAACAGTAAAACGAACCACCCAAGAAGCAACAACTTTGAAACCAACAAAACCGAGCACAACTGGCAAACCAACTACTCCAAAACCGACAACAGTTAAACCCACTGTACCGAGCACAACAGGCAAACCTACCACTCAAAAACCAACAACATTGAAACCCACTGTGCCGAGCACAACTGGGAAATCAACTTCTCCAAGACCAACAACTTTGAAACCCACTTTGCCAAGCACAACTGGCAAACCAACTACTCCAAAACCGACAACAGTTAAACCCACTGTGCCGAGCACAACTGGTAAACCAACCACTCAAAAACCAACAACATTGAAACCCACTGTGCCGAGCACAACTGGCAAGCCAACTTCCCAAAAACCATCAACATTAAAGCCCGCTGAACCTACTACAACAACAGCCAAGCCAACCACACAAAAACTTACAACATTAAAACCAACTGAGCCGAGTACAACAACAGGCAAACCAACCACCAAAAAACCGACAACTTTGAAGCCAACCGAGCCGAGTACAACAACTGCCGAGCCAACTTCTCAAAAACCTTCAACGTTAAAGCCAACTGAGCCGAGTACAACAACTGCCAACCCAACCACCCAAAAACCTACAACTTTGAGCCCAACAGCACCTACTACAACCACAGCCAAGCCAACCACCCAAAAACCTACCACATTTAGACCAGCTGAGACGAGTACATCAATAACCAAGCCAACCACCCAGAAACCAACAACATTAAAGCCAACTGAGCCGAGTACAACAACTGCCGAGCCAACCACACAAAAACCTACAACACTAAAACCAACCGAGCCGACTACAACCACAGCAAAGCCAACCACCCAAAAACCTACAACTCTAAGGCCAACTGAGACGAGTACAACAACTGCCCAGCCAACCACACAAAAACCTACAACATTAAAACCAACTGAGCCGACTACAACCACAGCCAAGCTAACCACCCAAAAACCTACAACTTTGAAGCCAACTGAGCCGAGTACAACAACTGCCAAGCCAACTTCTCAAAAACCTTCAACATTAAAGCCAACCGAGCCGAGTTCAACAACTGCCAAGCCAACCACCCAAAAACAGACAACATTAAAATCAACTGAGCCGACTACAACCACAGCCAAGCCAACCACCCAAAAACCTACAACTCTAAAGCCAACTGAGCCGAGTACAACAACTGCCAAGCCAATCACCCAAAAATCTACCACATTAAAACCAACTGAGCCGAGTACAACAACTGCCAAGCTAACCACCCAAAAACCTACAACATTAAAACCGACTGAGCCGACTACAACAACTGCCATGCCAACCACACAAAAACCTACAACATTAAAACCAACTGAGCCGAGTAGAACAACTGCCAAGCCAACCACCCAAAAACCAACAACATTGAAACCCACTGTGCCGAGCACAACTGGTAAACCAACCACTCAAAAACCAACAACATTGAAACCCACTGTGCCGAGCACAACTGGCCAGCCAACTTCGCAAAAACCAACAACTTTGAAACCCGCTGAGCCTACTACAACAACAGCCAAGCCAACCACACAAAAACCCACAACTCTGAAGCCAACTGAGGGGAGTACAACAACTGCCAAGCCAAGTACTCAAACACCCACAACATTAAAGCCTACTGAGCCGAGTACAACAACTGCCAAGCCAAGTACTCAAAAACCTACAACATTTAAACCAACTCAGCCGACTACAACCACAGCCCAGCCAACCACCCAGAAAACTACAACTCTGAAGCCAACTGAGCCGAGTACAACAACAGCCAAGCCAACTTCTCAAAAACCTTCAACGCTAAAGCCAACTGAGCCTACCACAACCACAGCTAAGCAAACCACCCAAACACCTACAACTCTGAAGCCAACTGAGCCGAATACAACAACTGCCACGCCAAGCACTCAAAAACCTTCAACATTAAAGCCAACCGAGCCGAGTACAACAACTGCCAAGCCAACCACCCAAAAATCAACAACATTAAAACCAACTGAGCCGAGTACAACAACTG
Organism: Drosophila picticornis; assembly: GCA_035043845.1. Taxonomy (NCBI): domain Eukaryota; kingdom Metazoa; phylum Arthropoda; class Insecta; order Diptera; family Drosophilidae; genus Drosophila; species Drosophila picticornis. Next base: position 13,197,201 of record JAWNMR010000492.1, on the reverse strand, counting down.
CCAAGTCAACCACACAAAAACCTACAACATCAAAACCAACTGAGCCGACTACAACCTCAGCCAAGCCAACCACCCGAAAACCCACAACATTAAAACCAACTAAGCCGAGTACAACAACTGCAAAGACAACCACCCAAAAACCTACAACATCAAAACCAACTGAGCCAACTACAACCTCAGCCAAGCCAACCACCCAAAAACCCACAACATTAAAACCAACTGAGCCGAGAACAACAACTGCCAAGCCAACCACACAAAAACAGACAACATTAAAACCAACTGAGCCGAGTACAACAACTGGCAAGCCAACCACACAAAAACCTACAACATCAAAACCAACTGAGCCGACTACAACCTCAGCCAAGCCAACCACCCAAAAACCCACAACTCGGAAGCCAACTGAGCCGAGCACAACAACTGCCAAGACAACCACCCAAAAACCTACAACATTAAAACCAACTGAGCCGACTACAACCTCAGCCAAGCCAACCACCCAAAAACCTACAACTTTGAAGCCAACTGAGCCGAGTGCAACAACTGCTAAGCAAACCACCCAAAAACCTACAACATTAAAACCAACTGAGCCGACTACAACCACAGCCAAGCCAACCACCCAAAAACCTACAACTTTGAAGCCAACTGAGCCGAGTGCAACAACTGCTAAGCCAACCACCCAAAAACCTACAACATTAAAACCAACTGAGCCGACTACAACCTCAGCCAAGCCAACCACCCAAAAACCCACAACTCTGAAGCCAACCGAGCCGAGTACAACAACTGCCAAGCCAACCACACAAAAACCTACAACATTAAAACCAACTGAGCCGAGTACAACAACTGCCAAGCCAACCACACAAAAGCCTACAACATCAAAACCAACTGAGCCGACTACAACCTCAGCCAAGCCAACCACCCAAAAACCCACAACTCTGAAGCCAACTGAGCCGAGTACAACAACTGCCAAGCCAACCACACATAAACCTACATCATTAAAACCAACTGAACCGAGTACAACAACTGCCAATCCAACCACACAAAAACCTACAACATTAAAACCAACTGAGCCTAGTACAACAACTGCCAAGACAACCACCCAAAAACCTACAACATATAAACCAATTGAGGCGACTACAACCTCAGCCAAGCTAACCACCCAAAAACCCACAACTCTGAAGCCAACTGAGTCGACTACAACAACTGCCAAGCCAAGTACTCAAAAACCTTCAACATTAAAACCAACTGAGCCGAGTACAACAACTGCCAAGCCAACCACCCAAAAACCAACAACATTAGGACCAACTGAGCCGACTACAACAACTGCCAAGCCAACCACCCAAAAACATACAACTCTGAAGCCAACTGAGCCGAGTACAACAACTGCCAAGACAACCACCCAAAAACCTACAACATCTAAACCAATTGAGGCGACTACAACCTCAGCCAAGCTAACCACCCAAAAACCCACAACTCTGAAGCCAACTGAGCCGAGTACAACAACTGCCAAGCCAACCACCCAGAAACCTACAACATTAAAACCAACTGTGCCGAGTACAACAACTGCCAAGCCAACCACAAGCCAACCCACAACTTTAAAACCAACTGAGCCGAGTACAACAACTGCCAAGCCAACCACACAAAAACCTACAACATTAAAACCAACTGAGCCGAGTACAACAACTACCAAGCCAACTACACAAAACCCTACAACATTGCAACAAACTGAGCCGAGTACAACAACTGCCAAACCAACCACCCAAAAACCCACAACATTAAAACCAACTGATCCTAGTACAACAACTGCCAAGCCAACCACACATAAACCTACAACATTAAAACCAACTGAGCCGAGTACAACAACTGCCAAGCCAACAACCCAAAAACCCACAACTCTGAAGCCAACTGAGGGGAGTACAACAACTGCCAAGCCAAGCACTCAAAAGCCTTCAACATTAAAGCCAACCGAGCCGAGTACAACAACTGCCAAGCCAACCACCCAAAAATCAACAACATTAAAACCAACTGAGCCGACTACAACCACAGCCAAGCCAACCACCCAAAAACCCACAACTCTGAAGCCAACTGAGCCGAGTACAACAACTGCCAAGCCAACCACCCAAAAACCTACAACATTAAAACCAACTGAGCCGAGTACAACAACTGCTAAGCCAACCACACAAAAACCTACAACTCGAAAGCCAACTGAGCCAAGTACAACAACTGCCAAGCCAACCACCCAAAAACCTACAACATTAAAACCAACTGAGCCGAGTACAACAACTGCTAAGCCAACCACACAAAAACAGACAACATTAATACCAACTGAGCCGAGTACAACAACTGCCAAGGCAACCACCCAAAAACCTACAACATCAAAACCAACTGAGCCAACTACAACCTCAGCCAAGCCAACCACCCAAAAACCTACAACTCTGAAACCAACTGAGCCGAGTACAACAACTGCCAAGCCAACCACACAAAAACCTACAACATTAAAACCAACTGAGCCGACTACAACCTCAGCCAAGCCAACCACCCAAAAACCTACAACATTAAAACCAACTGAGCCGAGTACAACAACTGCCAAGCCAACCACACAAAAACTTACAACATTAAAACCAACTGAGCCGAGTACAACAACTGCCAAGCCAACCACACAAAAGCCTACAACATCAAAACAGACTGAGCCGACTACAACCTCAGCCAAGCCAACCACCCAAAAACCCACAACTTTGAAGCCAACTGAGCCGAGTACAACAACTGCCAAGCCAACCACCCAAAAACCTACAACATTAAAACCAACTGAGCCGAGTACAACAACTGCCAAGCCAACCACACAAAAGCCTACAACATCAAAACAGACTGAGCCGACTACAACCTCAGCCAAGCCAACCACCCAAAAACCCACAACTCTGAAGCCAACCGAGCCGAGTACAACAGCTGCCAAGCCAACCACCCAAAAACCCACAACTTTGAAGCCAACCGAGCCGAGTACAACAACTGCCAAGCCAACCACCAAAAAACCTACAACATTAAAACCAACTGAGCCGAGTACAACAACTGCCCAGTCAACCACACAAAAACCTACAACATTAAAACCAACTGAGCCGAGTACAACAACTGCCAGGCCAACCACACAAAAACCTACAACATTAAAACCAACTGAGCCGAGTACAACAACTGCCAAGCCAACCACACAAAAACCTACAACATTAAAACCAACTGAGCCGACTACAACCTCAGCCAAGCCAACCACACAAAAACCTACAACATTAAAACCAACTGAGCCGAGTACAACAACTGCCAAGCCAACCACACAAAAACCTACAACATTAAAACCAACTGAGCCGAGTACAACAACTGCCAAGCCAACCACACAAAAGCCTACAACATTAAAACCAACTGAGCCGACTACAACCTCAGCCAAGCCAACCACCCAAAAACCCACAACTTTGAAGCCAACCGAGCCGAGTACAACAACTGCCAAGCCAACCACCAAAAAACCTACAACATTAAAACCAACTGAGCCGAGTACAACAACTGCCAGGCCAACCACACAAAAACCTACAACATTAATACCAACTGAGCCGAGTACAACAACTGCAAAGCCCACCACCCAAAAACCTACAACATCAAAACCAACTGAGTCGACTACAACCTCAGCCAAGCCAACCACCCAAAAACCCACAACTTTGAAGCCAACCGAGCCGAGTACAACAACTGCCAAGCTAACCACCCAAAAACCTACAACATTAAAACCAACTGAGCCGAGTACAACAACTGCCAAGACAACCACCCAAAAACCCACAACTCTGAAGCCAACTAAGCCGACTACAACCTCAGCCAAGCCAACCACACAAAAACCTACAACATTAAAACCAACTGAGCCGAGTACAACAACTGCCAAGCCAACCACACAAAAACCTACAACATCAAAACCAACTGAGCCGAGTACAACAACTGCCAAGCCCACCACACAAAAACCTACAACATTAAAACCAACTGAGCCGAGTACAACAACCGCCAAGTCAACCACACAAAAACCTACAACATCAAAACCAACTGAGTCGACTACAACCTCAGCCAAGCCAACCACCCAAAAACCCACAACTCTGAAGCCAACCGAGCCGAGTACAACAGCTGCCAAGCCAACCACCCAAAAACCTACAACATTAAAACCAACTGAGCCGAGTACAACAACTGCCAAGCCAACCACACAAAAGCCTACAACATCAAAACAGACTAAGCCGACTACAACCTCAGCCAAGCCAACAACCCAAAAACCCACAACTCTGAAGCCAACTGAGCCGAGTACAACAACTGCCAAGCCAACCACACATAAACCTACAACATTAACACCAACTGAACCGAGTACAACAACTGCCAAGCCAACCACACAAAAACCTACAACATTAAAACCAACTGAGCCGAGTACAACAACTGCCAAGACAACCACACAAAAACCTACAACATCTAAACCAACTGAGCCGACTACAACCTCAGCCAAGCCAACCACCCAAAAACCTACAACATTAAAACCAACTGAGCCGAGTACAACAACTACCAAGACAACCACACAAAAACCCACAACTCTGAAGCCAACTGAGCCGAGTACAACAACTGCCAAGCCAACCACACAAAAACCTACAACATTAAAACCAACTGAACCGAGTAAAACAACTGCCAAGCCAACCACACAAAAACCTACAACATTAAAACCAACTGAGCCGAGTACAACAACTGCCAAGACAACCACACAAAAACATACAACACCTAAACCAACTGAGCCGACTACAACCTCAGCCACAGCCAACCACCCAAAAACCCACAACTCTGAAGCCAACTGAGCCGAGTAAAACAACTGCCAAGCCAACCACACAAAAACCTACAACATTAAAACCAACTGAGCCGAGTACAACAACTGCCAAGCCAACCACCCAAAAACCTACAACATTAAAACCAACTGAGCCGAGTACAACAACTGCCAGGCCAACCACACAAAAACCCACAACTCTGAAGCCAACTGAGCCGAGTAAAACAACTGCCAAGCCAACCACACAAAAACCCTCAACAACAAAACCAACTGAGCCGACTACAACCTCAGCCAAGCCAACCACCCAAAAACCCACAACAATAAAACCAACTGAGCCGAATACAACCTCAGCCAAGCCAACCACCCAAAAACCCACAACTTTGAAGCCGACTACAACAACTGCCAAGCCAACTTCTCAAAAACCCACAACATTAAAACCAACTGAAACGAGTACAACAACTGCCAAGCCAACCACACATAAACCTACAACATTAAAACCAACTGAACCGAGTACAACAACTGCCAAGCCAACCACACAAAAACCTACAACATTAAAACCAACTAAGCCGAGTACAACAACTGCCAAGCCAACCACCCAAAAACCCACAACATTAAAACCAACTGAGCCGAGTACAACAACTGCCAAGCCCACCACCCAAAAACCCACAACTTTGAAGCCAATTGAGCCGAGTACAACAACTGCCAAGCCAACCACACAAAAACCTACAACATTAAAACCAACTGAGCCGAGTACAACAACTGCCAAGCCAACCACCCAAAAACCTACAACATTAAAACCAACTGAGCCGAGTACAACAACTGCCAAGCCAACCACCCAAAAACCCACAACTCTGAAGCCAACTGAGCCGAGTAAAACAACTGCCAAGCCAACCACTCAAAAACCCTCAACATCAAAACCAACTGAGCCGACTACAACCTCAGCCAAGCCAACCACCCAAAACCCCACAACAGTAAAACCAACTGAGCCGAGTACAACAACTGCCAAGCCAACCACCCAAAAACCCACAACATTGAAGCCAACTGAGCCGACTACAACAACTGCCAAGCCAACTTCTCAAAAACCCACAACATTAAAACCAACTGAGCCGAGTACAACAACTGCCAAGCCAACCACCCAAAAACCTACAACATTAAAACCAACTGAGCCGAGTACAACAACTGCCAAGCCAACCACCCAAAAACCCACAACTCTGAAGCCAACTGAGCCGAGTACAACAACTGCCAAGACAACCACACAAGAACAGACAACATCAAAACCAACTGAGCCGACTACAACCTCAGCCAAGCCAACCACCCAAAAACCCACAACATTAAAGCCAACTGAGCCGAGTACAAACACTGCCAAGCAACCCACCCACAAACCTACAACATTAAAACCAAGTGAGCCGAGTACAACAACTGCCAAGACAACCACACAAAAACCTACAACATCAAAACCAACTGAGCCGACTACAACCTCAGCCAAGCCAACCACACAAAAGCCTACAACATTAAAACCAACTGAGCCGACTACAACCTCAGCCAAGCCAACCACCCAAAAACCCACAACTTTGAAGCCAACCGAGCCGAGTACAACAACTGCCAAGCCAACCACACAAAAACCTACAACATTAAAACCAACTGAGCCGAGTACAACAACTGCCAAGCCCACCACACAAAAACCTACAACATCAAAACCAACTGAGCCGACTACAACCTCAGCCAAGCCAACCACCCAAAAATCCACAACATTAAAACCAACTGAGCCGAGTACAACAACTGCCAAGCCAACCACACAAAAACCTACAACATTAAAGCCAACTGAGCCGAGTACAACAACTGGCAAGCCAAGCACACAAAAACCTACAACATTAAAACCAACTGAGCCGAGTACAACAACTGCCAAGCCCACCACACAAAAACCTACAACATCAAAACCAACTGAGCCGACTACAACCTCAGCCAAGCCTACCACCCAAAAACCCACAACTCTGAAGCCAACTGAGCCGAGCACAACAACTGCCAAGCCAAGTACTCAAAAACCTTCAACATTAAAGCCAACTGAGCCGAGTACAACAACTGCCAAGCCAACCACACAAAAACAGACAACATTAAAACCAACTGAGCCGACTACAACCACAACCAAGCCAACCACCCAAAAACCCACAACTCTGAAGCCAACTGAGCCGAGCACAACAACTGCCAAGCCAAGTACTCAAAAACCTTCAACATTAAAGCCAACTGAGCCGAGTACAACAACTGCCAAGACAACCACACAAAAACCTACAACATCAAAACCAACTGAGCCGACTACAACCTCAACCAAGCCAACCACACAAAAACCTACAACTCTGAAGCCAACTGAGCCGAGCACAACAACTGCCAAGCCAAGTACTCAAAAACCTTCAACATTAAAACCAACTGGGCCGACTACAACCTCAACCAAGCCAACCACCCAAAAACCCACAACTTTGAAGCCAACTGAGCCGACTACAACAACTGCCAAGCCAACTTCTCAAAAGCCCACAACATTAAAACCAACTGAGCCGAGTACAACAACTGCCAAGCCAACCACCCAAAAACCTACAACTCTGAAGCCAACTGAGCCGAGTAAAACAACTGCCAAGCCAACCACACAAGAACAGACAACATCAAAACCAACTGAGCCGACTACAACCTCAGCCAAGCCAACCACCCAAAAACCCACAACATTAAAACCAACTGAGCCGAGTACAACAACTGCCAAGCCAACCACCCACAAACCCACAACTTTGAAGCCAACTGAGCCGACTACAACAACTGCCAAGCCAACTTCTCAAAAACCCACAACATTAAAACCAACTGAGCCGAGTACAACAACTGCTCAGCCAACCACCCAAAAACCCACAACTCTGAAGCCAACTGAGCCGAGTACAACAACTGCCAAGACAACCACACAAAAACCCACAACATCAAAACCAACTGAGTCGACTACAACCTCAGCCAAGCCAACCACCCAAAAACCCACAACTCTGAAGCCAACTGAGCCGAGCACAACAACTGCCAAGCCAAGTACTCAAAAACCTTCAACATTAAAGCCAACCGAGCCGAGTACAACAACTGCCAAGCCAACCACCCAAAAACAGACAACATTAAAACCAACTGAGCCGACTACAACCACAGCCAAGCCAACCACACAAAAACCTACAACATCAAAACCAACTGAGCCGACTACAACCTCAGCCAAGCCAACCACCCAAAAATCCACAACATTAAAACCAACTGAGCCGAATACAACAACTGCCAAGCCAACCACACAAAAACCTACAACATTAAAACCAACTGAGCCGAGTACAACAACTTCCAAGCCAACCACACAAAAACCTACAACATTAAAACCAACTGAGCCGAGTACAACAACTGCCAAGCCCACCACACAAAAACCTACAACATCAAAACCAACTGAGCCGACTACAACCTCAGCCAAGCCAACCACCCAAAAACCCACAACTCTGAAGCCAACTGAGCCGAGCACAACAACTGCCAAGCCAAGTACTCAAAAACCTTCAACATTAAAGCCAACTGAGCCGAGTACAACAACTGCCAAGCCAACCACCCAAAAACAGACAACATTAAAACCAACTGAGCCGACTTCAACCACAGCCAAGCCAACCACCCAAAAACCCACAACTGTGAAGCCAACTGAGCCGAGCACAACAACTGCCAAGCCAAGTACTCAAAAACCTTCAACATTAAAGCCAACTGAGCCGAGTACAACAACTGCCAATCCAACCACCCAAAAACAGACAACATTAAAACCAACTGAGCCGACTACAACAACTGCCAAGTCAACTTCTCAAAAACCTTCGACGTTAAAGCCAACTGAGCCGACTACAACCACAGCCAAGCCAACCACCCTAAAACCCACAACTCTGAAGCCAACTGAGCCGAGCACAACAACTGCCAAGCCAACCACACAAAAACCTACAACATTAAAACCAACTGAGCCGAGTAAAACAACTGCCAAGCCAACCACACAAAAACCTACAACATTAAAACCAACTGAGCCGAGTACAACAACTGCCAAGCCAACCACCCAAAAACCTACAACATTAAAACCAACTGAGCCGAGTACAACAACTGCCAGGCCAACCACCCAAAAACCCACAACTCTGAAGCCAACTGAGCCGAGTAAAACAACTGCCAAGCCAACCACACAAAAACCCTCAACATCAAAACCAACTGAGCCGACTACAACCTCAGCCAAGCCAACCACCCAAAAACCCACAACAATAAAACCAACTGAGCCGAATACAACCTCAGCCAAGCCAACCACCCAAAAACCCACAACTTTGAAGCCGACTACAACAACTGCCAAGCCAACTTCTCAAAAACCCACAACATTAAAACCAACTGAAACGAGTACAACAACTGCCAAGCCAACCACACATAAACCTACAACATTAAAACCAACTGAGCCGACTACAACCTCATCCAAGCCAACCACCCAAAAACCCACCACATTAAAACCAACTGAGCCGAGTACAACAACTGCCAAGCCAACCACACAAAAACCTACAACATTAAAACCAACTGAGCCGAGTACAACAACTGCCAAGCCCATCACCCAAAAACCTACAACATTAAAACCAACTGAGCCGACTACAACCTCAGCCAAGCCAACCACCCAAAAACCCACAACTTTGAAACCAACTGAGCCGACAACAACCTCAGCCAAGCCAACCACCCAAAAACCCACAACATTAAAACCAACTGAGCCGAGTACAACAACTGCCAAGCCAACCACCCACAAACCTACAACATTAAAACCAACTGAGCCGAGTACAACAACTGCCAAGACAACCACACAAAAACATACAACATCAAAACCAACTGAGCCGACTACAACCTCAGCCAAGCCAACCACCCTAAAACCCACAACTCTGAAGCCAACCGAGCCGAGCACAACAACTGCCAAGCCAAGTACTCAAAAACCAACTGAGCCGAGTTCAACAACTGCCAAGCCAACCACCCAAAAACAGACAACATTGAAACCAACTGAGCCGACTACAACCACAGCCAAGCCAACCACCCAAAAACCTACAACATCAAAACCAACTGAGCCGACTACAACCTCAGCCAAGCCAACCACCCAAAAATCCACAACATTAAAACCAACTGAGCCGAGTACAACAACTGCCAAGCCAACCACACAAAATCCTACAACATCAAAACCAACTGAGCCGACCACAACCACAGCCAAGCCAACCACACTAAAACCTACAACTCTGAAGCCAACTGAGCCGAGTACAACAACTGCCAAGCCAACCACCCAAAAACCAACAACATTAAAACCACCTGAGCCGACTACAACCACAGCAAACCCAACCACCCAAAAACCTACAACTCTAAAGCCAACTAAGCCGAGTACAACAACCACCCAAAAACCAACAACATTAAAACCAACTGAGCCGACTACAACCACAGCCAAGCCAACCACACAAAAACCTGCAACATTAAAGCCAACTGAGCCGAATACAACCTCAGCCAAGCCAACCTCCCGAAAACCCACAACTCTGAAGCCAACTGAGCCGAGTATAACAAAGCCAACCACACAAAAACCCACAACATTAAAACCAACTGAGCCGAGTACAACAACTGCCAATCCAACCACCCAAAAACCTACAACATTAAAACCAACTGAGCCGAGTACAACAACTGCCAAGCCAACTTCACAGAAACCTACAACTTTGAGACCAACTGTGCCGACTACAACAACTGCCAAGCCAACCACCCACAAACCTACAACATTAAAACCAACTGAGCCGAGTACAACAACTGCCAAGACAACCACACAAAAACGTACAACATCAAAACCAACTGAGCCGACTTCAACCTCAACCAAGCCAACCACACAAAAACTTACAACTCTGAAGCCAACTGAGCCGAGTACAACAACTGCCAAGCCAACTTCTCAAAACCCTTCAACGTCAAAACCAACTGAGCCTACTACAACAACAGCCAAGCCAACCACCCAAAAACCTACAACATCAAAACCAACTGAGCCCACTACAATAACCGCCAAGCCAACCACCCAAAAACAGACAACTTTGAAGCCAACTGAGCCAACTACAACAACAGGCAAACCAACCACCCAGAAGCCCACAACTTTGAAACTAACAGTGCCGACTTCAACAACAGGTAAGCCAACCACTCAAAACCCTACAACGTTGAAACCAACTGCGCCCACTACAACAACTGCCAAGCCAACCACCCAGAAACCTACAACGTTGAAACCCACTGTGCCGAGTACAGCAACATCTAAGCCAACCTCCCAAAAACCGACAACTTTGAAACCCACTGTGCCGAGCGCAACCGGCAAGCCAACCACTCCAAGTATGCCCAGCACAACTGGCAAACCAACTTCTCCAAGACCAACAACTTCGACGAGTCCAACAACATTAAAGCCAAGTACGCGAAAGCCCACAACTTTGAAACCCACTAAGCCGGTCACCGAAAAGCCGAGTACCTTAAATCCTAGCACACATATAACGACAACTAAGGCTTCAAAAGGTACCACCGTGTCTCTGCCACCTTTCAATATCTTCTAGAAAACTTTAGAAGAATTAATTTCTTTTATATATCGAAATAATGTATTCTGAATTCTTTATAATTTTTTCATATTGAGTTCTTATTTCCGTTGACTTAATAAAAAAAGTAAAAAAAAAAAAAATATTAAAAAATTGAGTTTAATTGCAGTTCCACTTAAGAATAAAAACACTGCGGTCTCGAAAATAAGTTAAACAAGAGCATACATTTAGAATTATATTTAAAATAAGTAGTGACACACCGATTGAATCATTTAGAATCTGTTGTGGAAACTAGAAAATCAAATTTTATATCATACATTTAGGCAAACTCATAGTAGTAACATTATTTTTCTGAAAAATAACTGTAACAGATTTTGAAAAAACTCTTTCGATAGAATAGCAATAAATAGTCTTACTCCAGCGAACTGAATTTAATGTTTAAGGGGACGTCGAAGAGACTAGAACTTTATTTCACTGTAAACTGTACCTATTTGGCTGCTCTTAAGCTAGTTGGTAGCCCTGGTTTTCTGCAAAACAGATCGTCTTAGTACTTCGAGTCTCCAAATGATCTAGCCGAGCAATGACTTAAGAGTGAAAATTGAGACTAATCCAATTGAATATCGGTTGCCAGCATACGGAAATTAGGTTTTTACGCACCGTTTAATGGTTAATATTTTATTATATTAATTTTACAATTAAATTGTAATCGCTTATGAATTATTTTGCTGCTTGGCTTTGTTGTTGAGAATGTTCATAAAAAAAAATAAAAATAATAATAACCTAATGTGATTCACAGTGAATTTAAAAAAGCATCTCTGTGTTGAAACCATTGGCGAACATACTTAAATCAAAGTGAAAATACTTTTAAATGTGTGTTGTGTACTAGGGCACATATTGTGAACTTGTAAACTGCATATACGTGACCGTTATACAAAGTACTTGAATTATAAATATGTCTTCTAGCCTGGCCAATTGTCAGATTGGTATGTTGTTATCCAGCGTGTTGTTATCCTCGATAATTTCTTCGGTATCGGAGTTATTCGCGTCAGATTTCCAATCACATAAAGCTGGATACTTTTTGCTAACGCGATATGCACATTTAGACGCTGTTGGTCCCGATTGATAAACTGGATCTCCAAATATGTTGTTATAGTCGTAGTTGCAAGTCAAAAGAAACTGGAATCTGTTGGTACTTTGCTCAAGAAATCTTACAGCAGCGCAGCCAACCCGACGCACACGATCCGCAACTAACAAAGTGAAATGTCCGATCTTTTTTCTGCAAGTAAATTGCATTAGAGTTTATATACGTGAGTAAGCAAAATTGCTTACCCCTCTGGGTGGCGTTGAAAGCTATCAATGTAGCTTTGATTGGCATCCTTATACTCACGAAACCAGTGGAGCACAAAGGACTTCATGCGTCGCGAATGTGACTTGAATTCGCGACCAATCCAAAAGTAGCCAATATTCTGACCACTGATCTGAAATCTTTGTGTATTCCGACACTGGTCATGTGCAAACTGACAACGCTTGGCATGGAGCGCAGCCATCTGCGCCAGCTCTGCATCCCATCTCAAAAAGGGCATATGCAAGGCGGCTTCATAGCCAGGCACCTCGCCAGCAGCAATCTTGTTGCGCACTAAATTGTGCATATCCAGCAGCAGCTGACGTCGACGATCGCTCATATAGAGGAGTTTCGGTTGTAGACCGCAGCTTGCACCAAAGCTGCCATTATTTCCGCAGGCAGTGTGCTCCACCTGCAGCAAATGACTGCCATTAAATATTTCGCACAGGGCCGGTGCACAATAGTCTGTTGGTGGTGATGGTGCTTGCGGTGCCGATGGTGCTAATGTTGTTGTGCCTGTCACCAATGGGATGAGCTGCATTACCAGCAGCACTGCACCAGCAGGCAAAAGACCTGCAGTGCACTTGCCAGACAATCTCAGCATCGCGACAGTCAACGGGATACTAAACTCAGACCAACCGCAAACTATTGTCTTATGAATTGTGTCGACAAGCTAAATTGTTGACGTCGGCGCCGAGCAGAGAACAGGGTTGAAAGTCCGAATTTTAAACGCCCATCGTTTTATATACTTGAAATATTCATTTAATTCTAAGTCGTTAGCATATTATATTGCAGCCCTGGCATGTAGGTACGTGTTTTCTTTTGCAGAATGCCTAGCTAACCCCTCAAGCACTTCCGGGGCTGTTGCAGTGGATAAGTGAACCGGTTTGTTAGCTGCCCATCGCTCAGGGCGCTTGATTAGATTTTATACAAATAAGCTGTAATCAACCACAAACTGTGGGAAAAAGTCTAGCTTCAAGGCAAATGACGATAAGTGGCAATGTTGGGGATTTACCGGCAGCTACTACAAAATTTATGCACATTTAGACATAAATATAGCTGTCATAAAGAACTGCGATGCCGATGAAAAACTAAGTGCCGTTAGCACAAAATATTTAAACTTGAAATTAAAGAAAGAGCAAATTGGCATTAATTTAAATAACAATATCATAACAATATAATTTAATAAAAAAAAATGGTTTAAAATTAGTCACAATACCAAAAGAAAACAGAAAAAGCAAAACAAAATAATATGACACAACAGCAAGACCAATCGTAACAACCTAACGTTGGGTGTTTATTCGGTAAATTCTATAAAAAGTATATAATTTAAATATTTTACCCTGCAAAACTTGGTTAACGCTTAAGCTGTCTTTTTTAGAAAACTGCAACAAAAGAAATACGTATTTACATATTTGTATAAAAACTTCTGCGTAAGCCAATACATAGATAGATATGCTTATAGGTATTTGTGGTATTTATTAGAAGGTAACGGCAAAAATTCTTGTAGAATTAAATTAAAAACTGGAAAGCACAGTTAATTTTTGGATGACGAAGATTAAATACTCTTGGACACATGTGGCGGGTATACACTGAGATATTTTACATATCCACATGAAGCAGTCGACGCTAGTCACGAAACATCATTAAAGCGACTACCAATAAATACAGGAAAAACTTAAGTTAATTAAGTATAATTGTGCTTTTTTATTTAGCAATGTTTGGGTCTGGCAGCTTGGCTTGCTGCCTTCTGGTTGCTTTCGGCACACCTCGTCCCTCACTTATTAATTTGCGCTTATCAACTTTGGATGCCTTTGTCTTAGCGTCAATAACTTAGTCAAAATCTCACATTTCTGGTTGTGTAAATTCAATACTATTCTTGTATATCGTTTCGTATCATAAAAAGTATAATATAGTCGACTGATGATGATGTGTGAGAATGTAATTGTTTCCATCAGTATAATTAAAGTAAACATGATTTTCAAATTACAGAGACTTCAAGAACATTTAATTTTCTTAGAAAATGTATTACTCACGAAATAATTAATTACTCCGTCGACGCTGTTAAAGCGTCGTATTACTTGGCTTCAACACAGCAGTCCCACAATAAAAAAAATACATTTAAGGTAATGGTTAAATAAATGGCTTATCTAGTAAACACATTTTGGCCTTGGAATTGGCAACGCTACTCTTCGTGTCTAAGCCGCCAAAACGATTTGTTGCTTATTGCTAAAATTTGTAATTATTTATCGATGCGCTGCACTTTCTTGTTCATCAGTTGAACAACACAGGGAATGGCCCAAGGGCGTAATCATGGTCTTCCAGGCAGGTGGAAATCGGGAATGCACGATGATGACAACGAAGAGTTTCATCTGGAGAAGTGTCCCGAAGAGGCAGAGCGTCGGTATCACTTAGATATTAAGACATTCATGAAGGCATACATATTTTTAATTAATAAATTATAAAAAAAAAAGCTTTAAATTATTTCTACAAAGAAGAAATATGATTGCACCAAAGATGCACGACAAAGAAGTAAATTATAACATATTTATTTTTCAAACAATTAGTGGTGAAATTTTCCTAAGAGCAATAAAAACCCCTGCATACTTACAGGAGAAATCGAATTTTTAGCATGTTTGAAAATGAGTCAAACGTGTAAAGCCTATTTTTGGGGAGAGCCATTAAATAAAAGTGCAAACTAGAAAAACAATCATACATGTAAAATTGCTAAATCTATAAAGACAATAGAAAGAAAAATAACTCTTGCTCGGTCATATTCTTGCAGATTTCTGAAGGATCTTATACGATCTTATAGGCCAACCCTATCAGCACCAAGCAGGTAAGAAAATTTTACCAGCAGAGTAAACATAAAGGAATTGAAATAAGAGAAAACCTTCAATTTGGTTAAAATAAAATGTTTGTTACACATAAGAAGTGTTCTGGAAACACTTTGTACGTTGTTGTTTATTTAAGTACAAATATAATTCAATTAGCTAAAGTGATCAACAAAATTCGAACTATTTTATATTCTAGTTTGGCAAGTGTAAATTTGTATAAATGTGTTCAATTGCATTTCTTGTATTTGTACTTTGGTATTAGGGGTCGCTTTTGGTAGCTGCCCTCCAGGTACTGCCAGACGCGCTTGCGGGCCTTTTGCGTTATGGCGCTTTCCTCCCGCTCCTCATTCAAAATCTTGTGGCAGTCAGCGAGTAGTAGCTCGAGATCGGTGGATTTGACTTCTTGCTGCTCAGTTGTTGGGTTCTTAATGGACTTGGCCACTTCTTCGTCGATTCGCTGGAAATCTATGTCGATATCAGGTCCCCACACAGATTCATTGCTCGCGAGCGTTTCCAGTTGCTTCTCAACGTCATCCAACTCACTTAGATCAATGTCAGAGCCCCAGTCAAGTGACTCATTTGGTGGCTTGCCCTCCTCACAACGTTTGCGCTGCTTGAGCAGCTTTGCCATTCGTGGTGTCGGTTCAATGATTATCTTCTTGGCTTCAGTCGGCTCGTTGTCCAACCAGCGGCAGCCTTTGAGCGTGACCTGCGGAATGAGAAAGCCAAAGGCACACTTCGCATTCTTCAGATACTCATTCTTTATGTAACCTGTGGACTTCAGATGCTCAGCGAGTACCTTAAACCAGGCAATGGAGCGATGGGCGCCCTTGCCAAAGTTCTCGTGGGTCCGGCATCCGATGCTAAGGCATTTGCTGCGTGAGCCGCGCAACCCTAGTATCAGTTTGCCAAGACCAAGGCTGCCATTCAAGTCCCTGAGCATGGCAAGTAGCAGACGTGATTCACTGCTCACATCCAGCTGCTCTACGGGAGTAGATCTCAAGTGTTGCGCCTTGCGGCAATTGTCGCAGCAATTGCGACGCGGCTGGCTGCGAACAGCAGTCTGATCATCAAAGTACTTTAGTATGAACTGCCTCCGGCACTGGTTGCTCTGTGTGTATTCTAGCATGGCTCTGGCCAGCTGCTGCAACTCCTCGCTACGTTGAGTTGTCAGTGGTTGACTGTGCTGCAACCGTTGATGAATTGCAGCATCTGCGTCGCCATAAAAAAGCACACACTTGGCATGCAGATTGTCGCGGCCGGCGCGACCAATCTCCTGGTAGTAGCGCTCCATGTCACCGGGCGCACCATAATGCACCACGAGGCGGACGTTGGGCTTATCGATGCCCAGGCCGAAGGCCGTTGTTGCCGCCATGAGGCGCACCTCATCGCTGGCGAATTGTTGTTGATTTCGGCGCTTCAGATCCAACGGCAACTTGCTGTGGTAACTGTGACAGCGCATGCCATGCTTGCTTATCTTTTGGGCCATCTGCTCCGTGTCGCGAATGGTGTTGTTGAAAATAATAACTGAACCGGCCGTCTCGGCTGCCCAGCTCAGATAAGGCTGCAGGTCCGACCAAATATCCGCACTCTTCGCACGCACCGTCAGCTCTAAATTGGGGCGATCCAGGCCGCTACAGAGGATTAGCGGGTTGCGCATGTGAAGCTGCTGGCAAATATCCTCGCGGACACGCCTTGTTGCGGTGCCAGTGAGCGCCAGAAAGCGCACTTGCGGTACTGCCGACCGCACTTCGCTGAGCCGACGATAAGCAGGCCGGAACTCGTGACCCCATTTGGAGATACAATGCGCCTCATCGATGGCAATCAACGCCAAATTGCGACCCAAATCCTGCAGTAGCTTGAGGCCATTGCCACGTGTTATGTACTCCGGCGTCGCGTACACCAATCTGAAGTGTAGCCCCAAAATCTGCTCCTTGATGGTTCGATCCTCCTGAGCAGTGCCCAGCAAACAGGCGCAGTCGCCAGATTTCGATTTGTAATTCAGGGCATTTACCTGATCCTCCATTAGAGCAATTAGTGGCGATATGACAAAGACCACTTTATTCAGGTAAAAGGCGGGAAACTGATAGATCAACGACTTGCCATATCCAGTGGCTATAACAGCACAAACATCGCCGCCACGGTTTTCCGTTAGTAGAGCGCGTATTATCTGCCATTGCAGTGGCTTAAAAGATTCTAAGCCGAAATATTGTTGCAGACAGTTTAAGTATTTCTTTGGCTTGGGCAGCATATATGGCACAGTGTACATGTGCGTAAGTATTTGATAAAAATAAAACCTTATTGTAAACACGCTGATTGTCGTTACAATCCAGACACCCTAGAGATGAGAGATATGCTTACACGTGCGACTGGCTAAGAAACCTGATTTTTTAAATAACACAGTTATCTCACACACGCACATGTATGGATGTCTATGGTATATTTACATTGCACGTTCAATAGATAACAAGTGCATTGCCATTACCGACAAAGAGTGCTCTCATCATTTCATCGATAGCATTCGCAGAGCTACAAGATTACTCGACGGTGACGTGCGCATTCATCGAAACATTTGCAGAATTGCATGGTTACGCTACAGCAATGTAATTACTGCACGAAAAATGTTTTCAATATTATTTTATATTTAAATTAAATCAAATTAAACATATGCCCATAGGCAGTCTGACGTCACAAGCAAAATCGAAATTCTATATTGCCATGAAACATAATCGATAGCTATGTGATGTTCTGAATCGATAAGACTACACTTGTCAAACGCCAAAAGCAAGACAGCTGTTTTCTGCCCACGGCCTTAAATACAAAAGGCACTAATAAATTCTTATTTGTGATCGATTCCAAACCAGTTAAATTTTCTTGTAGTTTGTTCTAATGGATTCGAATTTACGTAATGTATGCATGCTAAGTGTAACTGCGTCACTTTAAATTCATAAACATTCGCCTTGCAGTTGAAGGATTTTCTCACATTATACAACAAAGTGACGGAGTTGTGCTTCAATCGCTGCGTTGATAATCTCAGTCAGCGCGAGCTCTTTGAGCAGGAGGTAAGCCAAATGCGACTATTTGGGTACAATATTATATTATAATACTTATTGCGTGCAGAACACCTGCGTGGACAGATGCGTGACCAAATTTGCGCGCTTCAATCAAAACATGATGAAAGCCTACGTCGATGTACAAACCAAAATTAATGTCAAACGCATGGAAGAAGTGGAAGAGAATGTCAAAAAATTAGAACAGCACCAGCAGGAAGAACGCATTAAAGAGCAGCTTAAGGGAAAGGAAGCCGCTGCCAGTAGCACGGTTCTAACGCCCGCCAACAACAGCAACAATACGCCGGGCAATTTGGCCATGTAGCAGCAGGATTGGAATGTCATGCCCCTGCTCCTATTTTCAATACTAGATAGTTAAACAAACACACATCCATACACACAAATACAAGTATACACATTGAAAGCTTTAGATGTCGCGCATTTGTCTGCTTGCGCTTATCGGTCTGCCTGGCGCCGGCAAAACATGCCTCAGCAACTGGATGCTGCAGCAGCAGGAAGACCTGGGCAGCTGGAATGTTTTCCACGTGTGCTACGATGACTACTTTAACAATGACAATGACCATAAAAGAGAACGCGACAACATCTCCCAATTGTTAACTCAAGTCATCGAAACAATTCGATCCAGGCATAATGATCCGCTGCTTCTTGGTCTCCAAGCAAAAGTGCGTCGAGCAATGTCCAAAATTGAGAGCGATAAATTTTTGATTGTTTGCGATGATAATCATTATTATCGCAGCATGCGCTATAAGTTATATCAGCTGAGTCGTGCCCAAAACTGCATTTTTGCTCAAATTTATGTGGCGACCCCCTTAGCTGCTTGCCTGCTGGCCAATGGGAAGCGGGGATCAGATGACATAGTGCCCGAAGATGTTATCCGTCAAATGCACACCCGACTCGAAGCGCCTAGCACTGACGCTTGGGCATACAATAGCTTAACATTAAGGGATTCCGACTATAACGCAGCTTCTCATTCAATTTGTGACTTTACCAAATCCTTACTCTGTCAAACACCGCCTACCGGTCTACCAAAGGCGCGGACCAAAGAGCCGCAATTACAATCGCTGGCACATAACTTGGACTTAAAATTGCGTGCCTGCATTAAAGCCAAAATGCAGCATACCACGTCCACCATACCAAAAGCCGTGCAGAGTCACACTTTGAACAAACAACGCAAACAGATTTTGACACAATTTCGACTTGACAGCGGCAGCCGGCAAGCGGAGGCTTATGTTGTCAACTTGGAATACTATGTTAATTTGTTAAACTAGGCTAATACTAAGCTTTAAATGTTTATATGTACATACTTTACAATAACTACATTAAGCAAAAGGGAAATTGTTACGTACTGCATTGTTCACAATAGTCCCTACCATATATAAAAGTGCTAATGAATCATCTACAAAACTAGATTTATTTAGAGGGGCAAAAAAAAGTAAGTGTAAACTAAAGTAAATAGCCAACTTATACAACTTTAACTTGGCTTAAATCACGTTTCTCGATCATGCGCATCTGCTTCTTTTTCATGCGCTTCAGTTTTGCCGGATTCTTGATCACTTGCACAACTTCGGAGCGACGCTCATTGGCCAAGCGACGCTCGGCGTTCTCCACGCGACGCTGGTGACGCTGGACGGCGGCTTCTTTGCGCTGCTCCTTTATCTCCTTGGACTTCTCCTTAATGTAACGCATTTCATTCCGTAGCTCCATTTTCTTTTCAAACGTCAGCCGGTTTATTGTCTTCTTGATTTTACTGAATCTGCAAATAAGTTGTGGGTGTTTTTTTAATTTATTTTTTAAGCATGGCCACCCAAGGGTAGGTTGGTATTCGACTCACTTTTGTTTGGGCGTCTTCCAAGGGCGATTTGATTTTGGTTGGCCGCGTGGAATACTTGCCTCAGGCTTAAGCACTTTTTTGGCTTTGGATTTGTTTTGTGTAGATTGCTTAGGAGTTTTCTGTTCATCACCTGTTAACTCTGCTGCAGCTGAGGTGTTTGTGTTTGTTTTTCCTGCATTTATAGCCACTTCAACGTCGGATGATTTATCTGGTATGTCTTCATCAATTTCAATTCTTTGTGGCTTATCCATTTTATGTAGTTAGTTAGAACGCGACGTAAAACAAAACACAATACCCCGACACGTGTTTCCAGCGTTATCGATAATGGGTGCAAACATATGGTCGCCTATCGATCAAAGAGTTGCACTTAAAGCTATCGATAGGACGTAAGAATATTTCTGTTTCAAAGTTGTGGCAATTTAAATTAAAACAATTTTATTTCACTCATCAATTTTACAAAGGGTTCTGAAACTCAAACTGCTTAATGTGCTGCAGCCCAGCGATTTTGCGTTAAAGCTTAGTGATAATTTACATATTTACAGGCAAGTATCAATTGGTCCGAGCCATCTCCATTCCGCCCTAATCCTTTCCACTTATCGTGTAGACTGCAACCGCATTTGACCTTGTTGCATCGTTGTTGGCCAGCAACGCCTGATTGTGTTGGTCTACGTTGTAGTGGTAAAAGAACGCTTTGCTGTATTCGAAAGTTGATATCATGATCGCACAGGCTGGCGCCACCTTAAACAGACGCGGTCCCAGTCCTGCGAATATGCCACGGAGTCCATTTAAGCGATAAATGCTTGCTAAGCGATCCGTAACTGATTTGGTCGGTACACTCTTTGGCGGATTATCTAGCGTAAGGCAAACCGAAGCATCAGTGGAACTGCCAACGAGCGGTATACTAGTTGTAGCAAGTGGCCTACCTGCAAATATGAATTTCTCACCGAATTCGATTTGCTCATGTGTCTTAATCACATCAAATGGCGTCGTAATGCTTGCAGCAACCTGGATGAATAAAAAGATGAATGTGATTAAGACTAAGTACGGCAAGAAACAAAGAACAGCTAAACTAAAGATCACATTTACATAAACAACCATCCTAAAATTGCCAAATTGTACATTCCTTGACCCGCGACAAGAGTATAATAGTTATTTGTAGAGTCGACCCAACTTACCGAACCCGAAATGGCGCCCGCCACAAAGCTAAAGGCGAACGTGGGCTCGACGACATGGAAACTGCTCTTTAGGTACTCATAGCAGGTCCAATAGATGCCCGAGAAGGGCACATCGCGCAGTATTGTTGGCGGCAGACCACGCCAGAGACCCAAGACGCCATGCGACTGCATCACTTGCCGGATAGAGCCCAGCATCTCGGCGTGGGTCATCTTTTGTGATTGCATTTTGGTGCGTATCAGCTCAATGGGGCTAACAAAGGTAACGGCCAGGATTCGGGCTGTTACGCCAGCAAGCATCGGCACCAGCATTGGAATGTCCCTTTTGTAGGGTGAACTTTGAACTGGCGCCACATATTTGTAGTGTAAATCGGTGAATCGTGCCTTGAACTGTTCGTAGGCCACAAAGTATATAATGGTCGAGGGCAGGGCAGAGATGAGCGTCGGACTCAGACCGGACCATAATGTGCCAATGCCCTCAGCGCGGCTAATCTTAACGAATGCGTCCTGTACAGGAAAGAGTGAAATATACATTCAAAATATAAATCCAAGCATTTCTACAAGATATACTCACAATTGTGCCCGTAAAATGAGTGGATGATGCTGGCGCTAGCTTGGTAAATGCATGACTGGGAGCTGAAGTAGGCGTGGACGTAGTGGGCCCACATGGACATATGTGATCCATGAGGCCATTGCAATACAGAAAGCACTTGTTGGACAGAAGAGCCGACTGTTGGGCCTGTAAACGGGTCTTGATAACATCCAAAGGCGTCACTGCAATCAGCACAAAATGTGGTGAAATAACTATTGCCATATATATATAGTGACCTTCAGTGGCTATTCGCTATAACAAATCGCAAATAATTTGAGCTTGAGCGCATTCAGTTATATAACAATAATAACATATATAATATTGTATGGTTTGTAGAATACAAAAAATTTTATACATAGGTACAAAAATTAAAAACATTTTCCGAAATACTAGGAATTCTAGAACTATTGCAAACAATTATAGAAATTTACGGATAACTGACCACAACGGGCCAAACATGGCCTATGTGTGTCAACCCATCGGGCTGACAGCCGTTATAACCTAATGATAATTGAAATTTAAAATAAAAACCTTCTAGCATTTGGAGCGACCACTGTACACGTGTATTTAGTAGGGGGTATATATAAAGCAACTCTCTGTTTTGTCACTTACTGAAGCAGGCGGTAATCATGGCACCGGTACAGGCAGACACAACTTGCTGCATGGGTCGAATTTGAAATCTGGGATCTGTCATTGTGAACTTTGGTTCTGTTTGGAACGCAACTGGCCCATAGCTGTCCTTAGTTACCGCTGCACTGGGTTTCGTCTTTGACTCCGGCATGCTTCACTTGGCTTGGCGCGTTACGAGGCACGTCGGTATCCTAAATGTAATTGTTAGTGTTTGTACGCGGTATATCGCTGTTATTGTCATTCAATTAAGGACGCAGAAGTGCAAACGTTATTAGCTTCCGATAAATACAAAATATAGTTCTCGCTATAACATCTACCTACGGTTGTCAGTGTATGTGGTGTGTGTGTGAAGTGCGGTCAAACTTATCGATAATTTATCAGCTGATGTACGAGCCGGCTTGCTACAGCTGGTTTCCATCTAAATCAGCGATATATGTGTAATTTGCACTGCAAAACAATCGGTGCACGACGGGTAAAACAGCTGTCGCCGTTTATATTCAAATTCAGGTCTAAACTAGTGCTGTGTTTGCAACGGATACATACCAGTCTCCTGGAGATCTAGATTGTGCCTTAAGAAGTACGATTTGCTGTACTCAAATGCCGATATCATAATGGCACAGGCGGGCATCACACGCAGCAGCCTGGGTATAACTCCGACGTAAAGGCTCCGTATGCCCTGCTGTCGATATAATGCCCGGAGGCGCGAGAACACCGACTGTTTGACGGATGCCGGTGCACTTGTGGCCTTGTTTGCCGTGCCAACTTTGCCAGCTGCACCGCCCGTCGATTCCGCGTATAAGATATCCTGGCCCAGCTCAATTTGCGTGTGCGTGGTAATCAAATCGAACGGCATTGTCACCAATGTGGCCAACTAAAATGTGGCCAATTCATTTACAAGATAAGGAGCATAAGATTATGAATGACGACAGAGATGAGGATATTGAAACCCACCGCACCGGATGCTGCGCCCGTGACAAAGCTGAACCCAAGCGATGGCTCTGACACGTTGCAGGCTCGTTTAATGTACTCGTAGGCGGCCCAGTAGGTGCCCGAGAAGGGTGCATCGCGCATCACAGTCGGCGGCCACCCACGCCACAATCCTAAAACGCCTTGCGTCCTGATCAGCGTGCGCAACACTAGCCACAGCTCCGTGTACGTTACGAAGCCCGATTGCATCTTGATGCGCACCATTTCCAGTGGCGTTATGGCCGTTACAACGACCGTACGTGCACACATCCCCGATGCCATTGGCACCGCATATGGTAGCGACAGCCTCGTCTCCGACGCTGTCTTCACCTGCTTCTTAATATCGCCGTCTTCAGGCAAACGTGCACTCGTCTCCCATATATAATAGAAATTGGCGAACGAATGCTTCAGATACTCATAGGTCAAAAAGTAAATGATTGTTGACGGTAGCGCCGAGACGAGCGTCGGACTTAAACCGGACCAGAGGCCGGCGACACCATTGTAGCAAATAATTTTCAGAAATGCATCCTGCAGGAAAGTTGATCTGTTAGTAAGCTGCTGCTGGCCGCTGGATGCTGACTGCTGGCTGCTCACTCTGCATCCAAATTGGATAAAATGTACATTCTGTTGCCAACTGGCAGATCGTGAATCTTGCAGCTTGTACTCACCATGGTGCCGCGCAGTGGACGCAAACTGGTTGCATCGGCAGCATTTTTGGCTAAGCAATCGCTGGTGCTTGTCTTGCAGACGTGCGTCATGAGACCGTTGTGGAATACATAGCACAGCTTGGATACAACTGGGGGCTTTCGCACCCGGCTCTGCGATTGCGTCTGAACGCGTGTCTTCACCACTTCCAGGGGCGTGACTGGATAGCCAAACAATTTGCTTCAATGAGTATGAATGGAACAGCTGTCTGCTCCTCATTGCAACTTACTCACCTACAAAGGTTGTGATTAGGCCACCAATCAGTGCGGAAATGACCTGTTGCATGGGGCGAATTCGGTAGCGGGGATCCTCCATCAGCAGCGCTGTGGACATCGCGTCCGGACTCACATTCACATCCACATCGCTGCCCATATGCGCGTGCTCGGACTTCGGCTTCTGTTGCATTTTCAAAGTTCGGCTACATTAACAAATGTTATAAAGATGAAATATAAATAGAAACTATATTAATTGAAAGACTTGTAAGAAACATCATGACGCACACGCCTAAGCATACGTATGTATATATGTATGCATGTATTTACGTTCATACATCAGAGATACAACAGAGATACACGATTTAGAGCGGGCCAGCATGCTCTTCTACTCACACCTATCTCGGAATCTCAACATCGAACTATATATGTATGAACGACTACTGCAGACGAGTTGCAGAGCCATATTATATTGAATCATATATCTTCGATCTCTCGGAACTCACTGAAAGATCCAAAAAGCAATACAAGTCGGCAAAAATACATCTGTAGATGTTATAAAGCCTGGTTAAGGAAAATTAAATCGTTGACACGTCTTGGATACAATAGCTGCTGGCAATAAGCAAAAATATATAGTAGATATATGCAAGTTTTGGTGTTATCCGATCCCATCTTTAATGAGTATTTTTTTTTTATTATAATATCTTCTAAGGAGGCGGGTATAAAAACAAATGCGTTTGGCGACTACGACAAGAAAATAATAACATTTAATTGCGAGAATTATAAATATCAATTAAATTAATCAAATTTAATAATAATTTGCATTACACTTAAGTTATTACAGTTAAGTATGAGAAGTAAGTCAGTATTATAATATTTAGCTTTTAATGCAAAAACAAAAAATTCTATAACATATAGGCGGCCAATTGTTGAATTCTGATCTGTGATGTCCCCAAAAGTTCTGAAGGGTTAATCATCTGTTGCGATTTTAGTAGGTGCTAGAAATACGCTGACGGCGCTTGGGATATTTGGATAGCTGGCCTCAACATGGGGGATGAAAGATGCTACCGCAACCAGTTGTTGTTCCACCTCACTTGTGCGCAATGGGAATCAGAGTTTCGCCAGCAGTGAGGGCGGGCAATGGTGCGTCCACGGTCAGAACACCATCCTTGCTGAGGGACGAGCGTATCGACTCGGGATTGACGCCCTTCGGCAGCAAAAATTCACGATTGTATTCCCTGTACACGCTCTTTGTGTCTGACTTCTCCTCGTGCTTGGCATGCACCTGAAAATATGATTTAATATATGAGTTATACGCATTATAATATGTCCATAAACGCATTGAATATTTACCAGCAGCTTCTGATCGACAGTTTTCACAACAATCTCCTCGGGCGCATATTGGCTGACATCGAAACGCAGCTTCAGCACTTTGCTATCACCCTCGTCCTGCAGATGCAACAATACAACAAGCAAAGAAAAAACAATTAGTTGGCTTGGCTCTCTTTCAGCACAATATGTTTAAAGAGATTTACATACCTGTATCAAGGGCGAGCTAATGTCCGACACGTAATTCTGTTGCTTGGGTACTCGCGATGGCAGTGCTGAGTTTGTCGTTGAGCTGCAAAAGAAATAATGAAAATATGAATACAGCATATTGGTTACGGCCACATAACATTATAACAATTACAATTGCGTACATAATTTATATCTACAAAATCATAAATTGTACACCTTGTCGAAGTTTTTGTTGTTCTTGTTGATGTTGTTGTGTTGCTCGTGCGAAACGTTTTATGAAAGGTGCGTGTAAATGCCTCCATTACGTGGACCAAATTCAAATCGGAATGCAAATCGAAATTAGGAAATGGGTGAATGTAAAACCCGCTGTCAAACACGCTTCAAATGCAACTGATGGCAAATCGAAGTATGAGCTGAGCCCTGCTTGTTGCAGCACTTCCAGTTGCAGTTGCAGTCGCAGTTGCAGGAATGTGTCCTAACCGTACAACGTACTTATTTTTAAACACGATCAGGGATTTCCACCCTGGAGCAGCGTTTATTTATAATTTATAACGGCAGCTGGCAGCTGTGCAGCTCAACAAAGAAAATAAGAGCAAATTATGGGGAGGGCTCACAGGGTATATATACACATACGTATGAATGTATATGTATATATAGCACAATCATATTTCATTTGCATTTCAAATATCCTTTTAGATTGTCGAATCTATCTATATTTATCGGCATATGATGAATTTATCTAGATAGGATGGGATTTGACCTTAATGCAATCTAGTCTACAGAAATCATTTTATTGGCGTATATATACTCTAATCATTTGTTGTTGCAGTTGCTAGAAATAGCCTCCTACTTATTGTGATCATTTTCTATATGATGTGCGCAACGGTATTTAATCTTCGGCAACTCGTAAATAACTTAAATCAAATGTTTTCGGTGATTTAAGTGTTTTCTCTTGCTCTTCTGCTCAGACACAATGGGCACAAGCATTTGGCATAGGTGCCAAGTTTTTCGATTTTCAGGCGCCAGCCTGGCCAACCAGCCAGACATTTCCAAATTTCTGTTTGAGTAATTTTCTATAACTAGAAAAATACATATGTGTGTTGCTCACAGATCATCCCATTTTCGCACTGGGAGAGTTATTTGGTGTTTTTAGTGTAACGAAACCAAATCTGGCAACTATTAAGTTGATTGAACTCTCACAGCTGTCTTAACCCTAAACAATAGAAGATGTTAAAACACCTGCCAAATATTCCGCATATGATTTTGTGTATGTTTTATGTGCATGTATGTATACATGGTTATATATGTGCATGTATGTATATTGAGATTGTGTGTGTGTTTTTTCTTTTTTAAATGTATTTGTTAAACTTTTGGGTTAAGTGACAACACACGAATCTGTCAGTCAAAATACAGTGCAAACTCAAAGTGTATTTATTTTTGGTGTATGTATGTGTGTACTTCTACAAAAACTCGAAAAATAAATAAGTATTTACCAACACTTGCATACATACATACATATGGATGTGTGGTTATTATTAACAAATCAGTCAGTATTTCGCAAAGTGGCATTTTTAGCAACAACTAAACAAATAAACCAACTGAAAATTGTACACAAAACATATTTTCAAGAAGGAAAAAAAAACTTGATATTATATAGAATATTTGATAGAGTACCTGGTTGTAGTTGTTGTTTTTTTAGTAGAGCTTTTCAAGAGGAAAATATTATAAATCAGTTAAAGAGATGTTTATGTATGTATTTTAATTGCAGTTGTATTTATTTCCAAAGCAGCATGTAATTAATGTAAGGGAAGAAAGAAATAAAGATATTGTATATATATAAACATATGTATATACATATTTATAAGATAAAGCGTTTTATTAACAGTTGATCTGTGCATTATTTTTAATTTGTATGCCAACTTAAGCAGGTAAGGTGCTAAAAGCTTTACACATAATATATATACACAAACACACACACCGACACGCACACACACACAGACCGACTCACACACGCCCTCATGGCTTAAGCAGAAACAGAAAACCGAAAATGAAGTGGAGTAACGCAGACCAATGAACCGTAATTGTCATCTGAGATCTCTGACCACGCACACTACTCAATACTCGAGCAAATACTCACATACAAACGCATAACCACACATGCATACACACGCAATCTGACAAGCTGATAAGCGCACAGATAGACTGGCAACTGTAAACGTGCCCGAAGCCGACCTTGCTGCCGATAACCGTGCAGCAACTAAACTTCTGTTTAATGCAACCCACACATGCACATACCTACGTGCGCTCGTTTGTGACTAATCGTGGAAACCGTTAATTTTAACATTGGTCATTGCGGAGCTACAGTAGAAGTCATAGAGGAAGTCAAAGCACCTGCCGGAACACAGCAGTCGTGTGTTGGCGCTAAATTGCTTACGGCTAGCCAAAAACACAACACAGAAGCAAACAGACAGACACACACACTCCCATATATATATATATATATAAATGTGTATATATACATCGACTCTCTTCGATTGGGCAGCACACAAACACACATACGCACACACACATACATGTGTCTGTATATAGACTTGACGACGGCATACGTTCAAGTTCGAATCTCTCTCGCTCCGTTGCCGCGCTTCTGATGATGTCATGCATTATTTTGCGTTATTCGTTATTGTTATGGAAAAAGCTCTGCAGGAAAGCAAAAGAAAAAACAATACAACAAAATACACGAAATGAAAAAAGCAAAACAAAAACAACAACGCATATCAAGTGTCGTTGAGTTTAACTGCAACTAAACAAATGCTAATCGGTAGGCAGACAGCGAAGCACTGAAGCTGATCATCGATCATCGATCCACAACGACTACAAGTGTCATCTAATCTCGCACAGCTTACGAAATGCTTGTGCTAAAAATTAGCATGATATCATCTGGCCATTACTTAGCAACGACAGCATCATCAGTTGCATCACGTCTAAGCAAAGTAGGCAGTACATAAATTAACAGAAATATTACAATATGCACAATTATATATATTTGTTTGTTTTAAATTTAAATTCAATTTGCTGATATTGTTTACTTATGGTTTTTTACCATTTTAGAATAAATCGAAATAACGAAAATATGATATGCCACGATGATTAACCACAAATTCGACGTTTAATCTTTATCTATAAACGGCTAACACTTCAGTTGGCCAAGTCAAAGTACCGGGTGCAAGTGAAAAGATACATATTTACATACATAGGTATGTATATAAATGTGGTTGGGACAAGTTTTGAATGTTTGCCGTATGTACGAACGAGTTATTTGCATAAACAATCCCGCTGATCCCCAACTCAACCCCGAACCCAACCTCTCTCTCTATCTCGTATTCTCCCTCTCTCTCCCTCTAGCATAAAGCCCAAGTAGAATACATGCAACAAATAAATACTGTACACAATTGGCAGATCGCCCATTGAGCTGCAAATTGGATCGGGGGCGCTTTAAATTACCCTGGAATTGTGTACAAAGCCAAATAATCAGCGAGCATCGAGAACAATGCCAATTTATTCAAGGACAGTGGGGCTCGGGAATTAGATTAACTTGTCTATTATTCATATTATTATTATTTAGAGATATTTTCATATCTTCTGATTCGAATAAGCAATATGGAATTAGATATAACAAATTGAATACTGTACAAACTATAATTTGAGATTTTGAACCAAAGTGTTTTTATTTTGCGACACAACCACTGCATTATTTAAATTTGATCAATCGATCGATTGTGTTTATGCACACACAAAAGTATATGTTTTGTGTCTGGAATTTGAATAAACTAAATAGCATAGCAATCATTTTCTATATATTTGTACACACAGCGTACACTGTCTGTATAGAGGAATAGAACAATTTGAAAGAGTATAGAGTATATTAGAAAAATCAATTAGTTGTCTATTGTATATGTGTATGTCGAACCCAGATGCCAATGACGTGATCGTTTATTTTTAAACACCCAACAACAAACAATTGACTTTACACATCCATTACACAGCCAACGGCAGATGTCCCGCAGTGGGCCCTTTGAGGGTTTGTCCGTCGTTATAGCTAATATGCAAACACCAACAAATATTCGATATCAAATGAGTCATGGTTTAATTTTCGCTCCCCTATCCTATCCTATCCAATCCTACCTGCCCTTCACTGTGCACCACACCACCCAGCACCCATTACCGAATTCGGTTGCATGGTCACCCAATGTGAGACATTGATGTGCCTCGAATATAAAAACAAAAGCAATTTCGGTTCGGACAAAACTTTTTACGCAGCTTTTTGTACGAAAGTTTTTTTCCGAGCAAGCCGCACGCAACCCAAAACTTTGTTTAGAAAGTTTTTCTTGGGTTAACGCTAACGTTACCGTTAACGATAATGATAATGCGAACGGTAGCATTGGCTTAAGTATCGCGCATGCAAATGCAATGAAAACAAGAAATCGCTTTGATTATGTCATCATTAGCTGCTCTAGACTATAGTCGAAGCTAAGCTAAAGCGATAGACGTTTTCGAGTTCGAATTCGAATTCGACTCAAGTGGCGCCCACGCGTCACCGCCTCGCAACCACAAGCAAGATTGAAAGATTGAAAGGCCAGCGAGGCGCAACCGCGACGGCAACGTCAACGTCAACGCAGCTCTCTTTAGACGTCTACAAGTACATCAGTATGTATAATTGTACAAATATCTACACAAATGTGTGTATGTAGCATGTACATCTTTATGTGCTTATGTGCTTTTAGCACATTTCTATGTACATATTTTTGCTTTGCTTCAATCTTTGACCGCCGCCTTCACATTGTCTGTTTATTTAGTAAATATTTAAATTATATATTCACATTTCTGCATAATAGCTGTCTGTGTATGTGTGTGTGCGTGCAGCTATACGCTATAATTCCGTTACGCCACATCATATTGTGTGCAGAAATATATGTTTTTTTTGTTCGTCTATCTCTTCTTGAATGCAACCATGGGATACCGTTATAAGCAGGGTTGCATGGCCGACACCAACAAACGTATATATATATATTTATATGTATTACAGATCTGTATCTGATGTGTATGCGTATATGTATTTGGGAAGTCTGCGATTAGTTTGCCAGCCAAAAATGATCAAGTGAAAAAATTATTAAATAAATTGACTTGAAAATATTTTGCAGTTTTGAAATAGGCGCATATGGTGCGGAAGGCGAGGAACGCGGTTCGGCCGTACAACCAATAAACATGAGCCGGTGGGTATAGTACAAAACCAAAGTGACTCATTCCCCCACATATACCTATGTACAAATATATGTGTATGTATATAGAACATAAGAAAATGTGTGTGTGAGTATCTGGGGCGTTCAGTGCCGTTATGGCCTTAGCCCCAGTTCGTAATCCAGCCATTCTGTCGGCGCCGACAACGATAATGATGGTGATGATGATAATGTTGATGATGTTACCGTGCCATAGCATGTCTATTTTTAGATGAAAATGTTTGGGGTATCCTAAAGAGTACGTAACTTGCTCATAAGTGCTGAGTATCGTTTTCACAATCTAGCAAAGCTCAAGATACTTTTTTTAGAAAACATAAACATATTCAAGTACCGTTTTCAAAATCGATATTCTCCCTCTCTCTCTCTCTTTATTTACATAGCTCTAGCTATTACTCCAAGGTATGAGCTTCGATTGTATATTCTAGAATATTCCGAAATAGTCTGCATTTCAGCATTCGACTCTTACAAATATGAATTTTAATTAATTAATTTTTTTTTTTTACACTTTATGCTAACATTTACTGTGCAAACTAGTACAGTTTTATCGCAAACTAAATATGACTATGTATATAGAAGCAAATAAAGACCATTGGATTCCATTACTGAATTGACCCTTATCTTGATAAACAATTCAACGTTTTAGACTGCTGCTGAGAGCATGGCCAAAACAAAATTAGACAAGACGCAAACTCACACACACCACACACACACACCACACACACACACCACACACACACACCCACAGGCAAGTCAAGAAAAGAGACTTGTTAGCACATTCCGATTTGAATTTATCACGTTGGATTGCTTACCTGGTTGACTCGAAGAAGTTCGCCTCGCGGTTCATCAGCTCGTGACGAAACTTGGCCATCTCCTCCTCCATTTTGCGCATCTCGGAGTCGAAACGTTCGCGTATGCTGCTGAATTCCGTATCGATAACGCTGAAGTCTCCCAATTTGATGGGAATATTTCTCTTATTAGCCTCGGCCATTTTTGTTTCTTTGATGTGTGTGTGTTGTGGATAAATAGAACTACAAAACTTCTTGAGTTTGCAGCTGCTTCTTCTTCTTGCTTCTGCTTCGGGTTGTTTTCACGCGCACCGCTGTAGTTTTCTTGATGCTTCTACCAATTGGACTTGGTCAGCTTGTGTTTGTATTGTGTATATATATTCACTTTCTAATCAGAACCAAAAAAAATCACAAATGTTTTCTTCTTCCTCTATGTATGTATTTGTTTGTGCATAAGTTCGAGTAACTCGATTCGCACTTCGCCGCACCTCAAAGTTTTCTGTTTGACTGTTTTGCATTTTTGGTCTGTGAACGCTTTTATAACGCAGCGCCGACGCCGCGACCGCAACCTCAAAAGAGAACACTAAAGCACAGAGAGAGAGAGAGCGCGAGAGCAAGATTGAGAGAGAATACGAATGCGAACCACAAAGTAAAGCCAACATGGCAGCGACTGGCACCCACACATCTACACATCGCCAACACAGCCCACTTACACTCTCTTTCTGTCTGTAGCTCTCTCGCCGGTAAGGAACAAGTGAATGGAATGTGAGTGTGACTGGGACGGTAATTGGGAGTGGTCGAGTGTGAGGGGAGAGTGTGCGAATGCTCTCCAGCCTGCCCTGCGAATGCTCAGTTACAGTTTTGCAAGTCAGGCATATCGACACGATTTTTGCTACACGTGCTTGCCAAAGGCAAAGTATTCAAAAGTCGACCAACGTCATTTTTAACTTTACTTGACATCAAATTGCCAGACGGACAGGACCTTTTTCTTAGTACTGGGTTATTAGAATGCTTAGGACTTTACTAACTTGACACATCAAATTACATTATTATGAACATACGTTTAAATTTAACTATTCAGAGTAAATCGGGTAACTTTAACCAGCTAAAAATAAACAAACTGTTATTGGTATTGCTGTCTCTGTTACGCATTGCTAACATTGTGGGGGTGGAAGTGTAACCAATAACCAGTAACCAGTAACGGCAATGTCAACCGGTTCAAAACTTAATGATCACTGCCGTTTTAGGGCAAAGAACGAAAAATTTTAAGCCACTTTGTAACTCCAGCTACATATCAGTTTTGCGTTCTAATAATATGCACATATACACACACACACGTACATACGTGTGTTTTGCTCAAAACATGTGGGTGGTGGCAACGTTGGCGACACATTTCCATATCGTTTCGATTTGTTTGTAAACAAATGCAAAACGAGATGAGTAATCGATGACATTGGGCATCACATATCGGCATGTGTGTATATCGAGGCTGTCCTTTTACGGTGCGGTGACAAACCGCAGAAGTCATCAGCCCTTGCAAATAATTTGAGTGCGCTGTTAATTATGAATATTTCCAATTGATTTAAAAATTTATGCACTCGTCACGAATCGCTGCGATCACGACAAAAAAAAAACACCAAAACAAAATATGGGTAATACAATAAATTCAATCATGAATTTCAAAAATAAAATAACAATCATCAGCTGCTGCTAAGGTGTTTTCGGCAGCGCCCACATGGATGGATGCTGCAAACAGCGACAGCCGTTAATGCCACTGTCCAAACAATAAACTCATTTTCATCGAAATTGTCGACCTTGAAGGTGGAAAGATCTCGATCTCAATCTCAGCTAAGGCTACGCGACAGAAACGCACGCCAAAATACTCACATTTACATGAGTACGTATGTACACACATACAGCTGCGATCAATAACAGTAGTAGTCACTTATGTTTAGAAAAATTTAAGAAAAAATAATTAGTTTAAAAATATGAAAATTTATTTAAACACAAGCATTCAATTCTGACGATAAACAGTAAAAATTGGCTTACCTACAATATTAATTAATAAACTAAAATGATTTTTTTATTTTTAATAAAGTTATTTTATATTTATTTTTGTTAAATTATTATTTAAATTTATAATTAAAAAAGTGGTGGAATAATACTCAGCTTTCAATGCAGCTACATAATATTTCTAAAACTAGATATGATATCTGGTTATATATTACTATTTTAATATGTGGAAAATAATTATATTTTGAAACATTTCCAGATGGGATAGCAAACATTGTTTCGTTTGCAGAATTGAATTTTTCCCCATTTTGAAGATTTGGAAGAGATCTTGATTTTATCACCATAAAATGGGTCATATTTAAATTAACTGATTTGAGAATTAGCGCTATTATTATTTTTACCGAAACTGTACATGCGAACATAATGCGAATAAGTCCAAATATTTGTGCATTTGCAATATGCGAAGCAAAACTGACTAACGATCAAATTAAGAAAAACAAATTTCCCATAGCAGCGTCGAGAATGTTCATCTGCTTTTAGCATCACACAGATACACTTATCGATACATACATATTTACGCGTACCATACAAACATACATACATGCATACATATATATGGAGATACAGTGATTACTCAAAGATTGCACTTGATCATGAAAGGTTTTTCAAAAATTTCCGAAACTTTCCTGTTGTGAAAATGTAAGACATTCACAAGCAGGAATCTATTGCGAAATTCCAAATATTATCAATTATTATCGAAAGATGGTTTCTAATTTGCGAAAGTGCCCTGTACTTATGTATGTATGTGTGTATGCTCCTATATATACATATTTAATAGCATTTTCACATTTCATTTTACCTCGCCCCGCATTAAGGCCAAATAACTGCAAATCAATCAAAATACGCTTGAGATGATTTAGCATGGAATTTTTAGTTGATGTATAATACGCCAATTTTTCAACTAAGGCAAATAGATCTATCGCGTGGGCGTCACTGCTTGACGACAGCGCTAGAATATATACTTATATATATATATACATATATATATATATATGTATATAGATATGTATATATGTGTATATATGCGTGCATATGTGTCAGCACTTGAGGCAGCAGCAACATTTGGCAACGAAATAAAAAGTGCTTTAACCATAATGTGTAATGTCTATTCCTGTATATATTGTTTGAATATTTGTGTTGTCATAGCTTCAAACATGTTTATACAAATTAAAATCTTATGGAATATACAGACAAGCACTACATCCAATGTTCATATATGTAAATACATCGGTATGTGTATACAGTTGTCGGCAGTGTTAACCGTGGGTGGAGTCTTAGTTTAACCACTCTGCTCCGATTAGTGTATGCATTCATAATGCATGATTCATAAACACTGTGCTACATAAATACTTGCGATTTGTAATGAGGAATGTTCAGTTCGTAACAAATTAATGCAGATCGAAAACTTTTTAGTTGATTGATTGATTGTCTGTGTAGATCATTAAATAAGAATAAGGGCGTACTTCCAAAGTTCGAGTGGCTCCCTCTATAATATCGTTTGATTGAAATCTAACGTATTTATTCAATTTTGGCGCTATAATGTATAAAGTGAAATTTCAAGATGGCTCGCTGAGTTGAATTTTCTTAAATTGGTATGTCTGGTCACACACCGCCAGGACTATCGATAATACTATGGCGTTACCAGATCAGCTATCGACATGCATTGTACAACACTTATAGTTGGCTTACGTTTATGTGTGTATGTATTCCTAGGGAAACAAATATAAACAATTGCAGCAAACTAAAACTGACAAAACAAAATTATATATTGCCAATTGCCATTAGCAAAAATTGCTCGCCACGCTGTGCCCAGACACAAAAAGAAGAATGAACGCCTACTGCACACAGTACTCGGGCGACAACTACGACGACGAGTCGATTGGCGACGAACGCAGCGAGGAAGGTAAGAGAAAATTTGGATTAGTTTTGGGGCTCAACGCCGCCAAAAAAGACGCAAATGCTTTCAATTTCAATTTGACTGGAATGCTTGGCGATTGCAGATACTGACGACGCCAGCGAAACCGAGTTTCGCAGCCCAACTCGTTATGGCGGCACTAATGGCACTTCGTCCAACAACAGCAACAACAACAACAACAATAATAGCAGCAACAATAACAACAACAATATTGGCAGCAACAGTGGCAT
The DNA here is from genome assembly GCA_035043845.1 of Drosophila picticornis. Lineage (NCBI taxonomy): Eukaryota > Metazoa > Arthropoda > Insecta > Diptera > Drosophilidae > Drosophila > Drosophila picticornis. The sequence continues at coordinate 13,160,649 of JAWNMR010000492.1, read as the reverse complement.
CAACAGCGAGCTGAAAGAACAGTAAGTGAAAATATGATAGAATAGCTTGCCACAGTTGCCACATCTTTGCATCGTTGCAGAATGTACCAGCACAAGCTGATCAATCTGCAGAAGCAGCTGGAGGAGCTAAATCAGCTAATGCACCCGGAGTATATGAAGCGTTTGCGCAAGCTGGATAACCAGCTGAAGGAGCGCCGGCGCATCAACGAGATCTACAAGGACTACATGCGCGACTGTGTCGAGCGCGATTACATTCTGGAGAAGAAGGCCGCGCAGAAGGAGTTCGACGAGAAGATGATGGATCTCAAGGATAATCTGTTGGCTGACTTTGAGGATCGGAAGCGACAGATCGAAAACGAACGCTACAGCTTGGAGCTGACGAATGATTCCATGGAGATCAAGACGACGGTCACCCGGAAGCTGCGAAGGCGACCCAATGAGCCGCTGCCGGTAATTGAAAAGCGTCGCAAGCCCGCCACCGGCCAGCTGCTCGTCTACCAGCTGGACGACAAGGAAATCGAATCGGATCTCAAGATGATACAGCGCGGCAAACCGTTGCCGCTGCAACAGAACGGCATGGGCTCCTACACGAACTCCCAGCAGCAACAGCAACATCAGCAGCAGCAACAGCAGGCGCACAATCTGCTCGTCGAGGCGAACAGCTACGTGGAGACGCGCATCGAGGACAACAAGCTGCTCTACGAGCGGCGCTGGTTCTGTCGCGGCCAGCAGGTCTATGTCGAAGGCAAAGACATGAACAAGTTTGCTGCCACAATTACAACAATCGGCAACGAAGTCGTACGTATTAAGGCCATCCAGGCCAAGTGATGAGTCACTTGAATCCCCATTTAATCCTTTCTCATCTTTTTCAGATCTGGGTGAAGCGTTCCAATGAGAGCAAGTTCAAGATAAACATGTCGCATTTGGCCGAGGGCAAAATATCCATAAAGCGTCGATAAAACCCGACTAGAAACTCAACTGAATTGCTTTTATAGATGTAGAATATATATACATATATATATATATGTATATATATATTGTGTACCGTTTAGAACAAAATGAAAAAAAAAAAACAAATTGTAAATAATAATATCGTCGCATTTTATTTGAATTATTATATTATTATAGTTGTTTTGCCTTTAAATCCCTCGGAGTCAGTTCTCAGATGTCCATGTTTCCACAGATCAAAAAGCTGTTTTCGCTAAAATCCTTAATATTTTCAATCGAATTAGTTGTGGCTGACTGATAAATAAATGATGTTGTTGCCAGGTTGCCAACAATTCCCGTTTCGCACTCTATGAATAATATTTATGCAATTGAGCTTGCTGTGAATTTTAAGGTTTGTGCTACGACTACGATGGAAAAGTCGAATTAAGAATATAGTAATTAAAATCGATGCCTTTAACTAATTTATTAATGAATCCCAGTAAGCAGTTACTATTGATTTAAGACAAAAAGATTCAATTCCAACTGGAGCCTTGGGCGAAACATTGGTTTCGCAAATAGCTTCAGAACGCAACTACTAACTTTATATTCGAAAAAAGAAAACACTAAAATAATTATATATTTTCTTCGTCGTTCGTTCTTCCAACTGCCATTCGACTGTAAGATGTGCCGTACATAAACATTAAATAACTATGAATCTCTTTTGTCAATACTTTGAACCACTTTATAGTTGCTGCTTCGCAGGATTCGCAGAATGGCAGAAGGGCTATGTGGCTACATATATATTTAAATATAATTATGATTTGATCTGGGTGCATCATAAATATGGAAATTTTGGTTAAATGGCAGTCGGCTTTCGGCCAAGCCAAAAAGCCCGCGCAAACTTTTAGCATAGAACATAGAAAACATAAAAAAAAACAAGATTTGTATTTCACTTGCGCCTGCTTTATATAATATATATAATGGATCGTCTTGGTTCTGCTTTATTATTATACAAAACATGCACACATTTTTCTTGTTTCTTTTCCAGTTGTTGTTGGTATTGTTTTTGTTGTTTTGGGAACGATATTCAAGAATTTAACCCTTTTTGTAATGCAAAAAAAAGCCGCCTGGAATTGTGTGGGTGGCGCTTAGTTGCGCGAACCACGTCCAAATCCGCCACGGAATTCCACCTCACCGGCGCCGGGACCGACATCGCCCTTCTTGTCGACACCGCTGCCGCCTGGAGCGCGTCTGTATGCAGAGCGATCCTCGCCGGTCTTGGAGGCATCGGCTGCGCCGCGTGCACCGCCGGTCGCTGGGCGTGGCCGCAGTGGCTCGGAGCGTGTGGGACGCTTTAGCGTCGATGGGACAATCTCGGGTGGCAGATGGAGATAGCTGCGCAGCTCCTCGATGCCCTCGTTGGTCAAATACCAGTAGTAGTGGCGCCAGGCGAACTGCTCCTTGACAAGGCCACGAGAGTGCAGTGACTGCAGTGCCTTGATGACATGCAGATTGGGAATCGACTCCAGTTCGGGATGCTTCTGTGCATGGAAGTCCTTTTTGGCCACAATGACACCCTCCTTGAAGAGGTATTCATAAATGGCGACACGATGAGCCTTTGGCATGAACATGCTGCACAAACAAAAAAATACAAAAAAAATTATAAAACTTATTAGAACTTGTGTTGCTGTTGTGAATGTCAATCTTGTTGTTGACTAACAAGACGCTGACTTAAAAGCGAATAATTCGTGAGCGTATAAGAGAATGCACACAACGCGATCATTGGCAGCTGAAGCGATTGTCGGCGCTGGCAGTGCAATTTTGTTTGGCTTAACCCTTAGGTGGATTTGCGATTATTTTGCAGATTATTTTTGTTAATTTTCACGTACTTTGCGTCTTCTATGGAGCAGAGACCGGAAAGAAAGGAAAAGCGAGATGACAGCTGTCAGCTCTCGTATTCTTCTTTTTAGCTTTGTACACACAGGGTTGCACGGTACGTGCTCATGTGAATGGCAAAGCACAGAGTTGCATGAATTGATATGTACGTATATATTCTAATACATCTAAGTGCATGATGACTTAAACTATTATCAATATTCTGAATTTAAGCTTTGTACAATTTAGCCTTTTTGCTAAATGTTCTGCTACTTAGAACACATCACAGAAACTCGAGGCACATGTGCCCAAATTCATGCGGCACATTTAAATACTGAAAAGTGGATGAGTCCCAATATCTATAATCGATTAAAAACGAAAATAATCGAACGCTGGTTGTTTCGCCAAAAATTCAAATGTTTATTATAATATTACAAAATAACATAGTGAATAAAAATGAATTGAACACATGCAACTTCAGACTAATCAATACAATGAATATTAAATTGCTCACGAAGCTTATTCGGACAACAAAAAATCCTCAAAGCACCCATCTAAATTTTGTTAACTAAAGAATTACTTTGAGTAAACATGTTATTATATTATATCATAAGCTGAATGGATTGACTTTTAAAAGTGTAGCATTATTCAATAGCCTCCTTCGTAACTGATTTAGTCGGAAGCTTGATAAGATTACGACACGAAACGATCGTCTAGTGTAATATCTTATAATATTTGCTTGTTGTAATCAAGTATTAATTGCGATTAGCATTAAATGAATCATCGTGGGACACCAGATCGAGGCCCTGAACATTATGGAGTATTTAACTCGAATTGTTATTTTCTTTTATTCTTATTGAAAAATTTCCATCAAAAACTGCTGTCGATTAGATAGCTTTGAACTATTGAGAAAATAACATATTGTTATTACGACAGCGTTCCCAGCTACCGTTCCAATTTGCGAACCGAGTGCAAAACAGAAATACGATATTCGTTTTTGAGTCCTATTGAGTGCCAATGATTAAACTGGCAAATGCTTTTTGAATGTAATTCAAATTGCTCATACATTTATTAGCTCTTGTTTTCTATTCACGGCTTTACATATATATCAAAGTTAAAGACTGATTTGACAACTTTGATTGGGTCTTTATAATTTTTTGGCCTTGAAACCATTTACAGAAAACTTCTTCTCTAAATATCTAAATTTTTCTGATTGTTAAATATAGATAGAATATGCATACAAATTTACAAATATAAGCACAATTATACATTATTATTATTATATGGAAACAAGTCGACACGTTTCAGTCGCTGGTTAAATTCTTTCTTCCCAATCTTTGTAACAAGTAGGAAGAGTAGTCTGCCTTTTGTAAATTTGGCATTCAAGTCCAGAGTGGCCACGCCCACTCATACAATTTTTCTATCATTACCGGTGCACACCTTCGAATGTGTGAAGACTCTAGCTTATAAATTGTAGAATATTCATGCATTTAAGTTATTTGAGGGCACAGTTCCTGGGGGCAACGGATGTGGGGGTGGTCTAAAAATGTATATCGCGATCTTTGAAGGAAGTTACCAACAAGCTTCCAATTTTGACTGACTCTATCTTAAAAATTTTGGCAGATATGCGGTTTTATCGAAGTGATGCGAAGAAGATGTGGGCGCAGCGTATGCAGTATGTTGCAGAAGTTGCTGTCCAATTTTAACTTGTACCCTTTTGTATCAGAATATAATTATATGTCTTTGAGAGAGAGCATTTCTAGGGCAGATAAAACCCAATTTTCTTAACTTGCAGTCCGTAGACCAACTGGTAACTTTTATTATTAGTCACCAAACAGATGGCGATTCCGATCAGACCCGTGCCGAAAAAACTGTCTGTCTCAGAAGCCTATAATCAATTTCCCATTTATTGATTAAAGCCGTAATAAAATGCGAAATTTAACAAGTACTGCTTATCACTCTGACGGAAAGTATAAAATAGAGCGCATCGGATTGGAATCCAGTTAGAACTCAAACGATCAGCAGTCGCTTCGTAATACTGCCTAGTAAATTAAATGGATATGGATGGACGGACGCTTATGCTATTCCTGTGCGGATTGGCACTAGCTAGTGCCGATATATACACAGAACAAGCTCAACGTGTGATGCAAATGCGCCATCTGGCGGTGGAGTTTATGGACTACTATCGGAACTCTACAGCGATGGATCTGATAGTGCCTGGCACTAGGCTGCCAAACCAAGACGATCTGCAATGCATGGCAGAAATGGCGCATCTCAGCCAGGGCGTGCAGTCGGGCAGCATTTGGGCATTGAGAAGTAAGTGTTGAGGTTGCTCAAATTGCTCTAGTGTCTGTTTAATCGTTCAATTGTGTGTGGTCTCTGTTTCGATCAGTGATTGACTCGTGGGGCCGATTGCCAGCTGGCATGCTCTATGGCAATCGGAAGGATTTAGGCAACTTTGACGAGTGCGTGAGGGTCGATCACCACATGGAGTCCACAAGTCTTCACCTGCAGGGCAAATACTGCATGGCTAAGCTTCTTCCCGTCGATACAGGTGCTCCGGTTATGCTCAGTGTGCAGACCGCCGTTTGCTTTCCCGCCTCCTGTAATGGCGAGCATATGGAAAGGCTGCTGCGCAAACTCCTTAAGCAGCTGTTGAACATTGAGTTGAGCCCGGAGACAGAACTTATCAATGACAGCAAGTGCCAGACGGCGGAGCGGGAGCCCTTGGATTTTCTGGCCATATTCACAATGTAAGTAAGGACGCAGAATGAATGCACTGTCCAAAAATTGTAGCTCTCATCTGCCTCCATTGTCTGACTTGCAGTGTCATCATTGGTGTCCTGGGCGCTGCTGTGCTCCTGTGCACACTCATCGATTACTTTCTGTGCGACGATCAAAGTGAGTTTGAGTTACGATCTGATTACTATCAGTCTTATAATGCCACTAAAACCGGCTCAATTTGTGCTGCAATCCAATGCTGATAAGAACTCGCCTAGTAATCGAAAACAAACAAATATGCACTTATATATATATAATAAGCGATAACACTCTCGGAAAGTGTATAAGAAACTCAAGATCCTTAATTATTTAGTGTCATAACTAACTCCCATTCCAATTTCAGAGCAACTGCCCTCGCTGGTGAAGGTCTTCTCGGCACGTGCTAATTCGCGTTCGCTCTTCCGCATTGTGGATGCTAAATCAAATCCAAATGTAATCGAGTGCCTGCATGGCATTCGTTGCTTATCGCTTATATGGGTGATATACGGTCATGATTATATATACCAGCTGCTATCACCCAATATCAATTTGATCGATGCAACGTCGGTAAGTGTGGGACTAAGTGACTAAATGAAGCTTAAGAACCAAACTAACATCATTCTCCCACATTTGTTATCCAGTGGTTAAGATCGTCGTACAGCATGTTTATAACGCATGCTCTCTTTTCCGTGGACACCTTCTTCTTTCTCAGCGGGCTTCTTGTGGCCATGGTTGCTCTGCGCGCCATGGAGAGGTAACTATTACCATAACTTCAACTACTGGGTATTTCCAGGATGAAAATCAAATGAATATGCATATTCACTTTTTTTCACTTTTCATTTGCAGAAGCAGGGGTAAGCTGAATGTGCTGCTGATGTATCTGCATCGCTATTTGCGCGTCACCCCTGTCTTGGCGCTCGCCATACTGGTATATATGAGGTTTGTGCCTCTCCTAGGCAGTGGACCACTCATTAAGACTTTTGCCAGGCAGGTCTCTTATCCTTGCAAAGTCCATTGGTTCTGGACTTTGCTCTATGTGCAGAACTATGTGGTGATGAATAACCCCATACCAATTGTAGGCTACCCAATCTAGATCTCTGTTAAAGTGTAACAACATTTAACTCATTTGTCACTTTGGTTACAATTGCAGTGCCTGCCACATACCTGGTATCTCGGTGTGGACATGCAGCTGTACGTCATCTCTCCCCTGCTGCTGATTCCGCTCTACAAGTGGGGCAAGAAGGCCGTTGCCGGTATTGTGCTGCTAATGCTGTTGTTAGCCGCCTGTCTCTTTAGCATGATGGTGATCAAAGGTTATTCTGTGTGAGTATTAAACCTTGCCTGGAATTTGGCAACCTCTTCTCAGTTTTAACAGTAGCTGGCCTTAACACTTGGATTAATCTAACATGAATTACAGAACTAGTGATGAGGTATATAACACGACTCATACACGCGCTTCGCCCTGGATTATTGGTTTAATCTTCGGCTACTATCTGCATGTGAATCGTGGCAAGTCCTTCAAACTGAATCGCTTAACCGTTTGGCTGGGATGGCTAATAAGTTTGTGCTTGATCTTCACTTGTATTTTCGCTCTCTATCCCTACGCGGCAACTGGCAAAGATTTGGCCATCTTGAATGAGGCATTCTACGTGACACTCACACGAATTGCCTGGCCACTGACTCTGGTATGGGTAGTGTTTGCCTGCAAATATGGATATGGCGGCCTGGCCAATAGTTTCCTCTCCTCGCCGCTGTGGCAGCCACTGTCGAAGCTGTCATATGGCGCTTACATCTGGCACATTTTCATCGGGACCCTCAACGCTGGCATTGGCCGCACCAACACCTATTTCAGCGATTATCAAGTGGTAAGCATACATCACGTGTCAACACATCTTGCATATCTTTAGTATTTACTTTGTTTATGTGGACACCTTTAAGATGTTGCGCTTTTGGCATGACTTTGGCCTAACGCTTTTATTGGCCTACCTTATGTACATTCTGGTCGAGGCACCTTTCGCTGGTCTGGAGATGCTATTGCTGCCAGCTCGGAAGCCACCTGCTCCAGATGCGTTGAAATCCGCAGCACCTGAGCTGCATCCAGAGAATCTTGAGATTGCATCGCAGTTAGAGCCAAAAATGAGTCCGATTAGTTAAGCTTATTATTATATTATATTATTACACTTTTACATTTTAAGTAACTTAATCAAGTTTTTTTTTGAGTAGACAAGTATTTAATATGTATTTTATAAATTTGACAGTATTTAAATTACTAATATGTATGTAAAATCAGATTAAAAGTGGGCAATGTTTCTAATTTTCAAAAAGAAAAAAAAATATATATCTAAAAATATTTTAGAAATGATTTCTTGGAAAATCGATTTCATATGAAAACTTGAATCATCAATCAGTTTTTGCTTCAATGTCACACAACTTGATTTAATTGTCTCACAGTTTTGTAATTTTAGATAATTTAAATGTTCAAATAATCTTTACACTTGATTGTAATCATGTAACCAATACAAAGTACTGTGTTGTCTGCTTGTTGATATTACTCATAAGCTCGCCATCTGTTGGTGGTTACAATGCAGCTGTGATCGCAAGTCAAAATAGTATCTCTTAGCAGACAACATAAAAAGGAGTCAAATCGACTAAAAACTGACTGCATTAAAAATCTGATCAATTGGCTGCACATCTCGCTCAGCTGCACCTGTGTTTTCTGCTTAGTGCTACATATTCCCAAATCCTTAATGTGTGTCTTCACCGTTAACATACCCTGCTTTGGTGTACAAATGTGTGTAAGACGCAGAAGGAAGCACCCAGACCAAGTTTGCTTCATTTTATCGATAACTGTCTCGTTTCTCCACATATCGATACATTTAGATTTTCGTTAGCAAATAATTTTAAAAAGCAGTGACTTCTTATTAAAACAAAATAAACATTGACATATTATTGACCACTAAAATATGGATGCCCAGCCATGCCGCACACTCCAAATAATTCAACTGACCTGGTTCGATAACAACCAGGCAGTCCGTGTCCCAAAATAGTGTCCCAAAATAGTTGCCTTATAAAATGCGTTTGTATTTGTAAAAACAAGCAATTAGATCGTCCCTGCAGTCATCAGCGATGCGTGATGCGCATTGTTCTTGATAATAATTTTTTTCAAGCTATTTCTCCATAAGAGCCAATTTAGATAGGATAAAAAATTATTCAATGCAAAAAAGAACAAGATGATACAATTACATTTATAGTTTAATAATTTGTAATAGTGTTTATTGTTTGTTAAAACTTGATTTTCGCTTAATTAGTGTGCCATCTCTATTCCTAAATTCTCAAATTCGTTAATAATTGTGTATGGACATTGTTCGATGCTTAAAGCGTTTTTATGCAAACATGAAACTTCAGATCTGGGCGGTGTTTAAACTATTTAAATTAGCAAGTTGCTTGCTCGAATCTCCAACTCGGACTCTTCGATAGCGAAACTATCCATATTTACTAAGTTGCACTGTAGTGTTTGCATAAGTGAATAAGATTTAACAGAGTTTTGTAACGCGATAAATTGACAAGTTAGCAGCTGATCATTCAAAATAAGTTGTATTCGAATTAGTTTGACCAAACGTCTATTACTCCTGAATATAATTATATGAAAGAAGAGAAGACTATTGAAAACCTCAGCTAGCGTACAATGCCTCTAAAAAATATTATGTTTTGTCCGGCAGCGTTCATGTCATTGCCTCTTTTTATTAGCAGGTGATATGAACGATTGGATTGGATTATTTGTATTGGATATATTTGTTGGCCAGCGACAATATATTAAATTAGCATTTTTGTGGTCTGTTGTCCAATAATTGTCCGATTTCTTTCTCGTAGCCGTCTCCAGGTCTGCCTTGTTTTCCGAGTGGCCAATAGGTCCAGTAAGATCACAACTATAGCGTGGGTCTATCAGATGTCACGAAAAGTAAATACCTTCCTCTCACCATATTGTAGTACTTTTGATTGTAAAAGGTTGCTTGCAGTTTTGCAGCTTATATTATTTATATGTTTTTGCTTATGTTTACCGAAGGTATCGACACCATTAAAGCAACAGCCTTGTAACTTGGAACATGTACTGGTCTGTTTCCGAGTCAGATGAAGTTTCAAAATCGAAAAGATCGACTGCCTACAATTTAAAAGCCACAAACACAAAATTTAGTTGGTAGATTATTGGCGATGTCGTTCAAAGATCGGCATCGACCATGCTTTCTTAGAAACTGAGTAATTCAGTAGTATGATAAGATTACAATACGATCCGATTGTTGTTCAAGTATGAAAATGTAATGCTCGATTTTAAACGTCGTCTCAACGTATTGACTACACACTATACACGTTTCACACAATCGTCGATTGATATATTATAATATTTAAAATCTTGCTATAAGCAATAAATGAATCATCGGTAACCATTTTGGATTACTTAACTTCAATTGTTATTTTCTTTATTCTTATTGAGTATTTAAAAAAAAAAATGCTCTCGATTAGGTAGCTTTAATTAATGAGAAAATAACATATTGGTTTTACAATAGCGTGCCCAGTTCCACATACCGTGTCCAATTTGCGTGCCCATGTCCAATACCGTGTCCAATTTGGCTGATGCTATTTTGAATGTAGCCCAAATTGTTATACATTTGGAAATTGTTCTTGTCTATTTAGGGCTGGCCTTAGAAATCTAACAAAGTTACAGACTAATTAGACAACTTTGATTGGGTTCTTAAAGACTTTTGGCTTTTACAGAAACCTTATCTAAATTTCTAAGTTGTTCTGATTTTTAAATGTGTTTAAAATGTGTACTAAAGTACAATTTAAGATTATTATTGAGAAAGTTTCCTATCATTCTCATATGGAAACAAGTGGGCACGATTCAGTCGCTGGCTATATATTCTGATAGCAGTTGACAACACTTAATAAAAACAGATAGTAATAGTTGTATACCTTCCAAGTTTGGTAACTTTGGCTTTTATTTTTTGTTGGCTGGAGAAGGCGTGGCCGAAAACGGTTTTATACAATCTGCCTTCCAAGTTTGGTAACTGTATCTCTTAAGTTGCGGGAGAAATATGCTATTGCCGTTTAGTGGGCGTTGGCCGACTAACAATATACATTTCTTGACCGACTGCTAAAGAACAGTCTATCCCAGAAGCCTATAATCAATGGCCCATTTATTGATTAAAACCGTAATAAAATGCGAAATTTAACAAGTACTGCTTATCATTCTGACGGAAAGTATAAAATAGAGCGCATCGGATTGGAATCCAGTTAGAACTCAAACGATCAGCAGTCGCTTCGTAATACTGCCTAGTAAATTAAATGGATATGGATGGACGGACGCTTATGCTATTCCTGTGCGGATTGGCACTAGCTAGTGCCGATATATACACAGAACAAGCTCAACGTGTGATGCAAATGCGCCATCTGGCGGTGGAGTTTATGGACTACTATCGGAACTCTACAGCGATGGATCTGATAGTGCCTGGCACTAGGCTGCCAAACCAAGACGATCTGCAATGCATGGCAGAAATGGCGCATCTCAGCCAGGGCGTGCAGTCGGGCAGCATTTGGGCATTGAGAAGTAAGTGTTGAGGTTGCTCAAATTGCTCTAGTGTCTGTTTAATCGTTCAATTGTGTGTGGTCTCTGTTTCGATCAGTGATTGACTCGTGGGGCCGATTGCCAGCTGGCATGCTCTATGGCAATCTGAAGGATTTAGGCAACTTTGACGAGTGCGTGAGGGTCGATCACCACATGGAATCCACAAGTCTCCGCCTGCGTGGCAAATACTGCATGGCTAAGCTTCTTCCCGTCGATGCAGGTGTGCAGACCGCCGTTTGCTTTCCCGCCTCCTGTAATGGGGAGCATATGGAAAGGCTGCTGCGCAAACTCCTTAAGCAGCTGTTGAACATTGAGTTGAGCCCGGAGACAGAACTTATCAATGACAGCAAGTGCCAGACGGCGGAGCGGGAGCCCTTGGATTTTCTGGCCATATTCACAATGTCAGTAAGGACGCAGAATGAATGCACTGTCCAAAAATTGTAGCTCTCATCTGCCTCCATTGTCTGACTTGCAGTGTCATCATTGGTGTCCTGGGCGCTGCTGTGCTCCTGTGCACACTCATCGATTACTTTCTGTGCGACGATCAAAGTGAGTTTGAGTTACGATCTGATTACTATCAGTCTTATAATGCCACTAAAACCGGCTCAATTTGTGCTGCAATCCAATGCTGATAAGAACTCGCCTAGTAATCGAAAACAAACAAATATGTACTTATATATAAAAGGCGATAACACTCTCGGAAAGTGTATAAGAGACTCAAGATCCTTAATTATTTAGTGTCATAACTAACTCCCATTCCAATTTCAGAACAACTGCCCTCGCTGGTGAAGGTCTTCTCGGCACGTGCTAATTCGCGTTCGCTCTTCCGCATTGTGGACGCTAAATCAAATCCAAATGTAATCGAGTGCCTGCATGGCATTCGTTGCTTATCAATTATATGGGTGATATACGGTCATGATTATTCAGTCTACATCCAAACTCCTAACATCAATTTATTCGATGTTACGTCCGTAAGTGTGGGACTAAGTGACTAAATGAAGCTTAAGAAGCAAACTAACATTATTCTCCCACATTCGTTATCCAGTGGTTAAGATCGTCGTACAGTATGCTCATAATGCATGCTCAATTCTCCGTGGACACCTTCTTCTTTCTCAGCGGTTTCCTTGTGGCCATGGTTGCTCTGCGCGCCATGGAGAGGTAACTATTACCATAGCTTCAACTGCTGGGTATTTCCACGATAAAAATTAAATGAATATGCATATTCACTTTTTTCACTTTTAATTTGCAGAAGCAGGGGTAAGCTGAATGTGCCGCTGATGTATCTGCATCGCTATTTGCGCATCACCCCTGTCTTGGCGCTCGCCATACTGGTATATATGAGGTTTGTGCCTCTCCTAGGCAGTGGACCACTCATTAAGATCTTCGACAGGCTACTCGCTGCTCCCTGCGAAAATAATTGGTTATGGACTTTCCTCTATGTGCAGAACTATTCCCCCACACAAACGGTAGGGGTACCCAGTCGCGATCTCTGTTAATGTGTAACAACATTTAACTCATTTGTCACTTTGGCCACAATTGTAGTGCGTTCCACAAAGCTGGTATCTCGGTGTGGACATGCAGCTGTACGTCATCTCTCCCCTGCTGCTGATTCCGCTCTACAAGTGGGGCAAGAAGGCCGTTGCCGGTATTGTGCTGCTAATGCTGTTGTTAGCCGCCTGTCTCTTTAGCATGATGGTGATCAAGGGGTATCCTTTGTGAGTATTAAACCTTGCCTGGAATTTGACAACCTCTTCTCAGTTTTAACTTAACACTTAGATTAATCTAATATGAATTACAGAAATAATGATAAGATATATAACTCGACTCATACACGCGCTTTGCCCTGGATTATTGGTTTAATCTTTGGCTACTATCTGCATGTGAATCCTGGCAAGTCCTTCAAACTGAATCGCTTAACCGTTTGGCTGGGCTGGCTAATAAGTTTGTCCTTAATCTTCACTTGTATTTTCGCTCTCTATCCCTACGCGGCAACTGGCAAAGATTTGGCCATTTTGGATGAGGCATTCTACGGGACATTCACCCGGATTGCCTGGCCACTGGCTTTGGTGTGGGTAGTGTTTGCTTGCAAATATGGATATGGCGGCCTGGCCAACAGTTTCCTCTCCTCGCCGCTGTGGCAGCCACTGTCGAAGCTCTCGTACTGCGTCTATATCTGGCACATTTTCATTTTGGACATCAACGCTGGCATTGGCCGCACCAACACCTATTTCAGCGATTATCAAGTGGTAAGCATACATCACGTGTCAACACATCTTGCATATCTTTAGTATTTACTTTGTTTATGTGGACACCTTTAAGATGTTGCGCTTTTGGCATGACTTTGGCCTAACGCTTTTATTGGCCTACCTTATGTACATTCTGGTCGAGGCACCTTTCGCTGGCCTGGAGATGCTATTGCTGCCAGCTCGGAAGCCACCTGCTCCAGTTGCGTTGAAATCCGCAGCACCTGAGCTGCATTCAGAGAATCTTGAGATTGCATCTCAGTTAGAGCCAAAAACGAATTAGTTAAGCTTATTCATTACACTTTTACATTTTAAGTAACTTAATCAAGTTTATTTTGAGTAGACTATGCGTTTAACATGTATTTTATGAATATGACAGTATTTAAATTACAATCTAAACAACATTTAACCGTGAATTTTATTTTTCAAAATTGCATCGAGTTGAACAGAACGGCACCATGAAATTCTATTGCTTTTTCACTATGCATTTCACCAAATCCGTACTTTGATAACATACGTAATAAGATAACAGCTGGCAACGAAAAGGGTGGGTATAGCCAAGAAATACCTGGCAAAATATGTCTGTCTAGTGGTAATAGTTACACTTACCTCAAGTGCATGCTATAATTTTCAACCGACATGACAGTAAAAAGCCACAATTTCAATGGCAGTCGTCTTGCTCAATTTGAAGAGAGCAATGAGCAGAATTGGGGGCACAATGTACAACTGCACATCTATGCCAAGGTACCCGCTATGTTGCAGATACTTTCTAATGTACTGGGTTAAAGATTAAGGATTGGTTCACATAAGAACTGAAGGTATTTGGTAAATGTGTTTGGTAGTAAGCACTACACTACGAAGCACCGATACCTGAAGTGACTTGCATGAGTTATCCGTATTAGTGCAAAATATATAGTATAAAGGTTTCTACTTTTGTTTGGGGCGATAAGACTTATAGACTTGAGTGACTATTATAAGGTTGCTTGTGACAAGTATTTTACCTTAACCCCATAAAGCATACCTTATTGCATAATTGAAACCAACAGTCGAAGAAGGTTGTTTGAAGTTTTGTTTGAAGTTTCAGCTTGTATTATTTATATTTATTTTGTTATTGGTGGTAGGTTGCTGGTTCTTTTGTTTTGAAACTATTCGAGTCGGCTATATCGGATTACTATTCCCTATAGGTGTCAAAGGAACAATCGCTCGAAAGCTGAGTGTTTTGTTTTGAACAGTTTCTTTTTTGCTTACCAAAATTTAAGTTATTTTCAAAGGAAAAAATCGTCAATATCGTACAACTACATCATATTGCTTTTATAAGAGAAACAGGGAAGTGCAAGCTTCTGGTTGCCTAATATAGCTGAAATTTCTTCATGGCATATATAATGTCGTTTCCTACGGTGTATTTGCTTGAAGAGCGTTGTTATCTTACTGAATTATATACAAATGTATGCCAGATGTGCTGGAGCTGTATACAGAGCATAATCGAGTCGAGTACACAGCTATATTCCTCTGCTTCTTCTTTGTTATTTAGGCTGGTTCGCTCATTAGAGCGCAACGTTCGACTGGCCGGAAGATGAAGAGGGAGCAGCAGCAGCAGCTCAAGTTCAATGCAAGCAACAAAGCCAAAATTGAGTTCACAACTTACACAAGCATACACATATACATAACCACATCGATATGTGTATGTATGTGCATATGCGTGCTTGTATACGCATGTATGTACATACATACATACATTTGGAGAAGGTACGAAAACCGCACTTGAACGAAAATCAAATTAAAAGCTTCAATGCCCCAGACAGGGTCGAATCAGAGCACGGCAGGTCAGGTTAAGCGTAGACACGGTTTCTGTTGCCACATGTCACCTGCAAGTGCAGCACGTATGTACGCACATATCTTCTTACACACACACACACACATATATATATATATAGGCACGCACACGCACGCACTTTGTGACTTCATTGAAACAAGTTCATAAAACACTTAAACCCAACCGAGCCGACCAAATGGTGGAGTGCTGGATGGGGGTGGAGAGGGGAGTGCTGTCAACGTTGCTCGCTGCCAGCTTGTTAGCAGTTTTGCTGACCGGTAGTGGGTGTAGACTACTCCCAATCACAGCCCCAACCCCAACCCCACATCCCCATTCAACTGCCTTTCCGTTTACGTCAGAGTTCAACGCCGGACGTATCACCATCAATGACCATCAAAAAGTTTTCGCCTTTGGCTTTCTAACCAGATATGTGTGTGTATGTGTGCGTGTGTGCGTGTGTGCATGTACATGCATATGCACGTCCGTATGTAAAATGAAAACTTTTTTTTGGCTGTGGCCACATCGCATCGAGATATCTACACACAAACATACAAACGTAAATATATATGTAGCTATAGCAATTGACCTAATCTAAGTGGAGGAGCCATTAGAAATCGTTTTGCTTAGCAACGATGTAATTTACTGTCTAAATGTACCTATATCTGTACAGTTTGTCAAGAAAGTGTTTCGATATAGGTAAAAATGCATCTTTTCTCAACTGTTTTTATTACCGTTGTTTATGATTGCTATTTAAAATTGTCCATGCAAGATAATTTTTGCATAAAATATGTAATAATATGATAAATAACAGCGTTTGATTTGTCCGTTGACATATTATAACCAACTAGATTGGGAAAAACGTTCGTTTTTCGATTTCTTTAATGTCTGGACTCCTTGAGTGCCCCCAGTTCTGAAGGAGCCGCTTCCAAGCAAATAACGGAAAACCTTAGACAATCAAATGACCATTCTCGGAGAAGTATATACCAAGATTAACGGATGTTGTTAGGTATAGTGGAGGCATTTGAACTAGTTTTAAGAACTACATTTAACAGTAACTAATGAAGCAATTAAAGTAAACAGTAAAGTATATTTTTTTGCAAAAGAAATGAAAAATACACATTTGTGTTTCTGAGCCATGAATTTAAAATCTAAAAACGAAATTGGGTGAGAAGTCGGCATGAAAGAGTTAACGTTCGAGAGTGGGAAATTGATGAAAGTGTGTTGTACGAAATTGGATTTTATATCATCACTTTTGCGAAGTGTAATGTAATCGATAAATCGATAACGGGAAATCGTTGTTTTACTGCTTGCGGCGTTTTTGTTTAACTTTATTGGCAATCATTTAGACCTGTGGTCGATTGCTTTTGCATATTTGAAATTTGCATTGCTTGTTAAATTCACAGAGAATCATTTTTGAATGCAAGAGTAAAAAGAACAAGAGGGAAAAAAATGCCAATTGTGAAAAAAGCATAACTTACCAGTCACATGCACACATGCACGCGTGCATATTTATGTATGTATATACTTATGCACCACACACACACACACACACACACACAGACACGTCGTGGCACCGGCTGTCTGTATGTATAAAAAATCTGAAAATGATAGAAAAATGATTAATTGCAGTTAGCAGTAGTTCAGCAGTCAGTTGAGCTGCTGTTGCCGCTAGAGGTAAGCGAAGGGACGGGGTAAACACAATACCAGCAATATGCATGTGTGTGTAAGTGTGTGTGCTTGTATCGGCATTCATGGCTCATACGTATTCATGTGTATGTGTGTTGGTGTGTTGTAGTATATTTTTTTGCAGCAGCCTTTTCATAGCACAACACAGCAGCTGACTGCAGCGATATTAATGATAGATATGCGTTCGCTTCAATGCGTCACTCCACTCCAATCCCCCTCCCCCCCCCCCACACCCCTTCACACATGCACCAAATTATACGAGAATATTTGTGCATGTATGCGTTCAATCCAATGCGAGAAAGAGAGTGCGAGAGAGAGACACAAAGATAGATAGAGAGCGAGAGAGAGAAAGAGAGGAAGAGTGTGCTGCCAGATGGATCGAACGAAAGTGTTGAAAACAATAGAACCGATAGCTTTAAATAACTGTTTTGCATGTAACATAATATAAGAATATGCCTTTGCATATATACAGTTGCGACAAAAATATTAGCACCATAACTTTTGCAATTAACTTGACAAAAGGTAGAAGGAATAATAGCATCACTTTCGATCCTCAGAGAAATAGTTTATTAATTTCTTATTTTAATACTTTTTCCTCAAAAATGCCCCCAAAACAATAAAAGCTTCAAAGTTGTAAATCCGATGTCTTAAATCATATTATAGGCGAAAGTCAGCGTTGATTTGTCGATTGACCAGTGAGCACATAAAAAGAATAACATAAACATCTTCACAATGAAATGAATATAAATCTCTGAATCTGATGGAGCACTCTTATGCACATATACATATACATACACATATAAAAAAATATATATATAAATACATATACACTTATGCATATTCTCGTGATGAGCATTAAAAGCCTTTTTCTACTAATTTCCATTTATTCATTTAGTTGCAACATTCATTTCGACAGCCATTCAAACCCACACAAATACACACACAAAAATTTAGAGGAAGAGGAAGCTGTGTGTCTGTGTGTGAGTTGTGAATGCAGTCTGTTTGTCCACGAGGACGACTCAAGTTGCCTTTTATTTATCAGCGCTAGAGCAGAGCCTGAGCAGCCAAATGAACCCACTCCGCCCTCCACCGCACCACCCTTAATCCCACCCAGCCGCCTTGCCTAACCCGGCAATGGTTTTGTTGCTAACGAAATGGATCTGGAATGACAGTTTTAGTCACTGACAAAATGCTACTAAAAATATGCCAAAAATGGTCATACGAATATCAAAAAATAAAACAAAAACCAGTATGACAGCAACTGCCAACCCACACAACACCACCACTCACCACCCATCCCCATTCCACAGTTGCTGATCCTGTAAGGCCACGACGAGTCGAGTTCCCATAAGTTTTTCTCTGCTTGGCTAAGTGAGTGAGGGAAACGAGGGGGGGGGGGGGTCCGGGACCGGGCAGCAGTTGCTCTTGATGAAAGGGTTTACAACTATTTTCTAACTATGTATTTAGCGCGCATTATATGACCTCGTCTCTCACTTTTTCCCCGCTCTCGCTCTGTTTCATACTTTCTCACTCACTCGTCTGTTTTTGCCTTCGCCTAGCATTATTTCGTGCACTGAGCGAAATTTGGATAGTTTATATGGCTGTTTGCCAAGAAAGGGACCTCAAGAATAGTTTTCATAAATTGAAACTTTACACCAGCCACAACTTTATTTGACTTTCGATGTAAGTTGTTTTATTTATATTTATTGTTGCCTATCCAATTTAAAGAGGTGCAATCAGGTTTGTTCTCAGTGTGCAGTTTCCTTTTTGCCTTCGTCACATGCCATCCATGCGATGGCTGTTTTTATGATGATATGTTTGTTTGCCCCACTGCGCCAATGAACAGTGGGCAATATAACTATGGAAATCTTATCATTAAATTCCTTAAAGCGATTTATCTGTTTACTATGAATACTCGAGTCGCACAGGTTAAGTGGACTTTAAGGCTTTGTGCAATGTCCGAGCCAGACTGCTAGCAGAACTGAGAACTTTCTAAGTTATCAGCTCGATTTTTTTGGTCAGCTTTGTAAAATATTAAGCAAACTACCAAATTTAGTTTATTTAATAAAAAATTAGAAATGAACTCAATTCAATAAGTGCTTCAAAATTAAAAACATTAAGTTACAAAGTCACAAATTAAAGGATATAAATCTAAAAGTGAGTAATGAAAATAAAATGAAAAAAAAAATGTATATATGGAATATAATAACAAAAAAATGTAAGCCATTAAATAATTAACAAATTATTTACAATGAATTGAACAAATTGTTATTCTCAATTATCATATCGATAAAATTGATAATAAAATAAGTAAAAATTGTAAATGAAAAACACAAATGTAAAAATAAAAGTGAACTTATTAAATATAAAAATTTTATAGAATTGGGGAAGCCACGCAAAAACAAAAGCAATTATTATTATTAATTACTCTGAAACTATTGTAATACGTTAAATATACTTTGATTATAAAGCACTCCAATGTGAACCACGGTGCCAGTTGATGGTCGTTTAGACTGCTGAACCCTTGACCCCTGACCCCTGATCCCTGATCCCATTGCTGCTGATGCCCACTTGTAACATATTTTTTGGGCAGTGGATTAGTTGCACGCCATGCTGCCATTTGAAGTGTTTATGGGTATGGAGGTGGCAACACGCACACATCCATGGACACAGTAAAGCACCAGCGTCCCCCGCCTCTCCCCGTTCCAACCCGCACACTCACAAATACACATAAGTATATCATGCGACACTTAATAAAAACAATGTGCTCAACATGCCGCCTTAAATGGAAATCCATTTTTAGTGTTTGTTTTTGCTAGCTTTTCATAGGATTGTGTATACATGGTGTGTGTGTGTGTGTGTGTTTCTTTGTGTGGTGTGTGCTTGTTGAGTTATTTAAATGTCTGCGTTTTGGAGCTTGCTTTGCTGGCTCCAAAAATGTATAATTAATTGTTTTAAAGCATTCTATTCTATTCTCTAAAATCTGTCATCCACTTTTCATCGGATCGGAGACGGAGTCGAACTCGGGGCGTTGGGGGCTCGACGTGTTGGGGCTGCTACTATATCAGTTTGTGGCTTTTGTTTAAATTTGTGGCCCATGCTACTTATGATGATTATAAGTAGTCATCGTCACACGCTGCTTAATCGTTTTAGCAATTAGTTCAAACTAAAAGGATTAGAAAGCATGGATTCGTCTGTGTCGCATGGCAAATACCCTTGCAGGCATTTGGCAACATTTCGTAGACCTCTTGATTAATGCAATTTGATGAAAATATCAGCCAAAGGCCTTTGACTAAATTTATAATCATGATTTGTGAACATGGTAAAATACCAACAGGGACACCAATAATTTAAAATTGTGACTCTTAATGCCATTGAAACTCTATGCATACCGATATTCACGAAACGAACGAAGCTATTCATAAAATAATAATGATAAAAATTGATTTACAAGGACTAATTTTTCAAATTTAAAGTCTCTAGATCTTATAGAGCCTGATTTCCGCTTGGTCATAAAAACGGATGACAGATGGATGGACATGACTAGGTCGACTCGGTTATTGATGCCAATGAAGAACATATAAACACTTTATGATGGGTTCCGAAATGCTTCTTTCTGCCTGTTATTTTCTCATGCTTAACTTCATTATGACTAGTAAGAATGCTCGAGTCGAGATAGCTCGACTAGGAGATGAACCCAGCTGTTAAATATATATGAAATCGATTAAAACAAAAGTTATAGTGCCAAATTTCTCTTGAATAGGTTCTGCACATTAAAATATAAGCAGGTCTTGAAGGGTCACTTTGTATAATATACATGGATTCATTGATAATGGGTATATCAACTATGTAAACTACTTGCAAATGTGAAACTGTGAAATATTTAACTTTAATAATTTAAATGTCAAAAAGTCGATTAAAAATACGATTCAGCTTAAGGAAACCTTAACTTTAGAACTTTAGAAATAGGTTTCACTGTCAATTGTGTAATTAAGGTGTTGTCATTTAATTATGAAATATTAGTGTAATAAATAATATGTAATAATTATGTAATAATGTTGTACACTTGTTGTATGCCATCAGCTAATATTTTGACGTTTTCTATTAATTCCCAAAGGCTTCCGGATTTAGCTCTCTCTCTGTCTCTGTCTCTGTCTGTCTCTCTCTCTCTTTCTCTTTCTCTGCTTCTCTCTTTCTATATATCTCTCTCTCTCTCTCTATCTCTCTCCCACTCTCTCAGATTTTTTCAGAAACCTTTTTTTTAATCGATGCCTGGTGATAAACCAACTTCTGGAACAAGGTGAATTCATTTAGGGAGATTTTAAATGGTCGACCTGCAGCCTATATATAAAAGTTATTATTTTTGTTTTAATAACAATGTTCATATGTTCAACTCACTTTAAGCCATATGCATTTGTTGGGCCAAAGTAAAGAACGTGTGGTGCCTTGGCAATTGTTTTGTGAGTTTTTGTTTTGTGTTGATTTCAATTGTTGCCCAAAAGATAAACAGAAGACAGATGTGTTTTGGATGTGTTTATTAAGAAATATACAGAAATACATACATACGTATAGATGTAAAGCAAATATTTGCATAGAGTAATTTAGTTTTCGCACAAAATGTATCTTTGAACACACACACACAATTTGCTCAAGACTTTTCACAGCTTCAGTTTCACGTTACAGTTGCAGTCGGAGTCGGCCTATGCTAAGTAAACCATACACTCAGAAAATAAATCGCCATACTTTTGGCGTCACATTACTATTCTAAAAGGGAAGGTGTCATTCTAATTACCAGGGGATTTATTTTACTTATTTCAGGGTACATCTTTCTAGAATTTAGCAGAAAACTAATATAAGGTTTTCTCTTTCTTGAATTATTATTGAACATTTGTATTTTAAGATTTCATACTCACAAATATTTTAGATATAGTTTTAAAATGCATAACATTTAGTTTAAAATAACTAACGACAACAGCTAAACTCTAATATAGCATTCGAAAGAATAAATTTTATTATTATCTTCATAATTTCCAAAAGGAATTTTTTCTAAGAATCGTGGTTTACACTTATACTTTTAAAAAATCATTTTTAAATTATTGAGAAATTTTCTTTCTTTTTTCAGGGCAATTTTAATTTTAGAGGGATTAGTGATGAACTTTTTTGCCGAGTGTAGACATGAGCGCTACAAGCTATTCAACAACAATGATAATGGAAACAAGAGTAGTGGGTTAAGACCGACTCACACATAAAGCTGTATATATAAACGTGCTAGCCTGAGCTTCTATTTAGTTAAAGGCAACAGCAAGCACTTTGCTTGCTTATTATACATACAACATACAACATACAACACACAACGCACAACACTTAACGTACAACAACATACAACAAGAAGGCCCTTATCGGAGTTGTACCCACAACTCAAGCCCATGGATGGTAGTTTTTGGTTCGTTGCAAGCTACTTTGCTATTATTATGACTATAAACTATTATTCTGCCAACTAGCTGCCTGCTGTTGATATTTTTCTAAATTTAATTGCATTTCTGCTAGCTGCTCTGACAGACAGACAGACAGACAGACAAGTCAGACGGAGGAAGTGGGGAGGCATGCTGTGGGGACTGGGGGGAGCTGTGGAGGTTGCCCGTCCAGGACTGCCCATGCCCAAAGCTGTAGCAGCAGCAGGAGCAGCATAAGAACGACAACGACGACAACTCAATTTGATGGCAAATCACATCATATGCTTTCCAAACACGTCCTTCTACAACCCAAAAATTTAAGTCACGAAAACAATTTTGTGAATTGTTGGCGGCCAGTCCTCATTGCTGCAACTCTCTCTCTCTCTCTCTCTCTCTCTCTCTCTCTCTTTACTCCTATCACAATCTTCTATCCTGTCCGGGCACTGTCACTGGCAATGGGTCCTGCCGGATACTTCTTTCTTGCGCCACTGTTTAACCTTCTTGTCTCTGTCGCCGTCCCTTAAACAATCGGTAACGCGATGAGTGGATTACCGCGCTTTATTACGCCAGCTCCAGCTCCAGCTCCAGCTCCATCGTCAGCTCCAGCTATCGTTCCCGCTCCTCGTTATCGTCACCTCGTTATCTGCTCGAGCCGCCTTAGTAAATAATACAAAATTTGCAGCTTGCTTTGTTTTGTATCCAAATTTAAAAACAATCGCGTCTCCTTCCTATTTGCATTTGGTCCGTCATCTCGTCCGACTCGGAATGAAGCACGTGCACTCTTTAATTAGGTAAGCCATGGAATTACCATCTATTGACCATTTCAGTGCCACCCGGCTTTATTTTTTGGCTGTTTAGCTTTTATGGTGTAGCTTATTTTCTGAGTTTAAAATTCCAAATCCAAATCGTACGGTTTTTCAAATTAAATAATATATTTTAAAAAGCAAGCTTAAATATGTTAATGTATGGAATTGTAAGATATTTGTGTTATATGCAAGTTAGAAATGTTTTTCTTAATTTTAGAGTATCTTAAAAGATGATGTTTATAAAACCACAACTTATTTTGTAGTAGTTCACTTTCTGTGTATAAAAACTGTTGCCTTATGTCGATAAAACTGGGAACATATCAGTTTTTATCTTGCAGTCAGTACATAATCGACGGAATATAGCTACTATATAATGTATTCAGATCCCATAGAAAAAATCGGTCCATTAGAAATGGATAATTGGGTAGATTCATATTGAAAAGTATGTTTCAGGCAGAAGGAAGAAACTCCAAACTTGGAAGACAAGTTCTCGAACACGCTTATCGATTAATAACGTATTTCATTTAATATCTAAGCATCGCCGTTTATCCAACATCGATAAAAATTGAATTCTTATCGATTACCTGCATGTGACCAATGAATGTAAAACTGTATATGGGATGGCAACGCAACGAGGGAACTCGTAGCAGGCAGCTAGACAGCGTTGGCAGGGATCGACTTGAGTTGCCAGACTTTGCAGAAGAAGTCGATCAGTAGTTCAGTTATTGAAAGTTGAGCAGTCAATCATTACGCAGTCAGCAAGTCAGCAGTTAATACAGATAACCTTAACACTTTTACATATGTGATAAAATTTCTAAGAATCTAAACATTTTGAGAATCAACTTAATCAAGAATATTCGATATTTCAATCAATGAGACATTTTCCGGTTGAGTTGCAAATTGCTTTTAACTGTAAAAAATAACAATGCGTGTGTGTGTGTGAGTGTGTGTGTGAGTGTGTGTGTGTGCATATACGAGAACTGAAAGCGGACGCCAATTGTGAAGTGCATTTGACATTTCAATGAAACATTGACAGCACTCTGTTCTCCCTCTATCTTGCACTCCATGTCTTTTCTGCAGTCTTTCTCTTTCTCTGACTTTTGCAGTAGCTCTGCTTTCTTGTGGGGTCCATCGATAAGGCCTGTTCAAACTGATAACTGAGCTTGACGTTTCGATTTTGATTATGGCGACCAGCTTCGAATCAATCAAAGACACAGAACGAATATATCTATATTGAATATACGATGCTGGAAAGCTTACAGCGAAAGCGAGACAGACAAAGAGAGAGAGAGAGAGAGAGGGAAGGAGAGTGTGTGCATCTGAGGGTAAGAGCGAAATTTGTACAGAATTCGGCTATAAAAATGATTTAATTGCTTGCCACATTTTGTCAATTGAAAATGGTCGGAATGCTCAATGAATGGCTGAATAGCGAGTATTTGTCCTTTAGTTGGACACAAATCAATAGACAATATATATAAGCAACTTTTAAATGGTCACTCACACGTGCCCCCCACCCAAATCCCAGCTACAGCAAATTCACAATTTGCAAGCAAACAAGATACACAAACAAACAAACAAACAAACAAACACACAAACACACAAACAAACAAGCAAACACACAAACAAACACACAAAGAAACACACTAGGTTGAAGATAGATCGACCCACCTGCCGTGTGCATTTGTTATTCATGAGCAGCTATCAACACCAAACAATTTCGTTCCATGCCTTTTGTTGTTGATAACAACAACTACAACAGCAACAACAACAGCAACAGCTAACTGCCATGGAGGCACTCGTTGCTTGTCCACGTCGAAAGCTTGATTGTCCAATGGGGTAGCCTAACGTTTCCGGTTGCCAAATGCAAACGGAAATGTCGCAAAAAATGGGGCTTGTTCACTGCTTGGGCTGCGTAAAGGGGTATAAGAGTGGCGGGGAGGTGGGGTTTGATGGGGAGGCTGACAGAGTTTTAGCCGAGTCTGCTGCAATTGCCAACTGCTTTTGTTATGAATGATGATGAAAAATCTGGCAGCAGCATCTCTCTCTCTCAGCAACTGTGCCGCCAAATTCAAAACGAAATGCCCACGAAATGTTGGAAAAAAAATACGAGCAAGAGTGTGGAGTGTGGCGGTTGTGAGGTGGGAGGTGGGTGTGTGTGGGTGTGGGTGTGGGTGTGGGTGTGTGTGTGCGGTGTTCGTACTGTGTATATAACAAAAGGGTATCCAGCGTAGCGGCGTAATGTGGTGATTCAATTCAGTTTGTGCAATGAGCAGCCGGCAAAACTTTGAAAAATGGTAAGAAAAATGTGGAACGAATGAACCGACAACGGACGTCGCAAGAAGCAGAAAGAGAGGAAGCAGAACCGTGCCACACACCAACAGAAAAATATCCCCCCTTTTCTATTGGTATTGAAATGCAAATGGTCGCTGCCTGCCGAAATTAAATTATGTGGAAGTAATGATAACCTTTCGGCCATGCGACCGATGCGGCCAACGCAGCCAGCCAGATTCAATTGCCAGCCACTGGGCACAGTGCTTGCCCGCTAAGGCAAAGCCTTTCATTTAACTGGGCGACGCAACGCCCCTTTTGGCAGCTTCTGTCTTCTTTCGCAGGATCGCTGGTTTCGGGACAGGGTCGACGACTGGCAACTGCACCACTCACGGCTGTGGCACCGCTTCAAAATGCTAAATTAATTGGTAGGTGTGGCGTCAGCAGCAGCTAACAGTAATTAATTATCTCTTCCATAGACACTTGAACACTTTTAAGTAAGTCACAAATGAACAAAAAAAAAGGAAAAAAAATACAAATAAAAAAAACATAGCAAAGTCTTCTGTTCAGGCAATCCACACCAGAATAGTGGTAAACCAAATATAGATCATAACACAGGAAACCATTCAAAAGCAGTTTCAAACATAACAAGCACGAACTCAATTATTAACAAGTATGAATGCTCGACCAATAGATACCCTACACCCAGCTTGTATTAAATATGTGAAATCAATGGAAATCCATTGATACTTTGGCGAAACGAATTAATACGATTGATTCATTATCGTATTTGATAAAATGATTATAATTACAACTGACTCACTGCTCAACTCTCAACTCGACTTGCTCTGCTGAATGACTGCCCAACGACTAATGAACGACAACTCTAAGCAATCCAAATGGAAATATATATTTATATTTCATTTAATCAAATTGTAATATTAAAAAGTGTGTTTTATTCATCATCATCAATCGAATGCAAAAGTTAGTTACAGGTTCGAGTCGCTGAAAATAACAAACAAACAGCAGGAAAATCACACACTTTATAGTAGAAGACAAGTACAATCGAACAAGTAAACCCTTTGCTAGGAACCATTCCATATCAAGAGTGACCCCAACATTCCTATAATTATTGAGGTCATTAATGGATTGACCGACACGGTCTCACTTTGGGCTTACGATAATCAACTTGAAGAACTTTGTTTTTGAATTGATTCCTCGATAGATTTTTTAAATTTAATTATATTTACTACCCATATAGACGTGCCTGCTGATTACATTTTCTCATTTAGTCCTGGATTCACCCAGAGAGCGACATCAAACATTAAGCACACATTTTTGCATCCAAATTGCGATAGATGGAATAAAAAATAATTTCAATATTGAGCAGCTGAAACGCTCGATATGCATATTGACACATATTCACATCTGCACACACACACACACACACACACACGCACATTCCGATGGTATGTGTAGAAATATGTACATTTGAAATGCTTTTGCTTTTGCTTTTGCAGCCCACAAACGAATGTGAACATAATCGGAGGCATTTGTTTAGACATATGTGTGTGTGTGTGTGTGTGTGTGTGTGTGCAAGCATTGTCTATTTTACTCATTAGCAATGGTTTCAGCAATCCCTTCCCTGTACTCCACCCTCCCCGCTCTATCCTTCCCGCTGTTACCGCCTACCGTGGCCATGACAATAAATGAAATATTTTGAGCCCGTTCGATGTAATAACTCGCGCGATTTGCCGTCTGTCGTATTTCATGCCCATTCTTTTCCAGCAAGTCCAGCATGCGACGCAGCGCAATAAGCTGCCGCTCTGATAGATAAATGGCACATTGGGGCAATTGCAATTGCTGACGGAGCTGGGGAGGGGGTGTGTGGGGCGTGTGGGGTTGAGGGTTGTTTGATGTAGTTGAAGTTCGTCTCTTTTCATAAATACTATGTATGGATTTGTTGGACTTTTGCATTGCAGACGCGGTAGTTGCAATCTGTGTGTGTGTGATAAAGTGGAAAAGTTATTATCCCCATCAAATCGAAGACTTGTGCATTCTTACAAAATCATTAAACTGTACACAACTGCAAAGCTTTGGATATAGCATAAATAATCTACGCATCAAAATATAAATTTAAGTGTTTATTAATATTTAAGTAGTCATCAATGAATTTTCACCTTCATATGAATTAAATACAAATGATATTAATAATATATAAATAGTGAGCATTGACGATTACAAATTAAAATAAATTAATAAATTAAATTAGTTATTTATATATAAGTATACCAAATAAGTGTGTTAGAAAGCTTATCGACTCCATCAAGATAAGAGTAGAAAAACGAAAATTACAAAAAAAAATTAAAATAGAAATTGAGTAAAATAATAACGACAATTCATCTGAATTGAAATATGAAAAATGTGCGCTCAGCGTTTTGCTGCAATTGTCAAATGCACTAATAAATTTCATTTCGGCCAGTTGGCAGTACAGTGAAAGCTCTGCACACAGACAGACTTGCTAGTGGCTTAAATAAATAAATGTAATGCAAATTAATAATATTATAAACTGCATGGCTGCTCTCTCAATAAATCCATTTAACTGCAACAGCGGCGTTCACTTATTGAAATGATGGCTGTATCCCAAGCCCCTGTTTAGTTTGCACATAAATCACATCGGTAAATCGAGCTTAAATTATTTGAAACTAATTAGTTCTTTTGAACAGAACAAAAAAAAAACGCAAAAAAATAAAATAAAAAAAATAAATCATGGAGCACAAGGGATTGTGAGCAACACAAATATGTCGACTGTCAATAGTCGCAGATGTTTATTGAATAATTCATTATTTATGAGATAAAAAATAGTTTGTATTTATTGGAAAATACGCAAAGAAACTCGTAGCTGAGCATCTGAACAGTTTCATGAAAATAAAGCCAAATCGCTAAATTACCGACACTGAGGATGCTAAATTGACAGTTGCCACGTTTGTCTTCTCAGAAAACTGTACACTCACAATAAAATTACGTCTGTTTGCAAAATGTGCAAAAACGGGTAGTTTTTTTTTTTTTTAATTTTTCTTACATCCTAAAAACTACTTAAGCATGGAGTAATATCCCCATGGTAAAACGTACACGCAGAAAAAGAACGACCTAAATTTTAGAAACTCGCTTTACGTTTTTTTTTGCGATTTACATTTTCAGTTTCTTAATTTCAGGATAAATTGTTCGAAACTTTAAAAATATATGCGTCTAACTTTCAGTATGTTTATTTACATGTGTAAACAGAACTCCTACGTTGGCTTTATTGTTTTACTTATTATTATGTTACATTAGCAATTGGTATTTTCATATTTCACATGTAAAAACATTTTAGGTTAGCTTATAAATTCGTATAATTTTATGCATTACTTCTAAAAATAATGGTTTGCATATCTACTAATTTTTCATTATTAAGAATAATCAAATTTATGAAAAATAAAAAAAAGGGATTTCTAATTTTATTAATTTTTAGAAATTATTTCTAAAAACTATAACAATTTTTCTAGTTTCTCAAGGTGGTTTTCATTTAAGGGCGATTTTTTTAGGTGTACTTCCAATACACTGCACAACATAGATATGCTCCTGAGCATTTGAGGTTAGGCAGAGGAATTTCTATGGAAATGCAGAAAATATCTGATATTTAAATGGGTGCAAAGTTCTGCACACAGTGCTTATTATTTATGCAAATACACACACACCCACACACACACCCACACACACACAGACACACTTGCATCCGTCTCTGCATGTGGGTTGGCATACTCGTATATGAAGGTGTCGAATTTAATACGCTAGCAAACTCTGGACCATGCTGGCTAAAGGCTAAAGGCCTGAAGGCTCGAAGGCCTTAAGGCTGAAAGCTGAAAACTGAAAGCAGAAAACTAAATGGATGGTCAGTCTGGCTTGCAGTAAAAACTTTCCAGAAATTCGAATCATGTAACAAAATACATGATGGCTAAATTCACACACATTTCCCAGGACATAATGTGCGTGTGTGTGTCTGTGTGTCCGTGCTCGTGTGTGTGTGTGTGTGTGTGTGTGTATGCTCAATTGCAATGCCTCTGAAAAGGCAACTTGCTTTCTCTGTGTGTGGGCGCAACATGTGTTTATAATTATTAATGTGTGTGAATATGTGTGTGTTGGTGTGTGAGTGTGTGTGAGTGAATGCATGCGTGTGTGCATTGTCCATGTGTGTGTGTGTGTGTGCGTGTGTGCATACAAATGACAAAAGGCAACAGCATCGGCAACAGCAGATGAGGCGGCCGCATATGGCCTCAAGTTGCAATTGCAAGCGTTTAATTTGAGGTCAGCTGCGAGTTTCTAGTTGTCGAAACTGAAGTTTTGGATGGACACACATGCAAATCGCAAAGTATGCACATATATGCATATAGCCAAGGGCGTAGCCCGGATCTAACTTTGGGAGGAGCTGGAGTTCATATAGATAGTCTATGCAAAAAAAAATTGCGCTTTATTTTAGAAATGCGCCATTAACTGAAAATCTACCACAAAGTTGATATTTTTTCTACAATATTTCATGTTTTTTCATTTGCTGAAAGAATTTCATCTTTGAACACTTTTTCGAATTAATATTTATTTTTAAGGCTCTTTGAAATTTCAGAATATTTAAACAATTCTTTGAAAGATGAATTTATTAATTTTACAAAACGCTTCCATCAAAATTAACATTTTGAGACGTTTTTGCATTTTTATTTTTATTTTTTAGGCAAACCATTTCTACTCGCGGATCGGTTGAATTCATTCTCGCTTTATCAATAAGCATGCAGACATCTATTGACATCTTGTTGAAAGTATTTCTTATTTCCAGCACTCAACTTTATTTAGCTTGTGGCTAGAGTAAAACACTTATTATTTAAATTGGAAAATACATTTCGATTTAATTATTTTCCCAATCCTTGCACATATTTGACTCAGACTGTCCACGCAATATGCATGCTCATTTGCTATATCCTCCTGAATGGGCTGCTTGTGTGGACACGATAGTATTTATGTTTAATCTCAAGCTCAAGGCTGCTCTCATTCGTAGTGTAGTTAAAAACAAGTTGATTTTTCCCAGTTATTTTTGTTACTTTTTTTTTAAGCAAAAAATGTTCGCGTTTTCTGCCATACGCAAAATGCTTGTCACTTGCAGTGCAATGCCAACAATGGATTCAGTTCTATCTATTCGCCCCTCGCAGCCTCCCTCTGCTCCAGCTAGCTGTGATTTGTGCCAACTGTTGGCGTTTTGCTTTTGTCTTTTGTATGCGCGCAGTGACCTGCAAAAATAGCAGACGCTGTTATTTTGGCTCTTTGCCTTTGCTTTTAGCGTTGCCGTTGCCGTTGCCCTTGTCGAGTGGTTGCCTGGCCGCCTGGTCGCCTTGTCGCCTGATCGGCTGGTCGCCTTGTAGGTGCACCTGAGCCGCCTTTGCCATTGTTCGACTCAAGCTTACAGCTTACAGTACTGCAAATAATTTCATTCATCACGCGGCCAACAAAAAATTAAAATAAAAGTAGAAACAATAAGAACAAGTCAGAATGATGCAGTAGACTAAGCGACTCGACTACGATTTACTCTAAAATCTTCGCGAAACGGTGGCAGTTATCGATCAAATGAAATACTTTCTTTGTTACTTTTTCTGTCACAAA
The DNA here is from genome assembly GCA_035043845.1 of Drosophila picticornis. NCBI lineage: Eukaryota > Metazoa > Arthropoda > Insecta > Diptera > Drosophilidae > Drosophila > Drosophila picticornis. The sequence continues at coordinate 13,129,516 of JAWNMR010000492.1, read as the reverse complement.
CGTTTTCACAAAACCATAATACTCTTATTATTGTACTCTGATAATAAAGTAAGATACAGAAGGAGAGAGAGAGAGAGAGAGAGAGAGAGAGAGAGAGAGAGAGAAGGAGAAAAGAGAGAGAGAGAGAGAGGTAAGAGGAGGTTAAATAGGCAAAAGCAGATCATGTGTGAAGCTTGTATGGTTATGAGTCAAGGATAATAAAATATAATATTGTATTTAATTCACATTAGGTATCAACGCATTTATATCCAAGCAAAAAATTACTTTAATTTCTTTACTTTACTTTAATTTCTAAAAATCGCATAGAAGAGCAATCATTACAAACTTGATTAATTTTTTTTATAAATCACACACAGCGTCAGGGTTACTAATTCCATACACTTGCACAGAATTCATTATACCCTTTTATCCAAAATATTAATGGGAAGAGAAAAAATAAATAATACTAAAAAAAAACCAAAAAAAAAAAACGATAAGAAAAAAGAACAGAAAATAAAAAAGGAAAACCGCTTTAATCGTTGTACCCATTTGCTTTTTGCACTGCTTTCAGCATTTTTGTCGCCTTTGTCGTTTAATACGACTGCAGTTGGGCTTGTCTTCTTCTTATCCATCTTCTTCATCCTCTTCTGGCCATCTTATTTCAGTTTTTTGTTTGCAAGTGCCAGTTGGCCATTTTCATTTTGAGCTACCGCCTGTGTCTGCGCTGGCGACAAGCAAATATTGTCTTTTCTCAGTCGCATTTTTCAACTGGCATCTTTATCTTGCAACCCCCTAAATCTGTTGCCCCACCTTCCCCCCATGCAGGTTCCGATTACTGCACCCCCTTCTGTGTGCAACGCTTAGGGGAAAGGAGTATTTTTGTCACGAATTCAATCAATGATTTTTAAGCACGTATTTATTACTTTTGCTCCTTCTGCATCATGTTTGCGGCCTTCGCCACCAAAATTTCACATACATTAAATGTGTATGCAAGTAAGGACCGTAGACTACCTAACCACACCCACCCCACGACCTTCTTTTGTTCCCATTTGCCCGTAGTGTAAACAATAGACTACCAAGTATATTGTGTGTTAGCTAACTCCAACTTATTAAACATTAACTTATTTATGTGTTTGTTGCGCCACAGAAGAAAGAAAGCCCGTTAACTGTGTGACTCATGCACATACAGAAGACAGGCACTGTTCGGCTACAGTGAGCGCAAAGCGAAATATTCTTCAGTTTGGACGCGCCAATGCACTCTGCTAATGAATTGAATGTCTTTCCAATGCGTCAAGTGTACACTGGCAAAAATAATCTAAATAATCTTGCTTCGAACAATCTTAAGATTGTAATTAAGATAAAGGCGGCATTTGGAGAACTCATTTGTTAGAAGAATATTAGTAAGTCCTTTAATCTAGGCCGATTTGAATCAACAAATGTCTTCCACAATAATGTCTTCCCAGTGTATTCCTTCACACTGACTACCATCTAGGTCCTTGTTTATGGCTGCTTTTGTACCCTGCAAATGGGAAAAAGGGATTTAATGAAGTGGTTCACGGGTCCACATAAAATATTTATATTCTTGATCAAAATATGTCCGTCTGTCCGTCAATATGAACATACGATTGAATATACATCGACGGTTAAGAAATACTGTAGAAAATCGTATGCTTTGAATATCTAAAAGATATGATGGGTAAAGACTTAAGATCAAGGTATCTACTAGTCGAGCTTTGTCCTTGTCTGTGGCTGGGAGTAATATGGCTAAGTTGCTTTGTTTGCAATTTCATTAACGTTTTTGTGAGTGCATTTGCAGTCTTTGCTTGATATAATTATGACAATGATTTTGTGTGATAATTTTGGCTGTTTTGTAATAACAATTGCTACATTCTGTACGTGTGTCTGTCTGTATGTGTGTATGAGTGCAAAGCTAAGTTAAATTTCTAAGTCAGTTCTTTTTAGTGCTGGTAACCAAATCTCCTCGCAGTAACTCAATACAATTCTCGCAAATTTAAAGCAACTTCACCAAACTTAGTATTTAACTAACTGCTGATTTCCAGAACGGATGAGATTTGGCATAGGGTATCTAATATTCGAACACTCACCGTTTATAGCAGTGCTTACTTTATGCACTGTTATTTTTTTTGTATATTTGTTGCTTAGGGACACGATGCAGTGGCTTAAAGACTGTGTCTGCCAGTGGGGCAAGGGAAATGGTGGCCGTGCAGCGGGACAGGGAGGTTCTCTGACACGTCTCTGTGTCTGTGGATGCATTGCAACTAAATGCGGTGAAAATACGAGTACATTGAAGTCTCCGTTCCGAGCCCGTCAATAAATCATTGTACAGACAACGGTGCCCGTTGTTAAAAGCACTCTTTCTGTGTCTGTGTGTGCCTGTGTGTGTGTGTGTGTGTGTGTGTGTGTGTCTGTGTATATGTATATGACTGCGCATATCAATATTTCGCATAGACGGATTTTATTTTCAATATTTGCGCAGCGTAGATCATGGAAACGAGAAAGCGCCTCGCCGCCGCACACCAAGTGAGTTTTGAAGAGTACGCAGTATCTTTTGTTGGTTTTGTGTTGCAATGATTTAGCAGTTTTTCGTCTGTGTTTACGTTGTGGATGATGGCGACGGCGACGGCGACGGCGACGATAGCGATGCCGACCGGGCTGCTGAATAAGAAATCAGCAAATTGTTGTGTTTTAATCGAGCAGCAGCAGCAGCGGCAGCCAGGCAGTCAGGCAGTCAGACATAAGCACCAAACCCCAAGCCCCAAGCCCTGAGCTCAATCCCAATCCCAATCACAGTCCCAATCACAATGCCGCTGCGTTTTCGCAATTGTCTGCAATATGCCGAAGCCGAAGCCGAATACAATGTGCATCAATATGGAGCGGCAGCAATGCCTGATAACAGCTACTTGTGTAAATAACTGTCAGCCAATTGTTGTTTAATCGCCGGCTTAGTCATGTTGCGGTGCACTTTTGAGGTTAAGTGCTCACTGCAGTTGGAGTGGCGAGTGGCAAGTGGGGAATGGGGAGTGGGGAAGGCGGCGGAGGGTTTGCTTGCTGCTGTAGGCAGGATTTATTAGCTGTACGTAATAGTCGGCTCTACTGCTGCTCCATGGCTTTAATCAGATTCCTTATGCGCTGCTCTATCTGTCTAGCTAATTAGTTGCACATTTTACATTCATTAATTTTTATAGCTCACTTTTTTGCGCAAACTTTTGTCATACGGCAGCAACGCCCACATTTTGCGCCATGGCCATTAGCTGCATGTGCCACAACCAAAGTCCCAAACGCCACCACCACCACCAGCTCATCACTCGGTGCATTTTCAAACCACTAAATTTTGCTGCCCAGCGCAAAAAGCTAAGAAAAGAAGAGCAATCAAGAATTGCTTTGTTGGGCACTTCGAAGATTTTGTACCCTGACTGAGAGGAGCCCAACTGATCACATCTGAATTGTGTAATTTAAATAATAAAACTGTCGATTGCAGCCAACGAAGCAATGCGATATAAATAAAAGTGACGAATAGAGAAAATATTTTAATTAAAAAGAGGAGAGCAGTTGACTTAGAGGCAGCAAAAAACATAATTCAATTTTAAAATGAACTCACCAAACAGTAAATGTTATTGAAATACGATGTTAAAACATAAGTACAAAAGTATATCATATAACGGTATAATGTTATTCACCTAATATATAACTTAAATTAAGTTGATAACTGTTAAGTTTGCTGAGAAAGACAATCAATAAAAAATAAATGAAAAAATGCAATCAAAAATGGCAGTTTGAATGCGTTACTTGAGGAGACATGTTTCATCGAACAGCGGAAAAGCTGTGTGGCAGAGTATTCCAAATTTGTGAAAACTTAAAAGAAATTCCAATTTGAGTGGCGTCTTTGATGCTGCTGCTGCTGCTGCTAATGCTGACTAATTGGATTTGCCTGCGAACTAATAAAACCGTTACAAAAGTATTTCTTTTTTACTGCAAATTAGGCAACAATAATTATTTTGCTAGCCCCAACAGCAACAACAAAAGCCAAAGAACCATAAAAAAGAAACGCAACATCATGTAAACTCCCCCCTCCTCTTTCCACCCCCGGCCCTCGTTCGTCAAGACACAACATCGAATGAACTGCCGCAGGACACATGATGAGATCCAAACTGAACCCAAACTGAGCCAAATTGAACCAAACTGAACTGAACTGAATTGAACTGAGCTCAAGTGAACTGTGTCTATGCCTGAGCCTGTGTGTGTGCGTGTGTGTGTGTGTGTGTGTGTGTGTGCGTAATTGCATTTGTTGTTGGGGGCGTGCCACGCCCGTATGTGCTGGCCAAGCACAGCTGTTGGCAGGCGGCTCGAACATTCTGTCCACTGCCGGTTGGCACGTCCTATCGACATATATCGATAAAAGAATTAGCTAAATCGTGACTGCCACTTAGAACATGTCGCTCGCATTAATTATGGGTGATGACAGGCCAATAGGCAATGCACAAACACATTGTAGCACACACACCCACACACCCACGCCCACACACCCACACCCACACACACACACACTTAGACACATGTACATGCGTTGTTGTTGTTAATTTTATTAGCTGTGCTGTGCTTTCGATTAGGCGGCGATCTCAGTTAATTAAAATCGACTTTTTGCCATTAATGCCCCAAAATCAAATTAGCCACTTCAAGAAAAGTTTTTAGCGCATGCTGCCGGTTGCCACAGCAGCGTTTTTCTGGCCCTCTACCGAATAATAATTAATCCAATACGCAAGCAAAAAAAAAAGGAACGAAAAATGTTTTAATGCTGAATTTCTAAAAACCCAAATAAGCATTAATTAAATGAATACACCAGTGAAATTGGAAACGTTGGCCTTAAAACTGAATAAGCAATAGCCAATAATAAGTAGTGGGTGTCAACGAATATCTCTCATATGTCAAGTGTAAATGTGGTGTTTTTCGATATTCAGTTTATCCTTTATAAAATTCATATTGGGATAGTCTACGATTGTCGCATTAATTAATAAGAAATATATGGCAAATCATTTAATAAAAAAATGGTTTTCAAATTCACTTTACTTAAATATTTTATTAAAATGTGTATAACAATTTCACCATTTGAAAAATTTAAAAAAAATTTAATTTTTATAAAAATAAAATACCAATATAATAAAATGTCAAACCCAAATGAATTTTGGTTCCTATTAAAACTAGGTAAAAAGTGTTTAATAAAGTGTTTTGATCAGCATTGAGTGCCGAGTCAATCTAGCCTTTTCAGTCTGTCCTTCTGTCTATATAAACAAACGGATCGAAAAGCTGGAGATTTCGAACTGAAAACAGACACATTCACCCAAGTATCCGGATCGCATTTGATACATTCTTTTGATGAGAAATAATATCAGTTGCGTGGTTTGGGCTTTACAAAAATGTTGTAATTTAAGTTCCTTTTCCGACTCTGAATTCCCGACTCCGGTTTCGGTTTAACACCCTGTAAAACACATAGAAAAAATGTTGGTTTAGGTTTACTTAGGATTTACTTTGCTTTTCTTTTTCCTTTCAGGCCGATCTATTCAAGTTGTAAAAAATATTTCAAAGTAATAACACTTTTCGTGAAAGCTCACAAACAGGCTCAAATTTCATTTACGTTTTGCGTTTTGCCTTTTGCTCGCCCACAGGGGCCGACAGAAAAAAGTCAAAACTCCAAATTGACACAAATCCTTCGAATGCTGACTATATGAGTGTGCACACACAAACACAACTGTGTGTATGTGTGCGTGTGGGTGTATATGTGTATTTGCTACCCGCCCACGCACACCGCACACCGCACAAGGCCGCTTTGCCGCAGTTTATTATGTCCGCCAGGAATAATTCAACTTTGCTTATTTCACACTTCAATTTCGTAGGTAAACAAACTTTTCAGTGCGGTCGCAAAGAGCTGTCAGCAGTGGGGCGAACGAAAAAAAAAAAACTGGAAAAGTAAGAGTAAAAGTAAAAGAAAACCAAAGCCAAAACCAAAGTCAGTGAAGGCGAGTTAAATCAACAAAGTTACACAACATTGGGCAAGGATCAGTGATGTGGCGGGGGGGTAGGTGGTTGGTTGGGATGCGACTGGACACCCGGGAGGCCACCTTTGACAGTCAAGTGAAAGCAAACAAATAAAAATGATGAGCGGCAATATTTGTAATGCCAGCGCTCCAACCATAACAATAACAACAACTAAGAGCAACAACGACGGCAACAATGTGGCAATGGCAACAACTCACTGAGAGTCCTTGGGGCATATTTTCGGTGTGTGTTGTGCTGATGTGTTGCTGTTGTTGCTGTTGTTGCTGTTGTTGTTGTTGTTGTTGTTGTTATTATTGTTATTGTTGCCTATAGCCGGGCACTTTGCCTTTGGCTGCGACTGCCTTTTGTTATTGTAAAAAGTTTTACTTTTATACCCTGTACGCATTAAAAATTGGTTAAAAGGATGTTCTAAAGTTGTGCACATTTAAGTTACAGAGTGAATTAAACATCTCCAGCACGGTAAAGTGTATGTAATTAATACGAGGCAGAGCAAGTTTACTAATATCGATAACCACTTCTATTATCCCAACATCGATAATAATCGATTGCCGACCACTCTATTCCATCTAGCTTACACAGACCTAAAACTTGTCTTATCTACGACAAATCTTAGCACAGTTTAATGCTATATTTATGCGTATAAAAACAGTAAACTTTTATTCAAAAACAATTTCTCAAACGAACTGTTAATGTAGGCTAGGGTATCTCCGAGTCGGGCACATTCGACCTAAACACCCGTAGTTGTTTTACTTGTTATTGCTGTTGTTGTTGGTGCTGTGGCAAATTAAGGCGCAAATTGTGGCCAAGTTGTGAAAAATTTGGCATCAAGTAGCCACCAGGGTAATTCGAGCACTGCCCAACTCCGGCACATAAGTGGGGTCCTCGAAAGTGTCCTTGAGGAGACTCATAAATATTATTATCATCACTGAATGCACGTTTAGTACGGTGTGTGTATATCTTGTGCGCTTTGTATGTGAGTGTGTGTGTGTGCTTCTGTCTATGTGTGTGTCTGTCTGCCGCCCTACCTTCACTTGCATATCATTATGCGTATGCGAAATCAGTCCATGGTGAAGGATTCAAAGGCGTCATCAAAACATTTTGTATATGCAGCATTTGCCATTTAAAATCTATTAAATCGAACACACCTGCTTAATGGAGAAATAAAATTCGAATTTTGAGTTTTGAATTAAATGAAATTTAATATTCTTACACAAAAGGGAAATCAATGAATCAGTTTTTTGCTTTTTACAATTCTAACTATTCAAACTAGTAACATGGCTTTTAAATTCAAATAATTTCTATTTGGCATTTAGTATTATTGCAAGTTGAACCCATTCTTTCTCTTTACATCATTTATTTCACAATATGTATGAAGCTGTGCTTGAATCTATTTAATATATTTAACAGCTGGTTTCGCGGTCTATCCTAGTCGAGCTCTCTCGACTTACTTGTTAAATCCTGAACTCATTCAATCTGGGTAGAAAGGGTACAATTAAGTCAGGCAAAAGTATGAAACTATTTATATATATATATATATATATATAGTATAAATATATGTATATATTTGTATAATATATCAGTTATAGATGTATATATGTTTAACAGATCCAACAGCAGAGGAGCCATAGAAGAACAGAAGAATGAGAGAGTCAAGTTCGTGAAGAGCAGCGATAAGTTCATCAATAAGAAGTACCTAAAGTGGTTATAACAATTATATTAATAATAAATATAAAATTATCATTCAGGGTGCATCCCTCCATGTTCTCTGATAATGATATTTATAGATTTGATTGTTACCCACTTTTATACCTAATATTGCAATAATCGATGTTGTGCAAACAGAACAAATGCCGCACAACAAGTAACCTCAAACACAACATTTGGCTAAATGTGCGACAACTGAATAAGTAGGGCTAACTACAAAGGTAACACAGATTTAAGGGTTTACAAGGAGCGGCGGAGGCTGGGGCAGATAAACAAACTCATTCAGGTTGGGTTCTCCATAAAGTTGACTACAATAAAACACACACATACTTATTAGTACTTTTTATTGGGACCAGGCAGTCTGATTTGTAATTCTCAAGGCTCTAAAGTTGGCCCAGAATAGCAAGCAGACCCCATTTTGGCCGACTGCTCGCTCGATGTTGGCTGAGACCGGTAGACCATCAAGCCGGCTGGGCTCATAAAAAAGCACAGCGCCATCGTGAATTTTTAGAGTTGTGCATATAAAAAAGAACAAAAAAATAAAAAAAAAAATACTATGAACGATGGGCGATGGGCAAGGGGGAGCTGTGAAGGGTGATTTCATGACGTAGTCATCGTCATCGTCGTCGTCGTCGTTGTCTCGTGAGACAGTTGAATAGTTGGCAGGAAAGAGCAAGGCAAACTTTTGTCCAAAGCAGCTCGTAAAAATGCCCAAGTGAATAATAATAATCAGTATTGGGGCACCTCATGCTCCGGCCACACTTTGTGTTCCTTCACAGCCCAACATATGCGGCACTCACATGCACATATGGGGCCCCAGCCTCAGCTTCAGAACTGTGGCGTGGGTCCGGCAGCAAATTCTGGCGGCTCCTTTCAAAGTATGTAACACAAAAACTAAACGAAACTTTTATTGTCTGTGAGCGAGCAAAATTCCTTACCAACTAGGAAATAATTAAGCGTAATTGAGTTAAGTTATTTCCTCTTGCAATTTGTAAAGTGTGCTAAGACAGCGTCTAACTTTTGACTACACAACTCTGCTTACTTTAAGTGACTTTGTTTTTTCCTTCACCCAACTGATGTATTACAGCAAAGAAACTTGGAATGCATAAAATAAAATCGTAGCTTTTCAAAATGGGTTTATTGGTCGCACTTTTAATTTATTTGTGCGTTTCTAATCAAGTTCATTTCATGACAATTACCATTGAAGTCTACTCATATTCTAATCCATGAGCTCATCTGTATTGAGTCATACTTAGTATAAATAACATAAAATAGTTCACGATAACTTTGGGATATCTTTTAAATGTTGTATAATTGTTAAAAAAAAATGTAGACAAGATTTGTAACAATTTACCCGCCAAGATATATAATATTTTTCATCGAATTAAATTTTTGTGTCTACAGACGTGTTATCGATCTGTCAGTTCCCCAGACGTTGCTTAGTTTATATTTATTTTGAGTTAAAAGTTTGCTTATTTTCGGAATTGGAGTAATTATGTTTAGTCTAGTTGAGAAGTTGTGCATTTGTGGCCAGAAACTGAAACAAAGAGCGCTATTTCGCTACTTATTCAAATCTTTTGTTTGGGTCTCTGTGTCTTGGCCATGTTCGATTAAGTTGCTTAAGTGGCAGATGCCAAATTGTACTTTCTTGCTGACGAACAATAACTTTAGCGGCAACGGAAGCGGAAGCGGCTATGAAGAGAAAACTTCATTACACTTTTCTGTCTATGTATTTGTGTCTGTCTGGCTGTCTGACTGTCTGACTGCCTGTCTGTATATCTGTCTGTCTGTGCGTCTGTCGCTTTATGGAGCGGACTGTAACCAAGCATGGCGGCTAACTCAAATTGAAGGCGAAGCGGCAGACGTTCAATGCAATCCTTCGGGCCGTTTCCGTTCTCCCCTTTTTTCCGGCCCCCTTTCGGCAGTCGAGTTCTGCGTTTGTGCAATTTATTGTTTTTATGCGTTTGTAGTGCACTTTTTAGTTGTTGTCATTGGCCTTATTAGATTGCAAAGTTTTTGGTCGTGCTGATTGGCATAAACTTGCCATCACCCCTCTGCCCACCGATCCCAGCACAGCACGAGTTCGACTAGTTGCAATAGTTGCAGACACTTTAGCTGGTTCTCGTTGCGACAACCAATTTAAGAAATTAGCCTTCGATGCGCCACAATTTACCGCCCTTCTCCCTACAACTTTGATAAGTACTCTGAAGGAGGGCGAGAGGGGGCGGGGTTGGTAAGGGAGCAACCCGCCTGCATGTGGCTGTGTCCCATGCTGTTTGTCAAATGTATCAACGCTTGCCGGTGGATGGCTTGACTGCCGTCACATCAAAGTTGACAAGTTGGCTTTAACACTGCATCCGGTGTGAGTGCTGAGTGGTAAGTGGTGAGTCGCTCACCCATTCACACATACCCCACTACACAGAACAAGTACACATTTAACGCTCCACTGTCGACTGTCGATTGACGACAGTAGCTGCCCACTACAAGCCATCGCCACGATAAAATACTATGGGCACAACAAACACTTTTTATGGCATGTGGCATTGTGGCATTGTGGACTCTAAGTTAAAGCGTTGACGGCTCATATTCGAAGTGGCTTAGATCAACATTTCTCTTCTAACTGCCCGATTTGGCCTTGTTAATAACCTGCTTAAAAAACTAATTATTCACCTTGAATGGCTATTCAGCTAAACTAGGTAAAAGATGATGCAGGATCTTAAGGAAACACTCCTTTGGCTCGAAAGACACAGAAATCATAAAACCGACAAATAAAAAAAGAATAAAAAAAGAGATTCACAAGATACACAAAGTAAATGATTGGCATTCATATTAATTGTTGTATTTATTATTGCAAGCTTTTCAACAACTTGTTTTAGCTTTAAACTACAAATAAAATAATTAGTTAATTTAAATAGTTTTAGTATTTAAGTCGGCAGCTCAACTAAAATGAGAACGAGTACATAATAATTAAGACTGTGATTTGCTTCATTTGCTCCACAGTGCAGTGGCGCCCAATGCCACTCGTTCAAATTATCTATCTGTCTAACCTCCAATTGCCCAAACCACTATCATCCCTGCTCCTGCTTCGTTCGTCCATTTGCCTGTCCTGTCAATTCACTCAATGACTACACAAAAGCTATGCGCGTCCTCCTCATATGCATGAGTGTGTGTGTGTGTGTGTGTGTGTGCGTGTCAGTGTGTGTGTATGTGTGTGGTAGAAAATCTCTTTTAATTGCCAATCGTGTGGAAAAATGAATTTTCCATCGAATTAGTATTCTGTGGCTGAAATTCATTCATGGAGCACTCATTAGGAAATCCTCTGCTGCTGCGCTACACTTGTCTTCGTTGTCTTTGTTGTTGTTTTTGTTGTTGATGTGCTTGTTGTTGGTGGGTTTTTCTTGTTTTTCTTGTTGTTTTTTTTTTTTTTTTTGAGTGTGCGCCCACGCAACCGTCGCTACCCCGTCGACATTCACCGACGCCCATTTTGCCTTTATGTTATGAGTTGAGTCAACATATTTTGCAACACTTACAGGCTGCTTATGTGCCAGGCCCAGGCACAGGCACAGGCCCAGGCCCAGGCCGAGTCACTCGCCCCTCCCATTCCTATTTCCATTCCCATTCCCATCCTCACTCATCCCGCTCTCGCTCCAATGTGGCGCTTTGGCAGTACTCAAAATCAAAATCAAGGAAGTGACTATAATTTTGGTGTAGCATGTTGTCGGTACGTGTTTCAATATGTCAGCATCCGGTGATGAGTTTGTACGTACACTGGTTTGCCTTTGCCCCACCTATGTGTATAGAGTAGCACCACCTAACAACACCCACCCCTCTTCCTACCCCTACCCTCCTGTGACACCATCCAGGCAGCAGCAACGACGTCATACACGTGCACGAACCCACCCAGCCCCCCCCCCTCCTCAACCTCTTCTACCACATCTCCGTGTGCCTGTGTGAGTTCGGTGATTTTTGTGTTGAGCACTCTTCACTTATTTTATTGATGTTGTAAATTTCTGGTAATTGAGCTTAATTTTTATACAGTTGCTCGCCCTGCTTCGAGCTGTGCCACGCCCACCGTTTCACGCTTTTGTTTAATGTTGATTGGTTGACCACCCTTTTGGTTGCTTTGAGTGCGCTTTGAGTTGCTTTCAGCTACTTTGTGTTGAGTTGTGTTGATTTCAGTTTGTATCTGATGTGAGGTAATACTCTCAATGGTCATTGAAATTTTTGCGAAAGTATTTTAGTAACGAGTACTACTTGGTGTTACACATATATATATACATATATATATATATATATACATACATTTTTTATCAAAAACCAAGTGAGACCAAGTTGGACGTCACCGACTGTGAAATACTCTGATAACAGTGTATGACTAGCTTGGAGCAGCTGAGGGTGGAAAGCCAGTGAATTATTATTTAACAGATTTTTAATTATATATATTTGTCTGTAAGATAGCGGTAGATGTAGGCTTTGCTGATTTTATGGAGAGCGGTGGGGCTGGTCAAGAAAATGTGTTACCAACATCATTTATGTTTGATAAACTGGTTTTTTGTAAGAGGGGCGGGGCTCTCAATAAGAGGTTTTTGGTAATCTGTTTTCCATCTTTAGTGATTCTAGCTCTAAAATTGCCCAAAATATTTATACAATTTTAGTGGGTTGTACGAATTTTTTTTTCCGCTTTTGGAAGAGTTACTAGTACCATTCAAATTTGGTGAGTATAGATTTCAAATTATATAAATTTAACGATTGTGAAGTGAAATCCCGGTAATATGATTACCTATTTCAATTACCTTAAGGGGCGGAGTGCGTGACAATAAGTTTGGTAGCCGTGGCGCGGAAATTGATCTGTTGAATAACGTTAGCGGCAATCTAAATTTTGGCATTTTAGGGGAGATATGCAATGTTGTCTCGACTTAATAGACTTTCTAATTTTAACACTTTTTGGACCAGATCAATATATATTTAAGGTTTCAAGTCTCTAGATTTAATGTTGTCGCAGGTTGCGTTCATTCATATATTAAATTTCACAAATATTCATAGATCTGCTAAAATTATGTCTTGTCCTTATGACTTTACAGAGGATAGTCAAATTTATAACGATGCCACAAATCATTTTAATATTTTTAAAGAGAACAATGAAATTTATAAATTTGAAGTTAAAAGCTTTAGTGGAAGAAAGAAAACAACTCATTTTTTGATTACCACGCTGCACAATTAAATCCACACACTTATTGTAATTACAATTTTAATTGTAAGACTGTTGGTTTTTAAGAATAATTTTTAGAATTTATCAAACACTTTTCATAAAAAATTTCTACAAATAGATTCACCCTAATGCATATGTATGCACTGAATCTAATGCCAATCGAAAGCAGTCCCTACTGATTGCATTGAGGTCTGGTCGGTGCTCAGCGTCTAGTGTTCCAGTAATTGCCAAATTGGCATTTTGTAATTGAAATTAAATACTTGGTCAAGCTGGGCGGCAAGCAGTTGGCAGCGTTCAAGGCAATTTCAATTAGGAACTTTCACAGAGATATGAAATTAAAATTATTTGCAAGCAGCTGTGCCCCTCAACTCGCACATACCCACACGATGGAAGCGCACAAACAAACAAATGTAAATATATATATATATATATATACATAAATATATATGAAATCGTATATATACATATATATATATATATGTCTATATGCGTGTACTGAAAATGACGATTTTTGCCACATACAATGGAGCCGGGACAGCGCTTGCCGCTGTCATTGAAAATGATAAAAGATAAAATAGAAGTAGTGATGAAAATAACAAAGTTAACTCCATAGAAGAGTGCGAGACGAGCAGATGCCCTTTCTTACACAAATTTTGATTTTTTTAAGGAATGAAATCTATTTTCGATTGCTGCATTCAGCTCCAAAAATGGAAAGTATTGAAAAATTTCAAATTAGTTCATAAATTGTATCTTAACAATTTTGATTGGGTTATGTATATTTTTAGTGTGCTTATTGATTTCTGAACGGGATTTGCAATGTTGTTGTAGGGCACAAAAAATAGCTTCAGCAGTGCTGCTTCCAAATTGAAAATACCCAAAAAGCAGCAGAGGAAATTATGCAAAAATAGACAATTTTGCCAAATGACAAATAAAAAAAATAAAATAAAATAAAATAAAAAAAAAACGTAAACAACAAAAAATATGTGCAACTTTTTACGCCCTCATCCGCAACTTTGGCAATTCCATTTTCACAATCATGCGTTGAACTCTGAACTTTGGTATGTGTTGCGTCCGCATGTGTGTGTGTGTGTGTGTGTTTGAGTATTTTGGAAAACTGCTTTTCCAAAATATGCCAACATAGAAATGCTCTGTCGTAGCAAAACTTTTCTTTTGCTTTTCATCGTCCTCATTGGTCGTCGTTGTCGGTTGTCGGTCACAGTTGTGTCGGACACTCTTCGTCCAGTGTCACCCTATGTCCCTGTGCCCTGGGCTCTGCGCTCTGAGTCCTGCACCCTTCATCCTGCTGCGACCGCACAGCGTTGGCATTTGGCGTTTAGTTGCGGCTATTGAATGTGCAAAAATTATTGTAAACTTTTCAGACACACACATCACACATCAATGGTCCAGTTAACTACGAGTGTTGGCCTTAGCCAGGCTAAGGGCCAAGTTCACTTGCGGGGAAGCGGCGGGCTGAAGTTCCTGGTGACCGGCCATTGGCGTGGAAATCAATTAAAAATGCTTGTTGCCCAACTTTGTTCTATGTGGTTTTGTATATATAATGGCCGAAAGGACAGAGACAGACAGAAAGGGGAACTAGACGAAGCCAAAACAATAAAAAAGCGAATGAAATTTTAGGGTCGACGATGGAGAGTTAATGCTTACTTTCACTTTGCTAAAACCAATATGCGATCAATTTTGCTGCCTCAAATGCTTCACGTAGCTGCAGCAAATAGTCCAACATATTGAAATGACGTTTGAAATTCAACTGATTGCGATGAAAAGAATAACTTTTAAGAATGTATTTATTTGATAAATATTTTTAAAAATATCCCGCTGCCTTATCCATTTGTGAGCCCAATAAATTATTTTGAAAAAGTACATCTATTTTAGTGGTGTCTTTTACACATAAACTTTGGTCCGCATTTTTCCTAGAAAAAAAACCTGTCTGAGTGCAAAAGCAATTGCATAAATTGCAGTTAGTCAGAAAAACAAAGTGTTTTTTTTAAATAGATTAAAAAAGAAATTGCAATAAATAAATGCGTTCAAGTAAATGTAGTTGATAGTCAATTTTTGTATATAGTTTTCGAAGCCACATTTTAGGCAACCAAAATGTTGCATTTCAATTCATTTTTATAGGTTTACTTATACTAATCTGTTTTACCGGACTCTTGTGCGGGGCAGCTGCCTGTAAGCTGCCTCACTTTGTGGCACCGGGTCTGTAAAAGGGAGTAGAAATTTTTGTTTCGTTTTTGTTTTGCTTTTGGTGAAGTAGGTTTTTTGCAATTTAGTCTTCGTTACTTTTGACCCTTTTTTTGTTCGATTTCTTGTGTTGCGCCTGATTGGTTTCAAGCCCTGCAGTCGATAAGAACGCTACAGTATTTTATTTATAAAAAAAACTTGACTTTTGCCAAACTTTAAGGTCGATCGAATTTCATTGAATTTCATTTGTATACTTTATATATTCATATAAATTTATTCTGCATATTTGAAACATGCAATTCACAATTTTTAAGGTGGTTCCAAAGGTGGTTATTAAATATGCATTTGTATGCTATTAACGAAAAGTTGATTAAAATAAAAAGCTTTAAGCTAACGGACAAAAATTAATCATTTGTGATGGATTTTTTTTTTCTTCTTTTTTGTTTAGCTTGAATTGTTTGCATATAGGTTTTTTTTTAGGATTCTTTAGTAATAAAAATAAAATAATTTATAAAAATAAATCAAAATATCATTAACATCTCAGTAGTAAATAAACTCTGAGATATTAATTATAATGCAAATAGATATTTTCATAAGCTTGAAAAAAGTGACTTTAATTTTGTTCTCAGATTTGCAACGCATTAAATCAGACTTCTCCGACCACATAAAGTATCTATATTTTTTATCAGCATCATTAGACGAGATTAAAAAATATTTATTTTACATAATTCATTTAAATACGTTGCAGAGTGTCACTGATACTGGAAAATAAGCCAACAATGAAAAGGCATTTAAATAATACGCAAACTTAGGTTTTAAAAATGTATATTTACGGTTAGTGGTGGATTGAGTGAGTTGGCGTGAAGTGGTGTTGTGTGGTGTGGTGTTTTGCTCCATTGCCTGTGGACTGTGTACTGACAATGCCCTCATCAACAAACACACTGGCACTGCCACTGGCACTGGCACTGGCAAAAAAGCGACGGTATCTCGCATAGAAATTAAAAGTGAAGCACGGGCCCGTCAACACTTAACTCCATCATCATTCGCATCGTCATCAACCGTATACACATTCACAGTTTTATCCTCATTCATGCAATGCCGCACCGCACTTTACTCTAAAGCGTATTTTTTTTGTGCTGTGGCTTTTGCAGTTGCCCCTTTCCGCTTGCCACTTGTATAGCAGAATTCACAAAAAAAAAAAAAAAAAAAAACATAAAAAAATGGGTAGAGGAAGTTACGTACATATATAAATGTGTCCAAAATCCACTTTGACTTTGTGCTTAAACTTGCCCTTTGCTTTGTTTCTTGGCCATAAGGCGTACTTAAAGGCGCACTTGGCGCCGTTACGTAAGCAACAAGCGAAAACCAGAAGAAAAAAACCGAGAACGGCATAGAATGCTCAACAATGTTGCACTAATTGCGCCAGAGGAAGCGTCTACACGTCGCCACTCAGCGCCACTCCTTTCACTTACTCCGGCCACCCCTTTGTCACCCCATTGCATTGAATTAAGCTAAATTATTTCTTTTGCCTGTTTTTGTGTTGTGCTATTTGGCGGACTGCCTGGCACCAACTGCATTTGGTTGAGTACTGCTGCCTGTTGACTATTTGCCCGATTGTCCTTTGGTCCCACAGTCCTTAGTCCTCTTAGTCTGTTACTCTGTAATGCGCGCGTCATAAAACGGTTTCGAGTCCTTTGGTATTTTTGCGACAGCCGGCCAAAAACATTTATTTAATTGCAGTATTGTTGTTGCCCCCTTTCTACTTCCCCTTCTTCCCTTCTACACAGCACCCCGTTTACGTACCCATTCCTTTTCCCGTTCCATTTCGTTCAGTAACCCTCTTTGTCAATGGCCAAATGTGCAAATTTTCAGTTTGTCATTGTTTGCATTTAACCTAATTTGAAAGCCAACAGCTTTTGTGCATTACAAACACGTTCGTAAGCAAAAATATTCGCAACATATATATAAATATACATCTTGTCTTTTTTTTGCCTATATGTGTATTACTTATAATATTTTGAATAAAGTTTACATTAGCTCAGACCCAGAACTCACAATAAATCAAAAATATTAGAGAGATTTAGAGCTAGACAGAGTGAAAGAGAAAGAGAGAGAGAGAGAGGAGAGGAGAGAGAGAGAGAGGGATAGATAATGAAATAAAGCAAACCAGGCCTAACAAGATTTGATACACAGCTGTTTATATGCGTTCGAAATACTTGCTCAAATTGTTTGGCTTTTTATAGAAAGAACCAATCTAATTCTCTAACTCTTTAAATTCTATATATTCTCGTTAGAATCCACAGCCGTCTATATGAGCCAGCCAATCTCGGTGACCATAACATCTAGAGGCATATGTTGATTTAATTTGATCGATGACGTCTTTTCTTCTTACAATATCGATAAAAATCGAATACCGATAACATGACATAATACTGCTCATCATAAACAATTAAGTAAAACTTTCATTCTAATTTCGAAAATTTACATTTGCATACATACACAGACACACACACATATTTTGTTTTGCATAGGTAGGAATTAAACTACTTGTGATAGGTCAAAACTTGGGCTTAATCTATCTTCTAGTCAAGCTTTCTCGACTAGACAAGGTCTTATTGTTTATTTTTTTTTATGTTTGTAAAATGTGTGTATTATATAAACAAACAAAGGGCTTACCAAATTGAATGTAAATAATAATTATTATTTGAAATTATTGGCTTAATATATGCAATCCAGAACATTTTGAAAACCAAGCCGAATTTAGAAAATTGATGTACAGCCTGGTTTATGATTTTTGCTGGATAAATCTATGCTATTAAGCTAGATTTCTTAATAGATTATACAAAGTCAAGCCGGGAGAATTATGTTTTTAACATTATGTGCAGAATAGGGTTAATAGAAAATGTATATTGTATTTATTCAAGAACACAGTTTTTCGACAAAACTCAATGCTGAAATTTTGTTTTTGTTTTACATCGAGACTATACTCAAATAATAGTGTATATTTATGTATAAGAGGTACATATTCTTAAATACTTACAGACGTATATTGAGAATTCCATGAGCGTGTCCGTTTATTTTGTGTCTGTCCATTGGCAGTCCTTTTCTTCATTTACTCAGCCAGCGTCGGGACGCATCGTGTCAAATTGGCTGCCCAATAACAATAAAAAGGGAAAATATAAACTCGCCACTCTGCCGCCGCCGCCGCCGCCGCAGCAGCAGCAGCAGCATGGAGCCTCTGCTTGTCCCTGTCCCCATGTCCCCAAGTGGCTGAAGCACTAACCCCAACCCGTACCATCCCAACTCAGCCCACTCGTCCAGTGAAGCTTACATTTTATTGCTGTTAATAGAAAATGCTATGCACGGCTTTGGCTCCCTGCTTACCCCCATCCCCGCCTCGGTTCATGCCGCTTTTCTGTTTGCTTTCGTCACTGCGGTTTTAATATGACAATGGTTGCCATGAAGAGCAACAAGAACAACAATAACAACAAGCGGACACCATTAGCTCGTCAGGCGCGTCGGTTTAAATGAGTACGTGCCGCAGCCCATACCCCATACCCCAAACACCCTTCCCCCTTCCAGGCCATTCGTGGTCATCCCCTAGGCGTGGTGGCTCCGATCCGGTCGCCGTTTCCCTTAGCGCCAATAAAATGCGTTAAGAAAAATAGTTGTAAAACGTTTGATGCATACTAAAATCAGTTGCAATTGATTTGGATCCCGTCCGGCACCCGTTCATCGCTTGAATTTTTTTTATTTTTATTTTGAATGCGTTTCGCAGCTCATTACACGCAATGCTTTGCCTTGCCCCACTGCACCACTGCCCCGCTGCTTGACAAAATGGTCTTGTTAACTTGTAAGTCTTGTAATCTGGTAATCCATAATAAAACAAAGAAAAATTTATATGCACGGAGGCTTATCTGTGGCTGCCGAAGATCGAATACTCTTGTCTAGAGAAACACAGTATTTGTTTTAATGATGCTCAAGCAGTAACTTCTATAATCACATATTATAATCACTTTATTTTTTATGTTCACTTATAAGGAGAGCAGGACTTATACCATCTGATCTACTCTAATCTGCAATGTCATTCATAAGGTTGTTGGTGTTTCGAATTTATTTTTGATGAATCGATTTCAAATTCTACAAACATTATTTTTAATTTAATTTAAAAAATCAGTTCTAGTTATAAATGCTATCCTAGATGAATATTTGAACAGATACTTAAGAATTATTTTTAAGCCGATCGGAACAAAACTAAAAAGTGGCAGACAGCGAATTTTAGCCATCAATATCCAAAAAGGAAGCTGCTGTGTTTAAGGTTTCTAACTGCTTCGGCTTGGGCCTGGTGCTGATTGCTAATCATCATTCAGTTTAAACTCCTAACTCTTAGGTAATGAAATTGAATTTAAATGTTCCACACATTTTACAACGTGATGGAAACAACCTCTTCGAAAGAACTTCAATTGGAGGGTGGATTGCGGGTGTTTGCCAGTGCCGTTTTTTGTTTATCTTTTATGAGTTGGCTAAATCGTTATCCTTAAGTTGACCACCGTACCCAATGGCACAATTAAAATTACAACAGCGGTCGGTTGGCCACAACGGTATCACATGCCACATGCCGATCATAACCAAAACCAGAGCGTAAAGCGTAGCCGCAAAGTTAAAGTTAAAGTTTTGTTGGCTGCGACTTAATTGCGTTGCCCACTCCGAAGATGATGCAAAGTTGTTTTACAGTAATTAATTGAGTGTCATATTTACGATGAAGTCGAGCTTAAGACATATCACATGTGACAGTACTGGAGTTAGAAGGGTTCCCAGTTTCCACACTTTTCACATTTTCCGCAGCATCTGTGAAGGTTGTTTCCCACCGTTTATTTTTTGTGTTGCCATAATTGGCTGCTTGGCATTAAAGAAAAGTAAATTATTGATAGCTTCTGTCGGTGGCAAGCAGTGGCTGAATCAAAGGCAACCCAAGCAAAAACGTAAATTCATTTTTAAATATGACAAAACAATAACCCCACAGAAACGCTGCAAGTTGCGGGGCGAAATTCCGGTAATGTTAGACGGGCAAAAGAACAAGCTGTCGTTTTGGGTTTGTGTTTGTGTTTGTGTTCTGTCATGGCGTCAGTCATTTATGACGAAGCAATGTGCTTGTAATAGTACTCGTACTAATGAGCCACACAGCCACACCCACACGCCCACAAACCCTAACACACACAGACACAGACACAGACACGCAGTCAAGGAATGCGAAAACTGGAGCACAAAAACAGACTTCCACCAGGCCATAATTTTTGCACAGTGAGTCAAACTGTGTTTGCTTACTAGATTTGCTTGTCTCTGTAAATTATTTAAAAAAACAAAGTGCTTTAAAAGCTGTGCACAAAATCAGATTAAGCTCAGCTGCAAGTCAGTGATTTTACACACATTGCTTCGTCAACAGAAGTTTAAATTAATTATGCTTAATGTTTGGTTCAGTGAACCTGCTCAGTAATAATAATCATAATAAAAATATAAAAATAATAACAGCAATAATATAATTTCGACAAATACTAAAACCAATTTGGTTAATGTATTAGTAACTAAGATGTTTGCACCAAATAAAAAATAATAAAGTGCATAAGTAGTTTGAGAAAAACTGGATCTGCCCTATCACATTTGATTAACTAATTACCAAACTTAAATAAAAAATTCATTCATTACTTATTAAAGTTTCAGATTTTTCAATTGCGTTTAATTATTTAGTTAAAAAAGTCGGCATTTGGCCCACTGTGCGTGGGTCGCTTACTTTATTGCGTTGCATGGGTAAATGGTTGAATGGCAGTAGCTTCTGCGTATGAACATTTGAGCACATTCGTTTCAAATTATTTGCGCATTCGAGCAGCTGTAAACGATTACGTAAACGCGCACACACACACGCACACACGCACACACACACACACACACACACACACAGACACAGACATACTTACATACTTGAATATTGAGGGAGCTGTCGCGATTCAGGACGATACAAATACTTATCAGTCCTTATGTGCGGCAGTGTGTGTGTGTGTGTGTGTGTGTATGTATGTATGTGTGTGTGTATTTTTGGGTGCTGCCAATTGCCTGGACCCCGTTTTGTGTTGCACATGTCCAAAGTCTGCGCCTTGCTTGGCACATTATTGAGCCGTCTATGCAACACATTGCCCCACACTGTGGGGCTGCCCGTGGCCCCAGCTTGCCAGTTTCTTGCTTGCCTCATTTTTTTTTTTGTTTTTTTTTTGCTGTTTGGTGCTTAAGTTCGACAACTCAATAAAATGTGCTTTATGGCAAAAAAGAAGAAAATAAAAAAAAAACTGAAAAGAAAAACAGTAGAACACAGCAAAAGGCAGACACGGGCACAACCCATTCCAGGGGCTAAAAGTAAATGTTTGTTGATACTCCGAAAAGTCCTTTCGCTTGCTGGCTGTGCACAGCAGCTGGTTCCAGCTATGGAGCTGGAGCTCTAGGTCTGGTTATGTTTTCTTTACCACTTGCTACGGCACCGGCGCCCTGGCAATTGATTTGCCATAATTTAAGTTTCTCTCTTTTTTTTTATACCCCCAAGCCGCACGTTCTGGTGAGCCATTGGCAAAGGCTACGGCGACGCTTTGTTTCTACTTATTTATAAATGAGAAAATCGTTTTATGATAACGGCTACAAAACTGCCTTTGGCTGGCTGGAACGTGGCACGAGGCACGAGGCACGGGGAACGGGGCATCTGGTTTCATTTTATTTTATTCAACTCATACATATATTTGCTTAAACAAGGATTTTCAAATTCAATTATGAGCATACAATGATTGCAATGGCTGACTTTTTGGCTTTGTTGTAAATTGTGTAAAATCCAAGGTCTTCTTGCCATCTGTGCAGTCAAAGAGCTTTAATCAAATGAAAACATCTTGAATAAAGTCTACCTTTTTGTGTTTTTTTTCTTATCTTTTCTCTTCTTATTTATCACTTATATTTTAAAGAATAATCGACATATTGAAAGGCTATAATTCATTACGAATTATAACAGGAACTTAGCGTCTTTAAAATAACCTTTAAGATAGCCTTACCATTAAGTGTTGCACATCAATTTCAACGTCCAATTTTCCAGAAGTCGCCGGCGTGGAAGCGCTTAATCTGCGGCGTGTGTTTGACCAAAGTGTGCAAGCCAACGGATTGACATGATTATGCAACTGGTCATCATACACATGCTGCATAACTGTCGTTAAACCAAAATCGTTGTCCAGCGACCAATTGCCACATATAGTGGAGCACCAGAGATGTCCAAAATGATATCATATGTGTCTAAGTGGGCACGATGACGCTCCTAAAAGCCAGCAGCTTGTTGCTCACGCTGAGTTCGCTGGATGGATTCATCAACAAGTTTTGCCCTTTTGCGTGTTTGCGCCAGGAAAGTTTCCTGTCGAGATACATTGTTAGGTAGCGAACGTGGTTTTCCTGAGGTATGACTATGTTGTTGAGTTGGACGGATCACTATGTTCCACCGGTTGGCCCAAGAACTGAAAGTATCCAAGAACCTCTGTGTAACCGGAGCTGCTCTCTAAGCAGTGGAGGAGTTGGCAAGGAACTCAGAGTCTGGCTACAGAAATCAGTAAATCTGCAATTATCCGGCTTGCCAGGTTTTTGAATCATTGCAATCACAGCACACTTTAACGGAGTGCCGAAGTGGTGAATGCGAACCATGAAGTTGAAAAGCAGTATCAGGAACATCACTTCCTTCTCTGGGAGGTCCTTAGCAGCACTGCCGTCGAAGTCATCATAGCCAGGGACTTCCGTGGACTTTACTGCGAATCTGTAAATGCCGATGCAATCTCTGCATCCGATCGACATAAATTTGAACTTCATTACCAATGCTATTCCTTTAATACCATTACTATTTCTAATAGAATAAGAATTCCAAAGCAAAACTCTACGATTAATCTCAAAAGCCCCTTATTTGGCCATCTAAGCGATAACTCAACCGTAAGAAGACTCTTCCCGATCACCCCCTTAAATAAAGTAGTACAAAATTCACAAAGTCAAGTATAACCTTGAAATTGATAATCAGCGTATTATATTATAAAAAAATATCAGCTGTTGTCTAATGTCTCCATAAATATTAAATGTAAGGAATAAAAGAAAATTGTTAAACTGAACTTACAAAAAATATTTCAAACTCAGCAAACCTGTGTACTTCTTTCCAATATTATCTACAAAACTACGCTGACAAGCTGCAAACTATGCAAATTTTGTGGCAGACCAAACAAAATAAGTGACACGCCCCCACGCGCCCCTCAGCATGCCACAATCACCGTCAGCGGTTAAAGTCGTAGACCGCGTAATTAAGGATTCGCGTATACTTTGGCGTGATAAGCGCTCCACTTGCGATTTGGACACGTCTGTGCTGTGTGCTGGCCAAGCTCTCACTCTTTGTGTGAAAGTGCGTGGGTATGTATAAATATATATATATATATATATGTATATCTATGTGTGTGTGAAACAGTAGAGCGCAGCCAGGTACGAAGCAAAACTTAAAACTTTTGCTGCTTTCCCTTTGCGATAACAAAAGTTGCAACTTGCGTTGTTGAACTTGCACTTAGCCGTCACGTTTGCGTTCACCTTCGCCAAAGCCATCATATCTGTGTACAACTATGTAGTTCAGCTGCTTGCCACCCAGTGATGGGGGTAGGGGAGTTGGAATTTTGGAGGTTTGGGGATGCGTCACTTAAAGTCAACTGCTCCGACGCGTTGGCAATTAATCAAAAAGGTGCGTGATTATCGCCTGCTGGCCGACAAGGATAAGCAGACGAAGACCAAGCTGCTTATTGCTATATTTGTGTGTGTGTATGTGGTTGTGTGTATCTGTGTGTGGTTATGTATATATGTGTGTGCAGCCGTGCGTGCTTTGTGGGGCTCAAGTGTAAAGAAAGCAAATATTAAAACATATTTTAATCTAGCAAATGCAATGCCCGACGTCTCTCTCACTCACTCGCACACACACATTACTATATATATATGTATATGTACGTGTGTGTGTGTGTGTGTGATGCTGGTAAATAATAAATTTATCATTTGTCAGCAGTTAAATGCTTTGGCGTAACGTGCAGAGAGCGCACACACAACCCGGCGGAGAATTAATAATTCATTGCGTATACGAAGCGTTGCCCAGCAGACACAGGCAAACTGTCATACGAATATGACACTCTCTCTCACACACACACACACACAAACACACATGCAGAGACGCAGCAATAAATCGTCAAGTTTATGTTTGAAGTGTTTATTGAATCCGTGATATTCGACGCACTGCTGCCCGCACGTTCCGTCTGCGCCTCCTGTTTGCCCATCGAGGAGTCATTTTGTCATTTGTGCAAATATTTTATCAACGTTTTGTTGCCGTTACTGTTGCTGCTGCTGTTGTTGTTGCTGTTGCTGTTGCTGTTACAGTTGTTGCAGGGCGATCGGTCAACCCACCCTCACACACAACATATACAAATGTTGTTGTTTGGTTTTATAGGCCCGTTAGCCACTAGCTGACATAAATGTCTTTGCCGACGCCTCGTGCCATTTTTATTTGTAAATCCTTTCGACGTGTCGTCGATATGTCGGAGATGCTTAAATGTTTGCACAGCTTGCCGGGGAAACGGCTATGGATGCTGCCACATCACCTTCACCTTCACTCCCCCTTTCCCTCCCTCTCTCTCCACTTGATATCCTGTTCAGCAGTTACGTGGGATTTGTTTGGTATTTGACCGTGCGTGCGTGGCAGCCCGGACAAAGCGAACCCAACCCAACTCGACTCAGCTCAACTCAGCTCGACTCAACTGCTGTGATATGTCTTATACAAATATTGAAATAAGCATTTCATACACACACTTACACACGCACATACACCCACACAACACGCAGCTGCACAAATGACAAAGAGCCACGCAGACAGCCAGATAGTTTGGCCAGTCAGATAGATTCTCTGCTGCTTAAGTGTCGCACAGTTATTGTTTGCGCAGGCAAGTGATTGCTGTTTGCAACACACTCCGCAAACCCCTCGGCTCCACATACCCTCCCCTCCCCTCCCCTCCCCAATCCAGCCCAGCCCAGCAGGCCCATCCATGTAAGTTGCCAGCAGCAACAGTTATCTAATGGCTTAGCTCAGCACTCCCGTCGAGCACCAGTAGCAAATCCCCAAAAGCGAATCAGTGAAAAAAATGCAACTAAGTGGCTAAATAGGTGGGTCAAGTTTGACGCATCTATTATTAATTCCAATAATACATTCGACTTTTGTAAGAAGTTGTATTCATAATTGCTTTCAGTTAAGTCAAAACTGTTAATGATATAAAACAACTTAAGTTTGATGCATATTTCCAATATTTCGCCCATTTTAGAAATTATATTCATAGTTTAATTAAATGACTTTTAGTCAAATCAAAAATAATAATGATAATTCCAATAATAGAAAATAATTTTATTTGTAGTTTTTTACCATCACATTTCAATGTATTATTATTTTTATAAATGATTGATTATTAATGATTTTCAGAATAAAACTAATTTGTTTGATTTCGAGTAACTAATAATTAATGAAGTTTTTATTTGATTTTATTAATTTTAATTAAAAAACTATCAACATTATTATTGCAAAGTTTGCATTTTTTCTGTTCAGTGTATGCTGTTGGGGTATTTGTGTATAGAAATCGCCAACTGATTGTGGGGTCAGTTACAAATGCAACCACTTCAACACTTTCGCTTTTCAAAGCTCACATATCTGGTTGGTCTGTGTTTGTGTGTGTTTGTGTGTGTGTGTGGGTGTGTGTGTCTATGCGCTTATGTGTGCTAGGCAACCGCAAAACTGGGCTTAGCTTTTGCATTGCCAACATCTTTGGCACTGAGCCCGCGTGTAGTCCATTAAATGAAACTTACTTCATACTGTTAGGCTCGTTGCCGCGAATCCTGCGCCATCCTCCCCCCCCCCCCCCCACACACACACACACACAACGTGCAACGCTCTCTGTGTTTCTGTGTTTGTGTACTAAATTAAATGATTTTTCACGCCAGACCAGACCATACCATACCAGTGCCAGGCAAGGCCAGTCTAGAGACCAGAGCAGACCACGCCATGCGGTGCGTCCACAACATTTTTATGTGTTTGTTTGCGGCAACAGGAGCCCGGGCCATAGAACTCTGGCTAGGCTGACACGGGCTGACAAGGGCTGCCCTCTTCAACGCCCCCCCAGCCTCGTCTGCCTTTTTGGCAATGTTTTAACGTTAATTCATGGTCGTATTTTTATGTTGCACTCGTTGCGCGACGATGCCACGTCGCCTTTATTGGCCCAACGGCAGCGCTAAAGTGTTTACTAAATAAGCAAAAGCAGATTTCTTTTGTCTTCGGATGGCGCTGGTCGCGGATCGCAGGTCGCAGGTCGCAGGTCGCGCTAATGGAATGGCTTTTGTATGGCTTACCTGGCAGCCATTGGGCGGGTGACTTATTTAATTAAATCAGTTGCGGCTTTAAAGCGCCCTCTAAGGCTCCTAAGCCGGCTAAGTAGGCAGCTCTCACCCCTAGTTGCATGATGGCCTTCATTGTTGTTAGTCTAACGACAGCTCCAAAGCCAAGGTGAACAAGCCTCCCCCACGCAAAGCAAAAAATATATAAATAAACAAGGAACCAGAAAGCAACACGCAAAGACTGCTCATAAAAGTTGCAAATTGCGGCAGCACATTGACGAAATGTAAACCGCAATGGTGACCAAAAATCAGAGAATCAAACCAAGCCAACAAAACAGAGAGCAGAACCCAAAAAGGACCCGGTTACGGACACATGCTCGTATCACAGATATCATAAAAATGTGCAGCTTGCAACAGTTGCTGTTGCCGCGAATGACAACACGGCGAACGAATGACAACAGGCAACAAAAAAAGCTTCCCAAAGGCTACGTGGCATGGAAGTTGTTGCACAGCGCTTACAACATTGTCCAAGCTAAATCGAAATGAGTGCGTGTCGAGGCACGATAACATGATTACCACCAGTTATTTTGCTTTAAGACTTTCGTGTTTCTATTTGCAGTCAATATATTTATTAATTTAGATAGTTAGTTTACTAGATACCAATAAGCAAATGCATTCATCATAAACTCTCAGACGATTTGTTTTGCGGTTTGGTGAATTTAAATTTAAATTTAAATTCCTTTACTGTCTAACGGTCATCGATTTAATATTAAAAAATTCACATATTTCAGTCAAGCAATCTCAATCAGAATAAAAATATGCTGTAAGCACACAAGAATATTTTGTATCTTCGGATCTTCAACAAATTGGAATTACGTCATCCATTGTTTATTTCTTTACCACTCCCAAAAGTAGGCAGTATTTTTTTCTTTGCAATTTTGTATAAAAATAGATTATGTTGATGTTTGTATATAAGTGTGTTTGTATCTTTTTACACATGATTATAAGTATAATTTAGATAATATAAGGCAAAGCAAATTAATAATTCGCCTATGCTTATTTTATTTGTTATTCAAATTAAGCAACTGACTTGTCCAAAAAATATTTAAGCTTGTAAATAAAAACTGCAGAAAAATGATCGATGTACGAATTAACAGTTTGTAAATAGACACCAGCATTGCTGATCCGTAATTTATTTGTTTATAGCGGTGATAAGTAGAGCACGAGCCCATCTCTAGTGCTTCATCAGGGTATAGGTTGGACGTATGACATTGGGTGGGAGGTGGGAGTGGCAATAACTTAACGATCCCCAAGTAGAAGAGGTGCAAGTGCGAAACAGGTTGCCATAGTCAAGAGCTGTTGAACTGTTGGCAGTGTGGCACTCGAGCAGGGGTAGGGACGGGGTTGCTGGCAGAGGATGTGAGTGGGGCAAAAAGGAGTCTAAAATAAATCTTGCAAAATAAGTTTTCGTGAACGGCGATGGCGATGGCGTCAAAACGCTCAAAGCAGCCAACAACAACAACAGCAAAAACAACAATAACAAAAGCGAGTGGAACAACAGTAACGCAAATGACACGAGCTAAGGGAGCAGCAACAGCAGCAGCAGCGTCGACAGGCGGCTGCCTGGCAAAAATAGCCTTATCAGTTCCTGTTTCCTGTCGAAAGTTTTCATATTTTTGCGCGTGGGTGCATCAGCACAGCAGTCGGAGCAGTAGAAGCAGCAACAACAATGGCAGAGAAGTAAACAGCGCGATGACGGCGACAAAGCAACACACGGAAAGTGTTGCCATATATTTTTTTTTCGCATTGAGTTTCAGATGCTGCGGCTGTGGCTGTGTGGCTGCTGCCGCTGCTGTTGCTGCTGCTGCTGTTGATGCTGTTGCCTTTTGATTTTGCACAGTTCGCAGCAACTCTGGAGCCGAGCATAACAGTAACCACAATAAAAAGCAGGAAATATTTAAACATTTTTCTTTTAGTTTTGCATGTAACGGCAGCGACGCCGACTGAGGCGCAACCATTTTCACACTTATTGTCAGATTTTGCTTTGTGTTTTGCCTTCGTTGCCACCAACAGCAGCGTCGTCGTTGTGTCGTTTTGCTGTGAAATGACGCACAGCCGAGATAACACGTCGCACTGGCAAAAGCTGCAACAATTTTTATGTTGCAGCTGTAAATGTGGCCGCTGGTGTTGTAGATGGGCCACCCAACCCCTTAAAACCCCAACCGTCAGACCCAGCCAACGACCGACCAACCCAGCTCTCTGCCCACTATGCCACCAGCCATGCCGCATATGTTGCGCATATGCCTGCCAAACGCTCAATTTGTTTTGCCTTTTGTCAGCCGAACACACACACATTTATATCTGTGTGCGCCTGTGTTCGTTGATGTCATTCTTAAATTTACAGGATATGTGCATA
Organism: Drosophila picticornis; assembly: GCA_035043845.1. Taxonomy (NCBI): domain Eukaryota; kingdom Metazoa; phylum Arthropoda; class Insecta; order Diptera; family Drosophilidae; genus Drosophila; species Drosophila picticornis. Next base: position 13,100,483 of record JAWNMR010000492.1, on the reverse strand, counting down.
ATTTTGCAAACGGACAATGCGCCTGTCACACTCACTTAAGGACACCCTGCCCCACTCTACCAAGCCTTGCTTTGCCCGGCTTAGTCCTGCCCTTGCCACATTGTCAGTGTCAGAGAAGCATTCGATTATTTCACCGAGCTTTAAGTTCATGTCCAAGTGCTGATTTCGTATACAGCCACCTGTGTTGCAAGTTCTAACAAATTATATAATAAATGACTTGACATCTGTTTGAGCATAGATATTTATATTTCAAGACAAGAGTGATTTTAACGGCGACCATAGTTTAGGTTGCTATTTTTATATTACTTATGTAAATATTAAAATATATCCCTGACATACAAATTAGGGAACAAAAACTTAAATAAAATAAATTAACAGATTTTTTTTAATTTTTGAATAGTTATCTGAAAATTATACACAAACTCCAATTGTTTCTGGTTTGTTTTCTTTTTTTAGTGGCAGCTTTAATTTGATTTTTTTGCTTTACTATATCTGCCTAATCTCTTTCTCTTTTCACATTTTAAAAATTAAATTTAATAACTAAATTGGGAATTTTTGCACTACTTTACAATATGTGTTAAATAAATCCCTTCGTGTCAACAGCTCGAAAATGGTTTGATCCTTGCATTTGGTTAAGAGTTTTTTGTTATAATTGGTTTTGCTGCAGCTAATTAAATTTATATTATTAAGAGTTTAGTCTGGATGGCTTTGAATGAAATAGAATACATGAGTACACTTAAATCAAGTTAAATTAATAATGTGGCAAACCGCATTTTTCAAGAACGTAAAATGATTAAAAATTGCCGTTGCTTGCATAATGCTTTATTTTTTATTCGCATTGCTTTGACCAAAAGTTAATATGAGCCTTTTTGATTACGCCAAATATATGGGCCGTGTAGCCTAACGGATAGGGCGTCGGACTTCGGATCCGGAGATTGCGGGTTCGAGTCCCGTCATGGTCAACTGTAAATTACGAATTTTTTTTTATAAAATTATATTATTTATTTTTAAATTCAGTCTTTTAAAGTTGCTTTGCAAAAATCATTTTTTTATTTTTTTTTTTTTGCTTAAGAAAAATTGAATAAAGCAATAAGTTCCGTTATATAGACAATATTTTTAATTATATTTGCATGGGATATTCTTATTTTGTTGTGACTTTGTGAGGCGTTAAAGAAAACAACTCCGAAACTGTACTATTTACTATATTTACTATATAGATGTGTATGTTTTTGATCAGCATCTGTTAATATAGCCATGACGGTGCGTACATATAGATATAGATACATATAGATAGATATATTCGTATAAAGATATAGGTATAGATATAGATATAGATATAGATATAGATATGGATATAGATAAAGATATAGATATAGATATAGATATGATATAGATACAGATGTAGATGTAGATAGATATATAGATATAAATATAGAATATAGAATAGATATAGAATTTATGATAGAAAAAAAAAGAAAAGTTAATTGGTGACAATGTTCACAACATTCTTCTTGACAAGTCATCATAAGCATTTTAGTGGTTAGTAATTATTAAATTTAAATAAGTTAAATAATACTTGTTGACTTTATGAAAGACAAGATTGTATATTTCGTAGCAGTATAAAGTTTATTACAATATAAATATTTTTTTTACTTCTATTGTTGTTTTGAGCCATTTTATTTTGGTTATTGTAAATGGGCTGTGGCACGTAGTGTCTAAAAGTAATTGTATCAATGTGCACTCCCAGTTATTGATATATATATGTATAAATATATAAAGATGTGTGCATGCTACTATGTTTATATGTCTGGTTGGGTGTGCCTATGAGAGTTTTTGACAATAAGTTTCCATTTCTGCAGCAAGTGTGTGCGTAGATGTCTCCCTGTCTGTCAGTCTGTCTCCCTGTCTATCAGTTGGTTGTGTATGTGTACGAGTAATACAAGTAACACTTATCAAAAGTTTGCTGCTAACACATGCAAATTGAAATGTGTGACACACACACACACACACACACACACACACACACACACACACACAGATGTTGTCACATTGTAGCCAGCAGTTTGGCACACGTAGTGAGTACACGAGTCTGGGACACACGTGCACGTAAATACACCCATGCTACAAAACCGTGCCCCATCCCCACCTGCTGAGGCAGCAGCACCTGCAGTGGCTGCGACAACGACGGCGACTTTGTTTGTGCCTAGGTTGGGTTGGATTGGATTGGGTTGGGTTGGTTGGGTTACCCGTCTTCGAGTAGGACATGGCCTCTAGCTTCCGCCTGTTTTAACACCTAACAACCAAGAAAGCAACAACTTGCGCTGCCGCTGCATACTTATTATAGCTGCAGCATGTGTCTTCCCATTGTTGTTGCTGCTGATGTTGCAAAATCCAAAATTCACCCACAAGCCTGTGTGTGCGTGTGTGTGTGTGTAAACGTGTGCGGATTTCAACATGAGTTTTAGAAACAAAAGTTTTTGATTTCTTTGTTCTGCTCGTTGGTTGTTGGGCTTGTTTTTGTTTTTGTTTGTGTTTTTTTTTACATTTTTGCTCAAGGTTTTCCGACTTTTTTAATTTTATATTTTTGATGCTTTTGTGACAGTAACTTTTTATTGGAGAAGCATACGCGCTGTTGTCAACTCAAGTCTTGCTTGAGCAAATGCGACGATTCCAGCAACCATCCCTATCAGCGTCAAACCCTTTTGTGCTGGGGCCTAATTGCAGCATTTGGAGCTGTCAAAGTTTGGCATACGCATTTTGATGTTCTTACAAAAGAACACAAAAAAACCAACAACAAAAACCCGCAAGCAGCTGCAATTGCATTTAGACAAAATTTGCAGCATAATTGCATAATTAGATGCATGCGTGGCTATGAAAACGCAGATGAAGGGATGTGAGCAGCGAGCAAAACTTGCTCCATTTGTAATTGAGTTATATTTATTGCCAGAATCTTCAGACTAACCCCTCAAAATCTTAGAGAGACTTGGCCGAGCTGTCGAGACTATGCGACTATATTCGTTATTTAATATGACTGACACTTGCTTCTGTTCGCGTTGACAAGTTTAATCTCGCTATTTTGCCCCCGAACTCAACACGTCTCTTCTACACCCCCTGCTCCCCCCTCATCAACAACATTTTGGCCAACTTTACGTCTATCGTCTATTGGACAATTAAGCCACTTTGCGACAGGTTTGACAGCCTTACTTTGAATTGTCAGCTGCTGATGCAGACGTTGATGCCACTGCCACTGCTGCTGCTGCTGCTGCTGCTGCTGCTGCTTTCTGATGCGGCTCCTTTTGTGGGCTATGCGCTCAATTTCATTTGGAGACAATTTCAGATTTTCGATTGGGCCACGGCCACATTTTTCGGGTTCTTCTCTTGGCCTTGTCTGTGGCTGCGATTGAGTGCTGCTAAAGTTGAAGTTCAATTAAATTTTCAGTTTTGCAGCTTTTGTCATATTTGTTGCTTTTGTTTGATCGTTTCGAGCTGGGGACATTTGGGAAATTGAAAATGATGAAATAATGTTGCTGATGCTATCGCATCGAATTGTATTTATGTATGTATGTAAGGGTCTCTATCTATATGTCTCTGGTGGCTCTGTCTCCTTTGTCCTTTGTCCTTTCGTCTTGTAGCGTGCTTCTCCACAGCGATGATTACAAAATGCAATTCGCATTAAAAACTTTCTGTTTGACCAAGTTATGGGCAAATAAAAGTTTTCGGCATTCGGTTGGTATGATTGACGCCTTTACCATTTGGCTGGACAATTGCAGTTGCAGCTGCAGTTTAATCTGCGAGGGACCTTCATTTGTTATGAGTGGTATCTAGATGCTGGTTGTTGCCAGGCTGCTGTGGGCGCTGTTCAGAGAGGGGAGGCGGGCGGTTGGCGATGGTCTGTCAGCCTCAGCCTTAGCATCAGCAACGACAACAGCAACAGCAACTGGCGACAGTTAATCAACCACTAAGTGGCAGGCTTTCATCTACAGTCGTACCTTTGGCATGATGATTAGGCCATGAGTTCTATGATAGCCGACCGGCAAAAAAATAGTCGAAGCATTTTGCCGAAGCATATTGTTGTTGTTGTTGTTGTTGTTGTTGCTCGACAGAGGCGCCCAACCGCGTTGCTGCTTGCCGCAAACGCAAGCCGCCAAATGCCACCACAGCTTGTAGCAATTGTCGTACCATTTGTCAGAAGCACGCGTGGACACTCCTCCCTCGCAGCATGCTGCGCATGTGCCGAGAACTGTGTCCACTTGCCGCCTCGCCGCTGCCATCTAGAAGTGTTGCGTTCCACCACGTGTCGGGCATGTGGATGGCATGCGGCACATGGTGGATTCTGTTCATTTCGAAAATCCACTTCGACAATTGGCAACGACGTTTGCCAGCTCGTCCGTTCGGCAATGCAGCTCGGCCCGAGGCCAGCATCCAGCATCCAACGAACGCCGACAACGATGTGTCGCCAGTTAGCCGAACGAACGTTCGTCAAACACTTCGGGATGCTGTCCTGTGTGTGAGAACGTGTGCGAGGCGTATGCGTTTTCAGTTGATCAACAACGCTTCCATCGGCTAGTTGATTTGACGCTGCACTGGGCACTCTTTGGCACACACAGTTAATTCACATTCCCAATTCGAACGCGCGTGTTTTCGGTTCTTGGAATGCAAATCGCTTCAAATCGCCAATTATCATATATTGCCTCTAATTATCTAAACAAATATCGACAGTGTGCTATGTGTGAATGTGTTAAATTTTTTTTTGTTTATGTACTCGACTGCACATTGTGCTAATGTTGTGGAGAAATATGTTTTTGTGCTTTTTGGGGCTCTCGAATCGAAACCGGAACTGCCCCAATGTCTGAGAGTTGGGTCAGCACTCAGACTCGATATATGAACAGATTTTGAAAAAAAAGAAAAGAAAATCAAAACGAAATACAAAGTATATATAATAATATCAAATGTGTATCATTTCAAAACTACATCTGCATCGCTGTTATCTGGTTCTCATCAATCGCAATGATAAAATGCTGATCGTGGTTCTGTTGATTGTGGCGCTCATCGAAGGTAAAGCCAGAAGCAAAAGCAATCAAACCTATTAAAATCATCCAAATTTGTATGCCTCTAAGTAACTCTGTGTGTTTTGCGATTTTGAAGTGTTTATCTGGAAATTGAACAATAGTCTTTAGTTTATGAAAGGAAAGATTAAAGTTGCATATCTTAAGTTCTTTAATAATGACTTTATAATTTTTTCTTCGATATTCGTATATTTCTTACTGCCCCAAAACTGATCTTCGATCTTTAATATTTATAACATTTTGTTGCATCCTTTGCGGATAGTATTTTAGGTATAATCAAATATTGTGGTATACTTTCAGGATTTACTGAAGGTTGGTTAATGTGATTGTTTGTTACACATCATAATCAAATTAAAAATGGCAATTCATAAAAATTAAACTATTTCATTAAATGCTAAAATGTAAAATTATTTGTCTGTGATTGTAATTATTGAATATGATTAAATTGACATTCAGCCTGGTATCTGATTATTAATTACGATCTAAAAAAGACACATCACTTCAATAGTCATGTTGAGAATTTTTTCAAAGTTGTCGCATTAAAATTTAACGATCTGAATATATTATACTTTTGACCGGTTCTAAAATGATTAATGACATTTATATGTGAGTAGCTGGAAACAGTTCTGAGAGATTATATAATCTTCATCATCCCTGAGAAAACATATTTTTCTTGTGTGTTTTTTAATTGCATTTTGCAGATTCCCATTTACAAAAAAGTTGATTAATGTAAATCATTCGATTTTGGCGACTGTGTTAAGCACACAAAAAAGATTGCATTGATTGTAATATAAAAGATCCAACTGACATCAGTTTGAGTTTGTTGTAGACTTGTGAAACGTCTCATTCATGGACTAATATCACTTATGTGATTTTCCCATCGGTTGAGTACTAATGCAATTAAGGAGGTAATAAAAGCTACCGATGCAAAGGGCAATTTTAAGTTGTGATTGAATAATTTTAATGAAAATTATTGAAAATTAACTTTTGTGCCCAACTTAACACTGCCAATTCATTAACCAACATACAATGGTCAAAAGCAAAAAAGTTGGCCACTAAATTTATTAAATTTTCATGAACTTGGCAATTGCACCTCATTATGTAATATTCATATTAAAATTGGATATTTGTTACATTAAATTTCATAAATGGAAAAGGCAGTGCTTGAGCAAAGCTTAAAGTGAACAAAATTCAAGTTTCTGTTAAACTCAGGCATATCAATTGATTGTAAATCGGATTTAAGGATTGAATATTATATATTCTAAAATAATTTGCCCATCAAAAACTGTGCGCTAATTTCAAGAGTTTGTAAACATGCTCAGCCAGGTTGACGGCTGGTCAAACCTAATATACAATTCTGTTTCGAAAAGTGGTTTTAACCAGTTTTCACTCGCACTTTAATGAACAAAGTACAACAAGTAAATTTGTGCATGTGTGTGCCATAGTCTGATGGCGCCAAATATTTATATACTCGGCCTGATTCAGATGCCGAACAGGAGAAATGGCGCGAGCATATGGCAGTTTTTAATGCAGTGTCATTGTCCAGGGTGTCCTCAACGATTGGGATTCCGTATCGTTGTTTTTGGCATTAAGCCGCATAAATAACACACATACAAATAAATAAATAAAATGTGCAGCAGCAACCGACAAATGAAGACAACGGTGAAATTCATCGGCATTTTAATTGACCGTTGTGTCTGTTGTCCAAAGTTCGTAGCAGCTCCCGGATCCTGTAGTTGAATGGACGAACTGATCCCTATGTCAACAATTGTACAAGAACAATCATCTTATTGTTTAAAATAATCACAGCAGATGAAGGATCCAAATGGTCCCGATGCCCAACAATTCAATATTTCACAATTACGTCCACTTATTGTGGATGTAATTTTTAAACAATTCGAGCTATTTTTGAGCACACTATTTTTTTGTGCGTTAACAAACGGTTACGAAATTGTTTCAATTCAATTCAAGTTTTTTTGTTGGATTAGGGAAAAAATGATAATAAACATATTTTAACATAAATTACTATGGAAATAGCTTTAAACTTGTTAATTTTGTTTTTAAAGCATTTTGTTTATTCAATATAAAAATAACAAATACAAAACAGTTTTCATAAAACCAATTGTATGGAAAATATTCATTTAAATTATTAATGCTGACACATAGAAAACGTAGTTTTTACAGATTTAAACTAAAAGTAGCTCAGCGAAAAAGAAACATTTTGGATTTAGGGGTAGTGTCGAAAAGTGTAGCAATGAGTGATTCTCTATAAAACTCAACAATTCCCAATAAAATACAAGTGAAAAATGCTTGGAAAATAAATACGGTCATCTAATACATTTTTTGTTAGTGACATTATAAAATAATACCGGTCTTTTACAGTGCAAACATAAATCACAGGTGACGACTTCATTGAGGTTGACGTTAAATGAAAATTAAATTTGAAACAATGGAAATACTGCTGATCGAATTGTTCGAATGAAATAAAAGCGCAACGAAAACTTAATTCCGTTTTGCTGCCACAGCATTGGTGATTTTGATTTCGCGAATTTCACTTAACACAAAAAGCCATTATGTATTAAACTGGCCGCTGTAATCATCACTTTAATCATGTTCAATTAACTGCTCTTTTAGATAATGAAAACAACAACAAATAAAACCATAAAAAAATAAATACAGCGGAAGTCTATGTATGCAAATTGACAAACGGCAAAGTATGCGTTGGGCAGAGCATAAATATTAACAAAATATATATTTATACAGTAAAGTGTGCATTGTGTGCGTGTGTGTGTGTGTGTGTGTGTGTGTGTGTGTGTGCGTATGCAAATAATTATGATGTACGATGCGTGCTCAAAAATAAAAACAAACAAGCAGCAGGAATTAGCAACGGAGTTAGACACTCTCAAAATACCCTCCCTATTTTATTAAACTAGAATGGATATTCTCAAGTTCAACTTTTAAGTATTGTTGATTAAAATAATCATAAAATACTGGAAAACACATTAAATTATGAGCTTAAGGTTAATTTACCATAATAAGAAGCGTGATAAGTGCACTTATAAAATCTACTAATAAGAACCCAAAAACAACTCGGCTACAAAATGGATTTAAAAGTGATAAACTGGTTTACTTTATCAGGACAATGCTCAAGACTCAATTACTGAAGCTGCAACCACTTCTTCTGTCACTACACGCCATAATTCAGCCTAACTTAACCGTTATTCACTCTTGTAGTCCCTTATAGGGCTACGCACATCGTCAGAAAGTTTGTATGCCCTTCCGTGAGGGTATACAAAGGTCGCTTAAATCACGGTTAACAATAATTCCCAAGTGATAAAAGCGCAATACAAACGCGTTTATGAATGCATTAAATGTGGAATTATGCCACATTGCTGGTCGCACGTTGCACGCTGCCAATTGGGCAGTTGGCAGTTGTAATGGCCGCTGATAATGAATGATAAGCATAAAAGTGAAAATAATTTTCAATTACAGCAACATTAATAACCGACAATAATCCTAAACAAATATTGGAAAATAAGGGCTGTCTGTCTGACCGCTGGTGCCTATGGCTTTCTCTATGTGTGTGTGTGTGTGTGTGTGTGTGCGTGTGTGTGTGCGTGTCTGTGAGTGTGCATATCAATGAAATGCAAATTAATTGCCCAGCATGTGGCTGCAATTGGAAACGTGAACCGAGCGACTATAAATGATAAGCTACTTGCCCACGTGTACCACGACAGCAGACACACGGACAGCTGACACCCGGACACCAAACACCCGGACACCAGACACACGGACAGCAGACACCCGGACACCAGGACACACATTGGTTACTCTTAGAACAAATACGCAATGTGCATTAATAAACTGTAAGCTATAAGCCAAGCCGCAATATTGCACAGCCTACAGTCAGACAGGATGACATTCAATTAGACATACATACATGCATCCGTCTATCCGTACATGCATCCGTACATATGCACGTGGACATGTACATGGAAAAGTTTTGGCACTTTGTAAATTGTATGCATTCGGTTTGGTTGTCCCATGAGTATCTTAATTGATACGACTCATGGCAATGGCTGCGGCGGTTCTTTAGCTTTTAGAGCATGCGACCGCAGCAGCCACAAGCGGATGTCTCCATCACCCCCACCCATACCACTTGCCAAGCGTCCAGCTGTGGCATTTGGTTGGCTGCACCGACCGCCACTTTTGCAGCACATGTTTATAAAAAAAAAGTGTAGCTTAAAAAAGTTGCGCAAATTCATTACTAAGTACTTAGCATCACCCTCGGACTTACTCACTTATTTGACAAGGGACAATGCAAATGCAAATGCTCTTTGGCCAAAAACTCAACAAATCTGATTAGTGATCGCTGGATCCCAAATAATAGAACAATAGTGAAATGCTTTCAGAGCTGTTGTAGATTTCTCCTAAATCGCACCAATTAGATTGGTAGATAATTCAATCAAGCAGAGCAAACAAGATATTAGATAGTATCCTATCGTGGTTAATTACTTTGAATCCATTCAGTTTTGAATCAAAAATTCCTATGTCGAATGCAAAAACTTGCATTTACAATTAAAATATGTCGTTTTTTGGTTTTTAACTAAGTTATCAATACAGAAAAGTATACATTTATTACTTGTGGGTTCGAAGATGTCTTCTTTAATGCTTTGCAAATCTTAGAACAAAATTAAAATACCCTCTACAGAGGTATGCAAAGAAATCTAGGGCAACAATAATGTTTTTATTATCGATTTTTATCGATTTTTATCGTGAAATGCGGATTGTCATCGATAAAATGAAACGAGCAAGTGTTTGGAAGCGGAGATGCTTCCTTCTGCCAATTATATTAGCTTTTCTTAACTGTTATATCTGCTTTACTTTTGCGCAACTTTCTATATGGTCTTTTTAAATTTTTAAAGTATTTTGGGTAAAAAAAAAATAGTTAATATGCTGGCAAAACTTATGTCTCCTCGCCATAGTCGCTTTGTGATTCAGCAGAGAGTTCTGCAGTTTGTAGCAAAACTCAAGCATAACTGAAAGTTAGACAAAAAAAATTCTTGTCAGTTTCTTATTTTAATCAACAATAAGCATATAAATTACATACTGTTTAGCTCAGAAAAAATTTACTAATTAACCTTTAAATACCAGCAAGTGAACAAATAACGATTCGGTTTTAAAAGCATCTGAGATGAAAACACCAACAAGCAAAAATTAAGATAAAATATTTATGGTGGTTACGTTTATAAGCCCACAACAAAGCAAAGCACTTACAAATTGTACAATGTTTTTTTTTTTTTTTTTTTTTTTTTTTTAAATCCCAAAGATTTACAAAGTCAATAATTGGTTTTAAGCGTAGGCAGTCCAAAGTGTGCTCATTGAAGCAGCTGGAACTCGAGTCATTTTGATCGATAAGAAAAATAATGTTTAATATTGGCTATTCAATTGGCTTGTTCAACACGAATTTTCGATAGGTTAGTTCAATTTAAAATTTAGCTCAACGGCGGCATGGGAAAGTTGAAGCGGACCCCCTCCTTAAAGGGTATGAAAACTTTGGCAATTAAAAGCAACTCGTCGCTCATTTGCAATGCCTGCCCACTAAAAAAGGGCTGCGAACCCATTTCAAAATGTGTAACAAAAATCAAGACACAATTAATTGCAAGACGTTTGTTAAGACTAAATAAAAGTAAAAAAAAAAACAGCAAAAAAGCAAGAAAACATTAAATTGAATTTTTCTGTGTGTGGTTTTTTTTTTTTTATTTTTTTTTTTTGACTAGTGCAAATTCAATTGCGAGTGCCACAAGTTGTAGGCGACGACTTGTAAAAAAAATGCAAATGTTCCCCAAGTCGTTGGCCGACCATTAGGCGCAGTTGCCACCAACCGCGGCAGCCACTTGCTGCCACTTGCTGCAGCTATCATTTGTTATTTGCTATTTGCCTTTTGGTAGTTCAACGCCCAGCAGCACTGGCAACAGAGACTAACTTCGCTATTTGATTTTATATATACATATACATATATAAAATATATATATATATATAATATATACATTTCTATGTACTTTTACCCTATGTCAATAAGTAGTGCGCAAAAGGCTGTTTTGCGATTTGAGATATATTGAAATGAGTTGCCTATTTTCTTTTTAAGATTAGTTTGATGAAAACAGATTTACCTAAAATCAACGAAATTTTCATACATTTCTTCGCTTCTTTATTGTTACATAGATTCTGTTTTTTGTGTTTTTGATAATTACATCGTCAATTACATAAGTCAATTTAAAACTCTGGCCTAGAAATTAATTGAAAATTTAGTTAAATAAAAATATGCCACGAAGTTTTTGCACACAAGCCAAAAAAAAGAATAAAAATAACGCTTATGCAATATTCACTGCGTATCGAATAGTTGTTGATGCTGGATGTTTGGCAGTCGACAATTTTTCCTTTTATATATTCACAGCTGCAGCAATTTAATGCCTTGTGCCTGGCTGGGCTGGCTGTTTCTTCAAGTTGCGTCTTTTGTCTTTCGGCGATGGCAGTGAGCCTGTGCCGCAGCAGCTCCCTATTCCAGTTGCCGTCTCAAAAATTTGCCATTATCACCTATCATTGGCGCTTTGGCGTCGGGATTTGTGTGAGCGCCCCATAAAAAAAGGTGCCATGCAGATTGGCATCTTTGTATCTGTTTGGTTTCGCTCTGCCTAAGCGTGGGGCAAGGCTGGTCGAAGCGGGGCAATGGCATATCGTGCCGTGCCATATATTTTGTTGCCTCATATAAACACACGCAGGACAAGACACTTTATTAACACACACACGTCCACACACACACACACATACACACACACACACACGTCCACACACACTGACAAATACAAGCTTAACTTTTGCCAATGTCCTTAACCATAAATTTGCTTCGGTAAATCCTCATTGTCGTTGTGTGATTTAAACTTTTGGGGCGCCATTGCCAACAGTACCGTATTGAGGCCGCCAGCCAAAGCCCGTCCCGGCCCTGTCCAATCGTGTCCTGTACAGCCAAAGTGACAAGCCTCTAGCCCGGGCAACGTAACCCACAGAATCCACCTTCAAAATGGTTTCGCGACATCCAAAGGGAGGCTAAGAAAATTGAAATGAAGCTGATGCTGATGCGAATGCGGATGCTGCTGCATGGCCGTAGTCCCAGCGGAGACGCCGAAATTTATGATAACGTGCGAAAATGTGAAAAACATGCGACTGGACTTAACTGCGGGATGCAGCGCTTCGGGAGGGGTGGCTGGCGGTTAGCTAGTCTGACCGATGGGCATGGGTTAATTGACTTTGCCAGCAAGCGCGACTTGGCGCAACTTCAATTCTTGTGACCGGAAAATCCAAAGTGCTCAGAGGCGGGACAGCTGAAAGGGAACAGTGGGCAGTCGGTGGCGGGTGGCGGGTGGCGGGCAGCTAACAGTGGGCCCAGGGTTCAGTCAAGTATTGTGACACGAATCGGGCCTCAACCTCGGGGTGACAAGTTCATTGGAGTTGGCACAATGCAGCAGCCCCTCTCGTTCTTGGCATCAAGTTGAACAGATTGACAAACAAGCCGCAGCCAACCAAGCAGGAACTACATTTGAGTGCAGCTGGTTTGGTCACTCTTGGAAGAATGAGTGTGTGTGTGTGTGTGAGTGTGTGTGTGGGTGTGGCTGTGTGTGCATGTCTATGTGGATGTCTTCTGCGTTTATGTCTGTCGGTCCTTTTGTCCGGCTCCATATTTAAGTTTGCGTGTGCTGCTGCAACTTGCAGTAAAGATTTGTTTGTGCCTGAACTTGTAGCTGTTGTTGATTTTGATACGAAATCTGTGTCTCCCTCTGCCTCTAGCTCCTCCCCTCTCTCTCCGTCTCCGTCTCCGTCTCCTCTCCTCTTCTCCTCTGAATGTTAATGAAAAACTTGGTCAGACATTCAGTCAGTCGCTTGCCTTCAAGCTCTACCAAATACAGCAACAAAGCACATGCAAATAAATTCTGCAGCAACCACAAAACTCCCAACAGACTCAAACAGCAGCGTCCAACACGTCATGTTTTTTCTTTCTTTTTTTTAAGTTTAAGTTTGGGAATAAATGATGACGGATAACATTTATTTTAGAAATTAGAAGTGATGTCTGGTTAGCCTTCTTTTTTCTTAAATGGCCATTGGGCGGGGTCAGCCCGCCATGTGACCAAAAACTGTGCGCTAAAAGTTTTAATTTTAATTGACTATTTATATTCAATTTAAATGATTTTTGGGAATTCAATTACATTTAGTTTTAAGTTCGTTACGAGCACAATTCGAGAAGTGCAGTTTTCCTTGAAATGTTGAAGTGCAAAGTCGATGGGATTAACTCAACGTGCCTTGCTACACTGAGGGAAATTTGATAATAACTAAAAATGCTTTAATACTTGGCGCAAAATCTTAAGCCAGTTTTGCAAAACTTATTTTTAAGCAGATAAGGCCTGAATATACTTTTAATAGAGACTCATCAGCTGGTAAATAAAATGAGGTAACAATTTATGGACTCAATCAGATTCAATACTTGCTCTGAAGAATATTTCATTTAATGAAATTAACTATTCGAAATCACAAAATTAGTTTGGCGTATGCCTTTCGGCTTCTATATAAATTTTGATACAATGCAAATGTGTTTTAGAACTAATTTTGGTTGAATAATAGAAAAATAATAATATTCGTAATACATTTCTTATAGCCATACATATATGTAAATGAACAGTTCATAACTGTCCCCCAATTGATAGCCTTATTTTTTTACTTTTTTTTTCAATAAAAAAAAAAAATAGAAAACGTAGAGAAAAAAAATGATTGGAAAAAGTATGAAATAAATCATGCCTTTGGCCAATTGCGTCAATTCAGCACATTCTTCCACTTACCGCCAAACCCATCCAACGTCCCGCTCCCCTCTCCTTTCGTACACAATACAAGCGCTGGCATTTGAGTGGTGCGGTGGCTGTGGGTGGCTCTTGCTCGCACTGTGGAGGATGCGGATGGCCGACGCACTTGCCGCTGCCAGCGGCACTGTCTATAAATATTTAAATTTCAAGTTTGGCAAAAGTTTTTTGCATGCATTACCAAGCCAAAGATGCGAGTAGAGCAGGGGTCGCGGTGGATCGCGGGGCAGTGTGCGGGGGCTGGTGCAGGCACTTTGCTACGGCAACGGCTGCGTCGCAAGCCGTGCGCGGATGTCTGGCACTCTGTTGCCTCTCACTCTCCCTCTCCCTCTCACTCTCCCCCTCTCTCTCTCTCTCTCTCTCTCTCTCTCTTACACCCGCTCTCACTCGTCCCGCTCCACCTTTTCTGTTTTATGGGGCCAAGCCTGTAAAAGTTTTTTTTCTTTTTCTTTTTATTTATTGTTCTTTTTCTTGCAAAACTTGCAAGTGAAATGTTTGATTTTCAATGATTCAATAAATTATTAATATATTTGCGTATGTCACACCCCTCTTCCTCCAGCCCCCCGCGCCGTAACCGTAAGTTGAGGCCGCCGCTTACTTATGAGTGTTGATCTTCAATTAGCTCGCGCGCTGCATTAAAGGGCCAACTCTTGACTGCCACTTGCCTGATTGTGTCTGCTGCCTGTTGGCTGTTGATAGCTGCTGGTGGGTTTGTTGGTAGTTGGCTCTTGGCTGCTGGCTGCCAGCTACTTGGCAAGTGGCGCGTCGTGCACATTTAAAAGCGATAAATCACTGAGCTTTTGGCAGGCGCCGTTGCAGTTGTAGTTACTGCTGCTGCACTCAGAAAAAATAAATCGCCCTGAAAATTAGAAAGTTCTTCTTCTTGTTAGAAACAATTTCCAAATATAACAAAACAATATCTTTCAAATTAGAAAGACTTTTATTACGAAATGAAGGCCCTGATTCTTGGAAATATCCTTTCTAAAATTAATTTAAGAAATAAATTAGTTTAGCTGATATCTAGTTTAGTTAGTCAAATGTTACATTTTTTTCAAAATAAGTTAATTGACTCTAAAAAATATTTATATGTGTGCACTTATTTAGTACATATATAGTATATATATAAGGCATATAATGATGTATATTTATATTCATATTTGTACACAGAAAGCAAGCAAAATTAGACATATAATTTCTTATTTTTAGATGAAGGGCAAACACTGGTTTTTGGAAGGCCACAAATTTTAATTTTAGAAATTCACTTTCTCAATAATATGGGGAATTTTGAACGTTTTGCTGAGTGTGGTGCTGCTCGTGCGGTGCTTGCGATATCATTAACTCGACACAACTAACCGTTCCCACATAGTGCACCACAGACTCATTCTAATCTCATCTCTCATTGGTCTCTCTCTTTCTCGCTCTCTCTCTCTCTCTCTCTGTTTATTTCTTTCTCTCTTCCTGTATGCTCACTCATTGTGGCCGTTGCACACATTTACAGCGATTGGCGCCTTTCAACCGGAGTTCGTGGAAAGCATTTCGAATGTGTCCGTCGCTGTGGGTCGCGACGCAACTTTCACCTGTCACGTTCGCCACTTGGGTGGCTATCGTGTAAGTATAGCACATACACACACACACACACACAATCACACACTTCATATAGTTAGTACACAGAACACACAGCTTAATTAATGATGCCACTACATAAATATAATACACGCAGTAAGCATGCGAAATCTCAGCCACAAAGCACAATCCTTAACAAAACTATTCAATTCATTGTTCCCCCCTTCCTTTGTACGACTTGCCTCCACAGGTGGGCTGGCTTAAGGCCGACACAAAAGCCATCCAGGCGATACACGAGAACGTCATCACACACAATCCACGTGTGACTGTCAGTCATCTGGATCAGAACACTTGGAATCTCCACATCAAGGCCGTTTCTGAGGAGGATCGGGGCGGTTACATGTGCCAACTGAATACAGATCCAATGAAGAGTCAAGTGAGTGCCCAATTAGTAATTAATTCATTTCTAAAATACATTATTTACATACAAAATTTCGGACTTATTACGGATTATTGGTATTAACCTATACCTGCGACTCGAGATGATTATAAAGTTACATTTTTAACCTGAAGTTATTTACAAAGTCCCCAGATCAAAGCAAACGAACACAAGACTTGAGTTGTCTTAAAAGTACACGGCTTACCGTACGGTCAACACATACCGAATGACACAAAACGATTGTAACTCCAACTCGTATATAACAAATATGTTTGCCAGCAAACGACAAACCCGAGATCAAAAATATATATTTGCTTTGCTTAACAATTTATTCGTATAATGTATATTAAACAGTTGCCAAGACAACTGTTGATGAACAAAAAAATGCATATCATTTTGAGGATAGGTGAGTTATAATTTAAAGCTTATTGTGATTCAGCCAACTTCAAGAATAAATAGCAGCTGCTGCATAAAATTACCATATTTCTTATGCATACAGGGTATTGCAGGGTGTGTTGCATTATCGATAGTATTTGAGCTCTGCTTAAGTTGAGTAGCATCACAAAGGTTACGGCCAATGAATAATGCCCCAGCTAAGAAGACAATGAAAATGTTTGCAAATGTTTTCCATGCGCTCGCTTTTGAAAGCAATTTTCCAAAGTGTCCAGGAAAATTTTAAGCAGCATTTGAAGGGACAACAGTAGAGTGGAATGCAACATACTCGGTGGTGCCCCTTCTACATGTACATCTTCCTCCTCGAAAGGCCACCGTTTGTACTTACGACTTGCTTTGCCGACCCTCCCCTTATCACCACCAATGCCACACGCCTCACATCTTAAGCATCATTTCGAGCAAGTGAAAGAAAGCGCAGCAAATCGAAAGCGAAAACTATGGAAAACAAGGCGAAAGACATACACACACACACACACACACACACACACATATGTTTATATTTGTGTGTGTGTGTGTGTGTGTGTGTGTGTGTGTGTGTACGTGTGGCAGCACGTACACTCATGTGTCCAGCCAAGTGAAGTTTATGGCGCCAATAAAATGTATTTCATGCTTCCTTAATTTTTATTTTTACTTTAACGCTTCTCACAAGGACAACAGCAACACAGCTCTGGCATGTGGACGGTGACGGGCAATTGGAGGTTGAAGGTTGGAGGGCCGAGGTGGTAGATGGGTGTGTGTAGCGGGTATGCTTACTGCAACCAAAATAGCACAGAGTTGCTGCACACGCAACCGAAACCCAATTGTCTTCTGCTACCGTTTCCCCGGGCCGCTCTCTGCTCCCTTTTGGCCTTGTCTTGTTTTCTATTACCATTGTCATTGCGTAAAGAGTCTTTGGTATTCCTGCTCCTGCTCCAGCTCCTGCTCCAGCTCCTGCTCCAGCTCCTGCTCCAGCTCCTGCTCCAGCTCCTGCTCCAGCTCCTGCTCCAGCTCTTGCTACTGACTGTCACAGTCCTAAACTATTTAGCGTCATTTCATTTGCTCCGTTATGTATACATATGTCTATATATGTGTACATACATACATACATACATACATACATACATACATATGTATACCTATGTACGTGTGTTGTATGTACTTACTTAGTTTGTGTTTTGTGTCAGATGCCCCCATTCGGCGCATAAAAACATTTGCCTCGTCGTTCCTTCAGCTGCTTTATGACCGTCTGCATAATCAGCAAATTTTCGCTGAGTGTATAGTAAATTTCGTTCTTAGCCAGGCGCCTACGTTGTCCTACCATTTACTGATGACTGTTTTATATGCTTCGTCTTATTCCTGCTGCTGTTCCTTTCGTTGTTTTCCTTTTATTTTGGCTGTAGTTTTTAAAGTGTTTGCACCAATGCAAAATATTAGCTACCATTTAAAGGTGAAGGTATTTTACACCACTTTCCCATTTTAAAAGAAGAGAGAGCGTTGCTGTCGATCGTAGCCGACTGCTTAATACTGATACCCATAAGTCGTACCATCTGATAACAGGTGCCAGGTGAAGCTAAGAAATACCGAATCTTGAAGAAAGTTCCCAGTGATCTATTCTCGAAGATTGCCTTTCAAATTGGGCGGGAGTAGGCGTGGCCGAAAATTTATCGATTTTGTGACTTTCCATTTTTTACACTTTGTCGGACGCGGGCACAGTTTATGTTCCAAGTTGCAAATCTCAATCGATAAGGTAGCATGACGGATATTGCACAAACACAATAAACTTTAATCCCTTCGGTATCAGAGTAAAGTAAATATCGATAATAATATTATAAATATGTTTATTTATTTATTTCTAGATTGGGTTTCTGGATGTTGTCATACCACCGGACTTTATCAGCGAGGACACATCATCGGATGTGATTGTGCCCGAGGGCAGTTCAGTGCGTTTGACATGTCGGTGAGTGATAACACTTATAAGAAGCAATCAACAGCTCTTAAGCAGAATAGATAACACATATATATGTGTGTATTTGTTCTTATCAAACATAGAAATACATACACACACGTATGTAAGTTTATTTAGAAGCTAATAGCCGTACAATTGCATTCGCAGCGTCGTTTAACTGGCTTCAGCTCTCTGATCCAGCTAAAATCCCATCCAAATGGCCATCATCGCCAAAAAGCAGGAACAACTTCACCCGCATCATTATCATCATTTAATAATGTCAGCAAATTAAGCGACACTTCATTTCTCTTGATTTGGGTCGGCGTTCACTTATGCCCTTGCCACACATCGAGTCTCACAGTTACCGTACACAACTTGCCCCACACATACACATGGATAAGGACTACAGAATGCGTACACTGTGAGCAAATTCGTGTGCTTCTCATTTAGCAGAAAGTTTCAAATAATTTGGCCATAATTTATTGTTTTTGTCTCTTTCGATGGAATAGAATTGAATAGAAATAAATACCAAAGAAAAAACAAAAACAAAAAAACCAAAGAGTTTATTGTGATATTCTGTATTATCATGGCTAAAAATCATTCTATGTTGTATAGAAGCATTTAAGGAAGTACAGATTATAGGGAACCTTTAGGTTGAGCACTGACTCATTGCTTATCAGTTCGGTTAGCTCTTGTTGGCTTCAGCGGTTTTTCCTTTTAGCTAACTGCGACAACGGCAACGACATAAACTCGACGCGACGCATTTGGTCGCCGTTGATTTATGAACTTGACCACGGCCACGAAGTAATTTTAACGATTTAACCGCAGAATGATAGAACCAGGGCGATAAACGCACCTCCTCCTACTCCTCTCTGTGTGTGTGTGTGTGTGTGTGTGTATGTGGAAGGCTATTAGAGACATAGTCTGCAATTTTTTCCATTTTAACACCACTTAGGGCAAGTCGCATTAAATGAATTTGACTTTAAGCATGCGACAAACAAAACAAAATTAAAACGGCTGCTGCTCAAAAGTCGTAGACGAGCAGATTGCTGGGCTGTTTATTCCTAATACTCTAACTGAAGAAGAGTATGTTGGGCTGTCCGCACTTAGTTGAAACTTGTGAAGCATTCAAAACATAACACAAAAGTTATACTTATTTCTCAAACACTTCTGCTCACTTCAACTTCACTTTATTCACAACGATCGATCTCTTCTTCGTATTCAAGTTGGTAATCACACAATTTATATCGATCAATATCGATATTAATTTTAGGTACAGATGGTATTCTACTGTAGTGGCCTGTTGCCTACATTACAAGTGGCAAGTGCAACAAGAGCTGTCCAAGTAAGAGCGTGAAAGGAGGCAGGCGTGTGATAAACTGTTCCTGTAAAAGTATCAAGTAAAAGCAATAGTCTACTACAAACTTTAATAGAGAAAGACTTGCATTTATTTGTTTTCATAGAGTACAAAGGAAAGGGACTCCCTCAGTTAAGCTGCCGGTATGTGAAATCGAATAAAAACAAACAAAAAGCATCAAAATATTGAAAATAATAGTTTGTTCAGGACGAGGATTCACATGTGTTTCTTAGCCGATCTTGATGACAACTTTACAGTTGCTAAAAATATTAATCGGTATGCCAGAGTATATAAATTGAGTGAATTTATCTTTAGTAATCCATATTTTATTGCTTGTTTTTCTTTTAATTTTTCAGCGTATTGCGCTGTTTGTCACTTCCGACTGCCATTTTTTTTTTTTTGTTAATTCTGTGCTGTGGTTTTTTCTTGCTCTTCTTGTTTTGTTGGCTGCCCTTTTAAAACGTCAAATACATTTATTTGCCATGTGTTGCGCGGTGAAACCCTTGCAGATGGTATTTTAATTTTGTTCTCGGACTTGCTTCGCATTTTAGTTTGAGAAGAGTCTTGTTGAAACTTGGTATAAATCCATCCTTTTTCTGAAGACCGTACACAGGTTGGAGATCGTATATATTATATATCTGTCATAGGAATAATTTATCGAAAGATGAGTTTATCTCTGCACCTATCTCAATCAGGAAATATTGATTATCTTATCTTATCTTATCTTATTATGATTACATATCCTTGTAGACAGTATTTAATAAATAACCAATGTTGAGTTGCATATTTTATCATGTCATGAAACCAGGGTATACAAATTAAGAATGGCATTAGTTAACAAGCCGATGAACATGATCATTTGTAAGAATTGTGTAATATTTATTAAAAGACAATTGACCAAGTAACTTATGCGTTGCACTCAATGCAATTATACGAAACTGTTGTATAGTTAAACATGTGTATTGCTTGGGTTGTTAAGGGGACAACATTCGCTCGAGTACAATGATCACCAACATGTACTGCGAGAGTGTGGCTTGGTCTATTGTTGATGTGTGGTCTTGCAGTTATTTTCATGCAAAAGCATGTTACAAGAAAATCCACACACACAAACACGCACACACACACACAGACATAGAGAATCGCATAAACAATCAGCTCGGCAATCGTTTAGTCTTGGCCAAGTTAGCAACTCAGCAACTGCTGCTGACTGGAGCCCAGGCGGTCGCCATTGTGTTTGCTCCTGTCTTGCACGCAAAACGAACTCTCAAATGTCTCAGACTGTCTGTCCGTCCGTCTGCCTGCCTGTCTCGCTCTCTCTTTCACTCTCTCTCTCTCTCTCTCTCACTCTCTCTCTCTCTGTGTGTGTCTGTCCCACTGTCGCTCTCTGTGTGTGTAAGACTTTATTTTGCTTGGCTATTTTGCATCTGTTTGCGGCATCATAAAAATTTACCACACCCGTGTCTGGTGTGCTGTTAAACTGCTGCCTCAACATGCATTCAACATTCTGGTTGCAGCCCAGCCCTCCTCGCATCTCCCTGCACCATTCACAATCACAGCCACAGACGCCGACTGCTGGCCAAAAGCGTTGCGTTTGCGTCGTCTACATTACAAGAAGTTTTGCGGTTTGGGCCACGAACACAATGGCCACCAATGCCGCATATTAAGTTGAATAGAACAAAACTCACTGCTGCACCAAATTTCCATTGCCTATTTTTGGGGGCACTGATTAAACAAACTTCCTTAAAGAGAGCGCCATGTTTCGTTATATATACATGTATTTATATAAACAAGCTGTGTGATGAAATACCTATTCTTGATCAGTAAGTTGAGCTGTCTCATGTCCCTGCAGCTCTGAAGTCTGTTCTCAATATTATCGGTCCAATGGCAACAAGATTGCCGGATAGCTGTGACCGCTTCTTGTTTGTTTATCTCCTATACGAAACGCCCCATATATATATATATATATATATTTTAAGTCTATTGAAAATCAACTGGATAAATTATCAAATTAATTAAAATTAAAATCTATTGAACTGAAGGGAGAAGGTGGTGGGTGGCTCTTGTGCACCAAGCTTAAGCTGTTATCAGACCTGCATTGGCATCACTAAATTAAGTGCATTCAATTTGAAACAAATTTATCATTAACATATAGTAAGTTCCCATGGAAACAATCGCCAATAGCAAAATGTGAAAGAGCTGCATTTATAGACAAAGCAATCATCATTATATGGCTGGACACAAAGTTATGGTTAGAATGGCCTGATTCTAATGTTCCCAACACTTCTTGCATTCACATTCCCAATTTTTCGCGATTCCATTGCGAGTTATTAATGTGTTCTCGTTAACCTTTTTTGGTGGCAAAATAAGCTGTTCAATTAAATTGTACTTGTCTTGCCGAAATGCAAATTTAGACAATTCATTAAAGTACAAAACAACGTATGGCAATTTTTCTGCAAACAACCCAACAAATAAGAAACAAATTTGAAAATTACAAATTATTTAATTTCTTTTTCGCCTTCAGCGTTAATATTAAATTATAAGAAAGAACTTACATTTATCAAATTCTTTTTTTATTTATTATTATTTTTGAGTTTTGAAATATCAGCTGTTTGTGACATTGATATTGCCAAGCTTTTCATAACGTCAATACGAAATTCGATAATTCACAACATTCTTTACAAGTTTTGAATGTGCAGAATGTTGTTCCCCTGATGGGGAAAGTGCACAGAAAACATACCTCACAATCTGAAGACATGCAACAAATGTTGGTAGTCGAATCAAGGTCTAAGAGTTTGTTAGTCACCATAAACTAAATATATTTAATTCGATATACATCTGAATTTACTTTTGATTTGTTTATTGGCGCAGCGCTCGCGGATATCCGGAACCCATTGTGACCTGGCGTCGCGAGGATGGCAGCGAAATAGTGCTCAAAGACAACGCCGGCACCAAAACACTGGGTACGTATGTACACCTATTTACAAATATATGTATGTATGTATGTATGTATGTACGTATGTATGTACACACATATGCATATGCATGCTGCCACTGAATAATTCAACTATTTACCAGCCGCATTGGGACTGAGTGCTTAATTCATTTCAAACTCTTCATCTCTCTTTATCTGTATTCATATATATGTGTATATATCCGTCTGATGACAGTTTCCTCGTATCGTGGTGAGGTGCTCAAGCTGACAAAAATCTCACGTAATGAGATGGGCTCGTATCTGTGCATCGCCTCCAACGGGGTGCCCCCATCGGTTTCAAAGCGCATCTCGCTCAGCATACACTGTAAGTAAATCAAATCCTCAATCCGCAATCCGCTCTTGGCTGGCTGCTGGTTAAGCGACTGCCAGATGGGTGGCATTAATTAGAGAGTGCTGTGGTTGGTCAACTTTCTTTTTTCTTTTTTTCTTTTTTTTTGTGAGCTCACACACACACACACACACACGCACACACACATACAAACGCGGGCATATCATTAGTCAGTGGTCGGTCGGCAAAGCTCAGCCTTTTGCTGCCATTTCTGCTTCAGTCTCATCCTTTGAGCTTAACTCTCAGCTTTTGGCGCTGACCAGCGTCGTGGTGTTTATCTAGTTTACTGTACTGGCACCAGCGTGCCCCCAGCTTTAGCCACAGTTATCAACTACACACACACACACACACACATGCACACACAGCGCCCTCAGCATTGCTGCGGAAAAAAAGCAACTCAAAACTTGGAGTGGAATAAAACAGCAGAGAGCCGAGAATACACTGAGAAAACAGCAGTGCCAAAGCAAGCAGAAAAATATCTAAATCGAAAACTGAAAAAAATTATGAATGAACCATCAAAGGTTAATTTAAAATACTTTGTGTCGAACATAGTTTTTATGTCTCGTTTACTGTTTGGCATTTTAATATATTTTTCGTTGGATTTAGATGGGGACTTAATCCATATCGGGAGATGTAGTAAATAAGCAACATCATATTATTTTAGTTATTTAATATGCACTTAAAACAGTTCAAATTTTAATACATGCAAATCTAAAATTAAAATTACAATTTAAAGCATATAAAATGAAAAGGAGTAATTGAATTAAATATTTAAAACGAAAAATGGAAAAATAATATACAAAATGTGGGCGACATTAAAGTGCCACAAAAGCGACAAAATTAAAAAAAATTATGTGTTCTATATAATTCGTATCGTAAGAATTTAAATAATATTATATCTGATTTTTATGATCTTAAGATTCCCAAGAGCACTCAAAATATGTTTTGTAGTAAGAAATAACACTTGTCCTGGAGCCTGCAGAAATATATTTCACTGTTATAACTGTTTCCATTAAGAAGCTAAATTTCGTTCAGTGTAGAGAGAGTGATAGAGAGGGCAGAGTGAGGGGTGGTTGGGAAGTGAACAGCTTGTGGCACTGTGTGGCGCTAACTCGATTGTCGTTGTCGTTGTTGTAATCCGTTTAAATCCAGTCACTGATACCCGGCATTACCTGATGCCTTCTGCACTGTGATGTTGTTGTTGCTGTTGGGGCCACAGTTTTTTGTCAACCTGTCTGCAGCACGTGCGGCATGCTGTTCTAGTTGATGATGACGACGACGTTGGGTGGCGGCTCAGTTTGCTGGCTCCGCTAAAACTGTGTTGCTGCTCTGCTGACTGCTCTGCTGACTGCTCTGCTGACTGCTCTGCTGGCATGTGGCAGTTCACTCAATCATCACGACATCAGCAGCAGCTCCACTGCGCTTGTTTGCCAACGTGTGCACCAGCGCCGCAATTCCTATCCCAATATGCCACCCCCACCCCCACTGCTGCCCGCTCCATTCCCTTACAGTTTGCTTTGTTTGCTCTTTTGTTACTCTGGCTGCAGTAGCAACAGCAAAGACCAAACTTGTCACCACATTCTCTCTCCCTCTCTCTCTCTCTCTCTCTCTATCTCTATCACTCTCTCGCTCTCTCTGGTGTTTGTTAGGTGGCAAAATCACGCATTTTTAAATTGACATTTTATTAATGTGACCTTTAAGTGTTTCCGACCACGACCAGCATGAATCCTTCAATATATTTATTAAAGTTTAAAGTCCAACAACTGTGTCTGGTCGTGTTGAGCAAGTTTATGATCAACTTGAGGAAAGCGCCTTTTACCATTTCTGCCACAACTGCTGCCATAAGTTTGCATTGCATTCTCATGCCACATGCCACATGGCACATTCTACATGCCACCTGCCTCCGTGCCATGTATCCCGCAACGTCATTTTCGAGTGTTTGCTTTTCCTGTTGCTATTTTTGCAGGAACTTACTCACAATTTGTTTGGCAAATGTTGCGACTGCTTCTTCTTCTTCTTCTCGACTACCCCCCACTCGCTCTCCGCGCCCTTCCCGGGACCCGCTTCCCTGCTGGGAGACTGGCTTAGTAAGTGAAAACAAAGTTTTTCTTCATTTGGCAAGCTATTTGCATGGCCTTCTTCATGCCATGTTCAGCGTGCAGCGAGCACTGCAGCTGCCTGATAAAGCCTGGCTGCATTTACAGCTTGCCTCCGCATGTAGCACCAACTCCGACATCGACATCGACACCGACAGTGCATATCCCCTTGCGTGTTTCCGCGCCATTTGCGCCAGCTTCCGGGCTTGTTAGGCACCTTCCTGCACGGCTAATTAAGGACGTTGAATTGGTGCGTAGCTTGTTGCAACCAACCGGCAGGAAAGCACAACCGGGACGCGCAACAAACAATTAGGCCACAATTAACATGCCAGCATACTGATTATTACTCGGAAAAATAATTATGTATACGTATAACTTGTGATTGTTCAATTATTTTTAAGTTAGCTAAAGTCAACAATCGGAACATGTAATCCAAGATGTTCCAATACTACTTTAGGCTATTAACAATGAAGACTACAAAAAGCCAAAATCTACGAATAAAAAATATGCAATTTTAGAAATAATTTATGAAACGCAAATCAAGAAATTTTTGATTTAATATCACCGTTGTAATTTCAAACAAATGTTTGTTATTAAATCAAATGGCAAAGCAAACAAATTAGGTTAGTCTGTCTTAAGAATTCGGCGGGCTTTACTAATTATTATTATATTATAAATTTACTTTCATTCATAAAAATAAATAACTTTTTAAATTTGTGTATGTATTTTATAATTTACATTTATAGTTATTCTTATCTATAAATTTTAGAATTAATTGCCAGAAAAGTTCCAGATCCAGTTCCGACTTAGCTCAGTCACTTAATTTATGATCAACCATAATTGAGCAGTTCAATGGAACTAACGCAACTGTAATATTTATGGCAGCATTCATTTTTCGATTAAAAAAAAAATACTAATCAATTAGTTTTGAAGTTAGAAATCACAGCTTTTGTGCTTTAAATCGTGTTTGATTTAAATTGAAAAAAAAAAAATAAAAACAATTTCTATTATTTTATGTTGTTTTTACGGTTTTTGTTTCTTTATTCGAATTTACCACTTTCGCATCATTAATAGAAATAATTGCTTCGAGTTTTTGTTATACACTGCGTATGCAATATAAATGTGTATGCAATATATGCATGTTTGTGTAGAACATTTATTTGTAAAGCTAAAAATCGATCGTATTCACTGCATTTTCATTTCGAATTCATTTGTATTGCAATTGCAACGTGTCGCATTTCGTACTTTTGTCAAATCGAACGCAAATAAATGTGGCAAATCGCCAAAAATCACGTACGTCCAGCAGCGAGCGACAGAGAGAAATCAACATTTCAGGTTATAGATGGACGGGTGGCTTCAACACAATATTTTCAATTGGTTCAGCTCGCAAATATTTCTGAGCAACGGATCTTAGAGAATTTCAATGTGTGTGTGTGTGTGTTTGTGTGTGTGGAATGCACACATTTCGATTACATTTCAAAATGGACTGCTTTCTATTGGCGCTGTCAATGAGCTGAAAAATTCGCAAAATTGGGTTTTGTGCTGGACAATAGCCTAAAGCATGATGCGTGTTTGTGTGCTGGTGTGTCTGTCTGTGTGAGTGTCTGTGTGTGTGTGTGTGTGTGTGTGTGTGCGTGTCCGAATGTGCGTGCATTGTAATTGTAATTGTAGTTACAGCAAGTGCTGCTGTTACTATTGCGACGACGTCATTAGTGCATATTTGTGGCTTTGTTTGCCACAACTGAGCCAGCAGGTAGTCGAGGCTTAAGGACTGCGGCCGTGGCTGCAGCAAGTCACCATGCATGCAGGCAACCAGGCAACCAGGCACCAGGCACTGGGCACTGGGCACATGCTCGGAATAATCATGGCAAAATTGTACAATGCAAGCGAAAGTGTTTGCCTGCCCATTGCCTGTCCACATACAAAATCCCCCGCCCCAACCCCAAAATAGGTGTGTGTGTGTGTGTGTGTGCCTATATGCAGATTGAAAATAGACGCAGTCAACCAGCACACATGCCTTGGTCAAGCTGAGCAGCCACCCTCGCCGACTGCCTGACAGTTTTTTTTTTGTATACCCTCAACCCATTGAAAACACGTAAAATGCTTTTGTGCAAGTGTACGTAACTGGCAGAAGGAAGCGTCTCTGGCCGCATAAGGTACATACACTGTTGATCGGGATCAACAGCTGAGTCGATATACAACCATGTCTGTCCGTATGCATGATCACATTGATCTTAGAGAGTATAATAGCGAGAGGCTTCCAATTTGGAAGATGCAACAATGCTCAAAGTTGTGACCAAATTTCAACAAGATCAGACTCAGCAAGTTGTAGTCGAAAATATATGCGCAAGCATAATCGGTATACATAAATATGGGCGTGCATGAGTGAGAAAGAAAGAAAATATATAAAAATAAAAATTTATATAAGATATATACAGTTTGTGGCAAAATTTAAAAAATTAGATTATAACCAACAACTGGGTGCAGGGCATATCGTAGTCGAGGTCACTCGACTGCCGGATTCCTACTTTGCTCTTTTTCTGTATTCGAGCGAAGTTCAGCTTCAGCCTTAGCCTTAGCTGCAATATCAGTTTTTGTCGTCATGTGCGTGACTTACACACGTGCACGTCAATTTGGCTAAACGGGCCTGGCTGCCAGCTGGCACAAAAAAAAAAATTGCGCATTAGGCTTGGGTATGAACAGTAAGAGCATGAAAGCTCTTAAGCACTTGTAAGCTTTTAAGCTTTGGACAGACTTTAATTGTTTGCAGTGAAAATTTGCAATCTTCAGCGGGTGTGCAGCAAGAGAAGCTTTCTGACTCGAACGAAATTAAATTTATTTGCCATATTCATAGACATATATAGATTAAAATATATATATATATATATATATATAAAGAGAGAGAGACCATACAGGTTGTTCTGTTCTCAACTTACACACAACTGAACTCTCGGCTTAAATGGTCACAGCAACTGAGCAAATAGACAGTTGATAGATAAGACATATGCACTCGTCCATGAAAATCAATTAAAATCCATGGAATCAACGAAACTGTCGCATGCTGTACGCAAAAACATAAGAACACACACGCACACACACACACACACACGCTGACAGGCACACGCACAGAGAGAAAGAGAGGGGGATGGAGAGGAAGAGGAAGAGAGCATTGTTGCAACCTGCTGTTGCACTGCAATCGACTATCAATGCAGTTGTCCAGAAATGTTTCCTCACACTCACACACACACACACACACACACGAAGCCGGTTGTGTGGTTCGCTATGTTGCAAGCAACTGCCTGTGGCAACTCTGTCAGTTTTACAAAACCACCAATTTTGGTTATAGCTCGGTGCACGTCTGCACCGTCTGTGTGTGGAGCAAAATAAGAGTAACAGCAACAGCACACTGCCCCTATCCCTCAATCTCTCTGCCTAAGTGATAATAAACACGCACAGACGCACGCAACAAAAGAGTTGCCATTCAACTCCATGGAGACAGAGAGAGAGTGAGAGAGTGTGAGTGTGAGAGAGAGAAAGGGAGGGGGAGATAGAGACGTGCACAGCATCTGCATTGCATTTTGATGACCGCACCAAGTTATTCTACAGCCAATTGGCTTTCTATTCCCATTGCTACACATACATATCCACTTATGTACACACACACATCTACCCACTTTTCTCTGTATATGTGCATATTTATATCTATCTTTATAATACAATCCCTTTCAATTCGAAGGCTAACTACCACTACCAAGTAACAGGTT
Source organism: Drosophila picticornis (assembly GCA_035043845.1). NCBI lineage: Eukaryota > Metazoa > Arthropoda > Insecta > Diptera > Drosophilidae > Drosophila > Drosophila picticornis. The sequence goes on along the minus strand of JAWNMR010000492.1, from coordinate 13,071,595 downwards.
ATTCGATGGTCCTCTAACGATAATAGCGAGTCATACAACTCGTTATTTAAGAGCGAGAAGCGCTTTACGTCTATGAAATGATGTGTCAATTATGGATTCGTTTATTACTTACACTTAATGCTTCGTTTTTTACTTGAATTTGAAAATAAGTTTGATTATTTTAAATGTTTACACAAGTAATGTTTATTTAAAATGGAAGATATCGATTTATGTAAGTTTTGTGTATTTGCAAAGCTGCATATTAGCAGAAGTCTTAAAGCTTTCGTTACACTTATGCACTTATATGTTATATATATATATATGTACTCATATATATATATATATATATATATATATATACATATACATATATATATATATAAGTTTGTGTAAGAGTCAGGCAACGGGGTGCGTTTAAAAAATGATTTTATAATGTGATGCAAACCTGCTGCTGCAACAAACGAGTGCATAACGACTTTCTCTTCTCCTTCTCTTTCCCTCTCTCTTTTTCTTGTTCTGCTCTTTTAGTTCATCCCGTTATACAAGTGCCGAATCAATTAGTTGGAGCACCGCTTGGCACTGATGTTCAAATCGAGTGTCACGTTGAGGCCTCTCCCAAATCAATTAACTACTGGATTAAGGATACCGGTGAGTAAGCGAGTGTGTGTGCTATGTGTGTGTTTAGTGTGTGTGTGTTGAACTTTTACATTTTATAGACATGTGGAATGTGGTGCCATATACACACTTCCCAGCCATCCGTAAGCCAGTACATTATATGCACAGTATGCATTGTATGTATTGTCATTAGTCCGTTGTCAGATCGTCACGTCCAGTGCACCAACAAAGTCCTCCTTATCCCTGGGCAAAGGCTACCAAGAATCTAATTTACATTGACCACAAATGCATTTAAGAGGCATAAGTCACTTTAAGGCACTTGGAGTTTGAGTATCTCATCTATGAGCACAAACTTTTAACTTTCAATAATATTAAATGACGACAGGAAGAGAGAGAGAGAGAGAGAAAGAGAGAGAGAGAGGGAGCTAGTGCGGAAACAATCCATTGTCCAATTAACTGCCGTCATTCATTCGGTCGGCTTTGTCACATTACGACTTGTCTGCGAAAGGTGCAACTGTTTTCTAATATGTCTCGATGCAATATTGGATATGGGAATACTTACAATCAAAAAATAAATAATCGCCCTGAATTTAAGAAAATCTCTATTCTTTTGGCGCACAGGATAACTCAACTTATTATTCAGAGAGTATAGCTCTAAAACGGAATCTTGGGTCTAACTAAAAATTTGAATTTGTCTTTTCTTAATTCTTGGATAATTTTTCTCTTACATTCGCATTTTAGTTTATTTTATTATGATTTCACATTGGTATATAAATATATATATATATATGTATATAAATATATGTATATACATATTTTTTTTAACTTTTTTTCTGTTTTTGTTTATTTCGTAGTTATTTCAAGAAATTAATCTGAAACAAATATTACTAAGAACCACATTTGTAAATATAGAAAAAACCTTATAATTTTAAGAAAATTTTCTTTTGTATATTTCGAATTTTATTTGCCTTAAATCCAGAAAATTTGTCTAGTTTTATGGTGATTTTTTCTTAATTTAGAACAGACTCAAAAGGCACGTGCTGAGTTTTGTCATGCTGACCAGAAGGGAAAGAGATGTCATCCATTGCTCTCAGCTGCTGGAGCAGACACCATTTTGCTGGCTCGTTTTAAGTACAGTTGTCAAAGGCAAATGTTGGCTTTGTGTTAATGACGATTAAGTGAGGGCAAGCTTACAAACCAAGTGTCCACTTATGTGTGTGTGTGTGTGTGTGTTTCTGTGTTGTTGTGTATTGTATAGTCTTATAAATAACTTCGTCACTTGCGTGGACTGCCGCCGTTCACAGTGATCCCAAATCCTACACGTGGCTGCTGCAATTGTTTTCTCAATCATTAAACATCAAATGTATTGCACGGCCATAAGTAGAGACAGGCCCCATCAATGTACAGCATACAACATTGTACATTGTTAAGGTTATACTAGGTGCGTCTAATCTGTACATATATATAAACATACATATATACATACTTATGTCAAGCGAAAATCTGGCTCCACTTTATATTCAATGATGCGTCAGTCTCTGCGTGTCCATACATCCAAATGTCTCTGTGTGTGCTGTGTGTGTGTGCTGTGTGTGTATGTTTGAGTGTGTGTCTTGGTGTTAATGCTGTGGTTGTCTTGGCTACTTTCCGCTTGCCAGCAATTTTATCGTCTGCATTATGCACATCGGCGCTGAATCTGCGCATTGGCGCCCTGCCCTATCCTGCCCTGGCTGCTCCCCGTATCATAAATCATATGCAATCCATTGATTTTTGTTAGGGGCTTTAATATCAGTAATGAATTAAATTATAATTGACTCCGCTATTTACTCAAGCGTTATGCAATCGCATTCTCAGCCAGATGCGATTTAATACCTGACAAAATGAATCTTTTGCCGCCGTTTGAACTGAACTGATTTTTTTTATAATAGTAATATTTTAACTTTGCTGAGAGAAAGAGAAAGAGTAAAAGTGGCGAGAGAAAGTGTATATATATTTTATTAATGTGAGGCTGCATCCACTGCGGCCTGGTTAGACCCTAGATTGAGTATGTAGCTCCTCCACTAATCCTGATTCAAGTATTTTCATATCGGCAGATTCGCCTATTGATTATACCTAGTTTAGCTAGGAGACTTCCTAGTCTACACTTTCCTGTTGTCTCCTTCTCCATGGGTGTTAAATGCCTGAATCCTTGCTGATTATAGTCGCCTCAAAGACACTTTGCCTGCCTTAAGTGAAATACTTGTTTCAAAAATTCAAAGACTGTTTTTAATAATAATAATTATGTTTGTTTACTTTGTTGTAAACCATTTGTTCGTTTGTTAATCAACAGGTGAGATGATTGTGTCGTCGGGCAAATACCATGTACAAGAAAGCTCCCAGTCCATGTACGAGACCAAAATGTCGATGATTGTGCGCAAATTTCAGAAGGACGATGTCGGCTCCTACCGTTGCATAGCGAAGAACTCGCTGGGCGAGGTTGACAGCAGCATCCGGCTGTACGGTAAGTTCCACCCAACTACCAACTATCAACCCCAATCCCGAATCCTTGGTTGCTTTCCATTTTTTTTATGGATAATAAAAGCGACACACATGTGTTGCTGAGGGTGGGGATTGGGATTGGGGATTGAGGGGTCGAGGGGTCGAGGAGTGCACAAGGTATTTTGGCACCTTTTGTTTCAATTACTGTTACTGCTACCGTTACCGTTACCCGTTACCGTTACCCGTTGGCGTTGGCGTTGGCATTGGCGTAACCGTTACATTTCCGCCTTTTCGCCCACGACAGAAATCCCGGGACCAAATCGTAAAAGTCCATCAAATAGCAAAGGAAACAGCAACAATAACAACAACAATGCTGGCAACACTGGCAGCACCGCCGACACGGATGCCAATGACATTTTAAAACTGAAACAACAAGTCAAAGTCACCTATCAGCCAGACGACGACGAGCTCTACGGCTCCGCTGAGGATTTCGATGACGGCGAGTTCGCTGGCGGAATGCCGCCCTTATCGCCGCACCATTACTACACCAGCGGCAATAAGCCTCCGACACATAAGCCTAGCGGTGGCATTGGTGGTGTTAATGGTGGTGGTGGCGCTGGTGGCCATCAGCACCATCATCATACACAACAGACGCAATCGGGTGGTACGGGTGGCACTGGTGGCATCGAGCTGGCATTTGGCAACACCCGTAAGCCAACCTATTACGGTGGCAGCGGTGTTGCCGGCGGTGTTGGCGGCGCCACGGGCAACACCGATGTCCGCGGCCCCATGGACAACAACGAACTGAGCTCCGGCGGTGCCTCCCTCAACCATCACTATCAGCACCACTATCACAGTCAACAGCTTCGGCTCCAACTCCAACTCCGGCTCGGGATCTGGCTCTGGCTTCCACTGTGGCTGTGGCCGTCGCTGTCCCACTGTCGACAGCCGCTCTTAATGTGTTTGTCTGGCTTAGTTGCAGCATTCACACTGTTATAATACACACACACTCGCACACACTCGCACACACACTCGCACACACACACACACACGCACACACCCAGGAGTTGTTTCTTTTATTAACAAATTAACCACAACCCAAATGGGATTTTCTTTTTTTGCATTGCTCAGATTTGGACAGGCAGAGAAGACGTTAGCTTAAAGTAAGTGCATATTTACACACACACACACACACGCACACAAAATAAATATACATGTATGTATACATAGATTTTTATGTTAAAAAATTAATCGGTTTTCACTGATTTGCATTTGCCTCAATGAAACTAGCTGAACGTGGCGCTAAACTACAAGAATTTGAAATGCTCAAAAATCAATTGCAACGGTTTGGAGTTAAAGACTAGTATGACTAATAAAAGCAGTCTTGCATTCTAATACAGTTTAATTGTAATTTGTATTTATTTTTTTGCCATTTGCATAAAATGAATAACTCGTTTCATCTGTTGAGTTAATTGGATTTTTAGCGCTACACAACACTGATCTTCAGCTATTATCGTTAGAACGCAACTGTACTTCTAGTTGTTTACTCACGACTTGAACCTCAATTGCCATTTGTAACTTATTCCTCGAAAGAGCATACAAATAAATACGAATTGAAATTCCGATAAATTAAGCACTTAGTTTTGCTCCATTCCATTACGTGTATTACTAATTTTGGAATTTGATTTTTGAAAATCAAAACTTAATGTCATAAAAATCAATAAAGTGCGCTATAATGTATACTTGCATATATAAATATATAAAAACGATTCGCAAATCGAATCCACAATTTAAATGTTTTTTTTTTTTTTTTTGTAAAAAAAAAATAAAACTACAAATAAAAAGGCCTCATATTAATTGGGGTTAAATACATAGTTACAAACTGTATTCATGGTCTTGTTAATATTAGCCTAGAGTGTTTACAATGTATAATCCTTAAAGATTAAAACTTAGCATAAATTAATGTTTGCATTGAAAAAAACGTACGAAAGAATTTTTATTTGGATTATATTTAGTTTTCGGGTCTAGTATTTTATTTAATGTGCACCGTGGTCAAAGTGCAAAAAACATTTGTAAATGTATTTAAATTGCATTAGTCTACAATTTATTTGTACTGATTTAATATAAGTCAAATTATATTTGTGTTTCAAACGTCTATGAAAATAAATACTTAAGGGCTTCAATTTTCTTTTGCCATTCTAATTGCTTTCTCTGTTCATTGATTCGAACCATTATTTTTACCTTAATTTTTTGACGTCCAACATTTAATTTCCTAGTTCGATTTATATTAAAGCCGAAAGGCTGAAGGACACGTCCGAAAAAAAGAGTCAATTAATATAAAAGTGTTGAACTTTTGATTTGATATTTTTTTTGCCTTTCCTTCTCATTTTTTTGTTAGATTTTGTTTTTGATTGACATCAATCAACGGCTGAAGTTTAGGGTTAATAATGAACGGCAATAATCATTTCCTTACTTCTTGGGACAAATATCCCAAAGAAAAATCTAACTTTTATGCTGCCACACACTTGAAGAAATGGTGAGAGGGGCTGAGAGGGATGGAGGAGGGGAAAGCACGCATAATTTATGCAAATGAAATGTCATATTTCTGCAGCGCAGATACACGAACATATAATTTTCGTGTACACCAACACAAACACACACACACACACATACATACATATATAAGACTGTCTCATTCTGGTGTCAGTCGCTTTAAGCTCTCTGGCGTTGCCCGTTTTGAATCTACCGGCTGCAGCTCATTTTTCAGCGCAGCGGACAGCCGAGCTCCAAGTAGTGTACGTGTGTGTGTGTGTGTGTGTGTGTGTAAAGAAGCTTTCATTATGCCTGCGCGCTGCAGCTGACATCGAGACACAAGCACAAACACAAGCTAAAAGCACGCCTCAACAACTTGAGCCATTTACTCGTTTTGCCCGCTTGCTCTCTCACCCGTTTTACCCGCTTACCCGTTTTGCCCACTCTCCATGTTTTTCTCTGTTCTCCTTTATTTTTTTTTTCTTGTATTAGTTGCATATGCAGAAGGTTAAAAACTTTTTATGCCAAAATGCAGTTGTTGGCGGAGTGACGTCTGTCTCAGTCTGGGCCCAACATCTTTGGCTGCCAGTTTTTGGTTGCGGCCACAACTTGGAGCATGATAAAGCCAAAGGCAACATTAGCATTGGCGACTGCCTTGCTTTCATTGAGCTGTCAGTCCGTTAGTTTTTCCCTGCATCTGTGCGCGTATGTGTGTGTGAGCTTTTGTATATATGGTGACTGAATTTGGTTTGATGAATTACTTGCCTGCCAGTAAGCGACATAAATACACACACACGCACACACTCACACAGACACACACGCATACACTTTTTAATGAAATAAAAACTTTTTGGCAAAGTGAATTTTACTGTTTCGTGGGGAAGACGCCCGTTGACAACACATAACAACTTGCAACTAACTCCACACTTACACCGATACAGTCCCCACACCCCCTTTCACAGCTGTGTGTGTGTGTGTTGTGTTAGTCAGCAAGCAGAACAAGAACAAGGCAAAGATGAAGAAAAAGAAGAACAACAACGAGAACAACAAGAACAACAAGAACAACTCGCACTCGAACTCGTAGTTAAATATATGTATGTATTTACGTGTGTGCATGTCTGTTTGTATGTGTGTGTGTGTGTGTGTGTGTCTGCTCTCGCATTCAAAAACCGCCAAAAGCTGCCACTGATGATGATAATAATAAGACGCTGACAACCGCAGCAAAAACAACAACAACAACAACAGCAAAGAGCAAACAGCCAAAACATGCCAGTTTTCGTCTTCAATCGTTTTTGCTGCATGTGGGGTGGAGGGAGAGGTGGGGAGGTGTATCATGGTTGTACATTGACACAAGTGTTTCAAATTATAAGCCGCTTCCGCAACACCAATGCGTCCATCAGCAACAACAACAACGACAACAACAGCAACAACAACTACTACTGGAAAGTAGGCAACACTTTTTTGTTGCTGCCGCTGCTTGTCTGCTGGCATTTTGCTGCTTGTAAATGAGCGCCTCTGTTGTTATCTTTGTTGCGTGTTGGGGAAGATGGAGAGCGAGAAAGACAGAGAGAGCGAATACTATGACATACAAGCGTGCATATGTGTGTGTGTGCGTATGTGTATTAGTACATGTACTTGATAATTGTGCCTGCCAGGCTCTTGCTTAAGTTGTTCCGGTTTGTAATGAAGTTTGCCTCTGCTCAACACTCGATACAATGCATGTGTGTGCATATGTGTGTGTGTGTGTGTGTATGGGTGTGTCTGTGTGTGTGTGTGTATGAAAGAAAAGGCCGCTTAATTGCTCTATTTGATACTTTTAAATTGTATTTTAATTTCAAGAGAGAGGGAGGCGGAGAGAGAGGTGGAACACTTTATGTCATGTCTTCAACTTTTTCTGTTCTGGTTTTTTATTTTTACTGTGTATACACACCCACACACCCACACACACACACACACATACATATATATGTATCACTTTTTTGTTGTTTGTTTCTTTTTTTTTGTTAAATTACTGCGGTTTATTGTTTTATGCGTTCACAAACTTGTATCTATTTAAATTTTGTGTGTGGCAACATGTTTATTTTATAACCTTAAGGCAATAGCAGCAACAGCAACAGCAGCAGCTGAATGACAGTCAAATAGGCAACGTGGGTGGGGCAGGGAGAAACGGAAGTGGTTAGGGGGAGTGAGGCATGTGTTGGCAACAAGCGGCAAGCTTCATGTTTTGGCGGAAGTTTAATTGAATGCGTCGCTTGCTGCCGAGTTGTGTTGAACTTATGTGTGTGTGTGTTCGAGTGTGTGTGTGTGTGAGTGTTCGAGTGTGTATGTGTGTGTGTGTGTGTGTATGCTGTGGCTGTGTTTGTCCGCTTGTTATATGCAACCAGTTAGCCGCATAACATTTACTGCACAGTTCGCTAAAAAACAAATGGTAATCAAGTTGACTTGTACCACATTCACACACACACACACACACACGCACATACACTCACACACACATATACAGAAATACTTACAGACACACATTTCAAATTTTTGTTTTTTGAAAATTCACTTAAGTTCTTTTTATCTAATAATAAAGTGTGTTACACACACACACACACAACCACAACCACTCACACACACACACACACACAAAGTTTGCTCGTTTCTCGGGCAAGTGAGTGTAGGGAGGGGGGGAGCTGGCTAGCTGCCACTTGCAGCTGTATATCGTCTTATCGTCAACGCGTGTACTGCCACAGCAGATGATGATAATGATGATGATGATGATGATGAATATAAAAATTAAATAAAGACACACAAGATTACAAAATGCTCAACAAAAACTGAAATTCAATTACAGCCGCTTTCGGTTGCTGCCATGTGGCAAGTTTAGGCTGTTGTTGTTGCACCTGAGCCAAACACATACGCAAATGCATATGTATTTACGAGACGACTGTCGCATGCCTTGATTGATTTTAATTGAATTTTAATTTCATTTAAATTCTGATTTGGTCGAAATATTTTACATTTGGCATTCGCTCACATTTGCAACTCGTCAGTTATTTACATCTTAGGGCATTTCAATTAAGACCTCCTTTGTTTTGTTGGCTATAACAATAAACACAATATCGCAGACAAATGCAATTCAGTAATCACAAGTTGGCTATTAAATATGAACTCATGTTGCACGACAAATTCAACAAAAAAATACCCTAGCATTTAGGATTGATCATGTTGGGCATGCTTTAAGGAATAAAGCTTACTAAACGAAATAATGACAAGCAAACAAAGTAAACAAAGTTGTATAAAATTATTATAAATTCGTAAGAGAAAACAAAAAACAAAGTATTTAACAAGGTTGTTCAAATGTTAAACGGTTTGTGCACTAAAATCGTATAATGCTTACAATTTTTTTGTTAGTCATAGTCTGGAGTAAATCTATATATATATATATATACTATACATAATAAGCATAAGTAATATACATATATTTATAGCACATATACATACATACATACATATATGAATATGGCTTTAAGGAGTTGCCAAACAATAATATTGTGTGCCATTATAAAATCAGACATAAAACCAAAAGAATCAATTACACAATTCGACGTGCCGAATCGTAAAAACCCATGCATTTCGAAAATCAGTTTTAAGTTTTTATCTATTTTTTATACACGATGGGTACTCTACTTTTTTTTAAGGAAAATGTAAAGTTATCAGAGCTAAACATAAATTTTCATAAATATAATTTTAGTATCCAAATATCTTCAATCTTTTATTTTACGTTATTTAAATTTTTTATGCGAACGTATTGTAAAGCAAATATATAATATGTAAATATATATTGGTAGTATTATATTGAAATGGAAATGGAAACCAAAAACATATATTGAGTACTATCCACAAATAAATAACACATACATATTTATGTATGTATGTATAAATGTATTGATAATTGATATTTGAGTAAATCAATTGATTTACATGTTACAAGAAACCCAGAAGTTTGTACGAGTATAACCAGACCAGATACATACCGATACCAATTCCTATATGTTACATACACATATATATATATATATATATATACAAACATACAAACAATACACAAATACATCACAAGATGAAGATAAATATAAAAAGTGCTGCAAGCACTATAAAAAAAAATGGAGGTATGCATAACAAATAGCCGATCTGAACTTGATTGATGCTCCCCAAGAATATATATAGTGGCTATATAAATGCGCATACATAAGTCTGTGTGTGAGTGCCCAGAGGGGGCTGTACTTGAGGCTTAATCAAAATTTAATATACATATATATATACACTCTGCGAAGTTCGATTGAAGGCACTCGTGTTTATGGTGCATAGAACTCTACCAAGCCCTACCGGGCCTTGTTTATAAGGGTGCTTCTCCTTCTTACATTGTTATGATGCATTGGAATGTAAGTTTGGTTGGTTCTTTCCAACATCTTTGATTTGTTCCTTTTAATGACTATTTTGGGTGCGAAATTCGAATAAAGGTAGTCAATTTCAATTTTTCAGCCATTGGAAAATTAAGTAGGGCGTCTTTGTTATGTCTGTCGTTAAGGGATGCTCCCACTAAGTGAGTTCCAACAAGTTGTTGAATCGCTGCCAAATTGAATTTCTTTTTCAAACAAATCTCAGGCTGGATACATTATTAATTTATTATTTTTATGCCATTTCTATTTGCTGTAGCAGTGCCTTTAATCGAATATCGCACCTTAACCCCATTTTTTTTTTTAATTTGAACAACAAATTTTTTGTTAATGCTGCCAATTTAACTTGTGTTTTATTTAGAATGGCTAACTATTGTGGAACAACAAATAAATTTCACAGAAAGTGGCTTTGATCAAGTTTCGCAGAGTGCATGTACATAAATAGGCAATCAGCTGAATGTTCACAATAAAAAATACAATAACAATTTACAAGAAGATAAATACTGAAAAATAAACATAATTTCATATGTACATACTTGATGGCAAGGGCGGACCCAAAGGGGGGAGGGGGCTTCCACTTTTTTTTTTTAACACATTTCATACACAGCTTAATCCAACAACGAATAGTTTTCCCGTGCTCAGTCTGAAGTTAAGTCTTGTAAAACTGATGCTGGTTTGATTATGATGTATGGGGAACAGTGAAAACACTACACTTACCCCATCCCTCCTCCACCCCTGTACCCTTGCTTGTTTGTATGTATTGATGTACATAAGGGGAGTATTACATTTAACTATTATGGATGTCTACAATTTTATTTGATAAGCAAATGTATTTGGCATTTACAATTATAAATATTACCGAATACATTTCGAGAGCATTTAAAACCACTTTGATTGCAAATAAACAACAGTAATAATGAGACAAATATTTAAGTATTATTGAAATACACACATACATACACACTTACATGCATACCTACATCAAATTACAATTAGCGTAAATCAACAGAAAAAAAATTGAATATACGTGTATTAAATCAAATATATCCCATATACATACACACATATATTGTTAATATATTATGCATGGGCTTAGCCAGGTATGGGCAGAGGTGCAGCTGACCCCCAACCCCATACAACAGTAACTTGTTAGATTAAACGTGGCTTAGATTAAAATTTATGAAACATTTATAAATTGACCCCTGACTGGCTACGCCCCTGATATTATCAATGTATAATATACATATATATATATATATATATATATATATATATATACATTATTACATAGTTATATACGAGCATATATACAGATATATATATATATATATATATATATTAATATATATATGCATATATATATATAATAACAATAATACAAAAACAAGGAAAACAAAAATGAATATGACAGAAAGTGCATAAGAAATTCTACAAATAAAGGACAAATATATTTACTACAATTATTTATTTATTTGATTATTTAATGTGTGCACGACAAGCGGGCAGGCGGTGTAAATATTTAAATACTCTCAAATCAAATCAAATCAAATATTTTGCGAGATTGGAACTCCATCCATTGCTCCATCCACATCTGTAGTTAGGTCCACTGAGGTCAAAGCTCCTCCATTAGCCCTGATTCTCGCACGATTATTTTTGTCGGGTTGAAAGTTTTGATGTCCTTTGATCTTAATATGTGTTTCCCTAGAATATTGCATCTTCTTCTGGGTAAGTCTTTGAGGATTCCTCCTCGTTGTAACAGTATTGACAGATTCGTAGTCTGCACTGTGCTATTGTCTTCTTCCTCAATCTTCATGGATCTTACAATCCAAAATCGTTTCTAATTATAACTGCCTTAAAGACATTTCGCCCGTCCTACAGCTGGTGGGACCAGAGCTAATCTATGGATGATTTTATTAAATACAGGTAAATATATCCTTTTATATATATTTTATTCTGTCTGAAGATTACTGGGTATATTTTTTATAATTTCTATACACTGAACTAATTATAGAGAACTTTAATTTCTAGAATATATGTATGAGTATAGATATGAATCAGAATTGTAGCCTTGTGGTTGGTATATAATATAACTGATCTGTTCTTAATCAATTTGATTTATTTCATTGATATCGATTGGGAAACTCTTAGGATTGTTTTAAAACTTATTTTCATATCGCAAAAAAAGTAATAATAGAAACTGAAATGTACGTTTGCGTATCAATTTGTTTCATTTCAGATTTCAGGTAAGTTTGAAAGCAAGCGTTGCTCAAGCAAAATGACAAACTCTATGATATGGTTTGAAACATAAAGAAAATAAGTCAAACGTTAAAAGGAAAATAAAACAGGACACTTACCCAAACGATATGTAAAGGACACAATTTGGTTTAGTTAGCAAATATGCCGGCTAGTAAATTAGTAAAGTCAAACTTTGAATTAAGTGAAGAGAATAAATGAGTAAAGCAAAAACCAAATCGCTGCACAAACTGTCATCGAGGGAATCTCAGTACAACTGTGGGTGCCATGTGGATGGTGGTGTGTGGTTGTGTGTGGTGGGGTGCAGTGGGCGGGTGTTGCATGCTTAGATAGAAGAGCTGTTAGTCCATTGGTCCAAGCAGCTGCGCAAATTTAACTCTCAAACACAACAGGATGTCCGTTCTTGAGCAAGGCGGAAGCTGTTCTGAAAATAACACTGCAAATAACTTCTGCAACCGCATTCAGCACGCTTCTCTGCGTCCACACACATACACACGCACACACACACACACACTTATCCTTGGCTGAAGTTATCCCCCAGCACTGCACACACTTTAATACACATTTGAATTAACTACTTGTTAGCCAGTGCTTTAGCACATTTCACAAGTTGCACTCTGGACTTAATACACTTCTTTGTTGCCTGCGTCATCTTTTGAGTGTTTGACATTTTCTAGGAAACTGAAATATATCACAGAAATTTCTCAAATACCAAGCAAAGAACTTGTTTCAGCCTTGGTTGGATTAATTACTGGAATGTGTACAATAAGGTATCAGGCAGAGTCAATCGTAGTTGCATGAGCAGCATGACTTAATTATGCGAAGTAAATAAAATTATTATGAAGACAGTGCTAAACTTGATAAACCGATATATTAAAGTTATTCTGATTAACTTGGCTTGTATTTTATAAGATTAGAATAATAAATGACCCTGAATTCATGAAAATCGACCTGAAATCAACCAAAATGTTCTTATTTTCTTAAATAATTTCTTAATGCAACAAAAAAAAAACAACTCTTTAAATTTATAGATGCATTTTTTATTTTTTTAAAATATATTTTTTAACAATAGAAAAAAGGAAATATGTAAATGCATATTTTTAGAAAATAAAGAACCTCTCCGAAATTCAGAAAATAGAATAGACCTTTGCAATCTTGACTGGTGTGTTAAAATTAAGCTGCTTTCTGCTTTAGATAACTCCTCAGCTCACACAGAGTCAACGCACAAACGAAGGATCCAAATCGCCGAAAAACCGTAAGTTTTTTCACATTAAACTTTTTTTTCAAAATTTTATAAAAATGTAGCTGGGGTTTAATAAAAGAAATCAATTTTTTTTTAAAGAGGCAATCTTCCGTTAAAAAATATACTTTGAGAGTTATCCTTTTTCGGCATTAAATGTTGTGAATACTTTTCAAAAATAATGCATGTAATGGCATTCCACCATTTTCCGAACTAGAAATGTCACCTTTCCAGTTCTCTGCCAAGATCCAAAAACTCAAAATGGGAGCTACGAAAGATATTGGAAATAAATATTGAATATGATTAAAAAACCATTGCTGTTGTTTAATGTTGAGACAAAAGACAAAAGCTGAGAAAATTTAATAATCACATTGGAAACATGTCTTTGTGCGAGTATCGTACTTTCACTTTCACTTTTACTTTTATTTTCACTTTCAATCAGTGCCAGGAAAGCGCGTGACCCTTTGCAGCCGTTACCGTCAACCGTGCAATGGCCCATGGCCAAAAGCTGAGGTTCAAGGGACGAGCGGCAAGGGTGAGCAGACAGGGGAGCACATCTGCCAATACAAAATTATGCGGCATCGTCATTGCTGTTGTGTTGCGCCCCTTTCTCGAGACGGCCGTGAGGCATTACACTCAGAAAAAACTCTACTTAATTTAAATGAATTCCCCTAAAGTAAAACACTTTTCTTGTTTTTATTAATTTAGAAGCGTTTGCCCTAAATCACAAATGTACAACGATTTTTCAATTTTTCAGCAATATTTTCGATTATGAAAAAAAACAACAAAAAATATAACTAAAAAGTAGAATTGCAACGCTTAACTTCTTCACTCAAACCGCAAACGAGGGGTCCTCGGAAAATCGTTATTTAAAGTTAAGTAAATGAATTTTATATGTGTTTAAAGTACATTTTAGGGATTTACTTTCTAAATAATAGGGTGACTAATCATGGGCGCAAAAAGTATGGCGATTTACTAAAAGTAGTGCGATTTTTTTATGAGTGTAGGCTGTAAGGGTTGAAGTTGCGTTCGCCTTCGAAAATTGACTTTTAATGAAAACAATTGAAAATTGTGGGGCCTGGCAGCCAAGTTAGCCACCAACTGTTAAACAGTCGCAACAATCCGCCGCTTGACTGCTCGACTGCTCCACTGCTGAGTTACTCAACTGCTGAACTGCTCAACTGCTCAACTGGGTTGCGGTTATTAATTTCAATTAAAGCATTTAACCGGCAAGCCCAAACAGCCAGCAATATCCTTTTTATTTGGGGCTTCTGTTTACACAACCGCCAAGCAAAGCAGCGCATAATTTTCAACAGCAAACTACCCCTTCCCCCCCCCCCTCCAAACACACACCCCCGCTCCCCGTCAACTCCCCTGGCCATCACTGGAAGACTCCTCCTTCACTTGACACGCTCAGTTGCTTGGCCCAGTACCACATGAATTAAGGCGTGAAATATTCGCGCCAAAGTTTCGCTTTCGTGTCTGACTTAAAGTTGGCAGTTGGCCTGAGGACTTTAGCTATTTTGTGGGTAGGTTGAATACCAACACGTTGCCCCAATTGATCTAATCAAAGTATGTGGCTTAGACCATTTGATTAGCTTCAACTGATCCAATTAATTAAAACAGATTCAGCTTTGGCCTACAGCATTCAAATTAACAAATTAACTCCACAAAACGAGCATGCTATTTACCAGCCCCCTCTTGTTGCCCCCTGGAATCATATATTGGAGAACCAAAATAACAATGATGACTGCAACTCGAAACTTGCTCATTGGTTTCGGATGTTGAGTTGAATGCATTTCCAATTAGACGAATTGGCTGCATATTCGAGCCGAACAATTTACGTAAGTGGATCATATGTCAGTGTGTGGGGGCAAAGGGCAAATGCTTTGGATGGGTCAACGGTATGGCTCAACGACTCTGCCCGATAACTGAGAATTATACTCATGCAAATTGACCCGATTGCTGTTGGTAGTTTTAGCGCAGCATCGGCTTAAGCGGTTAACTTTATGCGTTTGTAGCGTTTTCTTTTTATTTCCAGGGCAAAAATCGATGTGTGGAGCAATGAATGCTTATAACTTCTTCAAAGTTTCTTATCTAGAATATATACAGATGAAATGATTTTTTTATTTATTTCAATGCACTATTTGTTTTATTATGATTTTGAATTAATTTATTTTATGCAATATGTTTGTTAATTATGAAGTGTAACAATTTGGTAGACTTAATTGATCCGAAGCTCGAGCTCAGAGCCCAATGCAAAACTATTCATTCAAAATAGACTAGCTCAGATTGGAAGCACTCGCTCACAAAATTAACAAATTCCCAAATTCACATATATCGTCGGTTGAAAATATAAATATTGTGAATTCCATATTTGGTTGCCAGGCATTTGTTTTACAGCCGGCAAACTTTGGTGGCTACTGGCAACCAGAAGGCGTTGCCAGTGGCACTATCCATCAATAAGAGTTCACAATAAACAGCAACAACAACAGAAACTGCTGGACTGGTAAAACATATTTTATCAAATTTCAAGGCGTCTGCCAGCGTCCGCTCGTGAAATCACTAAGAATTCTATAAAATGGTAAGTTTGCAAAACGATGCTCTATGTAATCATCGAATGCCACAATTCAAATGGCGCTCTTGAGCAGCACCAGCAACAGCAGCAGCAGCTGTGGAAGTACTTACTGCCACATTGGCGTGTTGCCGCTTTGACGCAATTCTGATAAGGGCATCGAGCACCAGTTAACTGCCCTGTGCCGCTTGCCGCTTGCCGCTTGCCGCTTGCCCTTTGCCACTTGCCCTTTGGCAGAGCACTGCAGCTGCATGGGCGCATTCAATTTTTCATGCCACGCCAGGCTGTTGTGCTGCAACAATATGCTGTATATAAAAATATGTATGCATGTGTACATATGTATACACATTTATATACATATACTTATGCACATAATATGCACAATCTCAGTTGCAGTTAACTCTGCCTCTTGCCTACTGTTGTAAAATTGCACAAGAAGTGTGCAGCGAGTTAAATCTCAGCAACAGCAACAGCAGCAGCAACAGCAACAGCAGCAACCCCGCTGCTGCGCTGCTGTTGTCGTTGTCCGTTCTCGACAATTTGTGTTTTCAGCCAAATATATACACATATATTAATATATATACATATATATATATACGTAGATATACCTCCATTTATATGTATACTATTATTATTTATGAAAATTTTACGCCTTTTGCCAACACATTGGGCGGATGCGAGGCGCGGTCGCGATGCGAGCGGCTTCGAAAATTTTTGAATAATTTGCAGTCATAAAATATGCAATAAGCCAACAGCTGTTGTGAAATTGTTTTGAAAGCCGCGCCATCACATTATTTAAAACGGCGACGTCGTTGCCGCCACCCGCCACACGCCTCCCCGCCACCAACAGAGTCACCAACGCCGCCTCAGACTCACTCGTTGACTCTGCTGCTGCTCCATGCAACATCCGATGCTGCTGTTGCCGCTGTTGCTGCTGTTTGTCCTGTCCTGTGGCTGGTTGGCGCCCTTTCGAGACTGCGTTGCCTCGTGTTGTGAAAAACTGCTTTGGGCCGATGCTCCTTTTCCCAAACGAAAAAATATATAAATGTCGTGAGAACTTGCAATCAAATTAAACATTAAGCAGTCAAGGATATTTCAACTGCATTCAAGCTCAAGCTCTCAATACTACCATAATTATTCAACATCTTCGTTAAGATCCACAAATCAAATTAATTACTTGCTGCTCTTAAGCGTCTGCCAAATAAAAATTTAAAAAAAGAAAACCGCAAATAGCTTTTGCATGCCGAATTTAAATTTATTGTTATTTGCAAATCAACTATATATATATATATATGTTTATATAGATATATAGGTATCTCTATAATCCTTTCTAAATCGAATATGTTTTTATTATTTAAACCAAATACTTCCATGTTATTTTACAAATAATTTTCTTATATTTTTCCAGCCGCCTAAGGGTAAAAAGGGCAAAAAGGGCAAGAAGTTGCCAGGTGAGTAGCTGCCTCTTAAATATGCATACATTTTTCATATTAAGAATAATAATAAGGCTTGACTAAGTTGAATGATGTGCAAAAACTTATTTACGAATGAATTTCTTTTCTTTTTATACAATGAAGTTATTGTTAAATATATATTTCTGCAATTCACATTTCCACAAATCTATAATAATGAACTCATTTATAGTCTGTATCAGCATCAGTGGTCAAATCGATATAGCCATGTCCGTCTTTCCGCCTCTAAGCTGAGATGGAACGCTTATATCAAATAGATGCCAGGGGAACATTGGGTCAATGAGTTCTTGTATCAACAATACTTTTACCAAAATATCCCGATCACAGACGAATGCTTTTACTCCTCTTAGTTATTATTTATATATATAATAATAGTTGCAACTGTATTGGGCTGCTTGGGCGTTAGTTGCACATACGTTCCGTTTTTGAGAATCGTGTAATGCTAGTTTAGGAATATGTGATTGATTGGGAGGCCGCATCCTATCCGTATTAGGTTCAGCCAGGGCGTTGGCAACCATGCCACATCATCAGCCGCTGTAGTCATGGGTCATCTGTCTCTCAACGGTTGTCAGGCGGATCCCGCAATTTTAGTCGATTCCACGAATACGACGGGTCCCAAATTCAAGCAAGTCGAAGCTGTAATTTCAAGATCAACTTGACCAACTTAGGCTAAAGGTTAAAATTTGTTACCCTTTGATGTACCAAGTGAGCTTGAGAGAGATCCCATTGGAAGCAATGGGTTTCGATGTGGCGCATTTCGAGTGGTTGGGTAGCAAAACAATTTGTCAAAAATGATAATCTGAGGGGCTTGGTCAGCAGGAAAACAAAGTGTGACAAGTTGCGACCATGTTGGCCGTTTCCTCAATACAATTAAATTGTGCGCAAACACCAGCCGAGATGCACAGTCACCAGTCGCAGTCGCAATCGCAGACGCAGACGCAGGCCCAGCCTCAGCTCCTGCTTCTGCTTCTGCTCCTATCACATCCATATGCTCCACTGTGCTCCAGTGCTGGGTGGACAATCCATTCGAGCGTGGAAAAAAAATAGTGCGCACTTAATTTCCAGCTCGCAGCTCGGCCTCTAACGCACATAATTGTTTCTATGGACGGAGAATGTACGAAGGATGCCCTGGTTAAGCTTTTGGTTGCAGCGGGGACAGAGTCAGGGGAGGGGGCAGAGACGAGGAAGAGCAGGGGCAACTGGAGGCAAGGCACGGCACCAGCCGGGCAACGATGCCAATTACACAAACCAATTACAGCAGGGGCTGTACACATGCGGGCACAAGTGCAGTCCTAAATACACACACACACACACACACACTCGGACAGATAAATGGGCATAAAGACATTGGCGACTCACACTTTCATTAAATGTTTCATAATTGTGCTGCAAAAAATTAAAGGCAACCAACGAACTGACCAACTGTGTCCTCTGCCGTTTTTTTTCTTTCTTTGTAGTGCTCATCGATGGCGTGGACACCTCATCGATGACCCGTGATCAGCTGGAGGCGTTCGCACTGCGCCTCAAGGCGGAAATGGATCGGGAGCGCGAGGAGCGCAACTATTTCCAGTTGGAGCGCGACAAGATACGCACCTTCTGGGAAATAACGCGCCAGCAGCTGGGTAAGTCACAAGTCAAATCATTTACGAAATATCCAAAATAAATGCCTACACGCTTCGAATGGTGGTTGCAGAGGAGTCCAAATATGAACTGCAGCAGAAGGATAAGGATATTGAGGCCACGCAGGATCTGGCTGACATCGATACGAAGCACATTATGCAGCAGATGAAGCATCTGCAGTTCGAGAATCACAGCAAGCTGGGCGAGGTCCGAGCCGAGGCAATGACCCAGTTGAAGGTGGCGCAGGAGCATCATATGCTGCAGGAACTGGAACTCCAAAGCGATAAGCGCCAGCTGCGTCGCATGGTCCGTGAACGAATTGAGATGAGCGACATGCAGCATCGCCAACTGGAGGCGCACTTCAATCAGCAGCTTCTGTAAGTATCAACAACTCAAAGCACTCAGCAACTAAAAATCGACCAGATTTGTAGAAAATCGCACTCGACTCGGCTTATTTTTCTGAATTCTCAATAAGAAGGTTTCTTCAAATATCAACAAGCACTTAAGCTTTTCACAAACAACGGTAAAACAATATATATTTCTGCGTAACTGAATGCGGAATACTCAGATAATAGATGTGAGTTAATCATTATTAATCATTATTAATCATTAATGTGTGTTTTAAATCAGGTGACTATAGCTCTAAAATTGCAGGAGGCATTGGTTTTTTGCGCATTCTTTTGGGCGTGGTCTAGAAATTGATGGGAATATCAGTTTTAGAAGACAGTTCCTATTAATGTACCTACCAAGTTTGGTAACTTTAGCTCCAAAATTGGGTTTTACAATTTTTGGATTTTGGGATGAGAATGGCCGCTGCTGGGAAATTTTGTGAGCATATTTTAAGTTTGTTGACTCCTTGAGTCGTATGAAATATATGGTTTTACCGATTTACAAAATCTGGTTTTGGGTGCGGAAGAGTCGTATCTTCGTTCTTGGTGACGCTAGCTGAAAATCTGTAGAAGGTACAGATACATTTTACATTTTAAGCAGAAACCATTTCTAAAAAGCAAATAAAAACTTTCAGATTTTTTTTTTAGATTTTCAAATTTTGCAGTATCAATGCAATAATAATGTGGACTTAAATTTTACAGCGAACAACGTCTTTTGTTTGAGAACGAGAGCAACGATATGAATCGGCTGCACGAGGAGAAGATGAAGGAGCAGCGTATGAAGCTGGAGCTGTTCTTTAACTCGCAGATGTTTGAGGTGGAGGAGCGTAAGAATCAGCAGATCAAAGACCTGCAGGATCACCACGATCTGGCCTTCAACGACATGAAGAACTATTACAACGACATCACATTGAACAATTTAGCCTTAATTGGCAGCATGAAGGAACAAATTGAGCAGCTGCGTCGTCAGTCGGATCGCAGCGATCGCCTCGCTGCCGAGGCAACGGCGGAGACGCGTCGTCTCAAGGAGCCGCTGGAGCAGGCCAAGACGCAACTGAAGGAGCTGCAGCGCAAACTGGAGTTCTACGATCGCGACAAATTGCAATTGAGTCGCCTGAAGAAGAGCAACACCTCGCTCGAGAAGAAGGTGAAAAGTCTGATGTGGGAATCGGAGACACTGCTGTTACGCAACGACGCCCTCGTTGGCGAGCGTGCCACACTCAAGGCACGCTTCAACGAGGTCATCGTTGAATTGCAACAAAAGACGGGACTCAAGAACGTGCTGCTCGAGCGCAAGATTGCGGCACTGATCCGTGAGGATGAGAAGCGCACCATCATGTTGCGCAACACAATGGCCGCCTGTGCACCCGAATTGGCCAGCAAACTGGAGAATGTGGAGAAGAGCGTCAGCGATGCCGTCGACACAAAGAACCAGGCCATCATCGACCTGCGCTACGAGCTGGCCAAGGCGTGGAAGGCACACGACGATCTCCTCGAGACATACGAGTGCAAGCTCAAACAATACGGCATTCCCACAGATGAGCTCGGCTTCGAACCGTTCCGCGAGCGCACCCAACACCAGCTCTTCATCTGCGGCCCCGCCGGCATTGTCACCGAAAACAAGTAAAACACCCAGAAAATCACCCAGAAAATCGGCACTACATGTTCAAATTTTGCAGTTCAATTGAGTTTATTTAACTTAGATGTGTCGTGTATATAAGTATATATGTATGCGTGTATACCTAATTGTATCTGGCTAGACAGATATGTAAGTGTATCAAAATAAAAAGTATACAAAATGCAACCGAGCATATTGCTTTTAATACATAACATATTGCTAATCTGTTGCTTTAACAAGTATGATTTCGGTTGAAGATTTGAAGCTATTTGCTTATAAGACACACTTAACTATTTTTATGAGTAATCGATCTTGTTCGATCTTGTTTCAATTAATTTGGCGGTTTATTGACATATTCGATCATTACACATTCTACATTAGACTTTGCTCGTAATTACTAAAACATATTTTAAAAATAACTTATTTAAAAAAAAGATATTCATGTTTAGCTCAATCAGATTTAATAGTGAGATTGGTTTTTTTTTTTTTTTTTGTGTTGTTTTTGTTGTCTTTTTTCTTGGGGATTGATTTAGTTTAATTTTTAGTTTGCTGTTTCACATATTTTTCAAATAGATATCACATAATGTTTTGCTTCCAGTTATTGCTACTGCGGATTTGTAGGTTTGTATGCAGGTTTTGAGACATTTGATCAATCGATCTGATCTTTTACTTATAGTTATTTCATTCTTTTATGCTGTAAAACACTGCTGTTTACAAATCAGTTGTGTTTTTTAATGTGTTTGACATAGTCCGCAACGAATGACATATTAATAATTAATTAATTAACACATCACCAACATATTTGCATTATGAAATACAACGTTTTACGGTTAATTAATAATTTAAATGTGTATCTGTGTGTGTGGATGTGTGTGTGTATGTGTTGTGCCAAGGAGTTGTTTTTGAGTTTGTATTCAAATTTAGTCAGTTGCCTTTGAATTTGCAGTCTAGGTACTTTATGGTTACGCTTCTATTTATTTTGTTTTATTTTTGGCCGAAACGTTTTGCATTCCAGTCCATAATGAATTAATTACTTAGCTATTTAGTTGCTCCTGATTTGGTTTTCTTTTCAATTTTCATTTCAAATAAAGATTTCAAAGCGATCACAACGGTTTAATTCACAGATGCGTGTGGACACATATCAAAAATGTCCATAGAAATACAAATTTCCTGTTTTGGTTAGTAAGATTTATTTTTTTTTTGTTGGACTTTTTTTTCTTTTTTTTTTATTATCCAGCTAACAAATTGTGTTCTATTTCAAACTTATAATTGCTTCAATTAATGCTTGCTGATCTTCAGGCGCTTTATAATCTCAAGTCGGAGATCTGCTAACTTTATAAATTTGTGTCCGTAGGCCTTTTTGAGTTTTGTTACACATAATTGTGGCGTGCTTTGCTTTGCTTATTTTTGATTTTGTTTTCAAAATGTCACAGTATTTTGGGCAGTTTACTTGAATATGTTTAACATCAAAACGTAATTTTTTCTTTAAAGCTTGTTCATGGTTTAAATAATTATTTGCTTGAACTATGTTTGGATTTAGTTTTGTTTCGTTTCGTTTCGTTTGCATATTTGATCTAAATGCGTTTGTTTTATGTTTAGTTTATTTTTTAGTTCTTTTGACGCAGTTCCTTGTTTTTAACTAAGTATTTCAAGTTAAAATTAAAGATTGATTAACATTTGGTTTGTAAGGCAATTTGTTTATGTTTTCGCTTTGCTCAGATTCACGTGTTTTATATATTTGTAATCCAAATTTAATTTAGATTCAGATCACTCGATTGCGTTTTCGAAATGAAAATATCAATTCAGTTCTTTAACTACGACTAATACCAATTCAAATTCAAATATAGTACATATCGTTACCAAATCAACGTTGTGTAAATTCAGACAAATATAATATGTTGTGAGTCTGTTCGTGTCGCTCTTATATATCTAGCTTAGTAGCTACTCGAGTCATGCATGTTTTGCAAATCTAAAAACATATAGTATTAATAACTATTTATGGTGCTTTCAGGCTGTGTGCAATAGGGCGCACAAGCACCAATGAATGCTACTGTATCTTTGTGTATGTGTGTGTCTGCATGGATGTTTTCGAGAGAGATAGATATACATATATATACGTGTATATCTATCTATATATATATATAGAGAGAGAGAGAGATAGAGAGAGAGAGAGAGCAAATGCGCTGTACCAACGAACGGATCCAGATTCCTGGGCTAAGTCTGAATTTGTGACCTATTTTCTTACCGTCGGCTGCCTTCCTCAATTAACGAAATTGCTCAGAAGAAATTGCCGTGTGCAAAGGCGCTGATTACACGCGTCGTCTGCTCGGAAATGCTGCATATCTCCAAAATGTGTTCGTTACGCACCGTCGAGTAGCTCATGGAGGCACGATGCTGCAGCAAGCTCATAATTATGAATCTGCGAAAACAAAATAGTTGCATAAAAACAAAAACAAAACTGTGATCTTGGCAGTGCTAAGAATGAAATACCCTAGCAAATGTAGGTGTATTTCTTAGCCCTTTTAGTTGATTGTTCCAATCGAAGCTGCTATAAAAAATACCAAGTTTTATCAAGATGCACGGCCTAGAAACAGACGGACAGATCTTCATATCAACGCATCGCCCATTGTCCTGATTAGGAATATATATATGTTTACATATTTGATGTGTTCAATGATTTCCCACTTAATGCAAGTGTACATAATTTAACAACGAATTGTATGCTCTCCGCAAGGGCTATAAAATCAAACAGTTCCGAAAAAAAAGTTACCTGGCATTCATATTGCGCTTTTCACGATATTGGTCAAGACGTTGACAAAGTTGTTCCGAATTGTTGTTGGGATTCCCACGTGTAGCGCAGGGAACCAACACCAAAAAGACATCATACACCTTCTGTTTATCATCCAGAGCATTGTCGAGCACATCTGTTAGAGTTTGTTTAATTTTAAGCACCTTTTGCTTTTCACAGGTGGCCTTTGCCTCATCCACGGACATTGTGCTTAGCCAAGGCAAGTCAATTAGCGCGCCGCTCTTATCATGCCAAATTCTCACGGTTACATCGTTGTCGCTCTTGAAATAACCAAAGGCGAGCGCGACCACAGTGTCAAGATATTTGATTGAACTCCAACGTCCTGTGTGTGATTCTGTAATGCAAATTGAATATAACCAACTGTTAAATTATGTGTACAAGTTGTGAGTTACTCACTGCATATGTAGTTCGTCTCTAGATTGATTGTTATATGTAGGCGCAGGCCAAGTCCCTTGTTGAAGCCAAACGATTCTTTGTAAAGGTTCTGAACAAAACTTGGTTGCTGCTTAACTAAAATCTACGCAAAATATATTGATTATAATACTATGATTATATATATTTTTAAATATTTACCTTTTTTTTGTGTATTTGAGGACGTCTTTGCTGGAGTAATAACCGAAATGGCTCCACGTCAGATGCACGCAAATTGAACATCCTGGCAAAGGGCTGAGCATAATTGGAGAGGACTTTGGGCTGGTTGGCATTGTCAAGACGCTGGAATGTTGGCCAATACTGCAGCAGCTGCTCAAAGCTCATTGTGCCATACAGAAAATTGGCCACATTCACGTCCGTCATGAAGCGAGGTGGCACTTGCTCGTAACTAAGCGACAACTGCCTTATAATGGCCAGGGCCAAGGAGGGGTCCTGTGCCTCACGCAGCTTTGCAATGCCCACAATCGTATCCTTGCATTTTGCAACCGGCTCCAGACAAGCGGGCCACTTGACCAGCTCCTTGACGGGCGACGACAGTACACACAGTGCGGCCATTGTCTCTGCATCAAATCCATTATTATTCTTATTGTGGTGGCACCGATGCAACAGTTCGCGATGTATTCCCCAGTCGCCCTGACCGTTGACAGACCACATCTGCAACAGACCGTCCACAGTTTGATGTTTGTACCACTGCAGTACAGCTTTGCGAACGGTGCGATTTAATGTCTTGCGTTTCATTAGCTTTTGCACATGCTTCACCAGCCGGATGAACAGCATCAGCTGCTTGTCAGTGCGTACCAGCTCCACAAAATGACCAGGCACCACCATCAAGTGCCTGTCATCGCTGCGCATCGTTAGGTAAATGGCCAGCACAAGTAACGCCTCATCAGGACGCGGCAATCGCTGACTGTTGCTTGGGTGGAGCACACTCTTCAGGCAATCGAGCAACTGCGTCTCGCTGACATCGGCGCACAATTTGCGCAGTGCTGTAAATTGGCACTCGACGACAGCGTCCAATGTTCTTGGCGCATAGACGGGAGCCTCAATTACACCCAAATAGCAGAAGCGACGCAATTTATCCGTTGTCGAAATAATCGCTATTTGTTGGACAATAACAAATTTAATTGATTTGTTTGGCTTTGATTATATATTTGTGCGTGTATGTACATACAGTGCATTATTTCAGTTGTGCCCGATGCCAATTTCAAATCCAAATCCACATCCATTTGTTGACTCTCATTTGCATTAGTGAGTCCATTCGATGTAACTTCCAAACTTGTAAACAAATGCTGCTTCACAGTGCCAGGCCCACTGCACTCTGCCCTGGTTTGCAGGTTGCACGTTGCAGGTTGAGTTTCGGAGTCCATTTTTTTACCACCCAACTCAGCAACGACACACTGCCATCTAGCTGCATCTACTTGCAAATACTGAGCAAGCAATCGATGGCTTACTTAAATCTATATATCGATTATTATTTTGTTCCACTCAAACACATTTCTCTATCGATTTATTTATCTATGGACAAATACTTATTAAACGTTGGCTCATATGGATCAAATGTACGCATTAGAAATATTCAAATGCGTATGAAGTCATTTGAACGGCACTAACTTAAGCGATTTTTTGCAGAGATTTACCCCTGAAATATGGCAAAGATATTACGCATAAGTCGGCATGATGTTCAAAAACCACCAAGGAGGAGATCGCCGGGGACAACTGGAACCAGGAACCAGGAAGTGGAATCCAGGAAACCCTGAGACGACTCGGATCGTACAAAAACACCAGTGAGTTTGTTCCCGCCTAATTAATTGCGGCGAATTCGGCTACAGACAGCAGATTGGCCCTAACCATAAAGGCATCAGTGATGAGCAAGGCCTACAACATTGACCACACTTTTGCAGCTAAAAACAAAAAAAAGAATAATCCTGAATGTATTGTAAACCGTAAATTAGCGAGAATAGAATAATTGCGAAAGGGAATTTCTCCAAGGAATTTCGAGGAGGAATCATTAGGAGGTAGGTACACGCAGGCTGTACGAGATCCATACAGCCAACTCAGTAGCGAGCGGACTAGTTTGATGGAATATTTGTTTTTTTATTTATAAAAAAATACAAATTTTTGTTAACTTGCCGCCCAATATATCGCAGTCGAACCACCCCTGAGCCGATAGCTAGCCGGCTGAGCGATATATTGGTGCATTCGATAGGCAAGCCATAACAACCTATCCTGTAGGATTGCTAGCATTTAATTTTTCTGATGGTATTTATGTGTGTATTTACTTATGTCAACCAATCTGTACCTAAAATCTGGGGTTATAAAAGAGTTGCCGAAAGCACAAGCGCCTTGAAAATTCATAACCTCTCTAAGCACTTTGGATTTCCTTGAGTCACTGATCACTCCAAGAATATTTACTAGAACTATTATAATTTGGAGTACATACAAGTATATATATAAATATAAATATATCTATATATACTAAAGATTTGGTAATACTTCACCATAATTAAATAATTAACTAATTGTTTGCATTTTACATTAATAATACGAGCGTTACATTTTAAATCTATGCACAAAACACATCTATGGAATAATTGAAGAACATAATAATAATAATAATATATCAAAATTACAAAACAGAGGTCGACAAGAAATAACTGCCTGTGCTGTTTTTTATATTTGTAATACCTATTCAAGTGAATGTTTAACTAGTTTCTTGCCCTGGGCTTGTTCTTGTTCTTGTATGTGTCTTGTTGTGGTTGATTTCTGTTTATGTGTGTGACTCGTGAGCCGGAAAATTCGCTGATGGGGATAGATGTGAATGAATAGACGGGGCTTGCGACTCAAGCTATGGCGCATGATCAGGTAGTGCTAGTAAATGATGGGCACCATCATCAGCCCAACGTGAGCCCTATATGAAAGAAACAACAATATTATTTTCTTTATACAAATTTCTACTGCAGCACTCACATGAAGACGGGCGCAATGATGCAGGGCATAGTGAAGATCTCGCAAAAGACGGTGGCCTTCGGTACGTTGGCCGCCGGGGACTCCACAATAAAGATGATGAACCGTGTGCCCCACAAATCGGTTCTGACCAATCAGCTAAGCGATAAAGAAAAACAGAAAGAGATCCTCTTTGAAATTAGCTAGAGCTAAATGCTATATATACTTACGTCGAGGAGCTTGAGAGAATAGCTGGACGCATGCAGCATCGAGTAGAGCACAACTGGGATGAGCACCAGAAGCGCTGGCCGAATCTTTAAGGATATCAGCGAGTTCATCATATTCTTTCGTCACTTTCTCAGAACAGATCCACGAATTCGAGAATAAACGTCGACACGGACTGATGGAACCGACGCAACCGACGCAGGCCCAATATTTGTGCATTCGCCTGTAGCACCTTACGGAAGGCGCTCTGCTTTCGGCTACTGGAACAGATGTGGAATTCAGGATTAGAAAAATGATGTGCATGTGTTCATATGAAATGTGTATATATTAATATTTATGTATTAAGGATTTGCTGTAAAACTCTGTTTGGCAGTTCTTCAAAATATATATTCTAACATATTCGACTTTGTTGCGGATTATAGGCAATATCGGGTGCTTTAACAAATGCCCCTTAACGAATTGTACAGAACAGAAATAACCTTGCAAAATAATTTAGCAAAGGACTTGACAGCTGATAGTACGGCCGATAGGCACACACTAATCGCGCATAAAGATCCTAGAGACGAACTGCTATTTAAATATCGATAAAGCGACTTGTTGATTGGCCACCACTAATCCCTAACCAGTTTGTGATGCTTTGAGCAGAGCTGGCTGCTTTGGTTCCCCTCGACGCCATTAAGCGGCATTTTAATTTTCTTTTCTAATTCAGTTGCTAAATACACACCTCAGCTCTCCAATTGAAATTTTATTTATTATTTATTAAAATCCGGAAAACTATCCCCAATTTTTGTAGCTTCACATCATACATTATATACACAATATTATACATCCATAAATAAAATTATATATACAGTATTTTCAAAGTATTTTGTTCTATTTGAATATTCCAACCCTTTTTCGCGTGCGCCATCTGCTGGTAAAAAGTTGCAGCGAATTACTTGAATATCTAAAACTGTAACTGGTTCATGTCCCTGCTAAAGCGACTGCTAACAGCTATTTAAGCATAATGAAAGAAAAACGATAACTGTTTACGAGCGCCAAGCTGTGCTACTACGCCGAATTTCAAAAGTCTTATACGGATGCGATAAGCTTCAACAAAATTTCAAATCAGTTTATTTATTAGTTGTGAGATAACTCAATTTTCAATGTTGTGGAAGCAATAACGGTAAAATGCGAAGCTACCTTTCCATATTAAAATCAACATCAGCTTTTATATTCCCCCTAAAATAGAAATATCTGCCGCGATTTTAGACTTAAAATTACCAAAAATATTGTTAAGTAATTTATATATTTATATAACCCAAGTAACCCTTAAATACACAATAGTTGACAGAAAATTACGAAAAATAAGATGATGACGTATCGGGACACCCAGTTTAATTTTAATTACATAAACACTTACACCTTCATCGCGTTCGCGATGCACATTCTGATAGCTTTTGGATGCCCTTTTACAGGACATGTCTGCATACATAGAATTGTTTACGGCAACAAAATAACGTGCAGTGAAAACAGTAGTTAGAGTTGTGCGCTTTCAGAAATGTTTGCTTTCTGTCTATCGATAGGCGCACACACTTAAGCCATTTTTCTAATTATCGATGTTTTGATGGAAGCATCCAATGTGACGATATATCGTTAATTTTTTAACGAAAATTAAATGAAACAGAAACCTAATCGTTTCATGTCCACAGACAAAATAATCTAAGCATTTAGAATAAATTAAATCAATATAAAGAGAGAATTATTCATTCTAATCCTGCAACTATCTTTATATCTTACAAATCTGTTAACAGATCTGCGCTGATTGAAATAGGCAGAGCACAAAAACTTAAAATTCATTAAAATTTGAAATTTGGTGTCAGCTCGTCTCTGATATTATGACGTCGATGCTATCTACTTTAATTCAATCATCTGTATGCATGCTATTTACACATTAAACTTAATAATGGTACAATTATAAATGTCACTGTTCGAATGTGCTCAAAATTGCAAATTCAGCAAATTAATTTGAATATAAATCATTCTTCACTACCAGCTGGCTACTCTAAAAAGAGTCAAAATGCTGCCACTGCTCATCGATTAATATCGTCCACAGTGTCCAGGTTGTTATCGAACTTGCTAGGCTATTGCATCTGCTATTTATCCTTTGATAAAAATTTAATATTTTTCGTCGGCCAAGAAATAGTAACTTATTACGGAGGCTGTAACATAAATAAAAACAAGATGCCAGAAACTGAACAATTGCCAGAAGGCTGGGAAAAACGCACCAGCCGCTCAACCGGTAAATAAAAAATAAAATATCTTGTAACAATCACCTTTTGAAGCCACAAACTTCATGTACCTGGACAGGAATGAGCTACTATCTCAACGTGCACACAAAGGAATCCCAGTGGGACCAGCCAACTGAGCCGGCCAAGAAGGCCGGAGGCAGTGGCTCCTCTGGCGATGGCTCCAGTGAGGTGCAGTGCCTCCACTTGCTGGTAAAACACAAGGGCAGCCGTCGACCGAGCTCGTGGCGCGAGGAGAACATCACACGCACCAAGGAGGAGGCACAAATGCTGCTTGAAATCTATCGTAATAAGATTGTCAACAAAGAGGCTACATTCGAGGAACTGGCGCGTTCCTACTCCGACTGCAGTTCGGCCAAACGTGGCGGCGACTTGGGTAAATTCGGACGCGGTAAGTCATTCTCCCATTTTGAGGCTAAATCAAATGTATAATATCCATTTGGATGCTCTGCCAGGTCAAATGCAAGCACCTTTTGAGAAGGCCGCTTTCGCACTAAAGGTGGGACAACTCTCAGACATTGTGGACACGGACTCCGGGCTGCACATCATAGTGCGCAAATCGTAAACAAAATGGGATGATGACATAGAAATAGAGAGTATTTTGAGGGCCCATCAGGACGCTCTCTGCAAACTAGTTTCGAAGCTATATATAATTTTTGAAGACCATATGGAAATCAGTATATTTAAGACATTGTATGTTATAAATATAATTTTGAATTTTGGTTGTAAAAAAATAGTAGGGGCTCTGAAAATTGTAATAACCCATGGAACTTGGGTGCATTTCTCCAAAAATATTGACACAAAATAATTAGTGTTATGTGCAAAACAAATTGTTTTTTCTGTTTATAACTGGGTTTAATGGAGGGCTTCTTACAACACACATTAAACGGCCTAATAACGTTTAAGAGTAATAAAGTACTCCCAGTAATATTTGCAATATCCGCCCTGATGAAGAATTGCATATTCTCCTCCACAGCCACCCTCTTTTTCTGGTTCACAAATATTTGACTAATTGAAGCCTTAGGCTTTATTTATTAGGAAATAAATGAAAATAATAAAGGCAACTTAGATGAATAATGACACGTTTTCCTGACGTGGTAGGAAACAACGAAATCAGAAGGGGATCAGATGAGTTAATAAATTTCCCAATTTTGGTTGGTTCTAGATTTGACAACTGAGATACGTCGGCTAGAAACGAGTTGCCCAGCGAGCCTAATCTTTTGCTGCTTCCCGGTAGTAAATTCAAGGACTGACTTTAAGCCGCGTGTATGACAATCAACTTAGTCAAATGTGCATATTGAGCGTAATATATAAAAAGAAAAATGTGAAACTATTTTCCATAGAACAGAGAGGAAAATAAAATTGTTTATTTTTGAGTTAATTATCGTTCTTTTAAGATACGCATTAATAATCATAGCTCGGAAATAAAACCAAAATTACAAACACGCATGAAATTACTATATTTAATAATGGTACAGAACTATTCAAGCGCATTCTCTTAAACTAATGTCTATATACTTCAAATAAAACATTTTCTATTGCTTAAGGTTCAATTTGCTGGCCAAAATTTTGGCGCCCGACGTATTTTGGGCAAGGAGCAGCTGGAATAGTTCCTGCCCTCCTACAAGATCTCGGCAACTGCTCAACAAAGTAGGTGATTCCTCCACCAGCTTGACGAGTACATAGCAAGCACGATTAATGCCCAACCAGATTTTAAGCTGAAACAGTCAAAAGATTAAATTAATAATTGTAGAGAATTTTTGGCGATTCATTAAACTACCACATCGCTGGACAAGTGCTGTAAGAGGTGTGCTCCAAGCGGACGTGTTTCGTGTCTCTGGTCGTTTTTAATCAGCTTCTTGAGTACATGATGCATGCCGGCGTCTTCAATGCCTACAACACTGGGCAATTCCTCCTCTACTTTGGGCTGAGGCTGATCCTCTTTGGATTTCTTTGCTGGTGTGCCCTCCTCGGCGTCGCTCTCTTCGTCGCTGCTGACAGGTGGCGGGGCTGTGCCATTGAGCTGTTTTTTTGTCCTACGCTCCCGTGTGGCCTCGTCTATGATGGCCTCCACATCTTGAGGCTTCCTCTTCTTGTTCTGAGCACTTTCAGATGGCACGGCCGATACACGCCAGTCGGCCTGTGTGATTACCGGAGCAAGTGCAGCTACAGCTTTTTCATAATTCTCGCCCGTTACTGCAATTGATGATATTTTGAAATGGATTTACGCTGCCTCCTCTAATTATGTGATACCTACTGTGGTTGAGTATATCAGCTGTGACGAGTCCAATGTGACTATTTGATATCCAAAATCCAGCGTCCTCAGCAATTGACATAGCAATGGGTTGCTCGATCTGTTCCAAAATCTCCTTGCGACGAGCGTGCTTATCCTTTTTTCCAAAGGCCAGACCCTCCTCAATGGTCTTTATAAAGTCAGGATGGAAGCAAGTAGTGTCACCGGGCGCTACCAACCACTGCACCACACGACGTCCGTACTGATTGGCTACCAGGGCTTTTAGATCACCGTGCAAGTTATCATAGATGGCCTTTTTGGTGGCCTTCGTGTCATCGAGGGCATTCAACAGCGCTATGAGGAAAACATGACCATGTTCATGCAAAGCAATCTTCAGCAGGTGTTCCTTGATGTTCTTTAAAATGGCCTAACGGTGCGGATGAAAACAATTAAAATTTAAATAATTTGCTCGGACATTGTTTCTATATACCCTTGGCAAGTGGATTATAATTTTGTTGTGTGGTATGTATGAAGTATGTCAAGGAGACATCTCCATCCATTGAATGGCCAGAATATGTAGACTTACTCTGCGGTTTTTTGGGGTTGATTTGTAGAAGCATATGATAGCCGCCTCGGTGCCATCCTTGGTGGTCAGCATGTGTGGTATTAGTGGAGACAAAGCGCTCATCGTTTCCTCAAGCTTCTCTTCGTCCGTGGCCTGCATGAATTCGAGTATGACGGCATGAACCAGTGAATTGTCCACCAAATTTTTATTAGCTATGTGCTCCAGATTGGCCTTAACGGCACCCATAATGGAGGCCTTCATATTGGCAGCCTCCTTGTATGTGTCGCTCAGTGTATGGACACCATCGTCCTTGGACTTCTTATACAGATCGCTATAAAATTCCTGGCGCATGTAACGGCGCTGCTTTTCGTTGGCATTTAGATATATGTGGTCCAATATCTTGCTGGCAATATTGTGACTAGACAGCCGCACTATATTACCCATCAAGCCATCCACCAGCTTGGATTTCGTGGCCGGAGCGCCATACTTGAGCATGCGCTGGACGCAGAAGTGTGCATACTTCGACTGACACATGTCCACGGCGTGCGGCATCAATTTTTCGGACAGCTCAATGCGCAATGCTGGCGATGCATGCTTTAGCATGCACTGCAACACGCGCGCCGTGTCATGAGCCTTGGCAACCTTAGAGATGGTGTCACCAACGTTGAGAATTTTGTACATTTGCTGCACGAGTTCATCTTTGTTCTGGGTGCGCCGGCTACAGTAATATACATTTCATATTATTTTCGGATCTCTTGATGAATCGGAATCTGATGAACTTACCATTTCACTTGCTCATAGATTTTCTTAACCTCCTGTGTAATCTCGTAGGTGTCGCGCGTACTTTTCCGTTTTAGTTTTAGATCCTTTTTCTCCTGCTTGAATTTTGTCCAATCTTGCTTTTTATCGGTCGCTGGCGTTGCGCCCTTGCCAGGATGCGGCTTTCCAGTTGCAAACTTATTACTACTATTCTTGCCCTCAAAACCGCGTTTTCCATTGGCTTTAAATTTGTTACCAGGCTTAGACGGTGTATTCTTTTTGAACAACGGCTTTTTAGTGTCGTTTTCCTCGGGTTTGGCAGTTTGCCTAGGTTTCGCGGAGTTAAGCATTTTTTGTAAGGCACCAGAATAGTGAAGTTTTGTTTGGGTTCAACGGCAACACGTGCCAAATAAATCGGATTTGATGGTAAAACCGATTTTGAAATCGACACAGCAAAAGTGTTGTGTAGCGATTGCCAGTTGGTCAAGTTTCAACACTGTTCAAAATATTAATGCCAATCAATTATTATGTTTGTTTACAAGTGCCGGGTTACAACCGATAGCTCCAATTATTGATAAATAGATTACCAGAATACGTACACAACATGTCCAAATGCTTAGCCAGCACGAGGTCAAGATAATGTGTTCAATTTGTAGTGTTTTTAATAACTACATGCAATTATTGCAGAAATGGAATCGTCTCCAGGTCATAAATACATTGTTTTGCGCTTAATAATAGTTTCATGGAGTAATATCAATACTAGATAGATAAAATATCTTACTAGAAACCAACGTATCGGGAACTTATATAAAAAAAACTTCTTTTCGTTGTCCGTTGCCCATATTAGCGATATCGAACCCTAATACTATCGATAGAAACATCAGTGCAATCTCACCACTGCTGTACAGTCGCCACTGTCGCGACGGTGGATATATAAATAATAGTTTTTTCGCGGCAAAATCTGCAAACACTTTCTTATAAGACAACTTGCTGCATTTTAAATAATGGGTAAACTTGGCAAAAATAAATTGACGGAAATCCCCAAGTTCAACAAAAAGAAATCTGTCGGTTATTCGGACAACGATGATAACTCTAAAAATGGAGCCAGCAATTCGGTCGATGACGAGCACGAAGTCAATAGGGAGGACGGCGGTAAGCAGGATTCAAGTATCAAGAAACAAAAGCTTTCCATTGCTGCAGAGAAAGCAACCACACAGGATACCGATAGCGAGTCGGATGAAAGTGATGACATGCCACTGAATGGCAGCAAGGCTTCCAGTTCAAAAGCAGCACCACGAACAAAGCAAAAGAAGATATCCAAATTAAAGGATAAAGTGCCAGCAGCTGAAAAAGATAAAAATAAAAAAATATCAGCCAAGCCCGATGACAAAGAGAAGCACAAGACGGACGATGAAAATGAGGAGGCGGAATTCGAAGTAAGCTATTTGCATTTGCAGAGAAGAAGAAAACAAGAGAACCAGATTATATTATCGAATCTTTCTAGGTGGAGGCCATCGTGGGTCACAAGACCAAGAGCGGCGAATCGTTTTTCCTGGTGCACTGGAAGGGCTACGGAAAGGACGACGACAGTTGGGAGCCCGAGGCAGACCTGAACTGCAATGATTTGATCGAGGAGTATCGCAAGAAGGTATTGTAATTATTAATTACTACTTAACTAACATAGAGAATTCGCCGTGTTAGATGATTTCGATGTGAATTCTTTAGTTTTCCGTCAACTAAATCCGACCACTCAAATAATCCCTGGCAATTATTTCCAATAAGGATCCTTCTCTCGGTATTTTAGAGACTGGTCACCGAACAGTTTCAATACAATACTATAAGCGTTTTATGTGAAAGTAGAATGTAAGAATGGCCTACCATATTTTGTTGGTTTACTTTTACTTAATCAAGTCTAAAAAAAGGGCGATGGAAGATGTATCGAGAAGTGAAATGATCGATGAAATCAATTTGAATGGAATGGAGTTTTAATAAATGGCGACTTCACATTTTATGAATCAGTATTTCTTTTATGTTGATCGCAATTGCTGCACACAAATTCATAGTAACGCAAGCAGCTGTGATAAAAACTGAAAAAAAAAAACAAAATCGATTTTATCTAATGGGGATAAAAAATATACTGAAATCGTTGGTTGTCAATATTTTAATATGGCAGCGAACTTTACTTTATGCTCACGTTGCCTCTTGAAAATTTGTTGCCAAACAACCTAGCATATATCTTACAAGGATTAAATGCATGTGACTTTCTTTTATGTACTACCAAAGATATGTGGTACTACCTTAAGCCGCTCAAACTGATATGACTTGAACCTGTAAATTGTCAATGTGATATTTGTAGATTAGTTCCAAGAAGGGCACTGGCGTAATAAAAAAGTCACCAGCTGGTGCTAAAGGCGGACGTGGACGCAAGTTGAATAAGAAGATTGTGAGCGACCCCGAGAAGGAATGGGCGGTCGAACGTATTGTCGACTTTGTCGACGATGATGAGCACGGCGGATTGTATCGCATACGCTGGAAGGGCTTTGGCGCCAAGGAAGATACTTGGGAGCCCGAATCGAATCTGTCCTGCGAGGGCCTAATCGAGAAGTTCAAGAAAACCATGGAGGCGCATCGCAACGTGGATGTAAAACAATTGCGCGAGTCGCCGAAAAAAACAAAACGTTTAGTCAATGAGACAACACCACGCTCCAATTTCCACAATCGCATTGAACGCTCA
The DNA here is from genome assembly GCA_035043845.1 of Drosophila picticornis. Lineage (NCBI taxonomy): Eukaryota > Metazoa > Arthropoda > Insecta > Diptera > Drosophilidae > Drosophila > Drosophila picticornis. The sequence continues at coordinate 13,035,391 of JAWNMR010000492.1, read as the reverse complement.
TCGAAACGGTCTGCTGCCAAGAATCGGTAAGAATCATTCCATCTCACTCTCCTTGATTGTCATATGTATATATTAATGCTCTCTCTTTCGCACACAGCGTTTTCTATGGCGAGGAGTAAGTCGTGCAATACCACCAGTACAGTATAAATTTCACGACGCTAAAGTGCATGGTTGATTTTCCGGAGTGGTAATTAAAATTTAATTACAACTTTAACGCAATTAGCGTGAGTTTTGGATGGCATGTGAAAGTGGTCCGAGGAGTGGCACGTTCCTAGTTGTTAAGAACATTTTTTAAGTATGAATCCGTAACAACAGAACACAATACACTACACAGCACACCACCAGACACAACGCATCTACAATTTAAGTTGAAAGCTATATTCAGTTCTTGAATATATATATAAATATAATTAGCAGGTAATGTGTATCTCACTGATTGTGTAACCCCTTTTGGTTAGACTTTAAGTTTCAATAACACCTTAAAAACTAGGCTTTAAGTTTAAAATCCCTGAATAAAGTTGTTTCGTGGTAGCTAACTTTAATATTAACCGTCTCGTATAAGATCGAACAATGTAAGCGGCATTGACTGTCACTATTATGATTATAGACATAAATGTAAACAATTACAAACAATTTGTTTCAATCATGCTAATTTAATCCTAAGTCTTAAAAAAAAAATAACACACTTGAAATGGCAGGAAAAACAGCAAGAATGGTTTCAGAGAAGCAAGCCAGAATAATGTAAAAACTTGAAAAACTGAGCTTGCAACAGTTTTTTCGCTTGTCTAATTGATATTGAATAGATACAGGTGCAAAATAAGACTACAATGATGGAAAATTAAAGAAACAAGTAGCTGGTAAATGTTTATTTCTTTACCGATACCGATAGCTAGATGCAATATATGTTGATAGATCGAAGGTTAGGTTAGGCGGTTTTCAGTCTAAATATTTTTTGGATTCTGATTTTCCTCCGTTCCTCGTGTTAGTATTTTCAAAAGTTTAACCATCCGGTTGCTTTTATAAAATTCGCAATCTTGGCTAGGACCAACCAAATTGTCATCAGTGACAGAAATGTCAGCCTAAAGTGGCGAATCGTTTCCAGACAGGTAGCCAGAGGCATATAAATACCTTCCATATCCATGAGGAGGGGAAGTAATGTTCGTTTTATGGCTAGCCCGTCAGCCTTGCAGTTGCCTTCAATATTCTGGTGACCAGGCACCCATGCTTGACCATCACATATGGAGATTTGCGACAGCCGCTTGGCTGACAACATATATATTACCATTGCGTGGTCAGACATATTTGTATCTATAGGCAATTTAATGCTTTTATGGCTATTACGTATGCCTGGATAGCTGTACATTAAGTTCTTTCGCGGATAGATCGAAAGCCGTATTTAAATTAATAGCCTTGTTTTCTTACGGTTTATTGCATTTGTATCTGCTGTTTGACAATCTGTATTTGTATTTCGTGTGTTGCTCAAGGTGCACCAAGGAGAAAATATGTATGCGTGTACAGTTGAAAGTAAGCTAGGGATCAACTAGGTTTAGAGGCCAGCTTGCAGGCCGAAACCGGGACCCTTTGGCTCCTCACTTAGGGAGGTGGGGTTGCCCTTGGGTTCGCTGGCGAAGCGTCCATTGCGTGGTCCGGGAGGAGAGATCTTATCGGCTTTCAGATCGCTCAAAATCTCCTGCATATCCTTAGCAGTTAAATCCTCCTGCAGGTGACACATCTTAGCAATTATATTCGTTGTTTAATTAACACTACTTACATAGTAGTCATCATTGATGGACACCATCGGCGCATTAACGCAAGCGCCCAGACACTCAACCTCAGATATGGTGAACTTGTTGTCCTTTGTGGTCTCGCCAACGCCAATGGCCAGCTGCTTCTTGCACTGCTCAAGGATTTCATCGGAGCCGCGCAGCCAGCAGGGCGTTGTGGTGCACACCTGAATATGATATTTGCCAGTCGGCTTGCGCATAAACATTGTGTAGAAAGTAGCCACCTCGTAGACGCGCATATTGGGCAGGCCGAGAATATCGGCCACCTTGTGCATGGCCGATATGGGTAGCCAGCCGTACTGTCGCTGTGCCAGATCGAGCAACGGTATCATCGCGCCCCGCTTGTGTCCCTCCGGATAGATGCTCAGGATGGCGTCTACACGCTTCTTGTTCTCCGCACTAAACTCGAATGGTATGCTGGGATTATCCTCAGGCGTGTCACGGTGCACGAAGAGATTGTCGCTGCGCTGTGCACTGCTAGTGGCAATGGTGCGCAGGCTGCCCCGCTAAAAAAAAATACATGCATTTTGTTAATGTTTTTGTTTTAGTGTAAAAATTACATAACTTGAAACTGTCATCGACTGTTTGCTTGCCAGCGGCTGGCGTTTTATAATCGCCGCATTACTTACGACAGCGGCCAGCGTTTTTGCAGCACAATTCGAGAGCATTTTGAGCTCTTTCAATCAAAAAAACTATGTCTTTAGTTGAGTTTAATTGATGTATCGTCAGTGCCTCTGTCAGTGCCCCAACAATTTCGATTGCCTCGGTTTCCAATCAGCTGGAGCTGCTTTGTAGCCTTGCTTATATCGATACCCTGATTTATCGGTTGGACATTTGACTTGTTAGTCAATCGAATAGCAGCACACCACTCATGATTTATCACATTAATTTGAAAATATTTTTTCGGGTATTGATTGAGCAAGGCTAAATAAAAGTCTGACTGAATAAGATAAATCTTGTTCACAATTTGTTTTGGAATTATCGATGGTATTAAAAATATGTTTTCGATTAGACTACCACTCAATACTTATCGAGTACGTATCAGAAATATTGAGCGAAGTTTCGAAATAAAAAGACAACACATCGTTTTTTTAATATTTTATTTTCAAAACATTAGATAAAGACGCAATGATTTGTTTAATAAATGCATTCAGTTGCGGCGTATAGCTTGAAAAGTAATCACGCATCCTGCTCATAATTCTCAGTTTTCATGTCGTTCAAGCCAAGCTGCTCATTATCGTCGTAGCTGCGCTTGTATCTCTCCACCGTTAGCCTTTCATCGGGCTCGTCGTTGTCGCTGAGCGATTGCACATATGTGTTCCCAGCCGGATCCTCGAGAACCAACGTAATGGAAGTTTGCATCTTGAGCACATCGTCGTATTTGTCTAGGAAGCGCTGCATCAGCTGCTTGGAGGGCTCATCGGCAGAATCGTGAAAGAAAGTGCCGTCCAGCTGGTCACGCATGGCCATCAGCAGACCCTCGACGGTCGTGAAGCGGCCACAGAGAGCATGCGGACCCACATCCATGTCTAGTTCTGGTATGGATAAGCTGCACGTTTCCGACTTGAGTACATCGCGCGTCAGATCTTCTTTGCTGGTAATTCGCACAGTGAAGCGGACACCTTCTGGCTCAATGCCGCCACCAGATTTGACCTCATTTGTTTTGTGGCCGCATCTGGAGCAGACGGTGGCCATGATAACCACCTCCTTAAAATGCGGTATATTCGTCAGCTTCATGTTTGTCTCGCATGGCGACTGGCAGTTCGAGCAATTCGTGGCGAACTGCAACACCTCCCCGTGCAGATTCTCAATGGGCCACGCGTCCTCGTCAATGGGTTTTAACAGGTGCTGCTCGTGGTTCTGCTCATAGAGACCTGCAAAATGACACACAGAGAATCAGAATCAGTTCCACAATAAATGTAGATAAGGCATGCAAAAAGTGCAATACAATGTTGTTTCCCAAACGAAATGTGTACTTTATGGGATCGGAGATGCTTCATTTCTGTGGTAGTTGTCTTCATCTAATGCATTTGCATGTAGAATCGGAGACACATAAGACACCTAATTAATAGGAACGCACCTAGTTGCTCGTTTTGTGCTTGGGTGCGAGTAAAAAACGACGTCTTCAACTGCGGATCGTTGGCTGGTGCAATTGGATTCTCAATGAAGCTATTTCCGGAGATATCCTCGAGCAGAAGCCGAAATGGTTTAGTCAGATTAGTTAGTTGGCGCAGGCGATCAATGTAATCATCTATGGATGCGGCCTCTGAAGGATGGTCAATGCGACGCTTCTCCTGGTCCTGTGATAGGCCAGTTATGGTTCGTTCAATGATGCCCTCCACGGTTGTCACCTCGCCCTTCTGCGACTGGACGGGTATCTCGAGCTCCACCTCGGGAATGGTAACACTGGAATGATCGGAGCGCACGACGCGCCGATTCAGATCCGTCAGCTGCTGCACGTCCAGGGCAATGCGAACGCCGCTCTTTTGCATCTCGGATGCAGATTGCATTTCGTTATTGGCATAGCCGCAGTGCTCGCACTTGAAGGACATGAGCACTACTTCGCGGAAGAATGGAATCTTGGTGGGCAGGAGTCGGGTGGTGCCAGATTTGAAGCACCGCATGCATGCGGACTCAATCTCGACCACTTCCACCGCCTGATCGCCGCTAATGTCTTGGAAAATGGGCTCCTGCTGTGCTGCGGCAGATGCCGTGCCACTCGCATCAGCGCTCTCGGCTGCAATTGTTGTGCTACCCACCGACGACATTGTTGGTCTTCAGTTCACCTGATATTGGCAATTAAAAATAAAATGGGTAACTTTTGCCTCGCACAACGTGTAGCAAACAGCGAATCTCGATTATTCAGTCAGACAGTGCTGGGCAATTTCACTAGTTACTTATGACACTTTGCTTACTTCAACGATATATTATTGTTTATATTTGGTTTAAATGTGAGAATCTTAATAATCCGCAAGCCGTAACAATAACATTGGCAATTACAACTTGTAGCAGACGTTTAACCAATATAACTAATGATGATTGCAAAGTATCGATTGCTCTTTGAAAAAGTTATCGTTGCTTTTTGCTATGAATATACGATGTTGATGACGCAGCCGATAGTCTTCTCCTCTTCAATTGTTTGTAACGAATTATTGGCTTTGGTAGCTTGCTTTGCTTGAAATCAATAATATCCTCTTTAATTGAATTTGAGTGGAATGATTGCATTTCTAACAGATATATTAACATGAAACGACTCAAAACAATCTTCCAAGACTTTCTAATTAATACATGTTCTGCAATACGTAAATTATAAAAAAAAGTCACCAAGCAATAAACAATTATTCGACTTTCTTTAGTTTATTTGCATTTCTTTGTAGATATACAGAATACAATTTTAATTCATACTTCACTTTGCTTTTATTTTATTTCTTTCCATAAATTTTGAGTTTTCGCTGCAAATGTTGTTGTTGTACAAGTTTGTATAAGAATTCATTACTTAAGTTTATCTCGATTTGGTAAAATTCAGTTTTCAAAAAGAATTCTAGTTAAGTTTCGCATAATATATTTTGCTTTTCATTATTTAGGCAATTCGGTTAGTTAAATTTCAAATAATTTTAGTTTTGGGGAATTGGATATTGGGCATAAATATCTTGCATTTGAATACATTTTTTATAGTGCAAAATTGTAAACAGTTTTAGTGTAGTGAACAAAATATAAAAACACATAAATTGTCGGGTCAAATCAATATTAATATGTATGTATATACATATATTTATTTAGATTGACTCTTCTGTTTAGGAATCACAGTATTGTGCAAATAATATTATTCCATCTGTTTTCCCTTCTACATTGCATACTGGCTTCAATTTATTTGGTTAAAAAGTTTTCAGTTTTCCTTTTTACTTTTGCTCTTGCAATATATAACTATTTCCTTGCAAGCAGACACAATACTAACAGGTGAATAGAACCCGACCGGCAGTGCAGATATTTAAATTTTTTTCCTTTGTTTTCTACCCAAGAATAACATTTGGAAAATCCATCGCTTTAAACTTTCCGCTCGAAATGTTTGGCAATTCAATGCATTTAAGAAAGAGCGAGGTATAAAGTCGGCCGTTCCGAAAATGTGCTATATATTGTTGCACCCTTAATTTTAATGGGAACATATACAAAAAAGAGGGAATTTCCATGAATGTTTTGTGTATATATATATATTTTTTTTTTGATTTAATATTGACTATTTTTGTTAAGAAATCACAATATCTATGCAAAATCTTAAAAATCTGCCTTTATTTATATGTTTTATGTATTTGATGCATGTATAAGTACATATATATTTAAGTATACAAATATACATAAGTAAATGTATTTATATGTGTATCGCTTTATTATGAACTTTAGATCGTTGTCCGCTATACATGTAATTATATGTATAATTATATATATATACATAGACAAATGTATGTATGTGTATAAGTGTATATATATGCTTCATATGTGGCAGCTCATGTACTGTATGTGCCAACGTAAGGACCTTATCCCTATCCTTATTTTCCGTTTAGTATTTTCACTTTCCGACCACATTTTAATTATCTTCCTCAAAACTCGCTCATTTGCTTAATTCTCATCTCATTCGTTGGGATATGCGTGGTGTTGCAGGTGTTATGAATTGTTGTTGTGGGTTTCATTGTGATTTCATTTTTTCTGGTCTTCTGTTTTTTTTTTTTTTTTTTTTGGACTGTTTGCTCAAGCTAATTTCATTACATAAAACACATTTTGCTAAAATCTAATTGAAAGAACAACAACAAAATGCTCTTCAGTGCCTAATACCAAACTAATTCAATTTATTTTTTTTTTCATTTTTTTTTTTAATATAATCTTTTGCAAAAATTTGTCTAAGCAACCCTGTATGTTTATAAAGAAATAATTCGAAGCTTTTAGCCACATAATATACATATACGTTACCATATATGTATGTACATTCATAGCAAATTAAGCAGTGTACATTATACATATATTTTATAGTTTTTTTTTTTCAATGGGATAACTAGCCGTAGAACTTTACAGCAAGTTCTGCAAGCAGAGCAACTCAATAGCCAAGGGACTTTAAGCTTCTATTTAAGTATACATATGTATGTATGCATATAATGCACATACCTAAAAAATATACATTGTGTTCAATATGTGTATAATATATATACTTGTATACTTTATAATTATTATTATATTTAATAAATATTTGAGATATTGTTAGGCTTTTGTATTTTGTCTTTATTTCTTGAAATAAATTTAAATAGTTGAATTTATAATCTAATAAAAAAAAAATAAATGAAGACGTTTAAAATGCTGTAGATTCTGGATCGTAGATATATATGTCTATCGCTTGCAGCAAAGGCTATTTTGCGGGTATATAATCTAATTAACTTTCAGTAAATCGCTTTTTGGAACAAAAAGAATGGATTGATCCGAGTGAGATTCTAATTCCGAAGTTGTAAAATATGAATGGCAGTTAGTTTCGGTGCCTCAATGGGGCATTTACTGGCTGACTCTGACTCTTTGTAAATGATAAATCTTTATTATCGGCTCTAAGCGCAAATACGCTGCCGCAAAATTCAAATTAACTAATTACTTTACTTATGGAAATAATTATAATTAGTAGACAAGAAATTATGTATTTAAATTCATTGTAGGTTTGTAGTAAGTTATACAAATGGATATATAAACATAGGTCTTCTGCCGATTTAAGTATTACAGAATTTAATTATGCTATGGACGTTTTTCAAAATAAATTAACTTAGGCATATTATAATAATTAGTGCATACATACGAAAAATAAACAATTCAATTATTAAGTTCATTCTTTAACTGTTGCCACAAATTGTTAGTGTATATATTTTAATATTAAACTTGCACAAAGTTGCTTGAAATTTATTGTTTTTCGATTATTTTATTATTACTATTTTTTTGTTTTTGTTTTTTGTTTCTTATAATATTTACTTTGAAAGGCGCAAGCTAAATATTCCAATGGATTTCGATTGTTTGACTATTTGATTTGTTTGTTATATATCAAATATAAGCATATAAATATTTTCATGTTGTAAATTTATAAAAAAAATTGCATCAGTATTTGATTGCTCAACCAAAATGTCAGTATATCAACTTTCATATACATGTACACTGAACACAAGAAATTTGTATTGCTACACAGTACGAATTTGCAGCAAGCAAACCATTTTATCTCACGGATTCGGACTATATTATTAATAACTATATCATTTCAAGTGCAATCATTTGCTGTATTTAAATTGTTCGAAATTTTATGATTAACTGTCACAATAAATGTTCTCATTTCAACAGACATTGAAAAATAATTGTGTCTAAATGTAAACTTCATCTTGAGTTAAAACACACGATCTTCAAACAAACATAAAATATATGCAAGTGTTTTTTTACGTTCATATTAATCCATTTTAAGTTCATATTAAATCTCAGAAGATTCAGTAATTAATTGAAGTTTTTAATTGCATAGCCTTACATTGTTTTTATCAAATATTATTTATTTGAAAAATATATAAATTTTGTCTATTAAATTTAAATGTATTTTTTTTTTTTTTTTTCATTTCCTTATTAAATGGTTTACAAAAATTGCGATCGGCCGATTTTTTAATTGAAGCCTTTTTTGGAAATTGATATTACAAATTCTGTGTTTTATGTTGACTTCATTAAATAAATGCAGTGTACCAAATGACGAGCTCTGCGTGTTTGGGTGCAAAAATGGGTGTAGTGGATATGGGCACAGAAGGGGCATGGTTTGAAAAATATCCAATGTGTTCAAGTTCTGCTCCTAACTCGTCCCGCATCTATGAAAGATGTTCGAAAAAAAAGGCTATCAAAAGAACCGAAACTGTTAGACAAATGACCTCATCTTCATTTCAATGATCATCTTCACAATATATTCTACATTACTGGAACCTACAGAGAACATTTTGCAAATAAAAGTTAATAAACGTTATTGACGTATGAAGAATGACTTTTACAAATATCGAATGATTATAACCAATCCATTGGAAAACTTTTCTCTGTGTCTTGCCTATGTCGGCAGTGAATTAATTCTTTGGTACAGTCCGTGGAAGAAAGCGAATTAATAGGAAAGTATTGTTTTTTAAGAAATATATGTTCGCCTGAACACTAGGCGTAAGTGAATTAAAGTTTGCAATTAAAAATATATTATTATTACAGACACCACACCGATTATCATTACACACAAATAAGTAGCTGCATTACATTTTTGTATTTTCTGATTTATATCCTGTAGTAACAACTAAATTATGTTAGCAATATGAAAAAGTACACACAAATAGGAATGAAAATTACCTTACGACGATTTCATTTCAATATCATTTTTGTACATTATTTCTTCACCCTTTTAGAGGATGTTATAGATTTGTGCAGACGTGTGTAACGTTTATAAAAAACCTTTTGTATACCCTTGCAGATGTTTTATAAAGTTTGTCGTGAAATTTAAAACGCATTGAAGTAAATGTACTCGACCCAATAATGCATACATATTCTTGATCAGAATCTTGAATTTATGTTTTTTGCTGCAGGCAGTGCTTATGTCGGAGTCGGCCGGATTGGATTTTTACTGACATAGGAACAATCGCTTAGTTCAATGAAAACTTTTTGCTGACAAAGATGCCGGGACCAATCTCTTTGGTAATCGGTGCTAAACCTTCATAGGATTAATCGGTCCGGTTTTTTAAATTTATAAAGAAATTCAGATTTCAGCAGCTGGACTCCGATCAATCGATGGCTAAATTTAAAATGACACTTTGTCTTCAAGGGTATATAATATGTGACAAAAGAATTTTTATAAAAGAAACATGATTTTACTTGCTGGTGAACGATGAGAACGAAGAGATGCATCAATCTTATATTATTATGTTTGCAATATCAATATCGTCGGATATTTAATAAAACATCTTTTGAACGTTTATAATTTCTTGTGTTGGTTTCCATTACATCGAAGAAGGCGGAGATTATTATTATTATTATTGTTATTATTATTATTTTTACATACATAAAAAAGCAATAAACACAAACTTGAATGCTTTAATGCGAGTGTTTATACTTTTTCCAACTGCGCATCTTTGAAAATACAAATTTTTCCTTCTCTCTTCACGTTAGTGGACACTTAAAAAGCTTTTGATTTGCTTACACACACACGCACACAGACATACACATGCACACACACATACACATACACGCACAAAGACACACACACAGTCACACATATGTATACAGACACAGAAGTAGTAAATAAACTTGTATGTTGATTTTGAGTGCACAAATTGAAAGTAAATGAAGGCAGCTGCCACGCCTCTTAGACATAGGTGGCAACGGCAGCCGTGTTCGCTGTACCAGCTCCTGTGCCGCCGCCACTGCTACTGCTGCTGGCGCCAGCTACATTGGGTCCACCGCCAACGGCAGAGGCTCCAGCCTGTGCCAGCTGCGGCTGCTGATGCGCCGCCGCGGAGTTGTTCAGGGGCTGTGGGCTAACCGGGGGCTGCAGCTTGCCGGGCACATACTGCCCAATGAAGGATCCGTCCTCAGTGAACTGACCTGTGAACAAAGGAAATTGTTGCGATTAAAAATTGCTGAAGTCTTTAGCTGAATGTTGGATAAAGTGTTTGTTTTAGCCACAACCAACACCAGTTTATGTTTATGTGTGTACATTTGAATTTTGATTGCGTTAGTTCAGTTGTTAGACGCGTTTAGGTGTAAAAATGTAAGTGTTATTAAGTAATCATCTATTATTTGCTGCATGTTGTAGGTTTATTGAGTTAGCCGCTCGATTCGTGATTCACGGCCAACAGTGACGTTTGATTAGTCGTGCTAATTGCGCATAGTTTTAAGTTTTTTTTTTCTTTTTTTTTAATTGGGATGAACTAGGCTCTAAATACTGGGTATGTATACAAACAAAATAACTACATACATTAGCTGCATGCTTCATAAACATTACCTGGAAATTACATCGTACAAACTTAAGTAGAGTATCGGGTTTTGCAACTCAAAATATTATTTTTTCTCTTACTTCAGTTTTGTTTCAAAACATTTAACACTTTTTTTTGGAGAATATTTTAGAGCAACACATTCATTCCGCGGCATTACAGCTATGTTGAAGCAATCTACTACTACATCTCTTTGTATCTTTCTTGAAGTCTTAGATTGAAATGGTTGGTGGGAAACTTTTGAAATGATGACTCAAATTTACACTTTGTTGTTTACTTTTTCTTTATTTTGTTTGTTGGTTTTCCTTTCTAATATAGTCATATAAAAATTAAATATTTTTATAGTTTTTTTTTTTTAATATTAAATAGCTCTACTTCACACAAAAAAAAAAATAAACATAATATGCATTTTTTCTTTGTTTTTAGTTTTTATGCAAAAAAAAAACAAACTGTTTACAAAGTACAGTTGTTTACAACATTTCCTTACATTTTGCTGTCCAAGCGAACTGATAAAAAAATGTATATATATATTTAAGAAATAATAAGGTAAAACATATTTCATTTAAAAATATTGTACACAAAATTAAAATTATGAAACAAAACTAAATAGAATTTAAAAGAAAATACAAAAGTATGCAATTTTTTTTCACAGAGAAGAAAGCTAAGAACGGTGAATTTACATTAATTACTTTTTAAACAAAATTTTAAATTTAAATATGTATTTACGCATATGCATTACATGTTAAAAGTGTGGGAGAGGGCAGACTGAGAGCGCTAGTCTGATAAATAGGTAGATATAGAGAGAGAGAGAGAGAGAGAGAGAGAGAGAGAGAGAGAGAGAGAGAGAGAGAGAGAGAGAGAGAGAGAGCGAGCAACGAAACACGCAGCTGTTTTATTTAGAAGGGTGTGGTGGGTTTGGAGGCGGTTGAATTGAAGCTGGTGTGTGTTGGGTAACGGTTTTCGTTTCTGTTTTTGAATTTGATGCTTTCTTAGCTGCTGCTACCGTCGCTAATTGGGCGAGTCAAGTCGTCAGATTTATTCGATTTGTATATAAATAAATGTAATTGTTTTCTTTTTTGTTTTTAAGGAGTTTTTGCTGCATCGCTGCTATGGTTTGTTCTTTAACTTCATTTTGCTTGGCAGTCATTTTTTGTGTGTTTAGTTCTAAGTTTTAGTTATTTTATAAAAAATATTCGCATTCATATAGAAAATAAACTTGTCGCACTAAAAATTAACTTAAAGAAAAACTTTGATTTTCATGTAGAATTTTGGGCTGTATTTGTTGTTGTTGCGGATGTTGTTGTTGTTGTTCTTGTTGTGGAGGGGCTCGGTTCGAATTGGTTCGAGTTGCTGCTTACAAATTAAATCAAAGTCCTTTGCGTCCATATTGGCCAATAAAGGAACCATCTTCGTTTATGCCTGCGTTTCGTTGTTATTGTAATTTTTTATTTTTTTTATGGTGTAGTATTTTTTGTTTGTGTTTTTTGTTTAGATTTCATGTGTTGAAAAGAAAAAAATGATACGAATAAGTAAATCAAATGTTGTGCAAAATGAATAAAACATTAAAAAGAAACGAGGAACAAATACAAAACAAGAAAAAAAATTAACAGCTAACCTCGGAACACCGAAAATTACATACCCTTGCAGAGATCTATATATACATGATGACCTACATAAGTCTACATAAGGCAAAAGTTTAATCTAAATAGCTTAAACAAATTAATACATTTTTGTTTAAAATCAGACAGACGGACATGATCTGATGCTATATAATACCAACTGCAAGGGTATATCAAACTGAACGGCAAGAAACATCAAACGACAAACTACTGTTCCTTTAACATAAATAAATAAATACACATCAATCAATCTTAGGCATGCGGAATATTATACACTTTTGTAGACATCTAAATTTCAGTTCAGAACTCGACATATTTGTATTATTTTGTACTTTTTGGTCTTCTGTCTTATTTCACGGCTGACTGAGGATTGAAAATTCCAATTGTACCTAAAATGGGTTATGGACAATGTGGAGACGGTCGGGCGGACAGACGGACATGGATAGTGATGTTGATCGAGTATATATATACCTGAAGGCATCGCAAATGTCTCACTCGATGCACTTCAAGCTTCACAACAAAATTATAATAATAATATGCCTCCTGCAAGGGTATATAAAGGCAAATACGTTCGCTAATATGTACATATGAATTATCATCCACTTGGCTCCGTATAGTGTCACAAGCCAAAAGTCAATAATAAGCCAATAAGCTGCCAAAATATGCCAAGCTTTACAAATGCAAGAAAGTGGCAACACAAGAGCGGCACAGAAATATTATAAACCTTTTTTTTTATATATATATTTACACAATTAAATAAATAATTTTGTTACTCATAAATAACTGTTTTAGGGCGTGATGATTTGATAAAACATTAGCTCTGAAACCGTTGACAAAGAATCAGAATAGTTTACAAATTAAGATCTATATTTTTTTTTTGTTTCATTGTCTGCGAGTAACTTAAGTTGTAATTGTAAATAGCATATTCAAAACATAATTATGCTGAGGTTTCCCAACCTCAATAATTAATGCAGTTTCTGGTCTAAGTTTCTGGAGAGATATCAGCAAATGTTTATCTTAAAATTTGATCATTTTAGCCTATTTGTTGTTTAACCATATTCATGTAGAGAAGGAGAACGCGTGCATAAAAAAGGTAACAAAACGATTTAGCGAAGCGCGTCACAAGAAGCCAGCCAAAAAACAATTCATTTTGGTTGAAACAAAAAATAAGAAAAAGAAACAGACGCAAAAAGTGCAGAAATACTAAAGCGAATACCGGACAAATTGCTACCTGGACGAAATGCTTGAAGAAAGATGACGTCAATGCTGCCACCGTCGCCGCCAACGACAACAATTAGATGGTGCGATTGTGTATAAATGTGTGTGTGTGTGTGTGAGTGTGTGTGTGTGTGCGTGCATCAACAGAAATATTAGAAAGATAATTGTGTGTGTGTTTGGGGGGAAGGGACTAGGCTTTGTAAAATTGTTGGCTCATGGAGTTGGAGTCGTACGGCGGCGGCGACGGCTGCAGCTGGCCAGGCTGAGACTGAAACTGAGGCGAAGTCGATGGCTGCTTAATGCCAACCTTGCGCGCAGCGGTGGCGGCATGCCCGGCGGCTGTGGTCACAGCTACATCATCATCATCATCATCATCATCATCACCACCATCATCATCACCATCATCATCATCACCATCATGATCATCAACGTTAAAAACAAAAAAATTGTGACAAAAACGAATGGAAATTTAAAAACAAAACAATACAAAAAAAAAAACAAACAAAAAAATTATAAGAAAAACATTATACAAAAACAAAGACATGGACTGGGACACTTGGAACACTTGGGATGAAGTGGAGTTAACTATCAATCTTACCTGTATCGCCATCGCCATATTCGGCCATCGAATCGGTATCGCTCTCCACGCCGGGCTTATTCGCTGAACTAACGGATTGGCGACCAGCGCTCTTGTTGTCCAAACTGCCAAAACCAGAGAATGGGAAGTGTTATGGTTATCGGTTATCATCAATTATAGACGGATGCTTACGGTTGCGAGTACTCGTGGAAACCGCCCTCATCCGGGTAATCACGCCGGCCATTGGCCAACTCCCGATCGTGCACATCGTATTTGCCACCGCGATTACGCCGTATGATGCAAATGATGATAAACAGGATGATGATGATGGCCAGAGCCAGCATCATGCCAATGAACCAACCAGCGTTCGCCAGACTCTCATTTCGCACCATTATTGGTCCCTCGATGCTGTTCGTATCAATCTCGCTGGTGGCGCTCTCCGTGTAATAGTGTCCATCGACGGATACAACGCGGAACTCATAAACGGTATCCGGATCCAGGCTGCCAATCTCCTGATAATCAACTGACTTCTCGGGGTGCTCATTCTTCCATTCCGTTTCACCCTTGATTCTGTAAATATTTTGTCATTAAATATATACAACTACTTGAAAAGTGAGTTCTTTCTGCTCAAGTTATTTTTTCTAGTTAAATTTTTAGTAAATTTAGATTGTAAATATTTCCTTTTATCAGTTGCATAAATCTTCACAACTTTAAAATATTCTTTTGAGCCATGTTACTTAAAAGTATATCGAAAAGAATATTTGAGATTGGAATAATAATAATATGAATAATAAAGAATAAATTTAGAATATAAATTAACCTTTATCAAGAGCAGATCAATTGCTGTACGAACTATTATTGTAGAAACCATTTAGGTTACTCTGCAAATCGTAATCTAATTTATGGTAATCTTACCTGTACTTGGTGAAAAAGTGTGAGCCTGAACGTCCATCAGTGCTGGGCACCCAATTAATGCGGTATCTGGGCATACCATTTGGCGCCGACAGTTGTTCCCATGTCAAGGAGGGCGTGGACGGGGGCGCAATGTCCTCGCCCAGTGTGCTCTTCTCAATGTAATGCCTGCAGAGAGAGAGAGGGAGAGAGAGAGAGATCAGAAAGGGAAGAGAGAAGGTGGTGCATGCGGGTATCTTACTCGGCACCCTCGCCCATTTTGGTGGTGGCGGTAATGGAGATGCGATATTTGGTGTTCGGTTTCAGGCCGGCCATTTTCATGCGTGTGATGCGTGGATCGGTGATATGGGGATCGTATTCGCGTCGCTCGTCGACAAAGCTGCCGCGAACAACTTCATAATAGATCTTGTAGCCGGTTAGCTTGCCATTGGGATTGAGCGGTTTCTTCCAGGTCAGCCAGAAGGCGGAGGATCCAAGCGGATATGCCTCCAGGCTTTGCACCGCCGACGGCACACCCTCGGGGGTATCAAAGTCAATCACAGCGCTAGGCGGTCCATTGAAGCGTCCGTTGTAGACCAGCACGCGGGCATAATTCTTGGAGTCCGGCTTGAATTGTGTGACGAGCGCCTTGCTATGGATCGTATGAATCTCCCGCAAGCCCTCTTCGCCCTCTTTGTCTGTCCAAGTCTGGATCTTGTAACCCTTGAAATGGCCGCGCACAGACTCCTCGCTGACCGGATTCCAGCCGAGATAGGCATGGGTGGCACTAGTCACGTGCTGCATGCTAAAGTTGGTCGGCGCCTCGAGGGGACGATCCTCACCCGAGTAACCAATTACCTCCTCGGCAGCAACATTCGATTCACCGCGCTCATTGATGGCGACCACCTTGATGTGATACTTGACGAATGTTGGCTGATCGGCGATCAGTAGATTACTCTGACGCCAATCGTAGATATCCTTGTTCTCCCAGGCAGCAGCGGGTATGTCACGTTTCCAGCTAACGCGATACTGGAAATTGGGTGCATTGTGCTCAATTTCCGGCATCGGTGTCCATTCAATGACCAAATTGTTTGGCTCCGTGCCCTGGCCGACAACATTCTCGGGATTCTTAAATGGCACATTCGGTTGTGTGGTGCACGCCTCACTGTGACCGGACGGCGGCGATTGGCCAATTTTGTTAAATGCAATCACACGGTATGTGTAATTGGCCCATGGCGACATCTGTACAACAAATGAGAAATCCGTGCTGGGCACCTTGTCGAACGCCCTATCCCATGAGGCGGGCGTGAACGAGGTGTTGTACTGGATCGTATAGTGCAGAATGGGGGAGCGATTGTCACCCTGGGGCTCCCAGGAGATCTCTGCCTTGTCGTCCTGGCATGTGATGCCGATCAATTTGGGTGCATTGGGCACATCCTGAACAATTAAATTGGCTCTCGCTGTGGCCTCGTCCAGTTCAGTTCTGGCCACGCAAGTATATTCACCCGAATCCAGCTCCATGGTCTTGGCAATTGTCAGTGAATTGTCATTAGTCTTGACGAAACGCGCCTCCGCCTCAAAGTCGATGTTCTGGCCATCCTTGAGCCACTCGATCGTCAGATTCAGATTAGGATCGTGCGCCTCATTGCAACGGAATGTCGCCGATTGCCCAGCAGCGACCTCATAGTTCTGCGGCTCCTGTGTGATCCGGGTGCGCTCCCTAACCACCAGTGAACCCTGGGCAGTCGCATTGCCAAACTTGTTGACCGCCAGGCAGGTGTAGTTACCATTGTCGGCGAAGGTCACATCCTTGATCTCGAGATCGCCCGAGGGGAGCACTATATAACGTCCGCCAGTCAGCCAATTGTTGTTCTGGCGCCATTTGACCTGAGGCTTGGGTGCGCCAAAGACGCGGCATTTCATTGTGATGTTGCGTCCGTTGACGGAAAACTCGGCACGGGGTGGCTCCTGAATCTCTGGCGGCAGGGCCTGCACATTTAGATACACATCCTTGTAGACATAACCCAGAGAATTGGTGGCGTTGCAGCCATAATTGCCTGTATCTTTCTTAACCAGATTCACAATCTTGATGTAACTATTGGTAACTGTGCGTCGCGGATTCGGTTCGCTCTGCGCAATCGGTTTGCCATTGTGTATCCATTGGATCGTTGGCTCTGGATGTCCAGCGGCCTTGCAATTGAAAACGACCTCCTCATCCTCGGCGGCGTTTTGTATTTCCGGCTCCTCGGTGAAATAGGGTATCGCATGGATTTTCAAATTGATCGAATAGGATTGGGCGTTGCCCACACCGTTGGACACGTCGCAGTTGTAGGTGCCTGCATCGTTAAGATTCGCTTGCCTGATCACCAGAGATTTACCATAATTGCCTTGCGTAATGTGATCGCTCCACTGCACCCGCTGACCATCTTTATACCATTCCGTCTGTGGTAGCGGTGTCCCGCCATAGATGCAATACAGTTCCACCCGTTTGCCGCGCAGCGCCACCTCATTCTTACGGGTCACGTACTGACGCTTGGGTGGATGCCGATTCTGGGAGGCGCTCACGCCCATCTGCTTGACGTCGAGGAGTATCTTGTTGCCGATCTTGTATTCGTTGCGGAACACTGAGGTCGCTGAGCAGGCGTAGTAGAAATCATCGCTGGCATCTTCGCGCGTCACATTTGAGAACCAGAGCGTGCCCTCTGGATCGAGGGTCATGCGTGAGTTGTTGATCGATTTGATGCCCGATCCGATGCTCTGTTGGATCAGCCAGTTAACCGTTGGCTTTGGCCAGCCATCGGGCGCCTCGCATTGCAGCGAGAAGGGATCACCCTCGTTGGCCTCAACGCTACGTGCCACCTCGTCCTTGAATGCATTCAGCTCCGCCTTGCGCACAAACACCGAATTCGATGTGGCAACACCAAACTCGTTGCTGGCAAAGCACTGATACTGTCCCAGATCCTCATCCTTGGGCGATGTGATCACCAATGAGCCGCGCCCGGGCTGCCGGGACATACGATTATCGTATGCCTGCCAGTCAAACGGTTTCCCGTTCTTGATCCATCTATATCTGCAATTAGATAAAGTCATCGCAAATTGTATGAGTAAAAGATATACTTCCCAGTAAAAAGAAAAAGTGTTGGCAACGACAACACTGTATGCAACTGTTGTCTATCCAGCTAACATTTCTTTGCAGATACCAAAAAATAACTGGGAATTCTAATGAACTCTCGCATTTCAACCAGAACTTCCAAACTTTCAGCTAATAATACTCCTACACATAATCTTGAATGCTTATTTTTCTATTCTTGCTTAAAAGCTTTAATTATCCGGGCATATTTCGCAGCTGCTTAGAAATACTTACGCCGTAAAACTAAAGCGTTCAAATTCTGATTTCTAGCCCTTGCCAATCAGTGAGAAAGTCAATTCGGGTCAACTGCCTTATTTTAGATAATATTCTCTAGTATTTTCGAGTCCATCATATACCAATTATAGTTTGTATACTCGTTAATTAACGTAAATGTGAAGTGCTTTACGCAAGCTTCTCATTAAATGCGGTTACATAAATTTGATTGTCTTATTACGATTATAAATACATGTGTGGATTAAAGACATTACTAATTTGCGAAAACAGCGAATGAAATATACATATATATTTCCTGGTTTGCTCAATTGCGACTCATTAAGCGTCGGCGCTCTAACAAGTTAATGTCCACATTTAATTTGATTCAATCTTCAATCATACACATTACGTATATATATTTTTTTTCGTAATTTTCTTTTTGTTTCTTGAGCAATGAGACATTTAATAAGTGTCCATATTATAACTATGACGACTTGTTTAATTTTCAATTGCGAAAATGGTTCATTAAACCGAGTGTGCCACAGCCCTGGCAGCAGGGAGATCGAGGAAGAGGATGAGGATGAGGCCTCTCATTTGCCTCAAGCTTTACGTAATTGCAATTAAGCGCAAAGGAAGTAAACGAGAGCAACAACTCAGATGATGCTTTATTTTCGGATGTTTTTAAGTTTCTCATTCGTATTCTCATTCTCTCTTTCTCTCTCTCTCTCTCTCTCTCTCTCTCTATCTGTCTGACTGCCTCCCTCTTTCATAAGTCAATTATGTGAACTGGTCGAGCTGCTTGAGCTTGTTAAGCACTGAATTTTTAGTTTTTGTGAGTTTTTATTATTTACTCAAGCCGCTCCCGAGACATCGAGAATCGTTGTCTCTCACCTCTCACCTCTTACCCCGGCCCCTGTTCCAGCTGCCGGTCATGGAATAGGTCAATCACATGAATTGTTTTTAAGTGTTGTAAGTTGCAATGCAACGTTTAAAACGGGGCGAGATGATGGGCTTGCCACAGTTCGCCACAATGTGGCTGGGTGGGTTTGTTGAACTTGTCAGTGTGCTGTGGTTTGTAACAAATTTAACTAATTAATTACAAAGCATTTCTCATTTCTTTATGTACAATCAACAAATCTTCTTCTGCTTCTTTGTTCTTTACTTTTTATGTATTTTTTTAACTCCTTCAAGTACGGTCTGCTAAGCATTGAATATGAATAAAAATAATGCGTAGCCTAAAGGTATGCTATTCCTGTATGGTTTCATAAAAATTGAATCTTGTTATGTGGTACACAACATTCCATATGCTGAAAATGGGCTGGCAGTTCTTGTTTAAGCTGCTGTTGCTGTTGCCAGGGCAATAAGGGTGACGTTGTGCCAATGACACATTAAGTTGGTGGGCAAGTCCATGGGGTAAAGTTAGACTAACCCCTAGTTAACCCCATGGTAGCCTAGTCAATAAACGCGCTGACTCAGTGTGACCACCCCCATCCTCGCATACTCCCGTATACCCGTATCCCGTCCTTCGTCTCGGCTACGCGCACAGTTCAGTCAACCAAGTCGTCGTCATCAGGCAACACCATCAACACGAAGGCAACCAAGCGGGCAGGTGCTGCTGACCGAAAAAGTTAGGCAGCCCCAACTAAACCAGCTAAATGTGCAGCGGCTCACACCCTAAACTGAACCCTAACCCTTCCCTACTGTTGCCGACGGCAAGAGTTTCTCTCTCCCTCCCTCCTTCCTTCCTTTCGCGATGCAAGCAACTTCCTTAAGCCGTTTGTCTGTGTAACTGTAACTGTATGTGTGTGTGTGTGTGCTTTTTGTTGGGTTGCCAGCTTGACTGCCACTTAACCCCAGCGACTTTGTAATAGTTTTTGGATGGCTCCTTACCAGATATCTATCCATCCATCCATCCAACTCAGCTCTGCCTCTGCCTCTGCCAGGCACAAAAGTGCGATTAAAATCTCTTTAGAAATTGCGGGCAGGCAGAAGGCTTGGTGCTTGCTGCTTTCTGTATGAGTCATCACAACACACACAAACACACACCCAGCGATGGGTTGTTGTTTTTATTTTTTATTTTACTTTTATTTTATTTTATTTTTTGAAATGGGGTTGCAAATACCAAGCAAATCAGCTGCCTTCCCACAAGATACCCTTTAGCATAGATACATCGGGTAGCGGAAATGCTTTCTGCTGAATGTTAACTCGTTGCTACCATTTTGTACAACCCTCATTAACAATTTTGAACAGGGTACAGGGTACAGGGCAGCATAAACAGCATAAGTTGAACAAAATGCCAGAGCATATTTTTTAGCGCATTACTATACGGTTGTGAGGTTGGAAACACGCTCCTTGCGGCTGCTTTTATCTGCATGTGGCATGCGAATATAAAGCCCTAACCCACTTCCATGTTCGCTTTGAAGTGAAATAAAGAAAAGGAACCAAAACAACCACAAGCAAATGCAATTCTTATATAAAGGCTTCATGCGCAAAAATAGCAACAACTAAAGAGTTAGGCAGTTATGGAGTTAAACCCCTTTAAAAATTGCAAACAGAAACATTGCAGATGGATCAGAAAGTGCCTTCTGTTATTTATATATCGATTTCTGATGAAATGTCAGAGCGATGTCTTTTGCAACTAATTTGTAATGTAAAGGCACTGTCGGTGTGCTTTGACATGTAACTCGAGCTGGGATCAGAAACTGCCAGCTTTTGGATGGAGTCGCGAAGCAGATAAACAGAGGGGGGCAACACCGATGACGTCGCCAGGCTGAGCGCTGAGGACTGATGGCTGAGGATGTTTTGGATTTGTGGTGTGGCTAGAGGGTTGCCATTGCGCATTTTACAGCGAAATGCTTTTACGCTGTATGTGTGCGCGAATAAGTCTATGTACACACAAGGCTCGAAGTGGAGCACAACAATAGAATTATCAAAAACAAAAAAAAAAAATAGTTGTGAGGGAGTTGGGAGGAGGTAAGGCAGCTGTGACTGTCACTGTGAACTGGGCGTGCCCCGCGTGCATGTCAAACGTGCAATGACACCGAAAATGCCGACAAGGAAATAAGGCACCGTCTCCAAGGTATCACCACAAAGCGTTGCTCATAAAAATGGGACAAAAGTTTCAGTTGACATTCTTGCTGGTCTTATTAATGGGACGCTAGCATGCAAACCGGTCTTAAACATTTCTCAGAACTCCCATATAGGGTGATAGGGTGCGAAAGGCCAAAAAAAAAAGGCCAGAGTTAGTCCGTGGGTCCTGGCAACAGAAAAATATACACAACTGAAGCGCTTCAGGGAGTCACAATGTCCAAAAAATGTATATTAAAACAAGCTGCTACATTATTCGCTGAATGGTTGACTAACAATGTCGTAAATGTCCGATTTAGACCAGTCAATATTGAGATTGCTGCTACAATGCAACACTTGACTTCCAATTTCAACTAAACCGAGTCAAATGGCACAATTGCATAAATTATAATTACACTTACAACACTTATAGATGTAATACAATCAGGGAAGATGACAAACGAACGCCTACACATGTGTTTCTAAGTGGCTGTTGTAATTGAACTGGTGTTTGCCATAAGCAGTTGGTGAGTCCAAGTCTAAGTCGCAGACAAGTCATTAAACGAGAGCGTAAACATATTTAAATATGCATTGAGATACATATAAAATATGTATGTATCAAGCGCTGTTATCGATTTATGTCGAGTGGCAACCCTTTGCATCCCTTGGCATCTCAGCCGCTATCAAGAAACGCTTTTAGGCAAAACAAACAAAACAATAACGGAATCTACAACGCCACGTGCCACATGTTGGGGATGTGGCAGATGCAGGACTCTGGACTCATTATGACTCATCGAGGCGCGCATAACTTCACTGCCAGCCAACCTAACTGACTGACTGACTGGCTGCATCCGAAATGAATGGATATTCAGCCAGACGGCAGGGCAGTTGATGTACATATGTACTTAACATCTGACATAAATGACTCGGTTCTAGGTACCAGGGACCACACCAGACACGACGTATACTCCATCGTATGGGGACACAAAGCTGCAAGTGGGAATTGCGCTTGGCGAATTGCGTTTTCCCACACCGGAATATATAAAAGGGTTGTTTATGCTCTGGCATTCCTCTACACACACACATACACACACACACACAGAGCACTTGACGCTGTGCGGCATGAATGAATCAAATGAATTAGAGGCTGACGAGTGAGTGTGCTTGCCACGTTTGTTGCTCTGTTGTCGTTGTTGTTGTTGTTGCTGTTGTAGCCGCTCGTGTTGCAAGAGGCTAGACGCTCAAGCAGGTGGCTGGGATGCTGGTGGGACTAAGGGATGAGCTCTGAAAACAGCTACAGCTTCACAATATTATGTAAATATTGTCTGTAGAAAACGGTGCTTGGCTACACGAATCACAAATTACTCCGGATATTTCATGTTTCAACTGTAGTCGGGTAATCGATAACAGTATTACCGTTATAATATATCTTGGATTCTATCGAAATCCTTTTGCTTGCGAAAACGATTGATTAATCTATTACTTTGATAAAGCGATAAACGCAAACACATAAAATTTATGCGCAGTTTTACTTTGTGATTAATTGTGAAAAAATAACAATGTAGTAGATTTAAATACGATTTCTGTCTGTGTCTTGGCTGATGAAAATATTACATTTGTTAGACGATTTACATTTCTTTCACTTGATCTCATATTCCAAATTTTACAAAGTCTCAGACAGACTTCATGGCATCAGCGATACTCTCTTATGTATATAAAGATTTATATTATGCATTCTTGATACACGATTAAAGATGCTGAAAATAACTAAGCAATATATACAGAAATAATTTAAAATCGAATACGAAAGTCTAATTAGATCGATTTATATGCCGATCGAGAAGCATGATTCTAACTTGAAACGTATATACTAAAACTCATTTTAATCCAGCGTGTGCATGATATTTAGAGCTGTGTCAACTTATGGCGCCATTCATTGATTCATCGATTTTCTTCAGAAATTCAATATACTCTACGATGCATACATAATTGAATATGTATGTATGTATGTATGTATGCATGTATGTACGAATATATTATATGAAAGCTTAACCGCCCCAATTACCAAAGTCGAAGCCAGCAAAATGTCAAATGGCAGCGTCGCTTGTGCAAAAGCTTGATTTCTACGCATGAATCATGTGCGGAAGTTGTGGAAGTAGTTCGCCCTCAGACTGGGGGTGACTTTGTCATCGGCATTGACGAGTATGCCCTACCTTGTACTGGATATATGCAGGTATTCATATACAATTTGAAATTACGAATAATCAGCAGGGAAAGTGAAATCGGAAGCATAGCATTATAATTCTAGAAAATTGACTCAAGTTATTTGTTGTTGCGCCGCATTTTCCCAACACTCCAACTAATTGTGGATAGAGGAAAACAGATGCTGTGTAACACGTATTGGACAAATCGCAGGATAAGCGACAAATCAAATCATTTTCTAAGTAAAATTTTATTGTATCGTGGCAATTTGTAGAGCATCGTTCAGTCGTGTTACCCCCAAGTTGTCTCATCTGTCCTGCTACAGCCGCTGGGGGCTATCTGAAAGTCGCAAAATGCGCTGATGAAGTTGATTCTAATCACGATGATGATGACAACGACAATCGATTGCACTGAGTACATATCATGGGTGGTGTGTAGTCTGTTTAGTGTGTGTTTCATCATTTTTCAGCTGCCGTTTCTTTGTATTTTGTGACAATTTTTTTGTTTGGAATTTTTTTGTGGGATCAGTCTTTGCTTAAAGTGGGCACCTTTCCTGCTGCGAGTTTGTGTGTCCAAATTCAAATACACTGGTTTTTGGGCGCCAGTTAGGCGAGACCAAGCTTATTAATAAACATGAGGCGGTCATAAAAACCACAATAACAGAAGCAAGCAACGGCGCCAAAGAAGCAAAAATAACAATCCACAACTTTAGCAGCGCCAACAATAGCAACGGCAGCAGGAGCGAGGTCGAGTTCAACATTGCGTGAAAAATCAATAAGTTGCGCCCCCCTCGGGCAACTGAAACAACATCAGCAACTTTATGTAGACGCTTACATTTAAGCGCCGAAAAAAAATCGGAAAATTACACTTAACTTCAGTTGAGTTTTTCATCCGTGCCAAACTTTAAATTGTTTTAATATAACGTATAAAATGTGCTTTACATTAAAAAATAAAGTAAACATAAAAACCATACCAGTTTATATTTAAGCAGACAAATAAGAAGTTATCATAGACTGAGTTTAGAACAATGAGGATATTCATGAAACCAAATGTTTTGATGCTGATGGAAGTATTGGCAGGGTTTCCAAAGGTCGAAGTGACACAGCTCAACGACATTGTGGTGGCCATCAATAGTCCTGTTTCTAATAAGATTTTTGGCAAATATTGGAGATGCATTCGGTACACTGTGCGGCACCTTGGAAAAACAATGCCCCACTGACCATTGGGGGAGGCGGAGAAGCGAAGCGCAGATGTTGCAAGCAACAAATGTACATATGTTTAAGGTTGCACTAAAAGTTGTTGCTGCTATTTGTCTTGGGCGCTCCCAACTCCAAACTAGTTTCACAAAGTTCAGCCAGACAACTTTTAAGAACTTAAGTGACTGGCACAGATGCAAATACATATACCAGATACGAACCAGAGAAAGCTGAGCTGTCCGGCTGCATAGACCTGCAAGTGCAGTATTTTTTTTTTTAATTTCTAGTTTGTTGATGAAAACTGAAATAATAATATCCCCATTTTCGCTCCTGCAAATCCATATATACTCGGCGAAAATTAATTCAGTAACCATTAACTTAACTGTTCCGAATAATCACAATATTTGAGCTTTTCTAGCTTTTTGAGTCCTTATTGGCTGAGCTTTTAGGTGAGATTATGCTTTTCTCAAAATATACCAGATTACCCCAAATTCAATGAAATTTTCAAAAAAAAAAATAAAAATAAATAAACCGAAAAACTGTGTTGTTTTTCGTCTAAAGAAACTAAAGGAATTTCAAATGAAAAACAGATTATTAATTTTTTATTTTTATCGACGAATGGACAGACTTCGAAAGCCGCTTAAACCGAAAATGGTGAAAAGCCAGTTCACCCAAACTATTTTGAATAAGTTTTTTTCGTGTAAGTCTGTAAACATGTATGTGCATATGAATGCATAGATTAACATCGAATTGCTAATAACCGCACAGAATATCAACACTTTGGTATTCTAAAAAAAAAAACAAATAGTTGTGAACGCATTGCGCGGCTATGCAACGACAGCAACAACAATTTATATGTGTGTGTTGCACATTAGACAACAAAATAATAACAACAACAACAACAACAGCAACAGCAGCAGCAGAAGCAGCCAATGACAACAAAAAAACAAAGTGGGTCACGCTGAATCACAGAGGCGTATAGTTCGTCTGTAGAGAGATACGTGAGACCAGCGAGTCCATTGTGAACTGAATGTTGCACGACTTCAATGCGCCCCGATTACGTCCCGCCCAGTTCCCCACTAGCTAAATACACATAGTACATATGCGCATACAAATACATATATAAATATAATATATATATATATATATATATATATTTATACAAATGCATGTGTCTCTTGTAGAAAGTTATTGAAACTATATGAAAAAGGCTTAAGTTCAAAAGTAATTTATGACATTATCGCAATGCGGCAAATGCAAGAATTGCCTTTTAGTTAAATGCTCAAATCCAATGCTTATCTTTTAAGTTGCTTACGCCTTCTTCTTACACCGATTCCTTCATGGATGTGATCCTTTTTGATTCGCCACAGACTATAAGACCAGAGAAGCTCAGTTTTTTCTCTCAGATCACGAATATAGAATTTGATAACTGCAACCGTTTGTCATATGTCGATATAAAAGAAAAACTTTTTTTATCTGTAAGAATTAAGGAGCACAAAAGATGTCAAAGAAGACGCATTTTCAAATTTAACAGGGCACATAAGGGATGTATATCTATACCCAACTATGCAATAAATATATAAGGTCTATATTAGGGTCTTCAAGGTATTTCCTGGTCGAGCTCTGTCTACTGGAAGTATTTATTATGCTGGTTGTGCGTACTTAACTTTAGTATCCACTTAAATGCGTTTAATTGTCTTTATTAAAGGTAACGAGCCAAATACATTGGCTGCCATGGAATTCGTTATTATTGATGGTATTTGTTAATAGCTATGCATGTTTATGTAATATTCAAATTTTTGTCTTTCAATATAAAATTGTCTTCTTCTCCTCCTCAAATTGTTAATCTGATAGATTGAGCAACTCGGTTGAAAACTGGTTTTTTTAACCCAATCGAAATGAAGCGAAACACACACATTGTTAGTAGATTTTATTATTTAACTACCAATTATTCGATCAATTTTACCAATTAGCCAAACTCCAACTCTTCAACCGTTTATCATATTTTTAATGGGCGTTTTTCGTTGAAAGAAATCATTGCAAATAGAAAGTGTTAGGCGACAAACACATTTCAAATGAACGTATTTAAATCAAAGTGATGGCAATTCACATATTGCAATTTGCGTATTACATCGAATAAGAGCAAATGGAAAAAGGCGACATGTTTGCCGTGCAGGAAGCAATGACAGCATAACTAAGAAAAGCCACCAAGCAACAAATTTGATCTTCATCAGAAGCAATTGGGCCAGGCTGGCATTAAGCCTAGTCTAGTGTATAGCAACAGTGAACAGTTCGACTTGGAGTCCGACATCATTACGTAATGTTCACAGCCTGGCTTATGCATGCGATTATATGTTTAAATATATACACACTCACACATATGTATTTAAACGTTCGAAAATGTGTATGTAATCGTATATTCTAAGCATGCCGGACCATCCGGTCAAACTGGTTATTATTACTACCTGTCCGTACACTTGCCAACACAATAATGATCTTCGTCATCATTAGGAGCGACGTCATGGCCCAAAAAGCGTGCACTCACTCACACACACACATATGCACACATATATACACACACACACACATTTCCCACTATTAACCCATTTGACGCGATGTAAAATACATGAATATAAATTTACGCATTGCCAACTATTGCAGAAGGTTACAAACTGGGCCCAAGTGAGAGAAACAGAGAAAAAGAGAGAGAAAGAGAAAAAGCAATTTGACATCTGTTGCTGCTGCTGCTGCTGCTGCTACTGCTGCGTAGGAAAAACTATTTTCGGTCGGCTACTTTTCATATTTTCAAGCAGCACGTCACGCACTTCATTCCGGGCCAACTTGTTTTCGGAATCACAAATGAGGTCATCGTCCAAGCGCGTTAAAAATGAAATTCCGCATTTCGAAATGACTTAATGCAAGTACAGGCGGCAGTATAATAAAAAGAAAAACTTCACAGAAAGTAACGTATAAAATACAAAAAAAAAAACAAACAAAAAAAAAACGCAACAACAAAAAATGAAACGTGTTTCTATGGCGAACAGGTTCTAATCGACCATATAAAGAATCACATAATAAAAAAATCAAATAAAACTAACTTGAGTTTTTGACATGTGCAGACATGTGAGTCATTTCAGTTCAAATGATGTCACAGCATCAAGAGCAGCATCGGTATGATTAAACTGGCGTGCAAATGCAGCAAAAATTTGCACACTGGAATATAATCAAAGTATGAATAAACATATGTATGTATCTCACCGTATACCCTCAGATACACATATGCATAGATACATATATATGTATATATTTAAGAGAAGCCAACAACCATTTCATATTTATTTTAAGCACATTTATAAAAAGAATCAACAACTAAATTACTGAAAAGCTCGTAGGAGGAAAATGGATCGGTAAGATTTATTGCGCCCTGTGACCTGTTGCCTTAAAGCGCCACCTGGTGCACAGAAGTTTAGTAATGCGAAATATGTTTGCGAGATTGTATTGGAAAGAACAAGTACAATCCTTTAAGAACGAGCTCAACTTGGAGATACCCTGTAAGCAAATCTTTCACTAAGCCACTTACATATTTTAGTTCGCGTTTCCCTCATATTTCCACTACTTTCTACTGGAAAGTTATTTACAAAAAATAAATAAATTCAGCTTTTAGGGCTATCGGTAAATGGTACTTATTTTTATAGTTCACTAATAAATTAGAGCAATAAATGATAAGATAAATAAATGCCATCTAGGTGATCTCTTTCGCTCTGAGCATTATTTTTGGTTCGAGTTGCTTGATGCGGAAATCATCAAGTTGTGTAAAGTTTCACGTTTTTATGTAAAAATTTAAAATATTTCCTACGTGACGTCCAAGAAATTCAAAAGAAAAGCACACTAACACCAACAAAAACGCACACCCATCAAAATACATGTACAAAAAATAGAGGCAAAACGATTTTTGATTCAAAAAATTCTTGTTTGCCATGCGTCTGCTTAAAGTTTATTTATGTAAATTGCCAAACGAACACACATACACACATACATACATTTATTATATAGAATTTAAAATTTGTATGAGTTCAGTAAATGTAGATGTTAACCATAACCAAAACATGCATAACAAGCATGCCACGCCAATGTGTACTTACTCTGGTTCGGGTTGTCCATCGGCCTCGCACTCAATAATGAATGGCTTGTCGCTCTCCTTGTTCTGTTGCGCCACCTTGAAGAGCAGCTCATCTGTGGGCGGCTGTTTGCTTATCCGTGGCGGGGAATTGTCTGTGGAGAAGATTTGTAAATGAACACAGAGTCAGAGTCTTGCTGGGAATGTGGCTAGCCTGTGTTCCGTGGTTTTTTATCTCTTAACTAATGCGCCACATAAATTAGGGCATTCGCATTTTCCACGCATTTAAGTCAACTTAATAAGTTGTTCGTTTTCGCTGTTTATTTTTATCAATTGGTGTCGCTGCCAATGGCTATTTTTATGGATCAGTAGTCCATTGGGAGTTGCTGGTGCATACCCAGGAGGGAGAGGAGAGTGGCTTCGGTAGGCTTTACGCCGCAATAAATTTATTCAAATAGAGATTGTTTGAAGTGGGGCAAGGCTTTATTTAAAACGCTTTTGAAGAAAATCGATCTAAGTGGAATTTTTGTCAATTAATTTTGTTAAGCTTGAGTAGAGTATGAATTTGCTGTAAATGTGTGAAAGACACGTCTTAATAGGTGCCTCAGCTAATAGACAGATTTATTATGGATAGATAGGTAGATAGATACTTACTCGTTGCCGTTGCGCTGCCTAAAATGGCAGCCAGTAATATCGCGGCCAGCATCATTGACTGCCGCCTCATTTCAGTTGCTGTTCAACTGCACTTCAATTGTTGTGGTTGCAGTCGTCTATTCGCACACACAGACACAAACGCACACTCGCAAGTGCCCCGTCCGTGTGGCACACTCGCTTCTAGACCTGGAATCTGCAACAACCTCCGTAATTGTATTGTCAATTCCGTCGTGTTGCGATTGTATGTCTGTCTGGAATGTTTTTTATTTTTATTTATATTTATTTTTGTTTTTGTTTCTGTTTTGTTGGGATTCTTTTTCTTTTTCTTTTTTTTTATTGTTTGCGCTGAGTTCTCACAATTTTCGCGCTAATGAAAATTGCATCCAAGTGAGCTTTTTCCCTTTTGCAAACACAATAGCTGGCAAAGTACAAAAATAAGAACACATTGAGCCACTTTTTACACTTAAATGACAAATATACATATACAAATATGTATCTGCATCTAATATGCACTTGGCGGCTAGTAAAAGTCCATCACTGTCTGTTTTTTATTCTTATCGTTGTGTCTGTCTGCCTGCAAAGAGAAGAAGAAAATATTTATGTTACTGCATATATATGAAAATATAAAATGTAGCTGACATAATAAACAAGCAGAAGCTGGGCAATTTGAATACTTTTTTGGGGATTACTTTTTTAACTAAAATATGCCAAACTAAGTTTCAAACAAAAAAGGAGCTAACTAATTTTACAATTGCAAGTAGTTCATTACTTAATTGAATATTCTTGATTTGAGCGGTAGACAACTAGTAGAGTATTCTTTTCCACTATATATGAAATCAGTGTATTAGACAGTCAGCAGTACTCTATTGCAGCTGTCGCCGCAATGAGTACTTGATAAGTGATGTGAATATGGAAACAGTTATTTTCGTACTCATTTATTTAGTAAAAATTCATGGTTTACACACAAAAATATCTATGTACAAGTTGACCTAAGCAATCAATCCTTATTTATGCGCCAACAAATGCTGTGTCTTATCTATGTGAGCCATCTGCAACATACAATTTTCTGTATTTGACTTGCTTTATTCGATTTAAACAAACCACGACTTGAATATCGATTATTGCCGCTATTACTTTTCCGTAAGCCAGCGAGAATCGTTGAGAAACGGAGAATCGATAGCGACACTGTCCCATCGGAAGTGGTCAGCGAATAGCGAGACATAAGGCAAAATAAACAGCAGAGCAGAGTAAAACGCTTCTGCGGAGAGCCTGACTAGAAGATATCCTGCACCGAAGACCCCACTTTAAGTCGCACACGTCTCTATTTATTTATTTGTTTCTTCGTTTTGCTACTTTATGTCAAGTTGTACTCCTAATTGAAGGGCGTTTTAGTTGCAATCGAAAAAGCAATTGTGATTGATATTAGAGGGACTTGGTGAGAACGATTGATAACATTACAATAATCTGATCTACTTAAGGTATGCGATAACTCATATTCCAGATCTAAGGTCTCAAAGGTCTGACTGTCTCCGACGACTTTATTGTTGCTGCTGACCTTAACTAGATAAACCTTATGGTGGGGTCGAAGACAAAACTTGATTAGACCCTTGTTTCCATCGATTCTGAATG
Source organism: Drosophila picticornis (assembly GCA_035043845.1). NCBI lineage: Eukaryota > Metazoa > Arthropoda > Insecta > Diptera > Drosophilidae > Drosophila > Drosophila picticornis. Next base: position 13,004,087 of record JAWNMR010000492.1, on the reverse strand, counting down.
GGTAAACTGTGTTGTGGGTGTCTGCCAGCGGTTCAGTGCGTCGTCATAGACCTAATTCCAAAATCCATTCAATGGAAAATGTGTCAAGCGAATATGTAGTGAATGCAGGCGGGAGAGACAGAGACACAGGGACAAGCAGACAGGGCCACTACGAGACAGACGATGGCCAGTTAGCATTGGAATGCCACAAAAAGACGGGTTAGAAGCGAAAGCTAATTAAATTAGCGGTACACGGGCAATTCTTCTCAAGCTGCGAGCTGTCTGTGCACGCGCTCAATGTGCTGCATTTCAGACTGGCAACAATGTTGAACTGCAACGGACGTTGATCGTAATTTGGCATTTGGCAATTTGGCAAACACAAAAGGCCAACACCAGCACCACCAATGACCAATCTACAGCAACAGCAACAGCAGGATCCACAACGGGAGCCACAGCAACGAAATAGTCACAATCAGCACGGAATCATGGATTTACGCAATCTTTGCCAACGTCTCGATGTGGAGAGCCTAAAAGGTGAGTGTTGCGTGTTCAGTGTGAAAGTCAAGCTCAAGTTTTGATCTTTAATCATTGACTTTCTTATCGAGAATCTGTAATAAGGCTATAATTCTATACAAATGGGGGAAAAAACCACTAGCAATCAATTTAAAATGCACAAAAAAGAGGAAAAGAGGCTTGAAATTTCAGAATTGGGTCTAAATGAATTGAATGTCAATTGAAATACACAAAAAAGAGAGAAAAAAGAAAGATATAACTGAGATAATATTCTAAAGCGCGAGAGTGCAGTCTACAAATATTGATAGCATTTTAGTTTGTTTCTCTAAGTTTGGGTTGGGATCGGTAAGATGGCGCGTTGTGATACCGTGTTTTGGTTCATTTCAAGGGTCTGGATCAAAGAGGAGTTCAGTTAATTTAAGAGCTGCATCAAATTGAAAGTTGTCCACTCAAGTGTTATTATTTTGTTGCACAGCCAAACTGGCATCGCTGCCACAGTTGCGATTGCCCAAATCGTTGCCCAAAATGCGCGCTGCGCGCCGCATCTTTTGCAGTTCGCGTGGCAACAATGCGAGCGGCAGCAACAAGGCTGGAACAGCGGCAGGTGAGACTGCTGTAGAGACGGGGCAAGTGCCGGCGGCGCTGTTCATCAATCGGACACCGCAACGCATATCCACAATAAGCTCACTGATGCATGAGCAGGACACGTTGGGCGCCAATCGTGGACAGATGGCGCCGTCATCCTCTAATCACTTGGCCACTGGCACATATTGCAGCGCCGGCAGCCTTGATGACGATTACTATGCGCCACATGGCAATACACGCGCCTCCCGTCCAATTAGTCCCATTAAAATACCACCACCACCAACAGCAGAAGCAGCTGCCACACGAAATGGCGGCAATAGTCTGACACAGCGACTGCAGCGAGGCTACAAAAATCTGAGCGAGCTGCAGCTGAAGCATCTGTTTGCCAAGGAGACGATTGTACGGCGAGATGGCATCGAGGTCGACCGCTATGTGGAACAGTACGAGGCGGAGCGACGCGTTGAGAAACTGGCACAGGAGCGTCGAGATCGCGAGATCGCCGACAATTATGAAATACACATTAGAACGTTGCCGCTAACCAGGCAAAATACGCTCAAGGATCAGCAGCAAGAACAGCTTGCAGAGACTGCTCGGCATGAGAGTGACGATGAGAGTGGCATGGAGGAGGCAATGTCAGCGCCAGTGCCGCCAGTGCAGCGTAAGAAATCGGGCATAGCCGCAACCAGGTTTGCCAAGGTGCGTCAGCCGCCGCTGGAGATGCCTGTGCAGGAGCAAGAGCAGCAGCAGGAACAAGACCAGCCACCAATACGTCAAGCTATGCGTCAGAATTTGAAACGTCTGCGCAAATCGATCAAGCGAGTGCATCAGCATCAACCCAAACAAGCCGTCGACAAGCAGGCAAGCAAAGATCACGACGACGACAACGATGACGAGGAGGATGACAGGAATTTGGGCAAGCGATCTCAGTCAGGTGTGACGAGAGGAACAGTGCGTGCGCGTCTGCGTCGCTTCACGTCCAGCGAGCAGCTGCAACAGCGCTGGCGCAAGAGCTTTAAGAGTAGCAACGAGACGCAGGTGGCCCAAGGAGTCCAAGGAGCAACAGTTGGAGCAGCAGCAGGCGCCACATTTGGCATGGGCGTGATGCACAAATTGAACGAGAAAATGCAGCAGCTCAAGTTATTTCGGCAACGTACCAGCGGCGACAGCAGCAAGGACAAACCAAAAGCACCGACGCAGTTGGGTGGCAATAAACCCAACACAGTTGGTCAAGAGCCTGCCGACATTGACGACGACGAGGAGCTGGTGGCAACCTATCACCACACCGATGACAGCGACGACAGCAATGGCAGCGACGACAGCGGTCAGGATGTGTGCGCCGATGAGGCATTCGGTCAGCTGGATGCCGGCGAGCAGGTGATTCGGGATCGAGAAAGAGATCGACCCACAATCGGAATGCTGGCGCAGCTGCAGGCGCACTCGACGACAGCTTGGAGCAGTGAGTCACTCGAGGAGGACGATGCAGCTTTGGGGGAGCAACATCAGCTGGCAGCAGCAGGCGATTATCCGCGCGTGCTCATCCATCAGCAGCACACAGATGCCTACGAGTCCACACTGATAATTGCCGTGGCCACAACTCTAACGCCGCCACCAACAAGAGACAATCGACACCAATGGGTGTCCAATGAGCAAATAATCGCTGGCTTCAAGGAGCAACAGCAGCTGACTGCACAAGCGTGCTCCTCGTCTAGCGTTTGGCCCGGACCGGCTTTGTACAAGCCCAAGAGCATTGACATCTTTGAGAGCGAAGGCGGTTCAGCTGGCGCCTTTGCCGACTTCGACGAGGCACTGCGCAATGCGCCCGTGCTGCGCATTAGCGCCGGCAGCAGCGAGGAAGATGCGGATGACAGCAGTTCGCGTGTGACCAGAATACGAAGGCAGACGCCTCAGATTGGCAACAGCTGCGAGAGTCTCATGGAGCAGCAGCCCCTGGAGGAGGATGAGGACAATGACAACAATCATAATAATGAGGATATGGACATGGATATGGAGATGGAGGTGGATATGGATGTGACTGTGGATGCTGAGCAGTTGGAGCTAGCGGAACGCCCACCATCGGTGTCTCCGCCACCGCCACCATTGCCGCAGCGTCGACCTCCACCGTGCATGATGGCGCCCATTTATGATGCAGTGCCGCCGCCGCTACCCATCAGCAAACCACCATTGACAATAGTAGCAGCAGCAGCAGCAACAGTGGCTACAGCTCCAGCTCCGGTTGCATCACCTGCAGCAGTCAAGTTGCCGCAGCGTAGCATTTCCATGACGCATCCGTCCAAGCCGCTTGTGAAAACCAGTTCGCTGCGTCTCACCTACAAGGAGCAAATGCATCCAGGCGATGTGGGCAAGGTCAATAAGCTGATCTCACGTTTTGAGGGCAGACCACGACTCTGCGGCCGCCGACTTCACAGCGAGGAGTTGACCATATGCAGCGATGACGACGAGCAAGCCGACGATCTTTTGGAGCAGATGCAGGCGGAGTCTATCAGTCAGCTAACGCCAACAAATGTTAAGTGCAAACCGATACCAGACATTGTAACAACGCCAACACCCACACCAACAACCAGCAACAACAACAGCTGCCACAATCTGAGCAGGGATCTGTCCCGGGAGCAGTTGGAGCTGAGCTTGGATCGCCAGAACTCGAATTGCAGTCGCAGCCAATATGGTTCGCCGCTTCCATTTCCCAACAGCCACAGTCAGCGGCGCAGCTCCACGCCCACAATGCCCACCACTAGCGTCAGCAGCAGATTGGCCAGTTCTCTGGCACCTCAAACACATTCCCATTCGCAATCGCAACTGGCGCGATCCAATCGACGCTCCATGACACGAGACGATGACAATTTCTACAGCTTTGACAGCGATGAAGGTGCGTATTGCCCCAACCCGCACCAGCCCCATTCTAATGTTGTATAAGTTTCTTGCAGAGAATAGCTACTATTCCATAAGTCCCTCAAGCAGTAGTCGCTATGTGGTCGAGATTTGATGTGCAATGTGGAATGTGGAACAATCAGCAGGCTCATCTCATTAAGCAAGCAACTCAAAAAGCGAATCAAGAAGAACAACTGCAGATATGGTAAACCAAAATTACTTAAAAACAAATACAAAAATTAATAATGATTTAAGTACTATATTACTATAAGAACTGTATAGTTTTTTTTTTTTTTTTTTTGACTTTTTCGAATTAGATGCATTATTTCCAACATGCAATCTGTATCCGAAAAACATAGTTTGCAGTTAAATATCAAAATATATCAAAATAAATATGAATAACACAGAACACCCAGAATTCGATACTCTGTCGTATAAAAGAATTTTTTTCTTCTCTTACACCTTTAAAAATAAACTTGATCTTGATCAAAGAACTAGCAAATTCAATAAAATACAAATAAATAAATAAAATATGCAGCAAAAGAAAAGGTTTTTATATTGTATTTGGGAGTGATCAATAATTATATATTGATTTACAATAGGGCTTAGCCAAACCTAAAAGAAAAGTCAAGAAAGAACTATAATTTCATCCGGTTTTTTGTTTACTTTTTGTATAACTTTAATGTTTTCGAATTCTTCATATACATAAACATATACATAAGCACATATGCACACACATATATAAGTATATATATATATAAATATATGTATATATATACATATATTTGATTAATGTGCCATCAAATGGGGTAGTTTGAGGGCTCATTCGCCCTGAATTGATAACCACCCTCGATCCGCGCTTAACGGGGGTTGCATACGATCGTTAGGGTCACGGGTCAGGGTGGCTGACAACCCTACCCTACAGGCACCAACAAAAGTGCAAGCACCCCTATCCCAGAAGGGATTCCTGCCTGACTGGCTAACTTTGACAGCTTCGCTGGGCGCATTTCAATTGATAATTTATGCTAATTATTTAATTAAAACAGTCGCTGGCCATAGAAGTAAGTACAAAGAGGGTTAGCTTTACGATCGGCTTTCATCTGTTAAAATACATTAAAGGAGGCAAGCTGAAAAATTAAATTGTATGAATTCAGAAAGTAAGTCCGAATACATGTTAGGCTAGGGTAACAACTAGTCGAGCACTCTCGCACTTGTTTCATTTGAAAGTTGAAAAAGTTAGTTGCCTAAGTTGCTTGCAGTACAGTGTTAAACTTATTTCGTGTGACATTTTCTCGAGGCAATGCCGCAATTTGCAAATTGCTTTTTATAGATCCTGTCTTTTGGCCTTGGCCCATCAGCATCAACATCATCTGCAATGTGTGGCAATTGAACCCCATTTGTCCTCACTTTCCATGCTTCCTGCCTGCTTGCCGGATGGATGTCAGCTTGGTCAACAATGCTCTCTCTCTCTCTCTCATAGCCCCTCCCTCCCTCTTTCTCTCGCTCTCTCTCTCCCTCTTACCGATTTTACACAGCTGCGCTTCATTAGGCAGCGATTTTCTCTCATTTTTCTGTTGCTGCTGCTGTTGCAGCTATGACCTGGTAGCTGATGGCTTTATGACTAATTCGATTGTGGAGCGCGGCTGTGGAACGTGCCTAATTAAAAATAAAGAAAATGGCTTATAGTAGTTTCTCAACATGCCCGCATTCGAGCGCATTAAATGCCAATAAATTTTGTAAATTAAGTAAGCACATTGAGGAGGGATGGAGGGTGTGCGTGGAATTCGCTTGAAGCAATACACACATTGAATAAGTTGACCAGCAGATTCCCAGCGCCACATCATCGAGCATCAGATCATTGACATTTGAGCAATTAATTTAAAAGGCATTTAACAACAACAACTGCTGCGAAGAAGCCCCGCTCCTAATCCTAAATGAAACGAAATATGCAGATCAAATACCATTTGATACACACAATAGGGCAAAACAAATATGAAGGAAGCAGTTCTGTTCATTCACGGTTTATATATATCCCTCTACACTCAGAACAGCATCGCCAAAATTTTAGTAAATCACCTTAAAAAATGTAAAGTTTTTCTTGTTTAGAAATATTAAGGAAAAAATATTGCTAAAATTAATAAATCGACAATACCAAAAAAAGGTCAGTTTGTTTATTTTAAATTATTTATTTTTTGAAATAATGAAATTCAAACACTAGTAGAAATTAGAAATTTACTTTCTGAATAATATGGGAACCAACCCTTGGCGATTTACTAAAATTTGATGCGATTTTTTTATGAGTGTATATACACCAGCGGCCAAAACAAATATGACACAAGCAGTTCTTCTGCTCAGACAATGTACATATATATATATATATATATATATATATATACACCCTATATATACATATATAGTAACTTCATTCACTTATAAGTCTTATATCTCTTTTTATCGTGTGCTGTGTGTGCCGAACAACCCTTGGCTGCAAAGTTATTTGACATGCGACTGGCAACTGGCAGCAGGGAATTGGACACTGGGCATTGGGACGACTGGCAACCGGTCGGTCTCATCGGTAGTGCACCCCTCCTACCCTCCATCCCTATAGCCACAGCCCTATCTGAGTTTGTTGTTGTCATGCATGCAATTCCCTCAGTAGTTTGGTCTGCTGCTCTCCTTACCCCACTTTTCTGCTTGGCAACATGCCTCTTTCGCCGCTCGTCTACTCAAAGTGCATTGCAAGTAAGTAAGAATGCTGCAGTCGGGTGAGCACGACTGAGATGTACCCTATTGTAGTTATATTGCCAAATTTATCTTTAAAAAGATTTACACACTCAAATGTAAACTGAGAAAATATAAATCGAGCAGAAATTATATTACTTAAAATTTGGATCAAATATTTCTAAAAACAACTCTAAAATTAAATTTTCTGTTGCTTATGAAAAAACAAACAGTATTCTCTTTTATTTATATTATTCATATAATTGAATTTAAAAAAAAAAAAACTTACGATTAAGTCACTTCTCACTCAGTTACTCGATATCAGAGGCAGAAATTAGCTAAACTCTTATATAGAAGACGATTCAGTAAAATTCATTACCTAATTCACACCATATTTTTGGGATTGTCGCTTCCTTCTGGCTGTTACGTACTTTTGCACAAAACCAACAAACTCTTTGTAGCCATTTTTAATGGGTTATGGGTATAAGAATCCAACCACTGGGTTTGGTTGGATTCGTCAATCGCTATTTTTTTTTGTTTTTTTTTTCCTTTCTGTCGGAACAACATGCACACAATGAAACGATAAAATGAATTGGCATGAATCACGGTTTTGGACTAGTTTGATATGCATGCTCGAAGAATATTTCTACACAAACACCATCCCCTTCCCCCACAGGCTGCTACGCAGACTAGCTAAATGCTCTCTTCGTATTAAAAAGACCGGACAATATATATATTTATATTTATATATATATAGTACAAAGATGTACTGGCGATTTTATTTTATACGTGATAATGTTCAATTGAATAATAAATAAACAAAAGAACAAAAACCAAATTGAATATGAAAACACAAAGCAAAATTCTAATGAGCAATCTAATCGAATGGCATTGTATATATATATATATATATGACTCAGCCGACCCACATTAATTTATACAAATACAAATGCATACAAATTGGACACCTTGCGCCTTGAAATATCTTAATTTGTTAAATGCTGGCAGACACTTTCCCGGGGGGAAACGACGGGAATGGGGATGGAGTGGAGATAGAGAGGGGGAGGACAATTTACTGGTTTGGCATCAAAAGTTGAATGCACTGCAGTGCAGTAAATGCTTAATGTTTAATGCCTCAAAGGCCATAATGACAATGATGATAATGAAGTGATGACTATGCTGGCGATGATGATGACAATGATCATGACGTTTATAGCCGCAGCTGTGCAATGTAAAAACGCTAATAAACAGAAATTTGAGGTTAAAATTAATAGCAAATCAGCACAAAACAAGTCGAACCAGCACGACTACGATATACCCTATTGCATTTAAATTTCCCTTTAAAAACGGGAAAAATAAATAAACAATAAAATGTTTGAGAACATTTGACATCTTAAGTTTTTTTTTTTTGGCTTGTGTCTAAAATATATATAAAAGCTATAAGTTCGCAGATGTCATTATATATTTTGTGTAAAGAGGCTAATTAAAACAAAACAAATTTATTACTTCACAAAAACCGTATGAAACGGGGCAGTTATCGATAAGAATTTAATAATCTCATATATATATATAGAATATATTACATACTTTTGCAGAAAACCGTTATACCCCATTTAACCCATTTCTAATTGGTTCAGGGTATCAAAAACAGAAGAAATTAACGATTTAATGGCATATGAATGTCAAGTAATAAGTCATATGCATAAGCGTATACACATACATAAATGAGGTGCTTCGGAGGCCACTATATCAAATCAAGGTCAACAGTGCAATCAAAACTTGCTTGTGCACATTATTCTCTTTCAGGCTGCTTATGTGTGCATATCATTATTAATGAGAATAATAAACAGTCATTAGACAAATAATAATAGAATGACTAATTTTGTGTTGTGTATAACCTGCATCTGCCTGTTTTCACACACAAACACACACATTAGTACACCCATGCATGGTTTTTGCCTGTTTCTTGCTGACAAAATCAATTTTAAGTAGCAAATACAGAAAACATGAATGAATCCCAACTCACTCAATTAGTAATTACTTTCACTTCCAATGTGCCTAGTTTTGTTGAATTCGACGAGGCATCTCGACTTTAGCACTTACGTCAGCATTTGCACACTCAGAAATATATAATTTTTTTATATGTGTTTTACATTAGAAAAATTTTTATATTAGCTTTTTCTTAGTTATGTTTGGGCTAGCAATTTTAATTCTTAAATTCGACTTACATATTTTGTTTTAATTGGATTTTTATAAAATGTAGGCCGATGTTTTTTCTGAGTGTATTCGCTCGGTGGTAGCAGAGTGGCACAACAAGCAATTAGTGGCGAATGCAGTATTTCTTTTAGCCATTTGATGTGTGCAACTGTGCCACATGAATGGTTAGTTGATGCTAGTCTGATCGGGTCGGTTCGGGTCGGGTCGGTTTGGGCCAGACCACTTAAAAGTGCAATGCACTCTGCAACGACGACGATGACGCCGGCAGCGAAGCCAGCGCAACGGTAAAAGCTGGCCGCAAATGATAATAAAACATGCTAAACCAACAACAACAAAATCAAACTTTAACCGCCGCAACAACGGAGAAGAAGAAACCGACTCGAAAACCGCCGCAAAGGCATAAGCAAAAAAAAATATAACGCTCAGTGCGTTGCCGCTGTTTGTTTGTTTATTGCTGTTGTTGTTACTTTCTTGTTGTTTCCTCCTTGACGAGGTCGTCGTCCAACTAACCACCAGGTGGGCAGACAGACAAACAGACAGACATGGCTTGGTTTAAAACTGTTGCTTTGTATAATAAATAGATGCGGCTTAATAATTAACTACACTCAGCAAAACACATTGCACTGCATGTGAGAAATATTTTATATTATTCAAAAATAAATTGCATTTTGAATTGTTTTTTATTATTAAGAATAGAAAAAAAAACCTTTTCAATTCTATGAAAATTGGTTTCTTTTGACTAAATATAATATCTATAAAAAGGAAAACTTTCTAGTTTTCAAAAATTCAAGTCAATTTATTCTCTAAGTGTATGCATGTACATATATATATATTTATGTATATTTAACAGTGCAGCGTTGTAGCTTTGCAAGCGTTCAGCCCAGCATCCCATTCGTTTTGCTTGTCATTTTTGAATGTGCATATCTTAAGCTTCCCCAAGTCAATTTTAACATTAGCAAAATCTACACAATAAATGGAATAGGTCCCAGAAGATCCGATCTTTGCTGTTTGCGCTAAAAGCTGTGCAACCCTGGTTTAAAGCCAGCCGCTTAAAACTTGGCAAAGTGGGAGAGCAAAAAAGAGAGCTTAAGCGACAAGGAGAGAGCGAAGTAAGAAGCAAGAGAGTAATTGATAATATGCTTTATCGCTTGATCTCCTCATGTTCTTGAATCTTCGTTGCCCGTATGCTCAGCTTCAATTAGCGTCTAATGTGAAATTAAGCAATCATTTGCATTATTGAAATAAATAAGTAAAGAACAATGGATGTCAACATGTAAGTTCCGAAATGTCCAATAAATTCAGATTCTTATTTAATTTCATTTGAAGCAAATCGGTAATGAGGAGTCACATATCAGTTCGCTGCTGGGTATCTAAGCGCGTCTCTCGTAGTATGAAATATTATCGTTTTTTCGCTACTAGCATCTGATCTGATTTTTTCGGGGAAGCAGCACGTAAGAAAGCGAATGAAATAAAAATGCAGAAAACTTCCAAATCGAAAACACACGAACCAAATAATACGAGATGATGACAAATGATATGGTTGTGGTTGTTGTTGTTTTCTTCTTCTTCTTCTTGATGATGTCATTCGGCAGGCCAGCCGACATTTGTTTATGAGTTGGGTATTGGGTCTCTTGGTATGTGTGTGTGTGTGTGTGTGTGTATATGAATATTTGTATTTGTGTGTATATATAAATATGTATGTATGTGTGTATGTCTACTTCCTGGCGGTTTTATTGATTTTTTTGTAGGCCGGCAAAAGGATTTTGTACACGAGTTAATTTCGTTTTTTTTTTTTGGGTGGGTGGTGGATTTGTGGGTAGGGCGTGTCGGGGGCATGCAACAAACTGAACCAAAAATGACATCATAGGGAAGAACTTTGGCAAGTCCTTCATTGCAGATTAACGAAGTGGAGTAGTGGATATGTAGATATCAATCCGAAAGATATATATATTCTTGATCCGTATGAAAAGATTTGCCAAACCAGTGAATGTCGTACTTGCGCTCAAGGCGCAGGGTATCTACTAGTCGACCACTCTCAATTGAAGATGCGCTCGTTGTTGGCCTCAAAATGACGCAATCAGCGGCAGCAGCAGCTGTTTCGGCAAATTGAATTGCGACGAGACACAGAGCAGAAGAAGAGAAAAAGCAGCAGAATCAGAAGTAAATAAGCAGCATGCGTCTAAAATTGCGAAAGATACATGTTTCATATGGCAGCCGAAAGATACAAATGTATCTCACAGATACTCATTAACACAAATACAGCTTCAGCTTCGACTATAAAACATAAACACATTCAAATGAGCGCAAAATCAAGCAAATATATATTTATCAATATATATATATATAAATATAAACATATACAAGCACACACACATATATACATACATATATATATATGTATATATATATATATAGATATATAAAAATGTTTATCATATGTGTATAGAATAATAAGTTAAAATACTTATTCAAACAATTAAAAAACGAAACTATTTTTTCTGTATTTTTTTAACAAAACTTAATTTTGGGCGTTTCGCTTTAATTAAAAGAAAACAATAACATAAATCTAAAAAGAGTGAACCGAAAATAGAGAGGGGGAGAAACAGAGAGAGTATGAGACAGAGGACGGGCAATGACGAAATCAGCTCGATGATATCATATCATATCAACTCAATAAACTCAACTACAGCATTCGAAACAAATACGTTACTCAAGAGCTAAAAGAGGATGAATCGATCTTAAGACTGATCAGCTTAAGAGGAATACAACTATTGAATGATTAAATATTGTTTCAAAAGTTCCTAATGAGAAAAAACTTGTGTGATAAAATATGAGTAACGTATTTCGGATTCAAAACTTTTTACAAAATATCTGATCTCTTCACAATTGAAGAGAAGCACACAGAGACCAACAGTGGGAGAAGAGAGCAAATGTCAAATATCGAACGAAATATAAACGACAATAACAATAAATATTTGAAGCATGACCATCAATCCATCTCTCTCTTTCCTTCCCAAATGACCCACCCACATTAAAGCTCTCTCTCACTCCTGATCGTGCTTTCGTCATCGTAATTTAAGTTGGTCGCTTTCAATTGAAGGTCGCTCGAAATTCAAATTAAACCCAAATGGGGCAACATCAGTAAATAGTATTTTTAATAGGTCTGAATATATATGAATATAATTAATATGTTCTTAATTTTATTTGAATTTTACGCCAAATTTCTGCTGGTATTAATCGGGTATCAAAATAATACATTCTTCGCACTCATTTCGTTATTCTTCTTTTTCCCGCTGTATTTCAACATGAATATACATTAAGTTTCACACTCAGAGAAATGATATTCTCTACAATGAACAAATAAGTAAAACTTTGTCAAAAAAAAGAAGAATTAAACCAAAAATAAGATCAAAGTATCTCATTAATTAAGCCCCAATTTGGCACTCAACAAAGTCTGAGGTAATTCTGGGTTGGGGCGATGTGAGCGTCGACGTCAGCGTCAAGGTGCGCAGAAATGATGACGTCGTCGATCACAGGCAAAAAGAGCACGAAATGCATTTATTAACAGCAAATAAAAATGAAAAGCGACAGACACAAATTGAGCGTCGACAGCGACGCTGACTGCGCTGATCTCTAGAACTGATGTCGTCAGTCTCTGCTGCGCCGCTGTAGCCCCACCTTAGCTCACACACACACGCACAGACAATAAGCGCGAATTAAGATTGTATGTGTATTTGTGCGAGTGAACACTTATGTAGCTCAGTTTGCATGTGTATGTGTGTCTGTGTGTGTTGACTTGTATTATTTTCGTGTTTGACAGCGGCTGCTGCTGTTTTTTCCCCCTAGCAAAACCAGTTTAGAGTTTACAGCAACAACAAAATGTCTACCAAAAAGCGAGACAGAGAGAGGGAAACAGAAAAAAGAGTGTTGCGGAATGTGTGAATGGTTTCTCTAACAAAAATGTTGTACAAAACAGTGCTGCAAAAATGCTCTGTTAACTTACCTGCGAAAGAGTCCTGAGCCTTTGCTGCTTGCTGATACAAAGCGGCAATAATAATGTAGCAACAAACGTAAAGATGAAGAACAACAACAACAATAATGGCAACTCTAAAGCTAAAACTTGAGAAAAAGTAAAAAAGAGAACAAAATACACACTCATACACGCACACCCACAACTCTAGCAAAGCGTCACGAGCCAGGTAAAGCACAGAGAGAGAGAGCGAGAGAGAGCGCGTGTAAGTCACTCAAGTTGAGTCAACTCGACTCGATTCGATTCGAGTTAAATCGGTGGCTTTGGCTGCTTTGCTCTGCGCAAGTTTCTATGTACATGCACACATACATGCATGTATATATTTATGCACATGTAAATGTTTCACACACACATGCAGAGAGAGAGGAGTGTAATAATTTTCACCAAACTGCACAAAAGGTGCTTTGGCTTTTGACATCGACTTTGGCGATTGACTGCGCCTATTTTATTTGTATTTGTATTTTGTAGTTTTTCTTTTCTTATGTTTTTGTACAGCCATCTGACCAAATAAACTTCAAATATTAAAAGACTTTGCTGTTGTTGTTCTTCTTCTTCTTGTGCTTGTTGTTGTTGCAATTGATGCTGCCAACAACAGCGTCCTTAAAGCGTCGTCGTCGAATTGAGTTGATTTGATTTGAGTTGAGTAGTTTTTTGCTGTTTGTTCTTCACTTGAAATTGCGCTCATTTTGTTGTTTCGTGGTAAATTAGCTATTTTGTTTAAATTACTTTTGGGCGCGGTGCCCGCTCACACACACATACACACACATATATATACACTCATACAAAATAACTGACAACAGCTTGCATTAAATATATACAGACATATTTAAAAGGCAACAATTCGTAAATTGTATTATTGATTGCGCTTTTGGCCAATTGTTGTATGTATGCGTGTATGTGTGCACATATTATTGTATGTGTATGTGTTAATAAATCAAAAAAAAACAATTTCACACAGACACACGTACGCACAAGAAAAAAAATTTGAAACAAGTAAATAAGAAAATGTTCTATGCCAACAACTAACAGCACACGGCCGTCCGTCCGTTCATTCGTCCGTCAGTCCCACTCAATCAAACCGGCGCTGTTGCTGCTGCTGCTATACATACAAACGAAGAACAACCGCGCGCAACAAAAACAAAATGAAGACTGTTACAATTCAGTGAGGTGCAAGTTTTGGTTAAATAAACCGTTCAGCATGGTCACACTGATTGTTCGAACAGTGTTGCCATTTGGCGTAAAATAGTATATATCGCTTGTCGATTACAAACAGCGTTGCCTTTAATTTTCAACATGCAGGTGTGTGTGTGTTTTTGTGCAGGGTTGTGTGAATGTGTGTGTGAGCTTTGAGCCAAAGACCAAATCGAAAGAAATTCAAAAAATGCAAAACATCAATTTAAGCGGCACAAGCACACTTTCATTTGCAACACTCATTAATTATTGGCTGACTAGAACAAATGCCGGTCGTTTATTTTTGTAAGGATTGGCTTGCACAATTTAAGAAATAGCAACGAAAAAATCGAAGTTCTTTAAATGTCAAGGGCAACAAAAAGCATAACAAAACCCACAACAGCAACAAAAACAGCAGCACCAACAACAACAGCAACAATAATAATAACAACAGCAATAACAAGAACAACAACAATGTCCACAAATTCGCCCGCCCAAAAGCCGCCAACCAACAATGCCAGCAGCACCAGCAATGAGAACAGCACCGGCGATTCCAATGTGGTAGCAAAAGCAGCAGAAGCATCTGCCTGCCACACGTTGCTGGATGTGAGTGGAACGATGGCGCCAAAGATGATGGTGTCCACAGTGCACACAGTCCATGGCCGGACGGATGAGGTTGACAGTCCGCTGTGGCTATCCTCATTGCACAGCGTCATCTTTATCATTACGTGCGCTTTGGCCGTCTTTATATTGTTCCGCAATGTGCTAACTTGGTAAGAGAATATATATATATATATATATATATATATATATAGAGAGAGAGAGAGATCGATGACATTGACTGATTATTCCTTATACACAAAATAATTTTAAGTTTCGTTTCACATTCGAATTTATTTCATCAATCTTTCTATGTTCATTCAAATTAACCTTATTTTGAACATTTTGTTGTTATTTGAGATATTAGTCTTACAATATTAATATTAGTTAAGAATCAATTGCTAACTTCTAATTAATGTGCAAATCGTAAGTTAAATCGCCACACTAACGTGGCCAATTAAAAGACAACATTTAAAACTTAGGCTGCTTGTTCACCGTTTATAAAATTGAGTTCTACATTTAAATATTTTGGATGTGCCTGTCTTAAAAGCTCCGCAAGCTACTTGGAAAGCTTAAAATAACGGACATAATTGATAATGCAGAAACATGCAAAGCTTTGATTGCGATCGACGAGAACACAGCTGTTCTTTCTTTTCGCTCGCTCTCTCCCACTCTCTTTCTCTGCTGAGCTGCGCTTCCCGAGTATACCCAAAATTCAGTTGTTCAGTTGCTCGGCGACCGTTGACTAAGAGATAGTTCCATAAACAGTTGCTGAGATTCTTTTTTTATTCTTTTAATTTTAACACTATTTCACCTGAGTACCGAATGACGAAATTTAACGATATTTCTTACCTGCCCACTAGGCACTTGCAGAGCTTCTGGGGCGCCTCCGGAGACTTTTGGCAATCGCAGTGGGACAAGTTCATTGACAAGTTTGGTAAGTAAGCCAAAATGCCAAAGAATACAAGAGCATAAAATTATCTTTGAGTGCGCATGAACCGAAGACTTCGTCTTTTATCTACATTTATGCAAATGTATGCATATGTGTATCTGTGTGTGTATGTAGTGTGTGGTGTGTGTATCTTTTCATGTGTCCTCTTCTTATGTCAGATATCACAAATTGCAATTTTGCCTCCGACTCACAAAAAGCAACAACAACTAAAACAACAACAAAGGCAAACAAATAAACAGCACTTGTTTTGTTTATTAATTCGCACACACACAAACACACACACGCACGCACACACTGTTGCCGCTCTGTGGGGAACTTTGATTACACCACACAACATGAGTGCTATTTGCTCCATCGAGTGTTCAAAATACTTCTTCAATTTATTTAAATGATATAGTTTTCATTGGTTAGTTAAGATTTATCACTTTGAAATATGATATAATAAAATACTGTCTTTATAAATATAATTTAATAATTTTTAAGTCAAGTATCGTTTTAATTTTATCTGAAGCTGGGCTTAAGGGAAACAAAGACTAGTTCAAGTTAAGTGGCCATCATGATTAAAGTCACACTTAAGCTTAAAGTAACTTAACTCAACTTAATAGAGTAAACAAAATTTAGAGTGATCCTAAGTCTGGTGCAGGTGTATACACACACACACACACAGACGCATTAATACATATCCAAATTATAATGCACAGCAATCGATTGACTTTTACCCTAATGAATTACGCGACACATTTCATTGCGATTTACAGACATATATATTTATATATTAATGTATTGCTTGAGACTTGAGCAACAATAAATGCTAGTTGCAATCCATATGGCTAAGGAAGAAAAATGAACACTCAGTTTTTATACGCCGAGCCAATAAAGACATGCTTGGCAATCTTTATGAGCACGCGAATATCAGAGAGTATCAGAAGATCACGTCTATTTCAATTGATCGATAACTGCGCCCGATTGACACATATCGATAAATATCGAGTTACGATAGCATCAAAAAGAACACTTTCAAACGCATGCCTATCAATTGATGATCAATATGCATTGACATATTATTGACCAACTGAACAATTCTATATTTATATATATAATTGCATTCACATATTTGTCTCATTACGCAAACATTTTCTGTGTGCATGTGTCAGAAAGAGATGGCATGTTGATCGAAACGATCGTCAATATGTTTGTGTGTATTCTGCAGTACTCCTATATCTCCGAGTGCGGGTACACACACACACACCCACACACATACACACAGGTGAACATGTGTGTCGCAAGCCAGTGATTTCAGTTGGGACGTGTGAATAAATAGCGGATACTGTTTAAGTTTTAGTTCGAATAGAATCCGTACAAAAACAATTTCAATTATTTGCCCTTACGGGTCTTAATTGGAATACTAATGTTAGCCTACCGTTGTAGATGTTTGTTAATAAATCATTATTCTCTTTCTGATCGTAGAACAATTATTGGCGTCATCTCTTTACATCAACTTAACTTTGAGTTAATCAGCCAACTTAATTTTGCATTTCCGATCAGAAATACAAGGAGTTTTCCACCTGTTTCTCTTCAAACTCGTAGCTCGAATTATGCTTTTCTTAACACATTTCGGATCTTCTTTTCTCCTTTAATGAGCTGTCCTCTTCTACATATAACTTTTATCTTTTATGAAATATTCGTAAATTAAAATAATCGTATATTATATTTGCTGATTATAGGTGATGATCCGATGATGCTTTGGGTCTTCGGCACCACCATATTCACAATGATAGTGTACTGGACTGTTGGCGGCATTTATACGTTCATGGATCTGACCAATCGACCGGCATGTCTCCGCAAGTACAAAATCCAGCCGGGCACCAATGAGCCCGTTGAGGCCGGACGTCTGTTAAAGGTGACGAATCCGAAATTTATTTTATTGTATATATATATATACATATATATTTTGCGCGAAATTATATTAAATTGACTTCTATGACTGGTCACGAATCGCAATGAATGAGATGAAAATGAAACTGAACTTATCTTTGCAGGTCATTTGGCGTGTGATCTGTAATCAGATTTTTGTGGGCATACCACTGGCATATCTCAGCTATAAACTGATGACAGTTCGCGGCTTGAGCGATATACGGGAACTGCCCACATTTCACTGGGTATGCTTCGAGCTAACCGTGTGCATCCTAATGGAGGAGCTGGGCTTCTACTATTCGCACCGCTTGCTGCATCACAAGCACATCTACAAGTTTATACACAAGCAGCATCACGAATGGACCGCACCCATATCGGTGACGGCTATTTATTGCCATCCCATAGAGCATATCTTCAGTAATCTATTGCCACCGTTTCTGGGCGTATTCCTGATGGGCAGCCATGTGGCCACCGCCTGGCTATGGTTCGCACTGGCCATACTCTCTACGCTGAATGCACACTCTGGCTATCATTTGCCATTCTTTCCCAGCCCCGAGGCACACGACTTTCATCATCTAAAGTGAGTTAAATAGTCGCTCTCTGAATGCTAAGCTAGCCTGATCGGATCTGATCACTATATCATAAGAGCTGTAATAGAAAGTAGAAAACTAGTCTGTCATTGAACGATTGCTAACGATTGTGAGCAAGTTATTTGTTTTCGAAGAGATTCAAATTGTCGTTGTTGCGCTGACTATTTTTAAACCCCTTATATCTGTGAAGAGCGGACTTCATCGGATTATATACACATATAGAAACATAGTTCACGTTGCGGCAATCTATTCTATACTAAATATTTAACCAATCCCACCTTTAAATAGCTTTATTATGAGGCTTACGTTCAGAACCATTTGACATTATCTACATCGGACTATCAGAACATGATTAAAATAATTTATCTCTTATTTATTTATTTATTTACTGTCGGTTGACACAAACAAGTACAAATAGATATAAAATTTATTATTAATTAAAATTAAAAATTAATGCAAAATAGTCTAACTTAAATAGTTAGGAGACCTTGTCCTGATTACTCTATACTACGTAAATGTATGTGTTGTACTTGTAGGTTCAACAACTGCTTTGGGGTGCTTGGTGTCCTGGATCGCTTGCACGGCACCGATTCGCTGTTTCGCGCCACCAAATCCTATGCTCGCCACATTATGATGCTGAGCTTTGTGCCGCCTCGCGATGCCTTTCCCGACTCCACCATGAAGTGAGTGCTGTGCTGTGCCGTATCCTTGTACGCTGCAACACTGGCTGAGGTCCCCATTTTTCAGCTGACAAGTGTTATTGTCGGGACATATGAATAATCCCTCTCCATCTATGCTCTGTGCTCTGTCTCCTCACAGAAAACCTAGAAAACACATGAATATTTTTTTTACCTGCATTTCTATGTGTGTATACTTTATTGTGATAATAAGCAAGTGAGAGTATCTATCCAATAAACCAGATAAAAGAAGAAGCAAAGGAGGATAAATCACATAATGATATACTCTATAAAATATATGTAAATGTGTATGTTATTAGCGTTAGTAACACAAATCAAAAACTTACTAGTAATAATCATAAATATATTGATAAATGTTTGATGTATAAGCAGACACGAATACACTTCTCACACAGCACGAACTAAAAATAAAAAATAAAACAATTAGCGATAATAAATAAATGACAAACAAACGCAAACGTTGAGTGCAAAAAGATTTGTTGCTGTTTGAACTTTGGGCGCAAGAAGTTGTTATTCTGCCGCTAAGCCAAAAATAAAGCTAATCTCTGACTTAAATAGTGCCTAGCAATAGTTAATCTTTTATAAATTGCCTACAAAATTTGATAACCATTTCAATAAGACCAAAACAAAACACAAAACCAGAAAGCTACCCAGCAAACCGAATCACCTACAATGATAATTCTAATGAACTGAATCACATCAATTCAGTTTTTTATTCCAACTTCAAACTGTTTTCCAACAAGTTTCTTTTTTAACACAGCTTAAATTGAGTATATTGTGCAATTGACCTGATTGCACAGATAATTGTTGCATTTTCACCTAAATCCATTTTTGAAAATGTTCAGGTGTTAAAAGAAAACTAAAATTGAAAACATTGCATTGCAAATTTTCCTCTTTGAATTTTCCGCTTTGAATTTACACAAATTAAATTCAATGAAAATAATTCTAATCAGTCGATCGCCACCAGACGCTGTTGCAAGTCAGGATACCCGTTCAATTGTAGTGCATCCATGGGTACAGCGCACACGTTTGTAGCGATTTAGGCATGCCAGTTACAATTGGGCAATGGAGACTAGCACAATCCTTACCAGTTTTGCTGTGCGCTGGCGCTACGCCGGTGATCAGCTGCAAGGGCGCTGGGAGGCGCTGCTCGACATCATCGGCGATGATCCGATGCGCCTGTGGGTGCTTGGCACCACATCGATCGTATTTTTCGTGTATTGGTTCTATGCTGCAATCTTTATGCTCATGGACATCACCAACCGTCCGAGATTTCTGCGCAAGTACAAAATACAACCGGACCAGAATGAGCCCCTGGATCTGTCCCGATTGTGGGCTGCAATCAAAGTGGTTGTGTTCAATCTGACTGTGGTGAACCTATTCACCACCTGGCTTCTCTTCGAACTGGTGCTCAGACACCATCATTCCCAAAACATACGCGAGCTTCCGAGCTTTGTACGGATTGTGCGCGACTTTGTCGCGTTTGTGGTGCTGGAGGAGTTCATGTTCTACTATGTGCACCGATTGCTGCACCACAAGCTCATCTACAAGTACGTGCACAAGAAGCATCACGAATGGACAGCGCCCCATGCGGCCATGACTCTCTATGCACATCCCATCGAGCATGTGGTCGCCAATTTACTGCCCGTCGGCGTCTCAATATCCATACTGGGCACACACGTGCTGTTTGCCTGGGCTACGATCTCGTTGGCCGTCATCAACTCGATAACCGATCATACGGGCTACAGTTTTCCCTGGTCTGGCGGATCTGTGCGCTTCCACGACTTTCATCATGCCAAGTGAGAGAGCGGCATATGTGCAAGCTTATGTACAAGTATGTCTAAAAGTGTGACTTTCCCATCTGTTCCCTAGGTTCAATTACAATTACGGTGTTACCGGCTGGCTAGATAAGCTACATGGCACTTATAGGCCGCCCGTACACGGGCAGAAGCAGCAGCAGCAGCAGCAGAAGCAACAGCAGCAGCAAGTGAAGCCGAAGCACAAAGCGGGGAAGATCAAAACCAAGTCCAAATAATGACACCTCCAAATAAATATTTTTTTGTGTAATGTGTTTTTTTTTTAATTTAAATAAATACTCAACAGCTTCTGTATTCCATTTTTAATTTAAGATAAATGTACAAATGTACAAGCGACAAAAAAAAAAACAAAACATTTTCAAATATTAAAAATGAAAAAACGTGTTTTTGTATTTTTTTTTTTCAAAATTTTGTTTTTAATATTAGTTAGTATTAGTATTTCCCCCACACTCTAAAATTACTATTGCTGCTGGAATTCTTTTCAATATTAACACGCTTTTTACAATTTATCGTAATAATACTGAGTGCAATAAACAGAACATTGTACATAATTAAACAACCCCAAGCGTGCCGCTAAAGCTTTCGCGAAATATTATGTATTTTTTCCAAATTATTTTTGGTATTCGGTTTCGGATTGGTATTTTACTAATCTTTGTGGTATTCTACCGGTGCAAGGACAAGTATGGAGACACAGGTGAGAACGGCCGTTGTGTTATACCGCCACAATGACGATTGTAAATCCAAATATCGTGTGTATCAAATGTATCGTATAGTGCAGCGATGTATCGTATAATGTATAGATATATCGATATAAAGTACACTTACAGCTGTTTGCTGGAAGATTACGCGACCATTGGTGCGTTTGGTTCTTTTTACCCTGTTGCCATAATTGCCTTGAAGCCTAACTGAAGCACCATGTACAACGTGATAAGACAAATGACGCAGTTAAAGCTGCAAGCACCGCTGCTGACATTCGCGCCAGCTGCCAGCGCTGCTAATCTGCTCGCATTTCCACCACAGACGACGATCACGCATAACGTGCACACTGCTGCGACTGGAGGCTTATGTGCCAAATGGAACAAAAACAACTACGGGCCACGCAAATGGCTGGAATATAACAAAACTGTGCATCCACCACAGGAGGCAAACGAAGAGCCATCCAAAGCGGTAAGCCAACAAGCCAATTGCACTTGTTCAACAATTGATTACAATTGCATTCGATTTATTTGCCGCAGTATATTTGCCACATGCGCTGCAATATCAAATACAGCCCGGACAAGATGTGGTATATAGCGGCCTTTGTGCGCGGCATGTCCGTCGACGAGGCGCTAAAGCAACTCAACTTTGTGCTCAAAAAGGGCGCCACAGATGTGAAGGAGACGATACTGGAGGCGCAGCAAATGGCCGTTGAGCGGCACAACGTGGAATACAAGAGCAATTTATGGATTGGTACATTTAAATACAACCAATCATTATGTCCTCAAACTAATTTGTTGTTTCTTTTTGTTCGCAGCTGAATCCTTTGTGGGTAAGGGACGCGTCTTTAAGGGTATGCGTCGGCATGCCCGCGGTCGGTTTGGTCGCGTCGAGTACAAACACTGTCACTACTTCCTGCGCTTGGAGGAAGGCGAACCTCCGCATCACTATTATATACCCGAGCCACAGACGCCTCAGCAGCAGTATGACCATTGGATGGAGCAGATGCGCAGCCGGAAGGTGATCAACTCCTTGTAGAATCCCGCACGGCATACACCGTCCAGCCACAGACCAGCCAGCCCCTTTCACATGTAGCGCATTTGAAGTTGCTTTCAAACACGTTGTGTTCTCTAAACTGTAATAAATGTAAATCAAAATTAATTATAGCAATGCTGTTCAATTTCTTAGAGGCGAAGAAGCTTCGATACCAGTGTCGAGTCGAAGGCCTAGGTTAGTACTCGGTAATAAGACATTAAACTTAGTATTTGCTGCTACGTCATAAGTTTGGAAAATAAATGTAAAGTAAAAACCAGTGCTGACACAACCAATGTATTAAAAAAACATTGACTAGAGAATTCTGATGCGCCTACGGTAGTAACTCTCAAATGGGTCTCCAAGCAAACACTTGGCAAATAACAACCGGCCTTAAGCCAAAAGCTCGCAAGTCCCAATAATCTTTTAAATCGTATTTCAATTCAGCATCTTCAGAAAGCCAAATTGAATTGAAAAGCAAGCGTGTAAACAAAATATTGATGCTGATTTCATTTTCATTTGCTGAATATATTTAGCTTCGTCTTCCGACTTTTGCGCAATTTTCTATATTTTCCAACCATTAAAAAGACTAAATGCAATCATGAATTCAGAATGTTGTTTATTTTCCCGTGTAAAGTGCCTATTGTAACAGTAGCTTAAGAATAAACTGTGAATTTATTACTTTAACCATTTTATTAATGGCAATCAAAGTGAACATTAAAGTTATGTAGCCCTCCTCTCTCTCCGGACTCGTTATGCGGAGCATTCCTTATGGTTGTCATCCTGCAGGGTTCGTGTGAGTTCATCCATTTCCATATCATCGATGGTGGACTGTTGCTTCTGCAGCTCCTTGGACACGCTGGTTAACGCCAAAGGCTCGCGCTGACGCACCTCCTTATCAACATTCTTATCCAGCACCAGGCCAGCTAGCTTGGATAGGCGAGAGCGTGCTGTCTGCCCAGCATCCCGACGACGCTTGCGTGATGTTTTCGCTAACGGTTGTAGACTGGGGTCAGGACTTGAGCTTGACGGCTTCATTGCCGCCGGCGAGCGCTCCTTGGCCGTGTGCTCGCGAAGCAAGTGCTTGCTGAGGTTCTGGGCGCTGCTAAAGCAGCGCTGGCAGCCAACCGCCAGACACTCAAAGCGTCTGCCGGAGTGTGCGCTGAGGACATGCTGTCGCAAATTGCGTTCATATGTGTAGCTGCGATTGCAGTCGGGCTCGGTGCATGGGAACGTCGACTTGTTATCCGCGGGATGCTTGGCAGTGATGTGGGCCCTGAGATCGCTGGGCTCGACGTAGCTGCGCTCGCAGTGCTTGCACTTCTGACGCTCACGTCCGTGAAGCGCTTCGCGGCAGTGTTTTGTGTACAGCGACCATTTATTGAACTTCAGCTCGCATTGAGGGCAATCGTAGAGTTTGCAGCTGCGCTGATGGCTCTCCTGCTGCCACTGCTGGTAGAAGCCGCGCGAGCACTTCTCGCAGCGATACGGATACTCCTGGGTGTGCTGGGTGATCTCGTGCCGGCGTAGCTTCATCTTCTGCCTGAACTTGGCTGTGCAATAGGTGCAAGCATATTCGCGAGGGCACTCGTGCGCCTCGCGCACGTGTCGCTGCATGTTGCTGTCCGAGGTAAACATCTTGCTGCATTCCGGCAGGCTGCATTTGATATTCTTCTGTGGCGCCTCCGGACGCTCATGCGTGCTGCGCAGATGGCGCTTCAGATGTGTGACTATCGTATAGCTCTTGAGGCAGCCCTCGTAGTTGCAGGCGTGTCTCTTCTACAATCCCCAGAGAAGTCCAATTAAATAAATATTAAATATTATTTGAAAATAGTCTCCACTTACAATGCCGGTATGATGGTATTCATGTCGATCCAAATGGTCTAGGCGCTTGAAGGTCGCGTCACAGCCGCCAATGCTGCAGTTATACTTGGGGCCAGTGCTGTCGCGTCGCGGTTGCTTGGCCTTAAACTCCTCTAAGACGGCATCCAAGTCACTGTCGCTCGTAATTTGCACCTCCGGTGGCATTTTGCTTCAGCATCAAAGCAGACGAAACAACAACGTGCGAGCTGAGAATGTCAAGATTTTCCTCTCTGTAACGATTGTTTAAATTACGATATGCTATCGATATTTTTGTGTGATATTTATTGGGGTGCGATGTTATTTGTGGAACAAAAAAACAATTAAAATATATATTAAAGTTTGCTTATTATGTATATGGTTACATACTGAAATATGATCTTACTAATCGGTTTGCCTGAAAGGAGCAGCTCCTTCCAGCCAATACTCTCTATAGATGTGGGTCAACAATCAGTATTCAAATTTACACATCACTAAGACAGCTGATATTCAAACGACTGCAATAACGGCCACTGGCAATAGCAGACAATAAGAAAACACTTTAACACTCGGCATCCGTCGGTGGAGTAGTTGGAGATGGTCTTTGGGACGATTCAAAACTTTCCAAGATAAACTTTGTCAGAAGTGCCCTATTTTTAAAAACCATGCATCGACCTCCACTCATGCAAAAGTGGTTATCGATCCTACTTGCTTGGCCAGTGTAGCTGGCAAGGACCCTGCCACACCAGCTTCCTTGGAAGCGAAGCCCAGTGGATAGTGGTAAAGCAAAGGTTAATTATTCAAGAAGGTTAATGATTTTATGTATTTTAAATCAATTGTTATGCAATTTATTTATTTATTTATACGCTATGTAAATATAATTTGTTCACAACTGTTATATAATTATTATTATATTCTTCTTTTTTTTGCATTTTTTTGTGTTTATTCATTTAATTTTTTGATTTTAAAGCGTTTGCTTTCAACAATTGTTACTCATTACCAATCAATCAATAATTTCTGTATTATTCTCACGATTTTGGTTTGATCTCTTTTTAATTGTTTTGTAATTGTAATTTGGTTTAACTAACAACTACATAGACGACATAGATGTACGCTGGGTTTTTGCCTTAAGACCTTACGAGCTTAGAAATTTTAACAAATGTACAGACTTATATATTGTTATTACAATAATAATATAATATGCATTAAAATTGTTGTAACAGGAGAGTGGAGCATAAATAAATGTACACACGCGTGTAGATCGTATTTATCTGTCTTCGCAGCTGTACACATGGCTAGCAACAACAGTCCCCTTAGGGATAAGCCATGTTGGTCGGGTATTAAAAAAAAACTGAACAAAAATTACTAAAATACAATCTTAGTTTATTTAAAAACGGCACACTCTAAAATTCGTCTTGCATCTCGCTTACTGTAGGATTGGGTTACTCGTATTTTGTTTTCTTTTAATTTTTTTGATTTTTATGTGTGCGTTCCTTGATTAAATCTTTTTTAAGTAAGAAAAAGTGCGCTAGTTTTTTGTTGTCAATAGCTAAAACGTCTAAACACTTTCGAGTTTTTGTGGTTTCCGTTATCGTTTTGCTACATTCCTTAAATACGTGTTTCATTAAGTTTTTTTTATTCGGTAAAAATTATATTAATAATCATCATTAATTATATATTTTATAGTTCGGCTTAGACTTAATTGCTAGAAGTGTTCTGAATACCTGCCTAACTGCGCATTTGTTCACTTTCATTTGGTATATTTTAATTATATTCTATGTTGGATTTCTTATTTGTTAAAAAACTATTTTGGCCTTATAGGGTAGACGACACTACACTACGCTACTTTCTGAAACATGTCTTGCATTCAAATCGTTTTTGTTTTTTTATTATTACTTTTTTTTTTGCGCAACCCAAATGAAATTTCGTAAAGTGCAACAGAGCACACACGGAAAAAAAAACAGTGTTTATGTTTATGTACCGCATATGGTATCTATATATTGCTGTTGCAGTTTTCTACTTATAAATATTACGGTAAACGTACTTATATACAAGTGTAAACAGCCTGTAACAATCAATATATTTGTTGCCAAATTCTGAATGAACTAATTTTCGGTGTTTGTTAACTTGTTTTTGTTTTTTGTTTTTGTTTTTATTGAGCAAAGTTTTGTGTGCAACAACTTGTGACTACTACACTGAGAAGGGCAACTAGCTGGAGGGCAGGGAAGGAGCAGAGAAGGTTGTCATGTGCGTCATATGAGGAGCATACAAATATGTTTTACGGAATGTTTCTGTATGTTTTCAATACGTATATCAAGCAGCTTGTGTGTGTATGGTGTGTGTGAGTGAGTGAGAGAGGGAGACTGTCAAAGAGATAGAGAGAGAGAGAGAGAGGGAGAGGGAGAGAAAGAGCTGCTGGGAGAACCGTTCTTAGGAGTATGTATGTACAACTTGTAGACTATATACTTAGATCGGAAAGTATGAGATACATGCATATTTATGCAAAATATTTGAATAGTTCACATTTAAGAAAATGCCTAGATTGACTTTTTTGTTGTTTCTGTTTTATTTTGTTTCGTATTTTATTTGATTTTTGTTTATTTGCATCTGCACAGCAGAGTTTTAATTTCTTATGCATTTCCATATCATATTGTTAACATTGCTGTACTTTTCTTATTCTCATTAGGTATGCATCTATGTGTGTATATTTATGCATGTATATCATTAAATTATATACGAATTAAATGGCTGTGCTTAAGAATTATTATTCTCATTTTGAATTATTTCGGATTTCGCATTGTTTATTTTATTTTATTTTATAGAATATGTAATGTACATTAATTTCTGTTATCATTTGTCCATGCAAACGTCTTTTGTAGTATGTATTATGTATTGGTATTGGTATTGGTATTGTATTGTATGGTATGTAAGCTTGTATGTTGTATGTATATGTATATGTATATGTATATGTAATTTTCATTTCTTTTCTTTTGTTGTTTTTTTTTTTGTCGTTTTTTGTTTTTTTGTATATAAAAGGAGCATATATTTAACGCCTAACAAATTTGTTTTAAATGCAGTTATTGACCTGAACATTCGTTAATAATATCATCATTACATCATCATTATAATTTCATGTTTTGAATATACGTAATTCATTATGTATGCATATATGTATGTTATGTTATGTATATGTATGTATATATATTTTATTTTGTTTTTGTTAGATTGTAAAATAGTTAAAGAATTTTGTTTTGCGTTTTTTTTTTATGGCTTGCAGTGCTTTACATTCACTTTTATTGCTCGCTGCAGTTTTCTTTTTTCTTTCAACATTTAAAATGGTTGTACAATTACTGTTGTTATTGTTT
The DNA here is from genome assembly GCA_035043845.1 of Drosophila picticornis. Lineage (NCBI taxonomy): Eukaryota > Metazoa > Arthropoda > Insecta > Diptera > Drosophilidae > Drosophila > Drosophila picticornis. The sequence continues at coordinate 12,976,483 of JAWNMR010000492.1, read as the reverse complement.
GTGATTTGTTTTTTGCTTCTTTTCTTTTTCGTTTTTTTTTTTTTTGTTTAGTTTTTGAACACTTCTCTTTAGATTTCTGACGTCACAAAAATTACGAACGTTTCACTGTTTACAGTCTCGCGACGGATTTTTAAATAATAAACCAATCGAAAAATTCCCGGCATAAGAACATAAATTTAAAAAAAAAAAGTTTGGTCTTAAATAAAGTTATTTTGGTAGTTTGTGGGGAGCTGCGGAGTTGCATAAATAAATAATAATGACTTAAATTAACTTAACCAAGTTGCACTAATCGTATTTATAAACACATCTACAATTAATTAGAGTAAGGCATATATATATATATATATATATATATATATATATATGTATATATATACGTATATGGATAAAAAAATTGGTTTGATAATTATATATAACAATAGACATCAACACGGAGCAAACAATTGTTAATAAATTGGCAGCAGCTGCAACAAACTGCTGCAGGTGGCAACTGTAACATATCAATGAGAACAAAGGGCGGCGCATTATTTGAGGGGGGCAGGAGCGCGGCATGTACAAGTATGTGTACATTTGTGTATGTGTGTGTATGTGTGTGTATATGTTGTGGGGTGTATGTGTTGTGTGCATTTGCATGAGGCACGGCTTGTCGTCAAGTTGCAACATTAGATTGCAACATTCGCTTTTGAATTAATTGAGCATATTTTCGCAATAGATTTTCATTTAACTTGGCCAATTGGCAATACAAATTGCTAGTTCTTTCGCATATTATTTAAAGGTACGTACGGGCAGAAGGAAAGAAGGGGGGCTATAAAGGGCTGGGTGGCATACAAATACCACGGTTTTGGCCAATTGCTTTCGGGGTCACATTTTGAGAATTTTCGCTTTTGTCGGTGCAATTTTCTTATTATTAGAAAAATCCGCAACGCTAGTTGGCTTCATCGTCGTCGTCGTCGCCGTTGTTATGGGTGTTGCTGTTGTTGTTGCTGTTGTTGTTTATATTTAGTGCGTGCGACGCCTGCGCGTAGCTGCACCACCACCGCAATTGTCGTCGTCGTCGTCGTTAAAGCCAACTTGTCGCGGGCTGGGCAATTTTTATGACGTCTCTAAAAATCATACTTTAAACGTTTTTTCTCGTCGCTGCTGCTGTTGCTGTTGTTGTTGCTGTTGTTGCAGCTGATGGTGGCTGCGATGCGACTGTTGCTGCTGCTGCTGCTGTGCACTCCCATTGGCGGCCAGCAGGCTCATGGAGCCGGCGCTGCACAGCGCCGTTGTTGTGGCATCCTCGCAGGCATAGCTGGCAATGCGATGATCACTGCGTGAGCGCTCCCGATCGTGTGTGCGATGATGATGCTGCTGCTGTTGCTCGTTGGCTGCTGCTGTTGCGGCGGCGGCAGCAGCTGCTGCTGCAGCTGCAGTGGCGCCATTACGCTTGCTGCTGGCCGCCTGCTGTTGCGAACGGCGATTGCCCAGACGCTTCAGCTCGTAGTCGCGTGCGTCCGTAACGTCGAAGGTGGCAGCGCGTTGCTGTTTGCCATGACGCTGCTGCTGCTGCTGTTGGGTGGGCTGCTGCTGCTGCTGCTGTGACTCGTATTGCTGCGGGCAGTACTCGTCATATTCGTGATCATCGCACAGATTCGCATTGCAGGCCGGCAGCGATTGTTGCTGCTGCTGTTGCTGCTGTGCGCGATGCTTTTTGGGCGGTAGCGGTATGGGCGCCTGGTTAAGCTGCGCCTGCGCTTGAGCTTGAGTCTGTGTACTGGCTGAGGCTGCCGCCGCTGCTGCGTGCAGCGACGCTGATGCTGTGTTCGTGCCCGTCGAACAGTTCGTGGCACGTCGCAAAACATCAACGCCGCCGCCGCAGCAGGCGCACTCCTACAACTCCGTTACGGAATACAAATCGCTATTAACATGAGCAGCAGCCGCTGCAGCAGCACCAGAACTGCCACCACCACCACGCTTCAGCGAGCGATAGAACAACGCCTGCTGCTGCTCCATCAGTAATTGTTGCTGCTGCTGCTGCTGGTGATGATGCTTGCTGCTGCTGCCGCCACTCGCAACTGTGCCATGATAGTTGTTGTTGTGTTGGCGTTGCTGCTGCTGTTGCTGTTGCTGGTAGTAAGCCTGCTGCTGCTGCTGATGATGGTAGGTACCCGTGTCGTAGGAGTGCTGCTTCTTCATGCTGCTCAGCATTGGCTGAGCTCCGTATGATGTCTGCTGCAGCTGCTGCTCCGCATAACTGCGCGCATTATCCAGCGCTTCAGCGCGTCGTGGTCTTTCGCGTTCTCTGTCACGCTCACGTTCACGTTCACGGTCACGTTCACGGTCACGGTCACGTTCACGCTCCCTTTCTCTGTCACGGTCTCTATCTCGTTCGCGCTCATAGCCAAAACTGGCGGATTGCTGCTGTCGCAAACTGGCTGATTTGGGCGGCAGCGTTTGCATATGATTGGCATTGCTGGCATCCCGTGAGTTCTTGTGACGATTCTTGGGCGGCAGCGACGGCGGCTGCTGCTGCTGTTGCGCGGCAATCTGCAGCTTCTGCTGTGCCGATGTTTGTGGTCGCTGCAGCGACCGATATTGACCCAATGTGGCAGCGCACAACGGCTGCGAACTGATCTTCGATTGGGCAATAGGAGCGCCAATGTTTCCGGTGGGCGACTGCACGGGTATCTCTGGCAACGGCTGATTAACTATGGAGGCCGGATTCAGGGAGCGTTGCACGCGTGGCGCCGCCGTTGGCGCTGTTTGCTGAGCAGCCGCTGCTGCTGCTGATGCTGGAGTTGGATAGACCGCACTGCTTTCAATGCTATAGACGGCTGAGGGGGGCAGAATGTGTGTTGTCGGTGGATGATGCTGCTGTTGCTGCTGTTGTTGTTGTTGTTGCTGCTGTTGCTGCAGCTGTTGCAGAGCGAGCAGTTGTTGCTGTTGCTGCTGTTGCAGAACCAGCAGCTGCTGTTGCTCTTTGGCATAAGAGCTGCCCACGCCGGTTGTGCCGGGTATCTCCGTAAAGGTATTGACTATCTTTGGCTTGGGTGGCGGAGGTGGCGCGTGCTGTGGTTGCAGCTGTGGCTGTGCCTGCACTTGCTGCTGCTGTGGAGGCGGTGGTGGTGGCGCAACCTGCTGCGCCACCAACTGCATTTGCAACTGATGTTGCTGTTGTTGTTGTTGTTGCAATGGCTGTTGTTGTTGCTGCTGCTGCTGTTGTTGCTGCACCACCGCTGGCGTCGTGCTGGGCACCAGCATGTCCGTGGAGCCGCCGGTATAGACCTGAGGCATGCAATCTGGCTGCTGGCAGTAATCCTTCGACACGGTGGCTATCGAGGGCGTCTTGGCGCTACGTAAATTTGGTGACGGCGAGGCGCCCTTTAACGAGCCACCGTAGCGACCAACATGACGCAGTGTGGCACACTTGTTTGCCGTTGCGGCGGCCACAATGTTCAGATTGTTGCTGCCCCGCACCGCTTTGGGGCCGATGCTGATGTATTTGGGATCGAAGCGATTGAAGCTGTTGTTGGTAACGTCGCGCGGATCCCGATCATCGATCAGGCCGTCAGCATCCAGTCCATTGCCCGTTGACTTGCACATCGCGTTAGCCGTCTGGGCGGACAGCACGGATCGTATGGAGCTGCCCGTTGAGCGGGGCAGCGTGGCTGATGCGAATATGTTTTTCAGTGTGGTGCTGCTGCTGTGGTGTTGCTGCTGCTGTTGCTGTAGTTGTTTCTGTTGTTGCTGTTGCTGCATTTGTTGATGCTGCAGTAGCTGCTGCTGTTGTTGTTGCTGCTGCTGCTGTTGTTGTTGCTGTTGTTGTTGCTGCTGCTGCTGTTGCGTGTTGTTGCTATTGCCTGCATACGTGTTGCAGGCAAGCGAATCTCAGTAAAAGTCGTTCGATTCGAGCGTCTTACACTGCTTGCTGAGCGTCGCGTATTTGCCATTGTTTGGGCCAGGCAAATACGACGCTGACTGTTGGTGGTGCGATGGCAGACGCCCCAGCGTATGGTGCCCAGACCTGCAAATACATAACGGTATACGTAATGAGTAACGTACTTTTGAGTGAGTGGTTTCGTTGCAATAAATGTGTAATCCTTAAACGTTAACTAGTTGCAACATTAGGGGTAGTCAGGCAATTAAGTCGCGGCGATTTTAATATTCTTTATTTATTATTATTATTTTTTTTAGATGATATTAAAGATGTTTTGGTTTTATATACATATGCAGTGACCTGTGCACCATTTTTACACACATACAAATTAGTTGATTTCCTTTCGGCCCAGTTTTCTACGAATTTCTTTCAACACATTTAAATCAGAAGTTTTTACCAAACTTTGATGTGACCGATTTCTAGATATCAAAATCATCAGTGATTGTCTCGAAAGAAATGTACAACTTTTGCATATAAAAGACTCAAAATGTGCTTATTTTTATTTGCTTAAAAACCGATTTCTTATTGAGTTAGTCATAGAATTATTTTGAAAACATTTTGTGTCTAAAATATTGCTTATTCTGTACATAATGCAAATATTGTTACACAATGGCAAGCTGAGATAATTGAATTTCATTTTTTAAGGCAACTCTGATATGCATTTTATAATAGTCCTTCCACACTAAATGAAAACAAGCAGCGAAGTATGAATATGTAGGGAATCTATTGTACTATATCCATTAAATAATTCATTAATGGATATCCTGTTGCAAATTTAGTTCACTATTCTTTTGAAATTTATAAGTTCGCAGATACTTGAAACACATCTCGCACTCTGTTATCCAAAGATTTGTGGCATCAGTAAAGGCAAGTTCGAGTAAAAATACTAGTTTGAACAAGAAATGATAAATGTACTATAAATGTATACCTGTAAAGTGTCTACATTTATTTCCCAGCTGATTTAGATATTTCGAGATAAGCTTTTTATTGAAAGAGCTACTTTTTAGTTAGTTTTAGTTCCCTTGTAGATCATTATTATGATCACCATCACTAGCAGAGTCCGTCTGTAGTTGAACTTTCTCTGTTTTAAGTCTATCTTGCTGAACTTTGTATTCGTCCTTTTGCTTCGTTCTAAAATTGTTGTTGTTCTTTTAATATCTTGAAGATTTTATTTCTCAGTTCGAGCAAACAATTTCGGCTGCACTTGAATAATGTAGTAAAAGGTGATTGCAGGAATGGGAATGATAAATGGGGTGATTAAAAAATGAAGCTGCAACCAGTTGTAAGAAATGATTTAAATCGCGCCTCGTTGCTTAACTACACCCAATGCTGCGTCGGCTGCTGCAGCTGGTGGTGCATGTGTCGTGTCTGCGTTATGCGTTAGGGTGTTGTCCTTGTATGATATATTTATATATATTGGATATATGTGACTTAAGCTACTTTATGTCATGCAGTTGGTCGAGGCCTAGTGTGCTAGGCAGAGGGCACATTACAACAACAAATGTGATTTAAAATAAACAAAAGTGAAATCAAAAGGTGGAAACCAAAGACAACTAGAGTAAAGGAACAAAATGTACACATGGACAAATCAAAATTCGTAATAAAAATAATTGTGCAGTCGACTGTCTAACGGTTTGTCTACAGACTAAACTAAGGCAAAACTAAAGCGATAACTAAAGAATAAGAAATTAAACTTCATGCCTTGTGCCATGCACCAAATCATAGCCGGGCGGCGGCGACGGCGAACGGCGGCCGCCGTTGTTGCGGCTGGCCAGTGATGAGGCCGCCGCTGCCGACGCCGCTGCCGTTAAGTTAGTTCTATGCTGTGTGTGGTTGTGGTTGTAGTGGTGGTTGTTGTTGTGGTGGTGGTAAGTTGATGTATTGTTGCTTGATTGTGATGATGGTGGTGATGCCAACCCTTGTCGCAGGCCTGCTGAGCCATTCCTATACGAGCCGGTCCCATTGCCACCGGCCAAGCTGCCGCCACTAGGCAGTGTACCCGTCTGTCCAGCTACAGCTCCGCCGGCCACGCTGCCGCCAATGGGCCCACCATGCGCCTGCTGATGGTGCAGAAGCGTTCGGTTAATTGTGCCCGTGCTCATCGGCGCCGTCGGCGAAATGCTTGCGCTTGGTGCATTTGAGGCGGAAAATAGTGGCGCCGTCTCCGACTTGTCGCCGTCCAGTGTGGGCCTGCAAATAAATAAAAGATGTGTTGAAAATGCCACAAACTCCACAAATTTCGTTTATTTTCTTTTCATTTTTTTTTTGTTTTATTTTTTTACCGCTTGCTCAAATAAATCCAGGCGTGAGAGTCCGCATAGACGAGTATAGTGAGCAGAAATGAGGTAAGCAACCCGGCGACCATCATCAGGCTGAGGCCGAGCAACCCAATGCCGCAGAGGCCTTGCAGTGCCTCGGCATAATGGCGGTCAATGGCGCGTCTGTCCAGTGTGGCCGAAAGATTGGTCAGATTTCGTTTAGTCTCCTCCAGATCGTTGTCCATGGCGTTCAGGGTGCGCTGTATGTCAATGCGTGGATACGTGTCCTGGCTCATGCTGTGCCAAAAATTGTAATACATACATATATATATATAAGTTAGAAGGTGGTACAAGGCTGTGGCTGTTACTTGATCCTCACCGTTGCATTATTTCAACGCTCTCACGAGCGCGCTCCACAAGATCCCGAGACTCGTTGAGGCGAAGGATGAACCGATTGCGCAACGTACCACAGTTGAGGAAGTAGACATATGGACTCCGCTGTAATCATCGAAGGAAGGGAGGAGGAGAGAGCTTATTATATAGACAACAACTGGCGCCAAACTGTCGGAATGTTACTAACCATGCCCACCTGCCGGCACATGAACTCATGCGGGCGCATACAAAAGTCGCCGGCTGCGACGCTGGAGGCCAAATAGATGCCGGCTAGCAGCCAACAGATGATGATGCAAAACAAGCCCGAAACGCTGAAGAAGATCAGAGTGCATCGGGAGCGACGGGCGACACCAATAACGAGCACAGTGCACAGGAAGAGCAGCAGGGTGAGGAATGCCAATGTAGCCGGCCAGCGTATGGACTCGTACAAATCGCCAAGCTGAGGGAAGGGAAAGTAGATTGTAGATTTCATATCTCTCCATATATATATATATATATATATATATATATATATATATAATATAGTATAAAGACGTACGTGCAGTATGCCCATTAAGGAGGTCTCATTCTCACTGCCCTTTGTCTTCATGAAGTAGAGGACCATGTTGTCCAGCGAGGTGACTGCACGTGAAGTATTCTCGCTTACCAAGCGGGACGTCGCGATAAGCAGCATGACAGCCGTTTGATTGATTGATTGATTATGCGGCTTCTCCACCTGAGCCACCACATTGTGGGAGGCCATTTTCGTTTCGAGATCACGCTTGATGGTTTCAGTCTGCAAGTTAACGAGTTCAAATATTTTAGTAAAGTTAGCTACGATCAAATATTAAAATATATTCAAAGCGCAAAGGTTTTAAGATAAAAAGAAACAACAAGGCGTAATGCTTCCCAATTTGGTGGCTCTAGCTCAAGAACTATAGTAGATATAGTCGTTATATAGCGTGATCGTTGTCAATCATTGAGGTTTGGTGACTCTAACTTTACAGACAGCGGAATGGACATTATACAAAACCAAAATACTTTTATATCATGTTAAAATGCTTGCAACCAAACACAGCCAAACAGTTGTGTTTACCAGCCAAGCATTTTACGCATTTTACAAGCGCCAAGATGTGAGCTTTTAATTTCTAATAAGTGTTCATTTGAATAAATGGCTGTTCAACTTTATAAATTTACCACAACAATTAAAACGCTTCTTGTGTAGCACGCACAATAAAAGTGGAACTTTTAACTTTTTAATGCACACAGAAACAAAAAGTGAACATTTTTTGAGAACGGTTTTTGGTTAAATTAAGCACAGCAAACATTGCGGATAATATGAGGTTGATATGTGAATTGCAATAAAAGCAAAATAAAAATGTTGTTATAAATATTTCAACATGTGAATGCAACCGTAACACAAATACATAAGCAAAAATAAAGTTTTGTATACCCTTGCGGAGCGAAGCTAATCTGCTGAAATCTAAATTGCACAAATTAAAAAAAAAAAACCAGCAGATAATTCAAATGAAAGCTTTATGATATAGTTATACGATTCGCTTCGCTCCGGCTGTATTTTAAAGCCAAGAGAGCCTTGCAGACGGACATGGCTAGGACACTGGAGTCGGAGACATCACCTTCAATGCGAGCCAAAGAACGATAGGATATATCATTAAGTATCTCTGAGATATCCTTAATCAAACTCTAATGGAGTAATTCGCATAGATTAAAGCTGTTCTCGCTAACAAGATGTTTGTCGCATTTCATTATAAAAGCGATATTGTGCGACAACTACCCCCGAAAAGCCATTGGATATGTGCATAGTAGGGTTCGTTCATTACTTAACTTACTCCGAGTCGCTGACTCACAACAGCAGCAGCAGCAGCGGCAGGTGAGAGCAGTTCAAAAGTTAATGACCAAAAATGGGTAAAGCGAAAGCTTCCACAAAGGACTGGTGCACACACACACAAACACAGAGAAAGAGAGAGAGAGAGAGAGAGGGAGACAAACTGAAAGATAGACGAGAAGAAGTCGCCAACTCAGGCAGACATACAGCTGGCAAACAGAAACAAAGGACGAAAACGTTGCACATAAACATAGTAGTTTTTTCCCCCCTTATTGCTTTTGCTTCCGCACTTGTGCACTGCTTTGAGTACACAGCCAAAGAGAAAGAAAGAAAGAAGGAAAGACAGAGAGTGGAGCGAGGAGAGGGGCACTGCAGACATGGGAAGCGTGACAGGGCGTAGGGTCGTGGACTTGCCTAAAAGCAGCGAATACCGACTCACGCAAAGCTCAAGACCGAACTAACCCAATCCCATCCCCAACCCCAGCCCCGACCACTGTCTGGCTGCCTCTCATGTTTGTGTGAGTAGATGTGTGCTTAGTCCTGTGCCTAGATAATTAATAGCATTTAAGTTAAGAGCCAAGCAATGCCAGCCATCTGTTTAGGGCACAGTATCATCTTGTCCGCACCTAAACCACACCACCCACAATTCGGTCTTCCCTGTGAATTTGACTCTGTGCGTTGTGTCGCCCACATTCGCTTTTCTCTCGTCACACTCTTTTAACCTTTTGCCTTATCGGTTTATATATATATATATATATCTTTATATATATATATATATATATATATGTGTGTGTGTGTTTGTATACATATGCATATAAGAACAAGAAGGAAAGCCTATCTTTGGCACGTCGAACATAATATACCCTTGTGGATCGGAGTAAAATAGCTAACATCTAATTTGAGTACGTTTTAAACCAACTTTATTTAGACGTTCTCCAACTGCTAATTGAGTATTCCATATTTGTGTAGTTATATCATATCAGAAAGGGTGACATGCATGTCTACTCTTAACTCGATACTTTAACTAAAAACTCGCGGCCAAGGGTTCTTTTATGGGAGTATTACAGCCACACAGGTGAACATGGGTATATCGACTTGGTAAGTGATGCTGATCGGGAATATCATAAATATATATATATATGTAAAAACTTTTGGGTTTTACTCCGAAAAGTCTCCTTCAACGCGTTACACACGTCGCCGCAAAATTATAATATCCTCTACACGCCTATAATAAATATGAGCTGACAAAGTTGATGAATAGGAAAATCAAATCCGTAGATTTGACTAGCGTGACAGCGTGTCCTATGTAACCAGGATTGCTCCTTCGTCTTTTGCATGCCGCTGCCTTCGCCCAAAGATGTACATATGTGTACAAAAATATGTTGAGTTGTGGGGGGGCATAGGGAATCAGGGGCATATCTCTTCGCTGTATAACTCAATATAAACATAACAAGTGCATTAATCGAATGAAATGTGTGAAATTACAATGTGCAAATGTAAATGCAATTCCAATTCTGTGTAGCATTCTATAAATTCTTAACAATCAGGGCAAAGAATTTACAACCGTATTTCCTGCATTTTGCTTTAGTTTCATAAGAATTGTGAGATCAGTTTCCTCGTTTAGTATTCAACAAGGAAAGTATTTCTGCATTTTGTAGTCTTTGGAAACTTACCTCTTGTTTAAGATTAAGCACAAGATTCTCCACCTTCTTGCCGGAGCTGAAGGCCTGCAGCAGACCATTGTGAAAATCATCATTGCCATATAAACCTAAAATAAAACAGAAGGAAAATTAAATAACATTTCGGTGTGAAACAAAGTAGCAGCAGTAAACAACTGCGATAAGCATGAAGAGAGCAGCTTCACCTGTGAGTAAACCGCTTTGGTTCTGCCATATTTAAAGGCATTCTATCAAAGTTGCCATGCTTTAGAAAGAGGGACTTGAGAAAATGTAAAGCAGTGGAGCTAATTAAATGAAAATCAAGAAAGATATCCCCAGTAATGGGTCTGATTGTAACGGTCTAAGAGAAAGAAGTTGAACTCAGGTGTTCTTGAGTGAAGAAGACTATTGCGTTTTCTAATTCGATTTACCATTTACTATTTACTATTTACTACTTTTCTATTTCTAATTCAACTCTCCCAAGAGAGATGATGTCGATTGTTGCTTGAGCGCATAGCGACAAAGATCTTGGTCACATTTGTGAGCCAATTAAGAGTGCTAATTTAATTATTATTTAATTGTATGCGGAGGCTGGATTATAATGATGGCACTCGCAGTCGTTGCTGTGGCTGTGGCTGTAGCTGTATCTGTCGCCGGCACTGTTGTGTAGATGGCTTCATTGTGATGGACTCAACTCGTTTTGATTAGGGGCATTACCTTTGGCACTTTGACATACTTTATATGCCGAATGGGCAAATTTATGTATTTATTTGTTTATTTTTTTTTTTCTTTCTTTTTTTTTTAAATTGCAGTTTATTACTTAATGGTTAGCGTCTCTCTCATATTCCGCTCATGCTTGACATTTGACGCGACTCCGTCGGCGATAAATCTGGATACGTGTCAAAAACCAAGCCGCACACGTAATGGAGCAATGCAATGGGCGACGGCAACTTTTGGCTAATTGCCAAGTTAAACACGCGACGGCGACGGCCCTTTGGCATGGCCATAGGACAAAGGCCAGGAGAGGGCGGCGTCGGAAGCGGGGCTTGCATGGAGCAACACAAACATAAGGCAATGAATGGGTTCAATGCACCGGCACTTACCTAGTCCAATGGCTGCACAGGTCATCAACGTTATAATGACCAGTGAACAGCTCTGGCAACGCTGGGCGCTCGGCTTGCGCTGCTTGCGATCGCAGCAACGCGTGAGCAAATACAGTAGCAGGCCAAGCAGCGAGAGTATCAGCAGGCCGGCGGGAATGGAGGCCAGAATGCCCAGGCTCTGAAAATGAGGATGAGACTTGGTTTAAAGCTTGCCGATATATACACAATGATTGTAAGTAAATTGTAAATATTATTGATAATTGCAAATTTATCTTTGTATTCAACAACCACATTTGCGATTTTCCTGTGATAAGCAATGTAAAAAAGAAGAAAATATATCTGTTATTACATGTCTGTGATTGAAAGGGGCAAATGCCTTTCGTGTCCTTTGCATATCCTGATTAAAAAGTCTTCTTGGATGGATTGCCTTCCAATCGCTCAGCGTTGAAAGTCGCTATTCGAACATTATTCATAATTTTAGCTGATTGTGCGGGCATTTCTCTATCCTTGTGGAGGGTTTCCGACCTGATAAAGTCGATATACTTTTTCTTTTTTTTTTTGATGTATGCAGAAATCCATCAGTCTTAAAGGTGAACCACGAACCACTAATTTATATGTTATAGGAATTGTATGAGGATATTTAGTCTTTGGCGTGTCTAAGAAAGCAGTGCCAACCCTTTGGCTTGCACAGTCGAGTCAAACACCACACGCCTCCCCACATCAGCGACCGCTGGAGTATTGATCGGAGCAACCAGTGTGCAACAATTTAATATTATATATTATTTTTTAAATCTATCCATTTTTATGTCATAGCCTTCAAGTTGCAGTTACTCTTGCCAAATGAATGGTTCCAAAAGCTTAATCGACGTTTGGAAAATAAATGCCAAAAAGAAAACCAGAATAGCTTTTTTTTTTGGTTTGTGGGAAAAAATCATGATGTGAGAATTGAGTGGGGTGCAAACAGGATCAAGCCAAGCGTCCATAAGACCAGGCGTAATTGGAAGGATGGGGAGTGTGAAAGGGGACACTGGATATTGAGTGAACTTTTAATTGAATAACTTGCTGCTCGTTTTCTGCTGTTTGAGGACGATGTGTGTTGGTCTTGTTGTTTCTGTAGCTGTTAGTTGGCTGCCCTGCGAATAACGAAACGAAAATGTGTAAAAATACGTCTGCAAAGTTAATTTTTTTGTCGCTAGGGCCCGTTTTGGGTGCAAAATTTAATTGAATTGGCAACACTACGACCCGACACGACTACAATAAGAACAAGTACAGGAGCGAGCAGAGCAACGAAAGCAAGCAACCGGCAAAGTTTTGGCCCAGAGTTGCCAGGGTAACTTTGACGTTAGTCCAACGGAAGGCAACGGCCCAAGGAAAAAAAACGTTGGTCTAACGGAAATTTCATTGACACTCATTAAAAAATAAGTAAACTGTCTAAAGTTAAATGTGCTCGACTCTTCACATACCCAGTGATTGGAGCAAACCTAACCAGACGAGCAACGAATATTTATACACATATATATTTATAGTAATTGAAAAAAAGTATTATTAAAAGTATAAGCAAACTATATAATTTCTTTTCCTGTGTCTACATTTCATACATATGTATGTTGGCCACCACCCAGTTTCTCATTTGTAATTTAATGCATACTCCAGGGTGTATATGATACCCACCTAAACGTGGGTGTGTTGTGTTTGTGTGTAGGTGTGTGTGTGTGCACAAGTGTGTTTATGGGTTGGGGGAGGGGGCCTGCTCAAATTTCATGCCGGGTTATTGGACACCAACGTCTGCCAGCTTCACGACTGGCCATGAGTCAGCGAACGATCTACAAAGAACACCACTGGACACATAAGGAAAAAAAAAACAGCAACTGCAACAACAGCGACAACAACAACTAGTAACATCAATTATGAAAACCACATTGGTAGTCCAGCTCGTTAATCAAGTTCAATCGAACTGGACACACAACTGGTGGAAACAACTGCGCACAGGCATTAGCAGATTTGCGCTACAGAAGGCAGAAAGCAGACAGGTAAAATAGGGGAAGGGGACATATTTATTATTTACATGTATGTTGGCGTCGTCTTTTGTATATGCAACATGTAAATAATCATTAAAACTAGCGAGTGCCAACTTCTGCTCCTTGCTCTTATTCTTCTTTATTGCGATTGTTGTTGTTAGCTACTTGCGTGTCCTCGCTCGCAGTTGAATGATTCATGAGCGCGCCGCCTTGCGTGGATCCGCTTCTGACCCACACTGGCCCCATTCGGTACCGCATCCCTGTTCCGTTCCCATAGTACGCACCATGACCATTTTGTGCATTCTGAGCGCAACTATAAAACGAGGCAAAAATTTGAACGTAACAGCAAGCATGACGACAAACGGACCCAAAATCCGAGCGACAACAAACCCTTCATCCGCCCTTAAGTTAAAGGTGGCAGCCCTTTTGGTTGGCAAATTACGCGCCAGCGGACAACGATGCCGTTAAATTGAATTAAATCAAGGCAAATTTCTATGAGCATCAGCAGTAGGGAAAACAATTACAGCAATAACCTTGGCATTTTTTGATTTCTGTGTGTATTCCATATTCCATCCCCACTGCTAATTGAGAATTGTCTGTGGGAAACATGCACAGTTTTTACTATAGCAAACACACGCATGACACATCTAGTCAGAGACAGCGAATGCTACCCGTAGTTTCGCGTAGGTGTAATTGGAATTAGCACTAAGTATTATTTAGACCACCCAAAATACAACAGTTCTATCGAGCGAATATAAGCCAATTAGCAAAGAAATTCTAGAATGTGCTGGAGACTCGCAATTCTATGTTCGTAAATTAAGAAATGTTTATTCATATATAAAGAATATCGATGTTTTCATCATAAATTCCACATACAATGCGAGTGTAAGAAGCAAACAGAACTTGAATTTAAATTAAACTGATGTCAATCCATTCTATCGATAGTTATACGATAAGAAATATACTTCATAAATCGATAAAGACCAGAGAAGTCGATTGAAAAGACAGATCGAAAGACGATTATTTTAAAATATAATTATAATGTTATTAATGTGTTTTATTATTCATAGCTTAATATTTTATTTGATTAAATTTCTTATTTATTGGGTTGCTTTGCAGTGTTGTCTTAAATTTCAATTAAATGATTTGGTTGTAGTTATTTTTCAAAAGGTAAGCAAGAATAAGCTGATCAGCTATTTTATTTAAATAAATTAGAAAATGAGCGATGCGCGATAGCAACGTATTTTCACTGGGTAGCAGATTCATGTAGAATACAAGAAAACTGCCTGAGGTGATCATGCGGTGGTCTTTCAAGATATACCAAAACATTAAAAAAGAAAAAAGAAATTAATAATTAATGAAGCTGCATCTTGCTTTAACAACAAGTTGGCAGCGCTATTTGTTGCACGCTCTCAATCTAAGCATTGAGAGGCGAAACAAACTTTCATATTTGAAATGCAACATATATTGTTGTTGTTGTTGTTTCGTTGCTGTTGCAGCCACCACAAAGTTGTCGTGTGTCTTTAGTTGCTGTCTGGGGCAAACGAATACGTAGGCGTTGTTTGTGACTCTCGAAACATTTTTCGTTGTTGTTGTTGTTGTAGCTGCGACAACTTCGACACTGGCGGTCCCGTCGTCTAGCTATCCCCCCAATACCCCTGAGCCTGCCTTGAGAGCCTACCGACTGCCCTGGCTCTTAACGTAGCGCCGAAATTAGAACGTCAACATAGCCCAAGTCGAGTGCTGCGATATGATGGAAAAAACCAGTTGTTCTTCGAATTAAACAAATGCCCTTAGCCAAACAACAGTTATGAGCAGAAGTGTGTGTACGGTAACAGTTATGCATGTATGTATGCGCATAACAGCAAAACAGCATAACAGGGAACTGCCTCCGAGTCGTGCGGCAAATGCGACATAATATTGTATCACAATATGTACATATGAACGTATGTATATATATATATATATGTATATGTATCCGACTCAGCTTCATGACGAACTGCATCCGGGGCAGTTAAAAGTAACTGGAACTGCCACTGCCACTGCAAAAGCAAAAGCAACAGCAACTGCGCCGGCGACTGGAAATGCCATTGTAACTGCAACTGAATATATAATTGCAACTGCAATCAGAGTTACGCAAAGAACAAAGCAAATGCGGCAATTTGAAGGCGATGATAACGGCTCAAGCAACATAAATTATAAACAGCAAATATGAAGGAAGAACGATTATCAACTGAATGCCGATGATAAAATTTACTTCAATTCAAATGTTTGCCACTCATCGGCCAGCTTCCTGTGGCTGCTACATACTTCATTTCCATCACACAAGTTACTCTGTTTAATGAACGTTGCATCACACTCATCAGGTTGTTAGCCAACTATCATCACAACGGATATGCCTCCTTCAGCAAGGGTGTTCAAAGCAACCTAGAGCCACAGGGCACATGTCCGCCTACACGACAGAATGGGAACAGACTGCAGTTGCACAAGCAGCAGCAGCAGTAGCAGTAGCAGCGGCAACTGTAGTAGCCAGGAGAGAGTTGCAGTCTATTCTGTGATTTTGGCAGCCTTCGCATACACATGGCAAATGGCTGGCTGTTGGCTCCCCAAACGGAAACGTCATCGAGCTGCTTGTGCTTGACGTATCACACAGGAAGCAAAGCCTACAAAGACCAAACTACAAAACTGCTGAACTAAAAAACAACCTAAAAGCGAGTGGCCAAAGCAGTAGTTAAAGCCATAACCATATCCATAACCATAGGCCTGAGCATAGTTATAGACAGGTCTATGGGCAGCTAGAGACTGCTTGTGCCCTGTGCTCGATG
The DNA here is from genome assembly GCA_035043845.1 of Drosophila picticornis. NCBI lineage: Eukaryota > Metazoa > Arthropoda > Insecta > Diptera > Drosophilidae > Drosophila > Drosophila picticornis. The sequence continues at coordinate 12,960,484 of JAWNMR010000492.1, read as the reverse complement.
AATAAATAAAAAGCCGAGGCAAATTATTGAAAAGCGTCGCCATAGGAAGTCGAGGAAGTGCTCACAAATGGCAGGGAAAATTACGTATACAAACGCATATCACTAGACCCGCCCTGAAAAGGCAAGGAGGGGTATGGGGGGGGGTATGGAGTAGCTTGGGTAGGTGTTAGGTGGTAGGGGTAGGGCAGCCCAGCCAGCTGGAGTCATGCCTTTGGCGTGTCAGTCGTTTCATATGCAAATCACGTCACGTGACGCACCAGCAAAACTAAACTAAAAGCAAAAAAAAAAAAACAAAAAAAGAAGCAAATAGAATGGCCAGCACTGAATTACAATTGCGCAATTTCTAGATGAGAATAAAGATCATATATTATATGGCACACAAATGTTTTTTAACATGTATAGAAATAATTATAAATGCAAATACGAACACGCCCAACACGAACAAAGGGAACTTTATTATCAAGTATTGACCCTATGTGATCTTTAAATATACATATATATATATAAGATATGTATTATGTAATGTTATAATAACATTTAATAGTCCCATTGGCGTGTTTCAATCAAGTATTACCTAGTGGTAAATAATTAAGTTTCTTTCTGATTATTTAATGATAGTTAACTTGACAGATGCTTGGCATCTTATACCGAAAGACCAAAAAGTTCTTGATTGCCGTCGACAAAGGAATCTAAAAATCCGTTATGCCACCATCCTATCAAATAGATCGCTTAACCAACTGACATAGATTCGGCAAATGTTCCAATAAAAACTTTGAGATCATCTTCAACATCGAGTCAATTGTGTTGCTGGCATTGGGGATCATAAAATCGATGCGGACATAAACAAATACGGGGATCCAAACAATGCCGCAGCGTGTTGGCGTGAGATTTCTTCCTAAGCCGTTAACAGAAAAATCAGAAAACAGATATATATATATATATGTAAATAGTCTCACACGCACCACGCCAAACTTTCACACAACATGAGCGGAAGGGGAAATGAGAAACGAGCGGACCGAGGGGCTAAGAAGAAGCTGCCTCCTAAATGTTCGAGAAAAAACATGACTAAAAACAATATACGCGCAACAATGGGAGGGATAAAGACAGATTGATAGAAGAAACGAAAGACTGAGGAGGAGGAGGAGGAGGAGGGGGAATCGTTTTCAAAATGAGCCACTTGGGACGCCCACTAAACATCCAATTTGGGCGCACATCGAAAATGAAATCGAAACGTTTTTGAACTTGAACTTTTTTCTAGTTTTATTTTTTTATTCTTTTTATTTTCTGTACACGGCGATAGGGGCGAGCGGCGGCACAAAGGGCGGTGTTGCAGAAACCTGCTGCGTAGTCCAGTCCAGTTAGCCAGTTAGTCACTCGATCGAAGCGTGGGCCAAGATTTCGATTTTTTCAACTGTTTTCAACGGCTCGGTTTGGTTTTCGAATACTTTTGTATCGATGACTGCCTGTGTGGCCGCTGCTCGCCGAAGTTTTTTTTTTTTTTTGGAGAGGACGGGGGAAGTGTTTAGAGTATTTGAAATATGTAAACGATGCGGCCGCTCTCAGGGGCATCCTCTTCTATATACTTGCGCTGGGTATTACGCATTCATAGCAACGCACGTACTACTTTATTCATTGAGCTCATAATAAAACAAACACTCAGAATTGGTCTTTACGGGCTTGGCTCTGAGTTTGATTATGACTCTGTTGATTTAACTGGTATTAATAGACGTATCCGTCGATCTTAGATTAACAAAATCAAATTACTATTAGATTACTATAAATGTGCTGGCACAGCGAGAGTATTAAAACATCGGCTAGCTATTGGTTGACAATTACTGCTCTGGCTGTGGCTGTGTATCTGTTTGAATGTATCGAAATCAAAACGAAATTAGTTCAGCCCAGGCAAAGGCAAAGGCAAATACAGCAAAAGCAAATAAACATTCCAAAGTCGACGACGCTTGTTGCACAAATAAACAATGCAGCTCGTCAAAATGAGATAAACAGGCAGCCGCAGCTCAGTTCCAGGGCATTCAATCTGAAATGCCTGATTCAAGTTTGCCTCGTTCCGAGTCCGAGGCAAGACAAGAAGTCAGGCCAGACACACTGGGCTGATAGCAGACTCTATATAGATCTAAGTATCTGAATATTGTGTAAGTGTGTGTGTGTATCTGCGACACATACAAAAGTGATTGAATTGCAGAAGTTTTATGACGAGTCGTAAAAGCGACAGCAGATACAAGAGTATCTGTAAGTAAGTAGGCATATTGCCATGCCATGCATCTCGCAGATGCATCTGGCAAATGTGAAGGCAGCTGCCTGGCAGTTGTTGTTCTTATTGCAATTGTTGTGGTTGCACTTAACAGGCAGACAGCCGGAAAAACTGAAAAGCCAGAGCGAGAACGAGAGCGAGAGCGACAGATGGAAAAAAAGACAAGGGCGAGCTGTGTGCATCTTTCCGATTGTATTTTCAATTGCAATATCCCAAAATGAAAGTCAGCCAACACAAAGGAGAGTGAGGGAGAGATAGAGGGAGGGGAAAAGAGAAACTACTCAGAGTGCTTGATAATTTGATTTCAGATAGTTTCGATTGGGGTCTTCTGAATATAGTCGGCCAGTTCGTAAACTCTGACTTGACTTGAAGTCTGACTGTGAGCTGCCAACTGCTGCCAGCTGCTGCAGGACGGCATTTGCTGCAACCGATGCTCGAGCCAGTCATCAAATATGCATAGGCTAAAACAGCTGTGGCATGTCACAGGACTACAGTTTTGTGGTCAAGAATGCTTGAGTAGGAGCATGTCGTGTAACCTGATCTGAATTGGAAAACCCTACTAAATTTGTAAGCCTAACAATATAAGAACTTTCGTGATTACAACATGCTCACTGCATATCAAAATGCATTGCCTTAGAAAGTACTTACGAGTTTATTGAAAAGTGCAAGAAACTAAATATCTAAGTTTTTGTCACGTTCGAAATTTAATTTTGACTTGATAATACTTGGGGACCACTAGTGTCTGGCTTTTGCATTAAACAAAAAAAGAGAAAAAAGAGCACAACAATTTGTTACAATTTTCTTTGTTTTCTTGCATTAGAAATGCGCATCAAACATAGAGGCCAAAACACTAGCAGCCCTTACTCGAGTAGGTAAGCACTAGGAAACATGGCTCAATAGGCTTAAGACTCGCAGCAATTTATAATACATTTTACAATGAAGAGCAACAAGCATCAATAATTGGAAAGAGAGTCAACTGGTGAGGCCGCATTATGTATGTGTGATATACGGGTTCCAGTGCGTAACGAGTTATCCAGTCAGACAGAGTAGAGACCTAGAGGAATAGCGAGGAACAATCCCTTTTAAGTGTTGTGTACATTTCCCCTGCATCTCTTTAAGCTGCCCGCACATTTGCAGCAACAGTGCGTCATCACCTTGGACAGCCAACTAGACAAGCAGATGACACAGCACAGGAGGGAGTGAGTAAGTGCATGAGTGAGTGAGAGAGTGAGGCAGACTCTTCATCAACACTAGAGAGCAGCTCACACAACCTATTGAGGTCGTAGGGTGGAATGGGGGGAAAACAGGTTGCTAGTTGTTGGTGTCATTGTTGTCAAGAGCAATTGTGTCGCTATTTGAAGGTTAAATTGATCATCATCAACAACAGCAACAGCAACAGCAACGGCAATAGCAACTACTGAAATGTGTGAGCCTAAAAACAAAGGGGAAGGAAAGGAGAAGGAGGAGGAGTAGGGGCAAAGGGTTGGCTTGAACAGGATAGAGAGGAAAGAAAACACAACTGAATAACATGAGCTGATTAAACACAATTTGAATTAACAGACTAGCCACAACGAGCATACGCAACACACACAATAGCCAGTGCCCCTAGGATGTTGACAGAGTAGGTTTGCGGTTATCAGCGATGATGAAGGGGGAAGCGATTGAAGGCATTTTCCATACCATATACGTTGTTAATTCTGAGCTGATTGAAAATCATGCATGAACAGAAATAAACAAAAATGAATTAAGAGTGAGAGAGAGATAAGCCCCCTATTGCAATTGCCAATTTTACACTTATCTCGATTATAAGCAAACTTTAATGATACGTTTCCTACTGCGGGGCAGGAGTGGTTAGAAGTCAAAATTAAGACAGACAAATCTAAGCTGTAAGACTCAGTGTTTATAGATGTGAAGATTTGAGTTTTCTGTTTAGGCAAGGGTCCCACAGTGAAGATTGCTTTTAACGGCCACCCCTATGCAGTTGCAGTTGCTTTGCATACTAAATAAATTCTAGCTCAAGAAACTCTTCGAAATATATAAGGGACTGCATTAGGTTTCTCCCTCTATCTCTATTCAACTTTCTTGCTCCTCTTGTGAAACAATAGATCCTTATGCAATTTTAGCACATTTTGGTAAGTCTTTTGGAACCCAAGGCTAATGCGCCTATAGAATTTGGTCGCGTTCCACATTTAATAGGGAAACAGTCATGCAAGTCAACCAGTCGATAAGCAGATTAGCTTAGTGGGCTCATTTGCCAGCCAACCGCAAACAGAATTGGCTTAAGTGCTGGCTCATTGTCAGCCCCATTATGACAATGGCTAATCCCCATGTGACGTGCCTAGCTCTGGGCTGATGGTTCAACCGCGACGACCCCCAAACAAACGCGACAGATGTCTATGGCCGGCAAATGGTGAACTCACCTGCATCCCAAAATCGGAGCAGGGACCGCTTTTACCACCCCCTCCTCTCACCCCATATGCCTCCCTCTCTTGTGCCTGCTCTCAATTGTGACTATGCCTGCTCCGGCTGCTTTTGCTGACGCGCGTAAAAAACTACGCCCAGTGCAGCAGCGTCAGCTGACCTACATCCACATCGAAGAGAAAAAGCTAAAGCCAAATCCGAGCCGAACCGCGCAACGAGCAAAGCAAAAACGAGCGGGAAAGAGAGAGACAGAGAGAGAGGGGGAAAAGAGGGAGAGAGAGAGAGAGAGAGGGGGAAAAGAGGGAGGGAGAGAGAGCGGAGCTGCGCTTAGTTGACCTGAATTTAACAATGGCATCAGCTTTGCCGCTGGAAATCACCTCAACCAATTTACTCTCCCTCCTCCTTTTCACATACTCCTTCTTTTACAGCCGGCAGCTATTGCAATGACCAGCTAATTTCAATCAAATTTTACAGCTGAGTTTTTCCCGGCTCGCAAAAAACCCAACTGAAAATACTCTGAACACGAAACAACACGCCGAAGATTACATACCCTTGTGGACCGGATCTAATCTGCTGACATCTAAATCTTTAATCGAAGTTCAAATTATTTGAATAACTAAAAATAAGCAATAATTAACAACACGAAATTCGTTTAAGCAAAGATTTTTCTTATGATATCTATTTCAGGAAGCAGGAACGTTATCACATGCATATTTTGTGAATTTGATCAAACTATCTTGGTAAAAAATAATTTTCCAAATACGAAAACAAATCTTTTGACACATTGTTCCTACGACAGTTTTCTGTTATAGTAATTCAATCCGATCGTACCCATCGTCAAAGGCGACCGAAGCCAAAGGACGCATATATACCAAGTTTTATCAAGTTACCTTTAAAAGGGGGAGGGTGTTTGGAGCATGTAAGACAGAGAAATTCGGACGGAGGGACTTGGTTGATAATGATATCCTCTACATTGGCTATTGGTTATGACATTTCCTATTGCCTGTTAAAGTTTCGCAGATCGCGTAGTTAGTTCAGATTAAAAAAAAAACAAAATGAATTCCACTTGTTAAATAAAAAGTTCAATGAATTTTGCATATCGGAATAATAACTAACAAAAATATTGAAATGAGATCTATTTTACAACTCCCCCAGCAAATCTGTAAATATTTCTTATTCAATTACTATAGATCTATTTAAAAGATCAAAATAAAAGTAAGTACAAAGCACTACTATTATCATGGGCAAACTGGTATCAGACCAATGACTAAAGCTGATGAGATAACCCGCGACTCAAAGAGGACGCCGCACACGTTAGGGAATAGGGGTAAGCCCTAAGGCCGACGTCAGTCAAACAAAGGCAGCTGCTGCTTCGCGATACTGCTGCCGTTGCCGAATTGAGGTGAGTGGCGGCTCTTGCCAGAGGGGGGTGTGGAGGTCTTTAGGGTTCTTCAGACTTCAGTCTTGCGTTCGCATTCAATTCGGTTTGGGCTTGGCCCAACAGCGATGATGCCTATTGATACTTAGCGGCAGCGGCAATCAAAAGAAACCAAACAAAAAGAATGAAACAAATGGGAAGCCGGAAGTGTGTGCCGTATTACCTCTACCCCGCTCCCGCTCCTGCTCCCGTTCCAAGCAAAGGCGGAGGTAGACAAGAATCTGGGCACATGTAGCGCACATGGTAAGCAGCCGGGTCTGGAGCTAGGCGGAACGTTCTGGGAATGGAACAAAAAAGGGCTCGACAGACGCTCACAGACAACAGAAGGCGTAAACAAAATGGGAAATATCGAAATGGTTGTGGTTGTTGTTGTTGTTGTTTCTGTTTCTGTCGCTTTAGAGAGTCACTTGCAGCAATTGCAGCACACTCCGAGCAAAACAGCGAGAGCGAGAGAGAGAGAGGGAGGGAGAAAGAGAGCGCAGAGCGAACGATTTACACAGGTAAACGAGAGTTAGAAATTTAGGCAGCACTCGCGTAAAGCAAACTCTTAACGCATATATAGATAGAGCCCTTCGACAAGATGGCAAAGCAAACAAATCAAAATGCAATCAATGTAAATTGGAACGCACTTCAAGTGCATAATTTTGGGGTCTCAAGTGGGGCAACACCACCACCACAGCGAAGTACCACTTGAGGCATCTAACCTAAAAACTACTCTACACTGAAAGGTTCAACCCAAAAAATATGAATATGCAAAATACACAAAAAAAAAAAAAACAATGAAACTATGCCGAGCGTATAAATTGTGTGAGTAAACTTAATTTTTAAAGTCCTATATTTCTATACAAAATGTGCAATATCAAAAATGGTTAAAGATTTCTTTAAGAAATTACAATATCAATTTAATTTTTTTCATTAGCAGGTCGAATTCAGGGGCAAACCATTGGTAACGGAATATGTGAAAACTAAGGCGATTGTAGTATTATATAGTAGTATTTGTATCCTTGTGGCTGTACTCACCTCTAGGTAAACATCGCTATCCAGATTGAAGGTGTCATTAACCCGACGAAATGTGTAATTCACATGCGGTATTGAATGCAGGATTTTAACGAGTATGCTCGGCTGTTCCATTTTTATGGCTCCTTTTGCAACGTTGTCGCTGTTATCGCTCTTGTTGTTGTTGGTGTTGCTGCTGCTGCTGCACTCGCACACAAAGCTAGCTTTCGCTCTCTCTCTTTTTTTCTTTCTTTCTCGCCCTTCTTACGCTCTCTCTTTAACGCGTTTTTGGCTAGCCGACGTCTTCTCGTTGTCTTTCTTCGTTTTTGTTATTTATTTATTTATTTTTTTGTTTTGTGGTACGGACTCCTTTTTATTGTTTTTGCGCGTGTGTGTATGTGTGCGTGTGTGTGCGGGGCAGCGGCAACAGGGGGGTGGGGGAGGCGGTTGTGGCAGCGCTGCTGCTGCTGCTCCTGCTTTTGACGTCACAACGCAGCTGCTGTGACGACGACAACAGCGTCTCGGTTCAGCGCAAAATTGACTTGAGAGTTTAGCGCATAACAATCACTGCTGCTGCTGCTACTGCAAAATGGTGGGGGGAGGTGAAGAAGAAGAAGGGGCTATGTAATTCGTATGCTTTCGTACACTTTGCTCTACTGTGCGCAGAGCACAGCAAGCGAAAGAGGGAGAGAAAGAGAGAGAGCTCGAGGCTGTTGCGGGGGTGTTTGTGCGTGCGCTTCACACGCTGTGCCAAATTCCAAATTGTAGCGCCGCGACCCCAAATGCATGCTCTCCTGCGTAAACCAAAGTGCGCTCTCTCTCTCTCTCTCTTCCACGCGCTTGCTTGCACTCTCTTTGTGCTCTTTTGTTTGCTGCCATGTCCTGCGCGCGTGTGTGTGGTTGTGCGTGTGTGTGCGCGTTGCCTGCGCTGAATTTTCACTTTCACTTTTCACACACCCAAAAAAAAAGAAAAGAAAACGAATAATACAAAAAAATTCTACACACAACTGTAGTAAGCAACCTAACGGCACACATATGTATGGATGCATGCATGTATGTGTGCTGCTAGCCTGCCTGCTAACGGCACTTTGCAAAATTTTTGTTTTGATTTCAACGCTGCCGTATTTGCCGCTCACTCTCTCTCTCTCTCAGCGAAAAAAAGGAAAACTTGCAGAAAAAATAAATGTGCACAGACTTTGATAAAAAAAAGAGAAAAAAAAAGTGTGTGCTTATCAGCGTCCGTTGCAAGCAGCACTTGATAATTAATTCGATTATTACTGTTGTCCGATAAATAAATGCACAATCCTTAAGTAACTTGCTGTTGCACAGCGCGCGTTATTACTTTATTTGAATTTTTTGTAATTTTCTGTTTTGTTTCAATTTGACCGACGCACGTTTAGCGGCCACGGGGCGTTGTTTCATTTACCGCTTCGTTCCGTTTCGCAAGTAGCGTTGTTGCCGCGACTGCGGTCGAAATGCGAATGAATCGAAAAACCTGCGCAACGTTTTTGGGCTGCAAAGGCAACAGAAGAAGAAAAAAGAAGTTCTCAGCGCGAAACACCGACTTACGAATGACCTGCACAGATTTTTACTTCATGGTATCTAACCAAATAACCACCTAGCCACTCCTATAGGATATTAAGATTGACACACATTTTGGTGCGTACCCAATGTGACAAAAAAAAGATACTTAAATCGGAATCGTTTCAGTTAGAATTGAAAACATATTTTGCGCACCCATTACCAAGTGCTATCCTGGCAAGGGAATTCTTTTATATTTTTTTCTTTGGCGCACAGCGAATACTGTTTGACTTTTTGGGAGCAGCTGAAATTCAAATTGACCCACAGCTCAGGAACGTAAACAAGTCGGCGCATGATTCACATATCGATAACGATGATATCGAGCTGCGGAAGTTTAAAACGCAACTGCAAGCAAAAAGATGGGCAGTTCTTGAATGCTATTTAGCTGAGTTTTCATTTTATTTGTTGTTCATGTTGTTGTTTTCTATTTTTTTTTTAGTATAATATGTGTGCCATTTTTATCGCAGTCAGCGATAAAAACAAGTTTTCCACAACAATAACAACAACAACAGCTAACGAGAATAACCGCTTTAAACGCTTGTTTCTAGTTTCGCTGACTGCGTACTAAGCCCCAGCTCCGTTGACAACTATGAGCCAATGTATCCACACATCCAGGCCCCTGGCCGGGCAGAGTCACAAATTCATGTAATCTGAGCAACCTTAATGGAAAAAAACACTGTCAAAATAAAAGTGTCCTTTTCCCAAGTGCTTGACAAGGAGATACCCTGTATTTGGCTTTGGAGGCTTTGCCAAATTTACAATGTGCTTGCTTCAATTTTGTGGCGGGATAATGGTTAATAATAACATTAAACCTAGCTTAATCTGATGATAATGATGTATGTAATATTAGAAAAGGGAGACATTTCGGAAATCATAAATAAACGTTGTCAATCTTAGACCTTTACCTGTGTGCTGTTTTTATTTGGGGATATAAGCATTAAAAGTTAGATCGAATCATGATGAGTCAAGAAAATATATACAAATCTAAAGTTTATGGGCGCAATGTACCTATTGTACACAGTGTACACAAATAAAGTGTTTTAATCTGGCGTCAGATTTTATCGCCGGCCAGTAAATTCGGACGAAATATTATTAGTAATAAATATTTGTTCAATTGCGGCATTGTTGTTGTTGTTTCGACATTTCTTGCTTACGAATCAAAAACAAAAAATAGGGAACGTGGATAGGTAAATATACTAAGCAAACAGGAAAGCATCTTATCTATCGGCACATGTGAAAAGTAAATACGAAAAACGTGAACTGAGAATTGAGAATGAAGAGTTTTAACGGTCATTGTTGAACGTCGCTAAAGCTGGACTTGAATGGAACTTGGCTGCGCCTCTTTGTTTTGTTCGGCGTTTCGAGTCGTATGCAATAGCGGCTATTTTTATAACGAATCAGAATGCACTTTTCAAACACACACACACACCAACACATTTCCACACACATACGCACATGACACACACACACACATATATATATATATATATGTATATATAGAGTTATGGCCCAACACGGGTAGACAACAAACTAAAGAGAGAAACACTGCACATCCGCTGCTTGACTTAAAATTACATACTTTGTACACATGCAGCGCGTTTCCGTTTAGAAATTGTAGTTCAAAGCTCACTTTTGCTTTACATGTTCAATTTATTGAGAGTGCACACAGAGAAGAATACATTGCTTTGTGGAGACAGCGACAAACAACACACACATCAACGACAGTGTGACCGAGCGCGACTAAAACGAAAACACCCAAAGTGCATCGCTCGCAGGGTTAGTTATCGACCACTATCGACTCTATTTCAAAATATAATTGTAAGCTATCGATATAATCCGCGCAGTTAAATATTTGACATTGATTGTGATTGTTGTCTCACAATTGATTGATGACCTAGCCTAACCTTCTATTAACAAAGTAAGTATCTGTAATGTTTTTTTTTTTGAAACGTAACTGTGTTAATATGTTGATTATACAAACGGTTTTATATTTTCGCATTATATTGAACAAGCACCTATCGATATCGCAATTAGTTATCTTTTGTTCTAATATCGTTTTGTCGGCGTTTCGCTTTCCTCCCTAGCTTGATTGTTTATCTAATGGATCAAAATAATTTCGACATGCCGAACGTAGCTCACTTTTTTGAGGGCGTTGAAAAGCTATTGGAAATATGTTTCGACGAGAGTTCGAGTCCCAACGGTGACTTACGCAATATAACCAGAGGGGAATGGGAGAACCTGCTGTGCCACGTGAAATGCGAAATAATTAGCTATATTAAGAACGATTCAATAGATGCCTTCCTCTTAAGCGAGAGCAGCATGTTCGTCTCGAAGCGTAGATGGATACTGAAGACCTGTGGGACAACAACGCCGCTGAAGTGCCTGGAACAATTACTCCAATTGGCCAAACTAGAGGGATATCATGTGATAAGCGATATATTCTACTCGAGAAAGAATTTTACAAGACCCGAAGTCCAAGTGTCCCCACATGAGGGATTCTTTGAGGAGGTTACCTATTTAGATACAATATTTCCCGAGGGCAGATCCTATTGCCTTGGCTCCATTAATCTAGAATGTTGGTATTTGTACACATTCAGTAAGCCCGAAATAAAACCACTGCCACACATAATTGTCGAGGAGAAGTGCACGGATGCCGATCCGGATCAAACAATCGAGATTCTTATGCAAGATCTCGATAAAGACATTATGTCTGCCTTTACCAAGAGCAAATTCACAACGGGCCGCGAGGTGACAGCGCACTCGGGCATCGACAAAATATTGCCCGAAATGCATATCGATGACTTTCTATTCGATCCGTGCGGCTACTCGATGAACGGGATCGGTGAGAACGGTGAATACATGACCATTCACATAACACCCGAGGAGAAGTTCTCCTATGTGAGCTTCGAGAGCAATGTGGCGCTCAACAACTATACGAAATTGATATCTCAGGTGATCAAGACGTTCAAGCCGGGCAAATTTATTGTCACCATCTTTGCGAACAAAACGTCGCTGGCGTACGAGACCATGAAGGAACTGGAGATCGAGTACTCAACGCTATCCAACTGGAGGCGAACCGATATGCAGTGCTGCAATTTCCCATCCTACAATCTCTTGTTTGCCCAATATTCACGCGCGTTGGAAAAAGTTTTATGATCTACCACTGGTCGTTTCTGCAATTCCAAAATGTATAATGCAATATTATCAAAATTAATTGTTAATAAATCATCTGTTAAAACTTAATCTATTTATCTATCTATTTCATCAAGAATATACATATGAGAGAGACGGAGATTCTCCTTAAAATTCATTGCTGGCATGTAGCAGCAGTTGAGCTCCTTGCCTTAAAGAAGCGAGCGGTGCGCGCTTGAACCACTCCAAATCCATCGCTGGCCACATGAATGTGCCGAGCTATCCAGGCGGGCAGCTTCTTTTGGATTCGCTCACTGACATAGCGCTCGTCCAGCAGATAGACGCAGGCGTAGTCGCGAATGTGACGCACGGAGCGGCCAATGCACTGGTTGACCGCCTTCATGCAGAGATTCTCGTAATACTCATTGCCGGCACCGTTGCCCAGCGTGTCGTCCAAATGACGCATGCGCTCCTTCAGTTCGGGTGCGGTGCGATTTGGATACGGTAAGCCCACAACGATGACGCCGCGACCCAAGTCATCGGCAAAGTTGAGTCCTTCGGACAGCTTGCCTCCCACCACGCTGAGAAGCAATGCACCGCCACCGGCAGCGCCAGCACTCCGACTGATGGCATCTGCATACTGCTGTAGCAGCTGCTCGACACCGCCGCCCCCAGCCTTTTCGCGAAAGATGCGCTTACGCTGGCCAATCCTTTGCAATGCACCACTCTGCTCCAGGTGCGCATACACCCTCTCCAAATAGTCGTACGAGGGCAAAAAGCAAACCACACCCGCCGGCAATACGCTGCATAGATTCTGCAGCACCATCGTCAGCTCCTTCAGCTGCTCCACCGAGAAATAGAGAAATTCACATTAGATCGAGGGTGTATAGTAAGTTGTACATTGTATCTAAACCCATAACTAAGCAGCTAGAAGCACTCAGATAAGATATCTTTGTAGAACATGTCGATCGACTCCTGAACATTGAAATAGGTGTGAAGACAATAAATTCTGAATTTGTTGAATTCATGTACAAAATACAGCAATTATTAAAGTCAAAATTGAGTTTCGCTATTGATGTTGTTTGCAAAGGACGTAAGATTCTTCCTGATTATTCCTGAGAAGCCATCGAATAATATTAAATGGGCCAAGTGGAAACGATCAAGGTCAAGGAAAATATTAACAAATGCTTAGTTACACCAATTGGAAGGTCTAACGACTTCTTTACAAATGCTCCGAAGTCAGAAAAAATTGAAAGCATTCAGAAAAAATTGCAAGCATTCAGTGGCGCGTAGGATTGGAGAAAAGTTGAATCTTCGGCAACCGATAATCGATAATCGTTTGGTGTTTTTGACTAAAAGTAACCCTTTTGAGTCATCAAGAGCAATTGGTTGCAAGCGAATTGATTTTTAGCTAGTAGAATTCCCAGTAAAATTCCATTGCTTGAAAACGCAAATTGAAAGATGATAACAGGTTCATATAGGTTAATTAGGACTGGCACGGATCAGAGGGTGTTAGAGAATCGCATAACATTTGCTGGAATGATGAAAACCAGTTGAATTTGTTTGGCAACGATGCTGAAGGAAATGTAAAGAATTACATATTCAATGGACTAAAAGAACGTCACACCTATTTTACTGTCCCCGTGTGAATATGCACACCCAAGCAGCTGGTGGCCCTCAGATAAGAGGGAGAGATATATACATAAAGATAGCTGGCAAGTTTTACCATGGCGGAGCTGGTGCGTTTGGCATAGCTGAAGCAAAGCGTGGCGCCCGTTGGTCCAGTGGGCAGGACAAATGGCAGCACCGCATCCGGTGGCACCACATGACTGTAGAAACGTTCCACGACGCGTTCGGGGCAGTGAGCGAAGAGCTGGGCTGTCAGCTCCTGCGTGGGCTGCATTGTGCCGCCAGCAATGATGAGCTGCAGCAGCAGAGAGATAAAATAGTTAGGAAACATTTTGGGGTGTCTGAGTGCCACTTACAGCGCGTGCCTCGCTGATAATGTCGGTGAAATGCTCGGCGGGATTAAGCAGCAGATATTTCAGAGTGCCGGCTGTGGGATGGAGGAGAACGCGTCCATCGGCGGCATTGCTGGTGAGCGTCTCCAGAAACGCGAGCAGCGGGCGTATGGGCGAGGCTGCAGCCAGAGGCTTTTCCTCCAGTTTCTCATCCTTTTGATTAGCCGCATCCGCTTCTGGTAAATGCATTTGCAGTTTGCGTTTGCGTTTGCCACCCAACTGAGTCTGGCTGAGCTGCTGCTGATGCTGTGTGGCCAGGCGCTGAAGCAGCTGCTGTGTGGGCGGCGGTCGATTCTCGTTGGGATGCGGCTCGCGCTGCTGCAGCTGGCCAATGCCGTGCAGTTTCTGAGCGAAGCGTGTGCGCGCACAGAACTGCAGCACGGCATGCAGATCGATGTTGAAGAAATCGCCCTCGGCGCACAGCTGATAGGTGTGCAGCAGGCGCGGCTCATCGAGAGGCGGCACCGGCTCCAGCACCAGCAGCAAGCGACGTACCACGAAGATCAGCTGATTGATTCGCAACAAATTGGCGCTGCTCAGGCGACGCGCATAGCGCTCCTTGTAGGCGGCCAACTGTTGACGCGCCAGCTGCAGCTGGTCGCGGCTGAGTTCGCTGCTGTGCAACTGGGCGATGGTGTCCAGCAAATTGTGCGCCTCGTCCACAATAATGACGGCGCCGCGCAAATCAATGCCCAGCTGCTGGCGTGTGCTGCGCTGCAACAGCAGCGGATATGGCAGCAGCACCAGTTGCGCCTGCGCCAGCGCTGAGCGTGTCGCGTAGTAGGGACAGCCGCCACAGGCGGCTCCTTGCGTCGCCAGCTCCTCAATGTCCATCAGCTCGGAGAGCGACGCATCACTTATCCGCTGCACCTGGTTGGGGGCCTTGTGGGGGCAGCTGGGCTTCAGGCGTGCCATGTCCAGGCAGCGTTCGTTGAGGAGCGCCACGTTAGTCATGCGGCGAACCTGGGCATGGATGCACAGCTGTTGGCGGGAGCCGAGCGAGATGCAGCGCACGCTCTTCCCATGCGGCGTCTTGCGCAGCTCGGCCACAATCTGCGCCAGCTGCGCGTGCGTCCGGCTGCAGTAGAATATCTGCACATCACGAAAGCGCTCCTGCTGCTCCAGTTGCAATTGCGCCTCCTCCTCCAACATGTCCGTTGTCTGCTCATCCGAGTGCAGCTCCGGCTCAGCCTGGAGCAATTGTTCGTCTGCGCGCCGCGCTGTTCGTGGCTGTTGCTTTTGGCTGCTTCGCTGCTTGATGGAGAGCAGCTCCTGCTCCTTCGCCTGCCAGAGATCATGCAATCTTTGCAGCTGCAGCAGCTCTTCGCGCTGCTTGCGCGTTTTGCTCTGGGCTGTTATCCAATCGCTTGCCTGTTCACCGGCATCGTGCAGCTGGCGCAGCTGCGCCTCCACTTGGCCGATGCGCTGCACCAGTTCGCTGCGTACCAGCTGCTCATGCTGGCGCAGCCAGGTGAGTGCGCCGCAGGTAAGCGTCAGCGACTTGCCCGTTCCCGTCGGACTCTCAAAGATGCCAATTTGCTTGGATTCCAGCACTAAAAAGAGCTGCTGCATCAGCTGCTCTTGTATGGTGTATGGTGTGTACGGGAAGCCAAAGTCCTCTGCTGGTGGCACTGGCAGCGTCTTCCTCGGCGAATACATATCCACGGAGCACACAGCTCCAATTAAATACTGACTAAATTGATTAAATCTAAAAAGACGCGCCAAGCCACATATATTTTGCTATCGCTGTGCTCCGTTTTGCGCTCGGCTTAAGTTGGCTGCGAGCAATTTTGCGTTTGTACTTGAACTTGGCTGCAGGGACTGCGTCTGCTTTTGGCGGTCTGGCAGCACCATCATTTGGCGGTGTTATTTGAATTTGTAAATTGCGTTGAATTACGTGAAATACTAAAATAGCTTGTGCATAAATCGAAAAATAGACATCAATCATCAGATGAAGACAAACATCAACCGTGCAATTCATGAGTAATCAACACAATTCTCCGTTATGAATATATTTGATTTTCATCATTTTGTATTGTTTTCGTGAATTTTATTTCGTTTAATGCACCACACAGCGGCAGCAGCAGCAAAAAACTTGATTGATAGCCAATTAGTCATGTAAGATATTAATTCGCGTCTAGATACTTAATCTTTTTCGAGCTGAGTGTATTGAATGCGTCAGCATAGAATCCCCCCCGCCGAGCGTCGGATAAAATTGAATTTCAATTTGAATTTGAATTTCAATTTGAATTAGAATTTGAGTTGTGTTGTGTTGAGCTTCAGCTAAGTGGCTGCCAATGAGCTTTAATGTTGCAACTATGCAAACATTTACATCTGTATATTGTGGCTGTGCTGTGGGCGTGGCAAGATCCGAGATTTGCCGCCATATTCCATTCGGCATTACTCATACGCAACGCTGGCCAATGCTGTCCTGACCTTAGCCAACAACACAAATGCGCCACGGCTGCACCTCGATTGACTGGCTGACTGACTGACTGATACTAATTATGCAATAATAATAATAATAATAATGCCAATGATTGACGGTCACTGAGCAGCTTGCGTTTCTGATACATGCAACAAATACTCCCCGATCCTTCGCCACCTTCCCACACATTTGTAATCATCTTCGCTGTTGGCCGTCACATGCCATTTGTTGCGTCAAATGTTGCAATGCTTCAATTCATGCAGCGTCATGCACCTGAACTAGTCGCTCTATACCAGTGTGTGTGTGTGTGTATTTGTATAATATATGCGTGCTGCAAAAATAACTAAATGCTTAAGCATTTAAGGAAACTAAATCATTTCAATTAACTTTAAGTTCTTTGGCAGACCACGAACTTTGATAAGGCTGAGCAGGTTCCTGTGCTAAATATCAGACTCATTGTTTTTCATAATAAATCATTTTCTATATTTATTTATGTATTTTGCTTTTTTATTTGTATTTTTCAAGTTCTCTCTGAAATTGTAAAAAAAAAACAGCCCTGAAAATTGTCTGCTTTGTTTTTTTTTTTTTGTTTGTAGAAATAATTTTTAAGAATACGAAAAAATTACCTAAATTAGAAAGCATTTTTCCTACTTTCATAAATACATTTCTCAATAATACAAAATATTTCTAAAAATTACAAATGCAACACTTATTTTTAGAAAAAAAAAACACTTTTAAAAATGTAGAAACTATTATTATCTGCTGTTAAGACAAAGGAAAGGAAAGTCGTTTTAAGAATTGTATTATTTGCATTAATATAATATCTTACAATATAAAAAAAATAATTGAAATCATATTTATTTTTTTTTCTAATTAACAGGAAAAAAACCGGAGCATTTGGACAAATCCTAAAAGGCTGGTAAATTTTTTTTTTATTATATTATATTGTATATTATAACGAGCATTGAGCTCGCTTATTCAAGATTTAAAATCGCGGATCTTATAAAATAAAATTTCAAAAAGATTCGAAATAGTGATTTTAGAACAAATGTTTTTCTTTGTGTACATAAAGTGGTATGCCACGCCCACGTGACCAAATCATGACCTTTAGCTGAGTCATAGATCGTATGGCAGACAGTGGGTCGACAGTCGACTGTCGACCGTGGTTCAATGGTTCAATGGTGGTTCGGCTGATACTGCTACTGCCACTGCCACTGCTACTGCTACAACTACTGGTTCCTGGCCAATGCTAATCTCAAGCCTTTTGGCCGCAAGACAAGCCCATTTATCACTGGGGTGCACTTGTGTGGGTTGCCTTGATGTTGCTGTTGTTGTTGTTGTTGTTGCTTAGGTGGCATAATTGTTCACTTAACGCACAGCTAAAAATACACCTCACAATAGGCACTGTGTATGTGTGTGTGTGTGTGTTTGGCTTGTCGCTGTGATTGCTAATACTACGTTCAATGATAATGCGTTTTGTTATTTATGAGTGGCATTTTATACAAACGACAATAGCAACAATTATTTATCACAGCGCCCCATTTCCTTTAGATTTGAATCGCTCTATTGGCCAGTGCAACCGTTCTTAACGCTGATAAACAGTTTTTGTCGCATTTATTGGTTTTCTGATTTATCTTCTAGAAGAATACTGCAGGCACTTTCAGCAAACATAAAACACATTCAACACTTTTCGTAAAATGGGTGGCAAAGTGTATCTTTCCATTTTGATTCTTTGATTCTTTATTGATCAACTTACTAAAAGGATTTTAACCTATTAATTCTACGCACTGGTTTAACAAATAAGACAAAATCACATATTTTTGAGCAAAATGAGGTGGCTATGCAACCAGCTTTGCTTTTTGCTGGATGGTGATGTGTTTGTCCCAGATAATTTTTCCGTTCGGGCAGCGAACTTAAATGTCCTGATTTAAGCCACGTTTCTTGCATTGGAGTAAAGTAAGTAAAAAAGATTTCTAAGCACTTGAAAAACTCTGAAATCTGAAGTTAAGCTTAATTTTTAGAATAGATTGTGGTCGATACTATTGATGAGTTGGACAATGAGCAACCCAGTCGAGTGATGACTGAACGAACTGAATGAATGACACATTCGCAGCATCAGTCGCACAATTTGCATATAGAAGGATTTTACATGATTCTATAACTTGTATGACATTCAGAAAGCAATTAGACATTAATAACGGCCAGGGCCAAAGGGTGAGGAACGGGAGTCGTCATCGTATTAATCACCCAAGCGCCGAAAGCACTACCCAAGCCTTCAAGTTATGCATATTAGAAAGAAGAGAGAAGGAGAGAGACAGAGGGAGACAGAGACCGAGAGAGAAAGAGAAAGAGAGAGGGAGCTTAAAAGCTGAGACACACACACACACACAAGAGCCGTTGCTGCACAGTGGTGCGCGACTTGTACAATCTAAGTGAAGCTGTCGTTTTTTTTTGCATAATAACATGATGTCATGACATTTATATATATATATGTGTATATATATGACCGCCCACTCTTAGCCGCCCCCTTCCAGCAGCAATCGCCACGCCACTTGAGCTGCCAGATGTCGTCGTCGTTGAGTTTGCAGAAGCGAGGCAGTCGCCGCTAGCGCAGAGGGAAGTGCACGCCCCAAAAAACGCCGGCGGGGCAGTAGTGATCGGTGATCAACGGTTAGCGGTTGGTAGCCAGTGTGTCCCACGCCCACGCCAAGACACGCGCCAAGAACAAAAAAAAAATCAAGACATAAATAAAAAAGAATAGAAATAAATAATTGAGTCGAGTCTCAAGCAATTGAGGCAGTTCACTTGTTGCTGACGCCGCCGCGCTATGCATGAGTAAGCCATGGACAGTGGGTAGTGTTGGACAGCGGCGATAGTCGTGAGTCTTCAGCCCTCAACTTAACTGAGTGTTGGTTGAGCTGAGTGGGTGACACACATTCTTGTGCACTGAACCCATTACAAATGGGTAAATAAATATAGCTGTACTGGTAATGCAGCATGAACCAGGCAGGACAGAAGGAAGCATCTCCGATCCCAAAAAATTAAAATATATGAAAATATATATTTTTGATCTAGCCAAGTTCTCATATATCCCGCGCAAATTTAGTCTGTTTCATTTGATCGATAATTGCCCCCGTTTTGAGATTATCGATATAAATCGATTTCCGCTAGAAAACAAATAATAATCATTTTAAAGGAGGAGCCATAAATATGGGTATGCTTGCCTTGGAAAGGGATGGCAAGATATGTGGTAGGGCTTTGGTGTCTTTTTACCTTTGAGTTCCTGCTTCTTGTTACAATTGAGTATGCAAAGCTTTTTAAAGGGAAATAAGATGACAATAAAACTAGAATGCGTTCAACAGTTGGGTTCTGGGTACATCGTAGTCGATCTCACCCAACTAAAGCATTCTTACTTGTAAGATTTGCAAATCAGATTGCCTTAGCCTTACCTCTCTTAAATCGTATTTAATCCATTTCCGATTTCTCACTGGAATCCAAAATTTAAACGCACATTGTTTTACGGTTTTGATTTTGAAGCAGAACATTTATTTTTACATTTTCGCTTTTGTTTTTGTTTTTTTTATATTTTTTTTTTTAGATTTTTTTGTGATTTTTGAATTATTTTTAAAGAATTTTGCCATTTGTTGACTTTTTAAATATATAATAATAAAAAAAACAAATATTATTATTAGTTAGTTTTTAATTTTATATTTAGTATTAGCTGCTTAAAGTTATTTAAAAAAAAAAATGTTTTGAATTAATTGTATGCTTTTTACGTTCGTTTTTCGACATTTTTGTTAAGGGGGTTTTAAAGTGTATTTGGGTTCCTGGCATTTTTCGACTTTTTTAAGTAGCTTAATAAATTACATTTTACAAATATTTAGAACGTTTTTTTTTTTTTAATTTCGCCTTAAAAATCATTAAAACAGTTAGCTGTGTAAATGTGGTTGTATGTGTGTGTGTCAGTGTATGTGTGTGTGTGAATGTGTGTGTGAGTGTTGCTGTCGTTGTTTGGCTTTGAGTTGATTTATCATGTGCCTCTCTTTTGTGCTTTAAATACAAATACAAAAATAATAATAAAACAAAAATATACAAAATAAAATATTTTTTTCTTAACAATTGCAATTCTATATAACAAAGTAAAAACAAAAACAAATGTGGGGAAATATATAAAAAAAAAAATGTTAAATTACAGATTGCTTGTTATCAACTTAATTATGAATAAAAAATTTAATTAATGCGTGTACACTTTTTGTATACATTTGTATGTGGCGTATATATATATACAAACATATATATATTTTTGTCATATTGTTTTAAGACGCAAAACTGAAAACGCATATATTAATTTGCATATATTTTTGCACTTGTCAAAAATATATAAATAATACTTTTTTTCTCTTATTTCTTTTTCTGTTTGATTTTCATTTCTTTTAGCACAGTTTATGGGAGTTATTTATACCTATTTTTGATTTTGTGTTATAGTTTTTGGACACTTTTTATACCGTTATTCGCAGCTACCTTAGGACAGTGTGGAACATATAAAAAACAATGTATGCACATACAATATATCTGTGTACAGGTTTTTAGTTTTTTTTTTTTTTCATTTTTGTATTTAATTATTTTTATTTTAGATAGGTTTTAATTTAATGGGTTTTAAGTGCCTACAGCTGAAGTCTTGTGCCCGAGTTCCAAGTGTGCTTTCATTATTTAACATTTAACAACATTTATGCATATATATATGGATATATATATAAATGTTTGTATATATATTTGTATATATTATATAACATTTTACAGGTACTTCGTAGCGCATTTTGTTTGCTTTGCTTATCAACAATGTGTGGATTGCTGCTGTCAAAAATGTTAAACCTAAAATTAAAAGCTAAATTAGGATGAGAGTCTATGACAAAAGGAGATGAAAATATGCGCCACTACTAGCCAACAGAATGAGTTAGAAAAGGAGGGGGAAAAGGAGCGATAGAGACTGTGAATAGAATGCGAATTATACAAATTATAATGGTTAAAAAGAGATGGTTTCCTAGATACAGTTGTTGTTGCTGTCCTATTTTCGACGATCTTCTCAATGTATCATTTACGAACTATGCTTACGTAACTTTAGAATTAATCGCACACGCAGGAAGAAAATGGTTTCAGATTTGGATTTCAGATTGTCGGCTTCAAAAACTTCAACCGCAGGCACACCAATTCCAATATCCGTATACCCATCAAATACATTTAGTATGTGAGAGTATTAACGTATATATGTGTGTGAGAGGTATTTTCATTTTCATTTTAATTTATTTCTTTTTGCTTTGTTTTGTTTTTTTTTTTTGCATAATAAATATGTATGGTATTGTAGCCAAATTGGGGTTTGCCCTAGAATTCTTGGATTAACATTGATTGCATTCATACATTTAACATTTAATAGTACTTTAATGACTGCGTTTTCATCTTCTTGAGAACCTGTTCAGTAAACTTCAACCGCCCCGGACATCAATTATAAACAAATACACACAAATTTGACCTGAGCTCAAAACTATTTTTTTCTTTTTTTTTGTTTTCTATATTTTGTGCTTATATTTTGGAAGCTGAACGTATAATATCATATAGGTATGTATATATTCCAGGCCTAACTTGTTGCCTCTTTTATTTGTTTTGTTTTCTTGACTCATGCAATATGCACTTTAAGCAGAATTCTGACTTAATGCACTTCAATTCGTTTTACTTATAAATAGGCAGGTATTTGTGTTTGCTAAGGGGGGGTTGGTTGGCTATAATGCAAATTTCAGTTTCAGTGATTACCCATTTTACTTTACTTTAGTTTAACCAACAATTAACAATGTACACACATATTACTTTAGAGAGCCAATCAGAGTTAAAATTGCTGGGTATATTAATGGTAAATGGTTCGCTATATTTAGGGTATGCTATATGGTATATGGTAGACATCGTACAACTACAAAAGCCGTGCTCGCTAAATGCTATACTTTTATACGCATATTAGTATTTATATTATACATAAATAGTTGTAAATATTAAATCTTTAGTACAAATCGAGGCAATTTTTTTTGTTTTTTAGTTTTTGTTTACAAGTAAAAAAAAATATATATATTTATGATTAGAATTAAAACAATTAGAAAAGCACTTGATGATCTCTTTCGGTTTTCTTTAGGCCACTTTTTGGTGTTCACAGCTGTTTATACTTAGAATTCAGATGCATAAACGTTTTCTCTTCTTCTTGTATTTAGTTTTTACACACACATTAATAATAAATATATTCACATATACATACATATATATATATATATATGTGTTGTATATAGGTGTATAGATATACGAGTTCTGTTAAAATATTATCAAGCGGTAAACACACATACACAAATATTATGATTTTGAAATATTTTTTTGCTTTTCGTTATTCTCAAAAATTTTTACACAATTAATTTTTGTTCTTTTTTTTTTTTGTTTTTCGTTTTTTCTGAACTTTTTATAAATATTTTGCTTTTGCTTCTTCTTGTTTAAATATATCGTTTTCATTAAATTTAATAAGGCGCTAGTTTAAAAAAATTTTTGCAGTTGTTTTTTTTTCTTCAAAATTGTTGTTTTTTATGGTCGTTTTTTTGTTTGTTTAAGAGCACATTTTAGTTTCGCAAAAGATTAACAAACTTACAGCTAACCTTATCATTTAGTTGTCCAGCGAATTTTTTAAGGCAACAGCGTGCAAGCTTTCTTCTTCTTGTTTCTTCTTCTTCTTCTTCTTCTTCTTCTTCTTCATATACAACTCACATTCAAAAAGGAGAAAATTACACATATAGGTTTATATATATATTTGTATGTTAAGTTGCTTTGTTTGTTGTTTATAATAGTTTTGTTTTCATATATCACTGACTAAACCTATATTTTGAAAAAAAAAAAAATATCAAACGTCATTATATCGCATGGTTTTTAAATTTTACTTATAGCCTAAGTTTAAATATTATTTTGCTTTTGCTTCTTTTTTCTTTTTCTTTTCCTTTTTTTTTTCTTTTCTTTTTTGCTGCATAATCTCGCACAGGGGATGGTGGTTGAGGGAGGGGTGTTTAACGAAATTAAAATTAATAATTACTGATGCGGCTGTGACTGCCAACAAATTGCCTGTTGCTCGGAATGTTATCGATAACATAAAATTATTGATATACACATACATATACATTTAGAGATATACAATGTTAGGTTATGTACAGGTGCTTTACGAACTACAATTTAGATCGAAAAAAAAAAATAAAAAAAAATCAGAGTGCTTTAAATTTTAAGGTTTTATGAGGTAGTCAAGCCACGATTGGAGCGCCGCTCCAGACACACGCACACACACACACACACACACACATACATGGACACGCACGCACACACACACACGCACAACCAGAGACTATCGCTGTGGAAGGAGGGGTGGTGGTGGTGTATATGATAGTAAATATATTCGAGCGCAGGTTGTAAGGCTGAGTTGGGTTGGGACTACCGATTTGTGATTGTTGGAAGAACTTGGATATTTCTTTTTGCTTTTGCTTTGAGGTTGTGGGGGGAGCTAGGCGATAGCTGGACGTGGCATGTGCGTGCCTGCAACAAACCTAATGCACCATCCAAACAGAAATAAGCACACAAACACACACATATGCCAGCTATGTGTGCTGCTTAGCACCAATAGTCGACATGTGTCCAAGCCTGATCCTGCTGCAATTCATTCTCCACCGCCTGCTGTTGCTGTTGCTGTTCTTGCTGCTGTTGCTGCTGTTGCTGTTGCTGCTGCTGCTGCTGTTCTTGCTGCTGTTGTGTTCTGCTCTGCTGCTGCTCCTGGTGCTGATCGAATGCCAGCAACAGTTCGTGATCGGCAGCGCGTTGGGCCCGATCTCACGCCAGGCAGCCGCCATTAGTCATAAAGGCTGCGGCACCCGTATCCAGATCCACGAAATCGGCATCATCGTCCGCCAGCTGCGACAGAAGATCGTTGGTATAGCAGCTGTTCTTCATCAGCAACAGTTGCTCGTCCTCGTAGCACGGTGTCATAATGCCAACGCCGACGCCGCCGCCATGATGCGGCAGCGTTGTGTGAAAGTCCACCAGATGATTGTTGTTGTTGTGCGCCGCAAGGCTGGCCACGCTGGCCATATTATTGAGACTGCTCGGATGCACGCTAACCGCATGTTTGATGTCCGGAAAGCCATCGAAGAGGAATCGCTCTGCACTCAGCTCTGTGGTGTACGGACTCTGCGAGTCCACCAGCTCATTCTTCACAAACTCAATGGCGCTGGTGGGCGTGGTCGCGGGCGGCAGAGCTGTTATAGCTGATGCCGATGCTGATGTGATTGCAATTGCTGCTGTGTTGCTGCTGCTGTGATTGCTGCTGTTGTTGTTGTTGTTGTTGTTGTTATTGTTGTTGCTACTTAAGCTACTGCTTAAGCTGTTGCTGCTGAGGCTGTTGGTGCTATTGCTGCTGTTGCTGGTGGGCGTGGAGATGGCAACGGCAACCGCAGAAAGCCCAAGCCCCAAACTGAGACCCTCACAATTAGGCACATAATCCGAGACCTGTTGACTCAGCAGCAATGTGGCATTATTGCTGTCGGCTGTGTTGCTGTTGCTGGCGGGATTCACAGACGACTGCTGCTGCTGCTGCTGCTGTTGTTGCTGCTGTTGCTGTTGTGGCAGACAGAGCGCCTCCTGTGTGGGCGAGCTTAAGTAGCCGGCATGCTCAAACTCTTGCGGTGAGGGCGATGGCTTGCAGTAGCCATTCGGCAACTGTTGCTGCTGCTGCAACTGTAGTTGTTGTTGTGCCTGTGCAGCTGCTACGGCTGCTGCCATTACCGCCGGCGTTTTGCTGCCAAACTTGAACGTGGACATGGATGGTATGCTCTGCATGCGTTGCTGTTGCTGCTGTTGCTGCTGCTGTTGCTGCTGCTGATGTTGTTGCTGCTGCTGCTGCTGTTGTTGTTGTTGTTGCTGCTGCTGCTGCTGCTGTTGTTGCTGCTGCTGCTGATGCTGTTGCTGCGTGGGCGTATTGGCCGCAGTGCTCGTGTCGCCATTAAGCAGGCCATCCAGCTCCAGTTCAGCAAAATACTTAAACGCCGGCGATTGCTGCAGCTTCGAGGGCAGCTGGCAGCCGCCGCACTTGACGCAGTTGGGCGAATGCGCCTGCAGCATTTCGAGGAGCCGCCGACGTTCCGTTTCCAGGGAGCGCACCTGATTCTTTAGCTCGATGTTTTGGGCGTCGAGCACTTCGGACTCTCGGATAAGGTTCTGGGTGCGTTCGCGCTTCTTCATGCGGCATTTGGTGGCCGCAATTTTGTTGCGTTCACGACGACGCCGTCGGCGATCCTCATCCTCGGGCGTAAGTCCCTTGGGCACCGATTTCGTTTCACTATCCTCATCGCTAGACTCCTCGCAGTCCTCGTCGCGGCGCGAACACTTCGAGTTGGGCTGCTCGGAGCCGGAGCTCGAGTCGCAGGTGGACAGCTTGCGTTTGCTTTGAATGGACAGCTTGAGGCCCGCTTTGATCAGTTGCGAACAGGTCTGCAATTGCACAAACAAGAACAAGACGAGTGGTGTATAAGAAAACGAATGCAATCAAACAATTAGCTGTTCCCCCGATTCCAAGATACCCTGTGTGCATGCCTAACCTAACCTATTGAAACAATCTACATTTGTCATTTGGTATTCTATAACTGGAAATCCCTAAAATATGGTATAAGTTTATACAATATTGTGCTACTTTTTATGTTTGCGCAATTTACATTTTAAAGCTTTTGCAATGGGTTGCAGGGTATATAGAAATAAATGCAATTGATTTGTCAAGGTCCTCCAACAAAAGTTGTTTGTCACCAATGGCCAAATTGGCGTTGTTCCATGCGGTGTGCTTGCCGCAGATGGCAGCCAAAATTACATAAGTCAAGCCAGCATCGGTATCGGACATTTTGGGTATCGAGTATCAGGTATCGAGTGCGTGGCAACAACGCAACAAGGCAACAAGGCAACAACGCCACAACTCCAATTCGGAAAGTGACGCGCCTGACATTTTAGTTGACCTATTTGGCCAGAGAACCAACCAAGATCAACCAGATCTCTCTTGTATATGGAGACCCACTCCACTTTACCCTGCTCATGTGGACGGATGACGAATACAAATAAAAACGTTTCGTTCAGTCTGCGGCATTCCTTAGCCACACTTCAGACTTGGGTCAACTACGGGGCTGGGCATCGGCTTTTGTATTTTTGGGTTTCGCATTTTGGGGTTTTTTGGGCTCGAGATTATCTCAGATGCGCGGCATATTTGCTTTGCTCACTTTGTGATTAACTTGAGGCAACACTCGCATAAATTTTAAATATTAAAGTGAAAGATAGAAATCGGGTTTGCGACCACGCCCAAACCCACAGTCACAACATAAACAACAGCAGCAACAACCACAACAACAACAACAACAACTGGGACAGGATAATGCAACCGTGGCAAACAAAAAGAAAAAAGAAAAATCAAAAAAACATTGACAATAACAAGGTCACAACAGGTTGCTTAACGACGAAACCCCCAAGTGCAGTCGAGATCCTATCCCGAGTCTGTCGTCTCGCAGAGGTGGGTGGGCAATCGCGCCTTTTATGGCGGAGACAACAAACAACAGCCAACAGACAACAGAAAACAGACAACAGATGGTCATCATGTCGACACGTTGTCAACTTTCATTTAAAGGGCTAAACAGAGAGACGCTCGCAAATGTGTGCAGCAATTCCAACTGGTTGATTGCGCTGCGTTCAATTAAGGTTGACGAGCTGGATTCAAATAAAATGTTTAAGGAATTCCCAAAAAGCAAGGCATTCTCAAGTGGCCTAAAGTCAAGAAATGTGTACAATTGAAATTGATTTAGCTAAATGGAAAAGCAACTTGATTTGTCAGGATGGATTTCAAAATACACACAAAAATGCATAAGTTAAATGCCCTGCATTAAACACAAGTCGATAGAGTTGCAATGAAATTTACCAATTTGGAGTTGCACTGGAAGAGTTTGCGATGGCCTGCATTCGCCACAATTGAGGTGCAGTTGAACGTAATATTAGCTGAAGTACAAAGCAAATACACACAAATAAAAATTATGTTTGAGCTGAAATTGAAAAAGTAGCAACTGGCAACTGGCAAGTGGCAAGTAGATTTCTCCAGATGCATGTGCACATTGCCTTCAAGTGCAAGCTGAATCTGTTTGCAAGAGTCAAGAATGCAAATAACTACAAGCTCAATGCAAACATGTTGTGAGCCAATGATTTCTATATTGAGCTTGTATCTGTGGCAAGTGGAAGGGTTATTGACTAAGATTAAGATCAAATTTATGTACAATTCAAGTTGAGCAACAAGTGAAAAGGTCGCACTTCTGTGGAGCCCATTCAAATAGAACGAATTGAAATATGGCCAATAAATTGAAATGGGCCATCTAAAAAATCCTTTTCTCCTGCATTCTTTCTCCCTCTCTCTCTCTCTCTCTCTCTTGCTCCCTCTCTCTCTTGCTCTCTCTCTCTTGCTCTCTCTCAATCTTTCTCCGTTTTGCCCTGGCACTCGCTTTTAGGCAGCCCTCTTCAATCTTCAGCTTCAATGACAGCTCATTCAAGTGTCAGGCCAGCCAGTCTCTCTTAGCCTGCCCATCATCATCATCATCATCACCATCATAATTATGAGCGTCATCTTGATTATCTTCAGTTTTGCACATATTATTTGTTGTCTGCTTGAGAAATTGTTCAGATGCCACTGTTGAACGCCCCCATCTCCAAGCCCCAACCACTCCAACAACTACTCCTCTCTATCCATTACCCTGTCTGTCTGTCTGTCTGTCGCTCTGTCTGTCCGTCTGTCTGTCTGTCTGCCCTGTGCACAGCCCAGCCTTTGAACGCGCCCTACAATCTGTTGACTTTTGAATTGCTGTTGCTGCTGCTGCTGCTGCTGCTGTTATTTTTGCCAGCGCATTGTTTCATTTAAATTTTAGGCACGCTGCCTTTTTATTTATTGACCCAAAAAGCAGATAAATAAATTTTGTTTCAGCCAAAAAAATACTGAAAAATTGAGAAATGTGAAAAAAAAAACACACGCATAATCATAATAATCGCATGCGCCAACGATTGCAATAGCGACGCCGACGCCGACATCGACTTCGACTTCGATCGCCCGGCGACCATATGGTCAAAAAATATTTCGTTGCCTTCAGACTTCTCGAAAATTGGTGCGTTTTCTACTTGGCTCCAGTTGCTGTTATTGTGCAACTCTTTGTGCGCTACTTGTGAGAGCGGTCAGTCTGTGTAATTGGACCACGCAGCAGGCAGAGTTCAATGGGACTGGCCTGAGGATGTGCATCAGCTTGTTTGGCTTCGCGGATCCAGTCTGCCAGTGCTGTCATTAATTGGGCTCAGATTGCAGCTGACAAATAGAAATCGTTAAAGACCAAAAGCAGATCATAAATTGATTTTAGAACAAGCAAAAATATGCAGAAAAATTGATCTTGATCGATTGCAAACTGAAATATTGATCTGTTTTTACAGATTTTATAACTCATCTCAAGCATAGAAGTGTAGATGTTATTTATACATTTTTGCTGGGAACATCGGGCTAAGTTTGTAAATCTAAAGAGTATGGTTCGAGGAGAACACAAAAGCGTCAAAGAAAAATGGATTGATCTAAAGTCCAAATAAAGTAAACTTTTGCAACTAGTTGATTGATCATTAAAATCAAAATGTGCTTAATGTTTTCTATGAAAAGATGTCATAATTTCAACAGGAAATCAAAGCTGGGTGTGTTTGTTAATAAAAAAGAAAAGCCCATTTTTGAGGCCGTTAATTGAAAGATAAAAGATACAGCTGTAAATGTAAATGTAAATCGTGTGACAGCTCGACTACCTCCTTAAGTACGTTATGAACATCTGCGAGAGCAGCTACAAAAGTATGCAAATAATGAGCGTCAAGCGACAAACGACAAATCGGGCCAAACAATATCCGAGAGATATCTACATATATACACATTTGTACATGAGTAACATTTCCAGCCTTTCTTTGCACTTTACTTTGCTGCATTTCGCGTTTCACTGACAACGTCTACATGTATCTGTATCTGTATCTGTATCTGTATCTGTATCTGTATCTGTATCTGTCTGTGTGTGTGTTTGTGTCTGTAACTGTATCTAAAGGTATAGCTAAAGCTGGCAGATATGTATCTGTATCTGTGCGCGATGTTTGCTGAGCAGCGCCCAAAAAACTGAAATTTCGCACGAATCGTCTCGCAAATTTGCATCTTTTATTTGGCCCCGCATTTTGTTTGTTCGCCCGTTTGCCATATTTTATTTTTTCTTTCTTTTTTTCATTATTCTCTTTTCGCATTTGAGTACCCTATTGGAGGGCATTTTAATTTTTAAATTAATTTTGTAACGCATGTTGTTATATCTATACTCAATTATTTGTCTCTGTAGGATAAATTCCAAAGAGATACAAATATTTTGAATAAATTAATTTAATCATCATCGGCCTCAACAATGTATAAAAGATCGGATTACTTTCTACACATGATATTCAATATTCCTGTATTCATCTCGTTTTTATTAATTTTCTGAAAGGGTTTTCAAGTTTCGGCAATCCAATCAATTTATGATTTCTTAAGTATTTTAAATACGAATTTTTTTGACATTCAATATTTGCAATTTTTGTTGTTTTGCCTCACCCCTTTTTCTCGATTTTATATTTTTGCTCTCTGCATTTTGCGATTATGAGAAATGTGCAAAATAAAATTTAAGCATTTGCGCAAATATTTGTGCAAGCTAAGAAGGTGAAAGGGTCGGCGGTGGTGGGGGCTGTGGGGGTGTTTGTAGTGCAATAAAAATGTGTTTTGAGTAGAAACAGCAATGTTTTGCACACTGTGCGGCTCTGTGTGTGTCTCTCTGTGTGTGTGTGCTGCACTAATTGTAAGGTGTGTGTGTGTGTGTGTGTGTGTGTGTGTGTGTGTGTGTGTGTGTGTGTGTGTGTGTTCGACATTTGTAATTTATGTGAAATTTGCTAGAAAACAAATTGAAAAGTGT
This sequence comes from Drosophila picticornis, assembly GCA_035043845.1. NCBI lineage: Eukaryota > Metazoa > Arthropoda > Insecta > Diptera > Drosophilidae > Drosophila > Drosophila picticornis. The sequence continues at coordinate 12,930,129 of JAWNMR010000492.1, read as the reverse complement.
TTAATTTTTTATTTTTAATATTTTGCACTTGGGACGCCGTCGACTGGCAGCGGCAATTAAAATTTTCGACGGTTCAATGCCTATAAATTCGTTTAAAGTAATAACCATAAATCATACTCAGACACACACACACACACACCACACACACACACACACACACACACACACACACACCTTACAATTAGTGCAGCACACACACACAGAGAGACACACACAGAGGCACCATGAGGTGTGCAAGTATCTGCTGGATGCGCCCGGGAGCTGTTAGCTGTGAGCTGTGCTCGAATAGCTTTTAATTGCCGCGTTGCAAATGCTATTCACATGCATTAATCGCACCCGCAAGCAGCTTTCCACTCCCCCTAATGCTCACACCCGCCCTCCTCTGCCCTGACGCGCTCGTAGCTGCGTCAGCTACGTGCCTCATTAAGGCCAATGTCAGTCAAGTGACTGATTCTCTGCAACCACACAGATGCAGCAGCTATAGATATATAGATATAGATATAGATATAGATACAGATTTAGATATAGATGCAGCTACACAGATACCTTATGCAATTTCTGTTTGCATCAAAAAGTGAAATCAATTCTAGCTGCGTTTTGCAATTGAAGCGTCAACAGCGACGCCCACGAATTCAGCGCCAAAGTCAAAAACCTGACCCGAACGACAAATCGACCAAATGACTAACTGTCGCCGCTCCCGGGGCTACGGCACTGGCACTCGCGTTGGCGGATGCCGGCCAATGTCCGGAGCCAGTGCAGCAGCAGCAGCACCGCCACCAACAACAGCAGCAGCAGCGGCATCAGCAGCGATGCGTGGGCATTTGGCACATTGTCGTGAGCTGCGTGGGCGACATATGCAATTCGGACGCTGGCTGCCAGCAGCTGACACCGATGAATGTATGAATGAATGAATATATAGATGGATGGTTGGATGGATGGTTAGATGGATGGAAAACGCAAATGTTGAACAATGCTGTCTGCTGGCTGATATGCGATTGAAAGGGAAATTGAATTGAAATTGACGCGTGCAGCGAATGCGATAATTGAATAGTGTCGAAGTGAAAATTCGATTATTGCACAATTAAGCATTGGGTTTACGGCTTAAACGAACAATTGCCAATCGAGTGTATTGAAATTAGCTGCAATGTGTAAGCCGCTATCGATTCAATAAGCAAATTAACAATTGAATCTTCAACGCTTAATGCAATCTGAGTTGAATAACAATTATTTTAAGCAAAAGTATCTCAAAATCTAAAACTTGGCTGATTGGCAAATTGAGGGGGTTTGGGGATAGCTTGTGACCGGACATGTTGAGGATCTCAGTTTCTGGCCGTTGGGCAACGCCAAGCCCCATTTATTGAACGCCAACTCACCTGTTGCACGCTGGGCGTGGTTGCTGTGCCCGCAGGCGAATCGAGCGGCGATGCCGAGCAACTGGAATGACTGCTATCCTGTGAGTGCGACTGCAAGTGAAGAAAATATCAGAGTTGAGTTTGGATGGGATGGATTGGGTGGTTGGCGTGCCATGATGTGGCAGGGGTTAGGCGACAACTCACCTGTCCGTTGGGATTGCCACAGAAATTGCGTATGGTGACCACCGGCGTTGATGCGGCGCTGCACGAGTTTGAAGCATTGAAATTTAAGTTGTCCAAGGGATTCGACATGGCGATCACCGAGTTCAGAATCTCTGGAGTTTTGGGAGTATGCGCCCCAAAGCCACTGCCCCCAATGCTTAGGAGTGCCGTGGCTGGTACGTTGGGACTGAACATTGTGCGGCTGTTGCTGCTGCTGCTGCTTCTTATTGGTGCGTTAATTCTAGTTGGATTTGCGCTTGACTTGCAACAAATCAAACAAACAAACACAGACTAAATATAAACTAGAACACACACAAAAACAAAAAATCAACTGAAAATAACACTCGCAACTCGTTGTTTGAATTTGAATAATTATTATTTTCTTCTTTTTTGTTTTGTTTTTTTGTTTTTTGTTTTTGTAAATTAGAACTTTATACAATATATATTTTGTAAGCTTTGTTTAACTTTTTGTTTGTTGTTGTTTTTTTTTTTTATTATTTGTAAATCACAGTTGAAGGCCTACGCGTTGCATTTGTTGGACTGCTTTTATTGTTGTTAATTAATTATATATTTTTTACTGTAGTATATGCGCTGTATAATTTCAGATATATACAGATATCTATATAAATATATATATATATATATGTATATATGTATATATAAATGTTTTTATTTTCGTTTTCAGACACTCGCGTCTTCTTCTAGTTGTTGTTTGTTGTCTCTCTCGGTTATCACAAATTGTTGTTAATAAAACTTTTTATTTACTTTTTAGCTGACTGTTGATTGTTGTTTTTGTGCAAATATTGTTGTTGTTGTTGTTGTTGCTGTTGGTTTTATTCTTGTTGCTGTTTTTGTTGTTGTGGTTATTGTTAATGTTTTTGCTATTGTTGCTGTTGCTGTTGTTGCTGTTGTGGTTTTTGTTGTCGCTGCCGCTGCTGCCGTTGCCGCTGCTGCCGTTGCCGCTGCGTCGCGACGCGGTTCCATCGACGCTTCCAGCGTGTGTTGCTCACAGCGTTGAATTCAACTGAATGTTTTGACCACCGGCACCGGTCGACATCCACATCCACATCCACATCCGAGACATCAACCGACGACAACGACGACCAACACGAGTCGCACGCTCGCTCTGTTTGCGAGTGAGCAACAGAGAAAGAGAGAAAGAGAAAGAGAGAGAGAGAAAAGTTTGTGAGAATTGAATACAAGTCAAATCGCATTCGTGTTTAAGCGTTTGCGAGCGTAAACCTCGCCAAACGACAAGTGAGAAGCAATGCGCACGATATGCTCGACCCCAACATACCCTGTGATGTGCTGCGGCACAGCTCTTTACGCATATTATACAAAAAAAAAAAAATACTTGTCTCCTTCTATAAATGCCTAAAATTGTATTTAAAGTTAGATGTTTCAAAAACTGTATTCCAACATAGAAATAGGTGCAAAAGATGTGGCTTCCCTGCGTTGCGTACAGGGTATGCAGTGCAAAAAAAAAATATATGTGTATATATATATGTATATATGTATGTGTGTATGTATATATAACAATTAAATTATAAAATAAGCGTAAGTAAATTGATTTATGTAAGCATTGAGAAGCTGACAACTGAATGACTAACCAATTGACTGACTGACTTAGTGACTGACTGACTGACTGACTGACTTAGTGACTGACTGACCTAATGCTGTTCACATTGGCTGTGCGTAGTTTAGTTTAGTTAGCCATGTTGATGTCTCAATTAAGAACTTAATCGTTTAATTGAATGCAGAATGCGCACATTTCATAGATGCCTGATAGCCGAAGTCCGAGGATCTACAATTGATCTAAATGTGCGTGTGTGTGTGTGTGTGTGTGTGTGTGTTACACCCCATTGAGTATGTGCGGTCAATCACAGTTGAAGGTGAAATGCAAACAAGTAGAACAAGTATTCCAAGTATTGCAAATATTCCAGCTATGCAATAGGTCAATTAAGACTGTGCATCTGCCTGACTCGAATTTCATATGAAATGAGATTAAAAGGGCATTTTGAATGCACTTTCAGACACCATTAGAAAATGTACTTTTTTTTTTTTTGTTATTAGTGTTCGCTTAATATAATCAAATAAACTTGAAACTTGTTGCAAATGCCAGTTGCCAGTTGCCATTTATGCAGAACTGTTTGCTTGTTTGTGCAATGCATCAATGCAAATGTATTTTCACAGCAGAACTTTGCTGCTATTTGGAGCATTCTATGAAGTAAGCTGTTAAGTTTTGGTTTTGTAGTGCTCAGTTGTGCTTTTATTTTTATTTTCATTTATTTTTGTTTGTTTTTTGTCTCTCTCTTTTTTTAATGGCAATTTGTTGCCCTTTTTGCTTCCATGTTTCGGCTTTTTAACGGCCTAAACGCTTTGAGGTTTTTTCAAGGAATTGTATTATGTGCTTGAAATTGAGAATGGAATGCCCCAGCGCCAAAGATTAGGTTCAGCCGCCACTGGACTAATGGTGTTGTGTGTGTTTTTTATGTAGTGTAGAAAAAAAATGGTTGGAGGGGTGGGGGAGGGGGGGGGGGGTGTTTTGGAGGAGACATGCGACAACCTTGTCTGTAATTTCACTGAAAATGCAAATTGTGGCGCACTGTCGAATCTTAAATGCGAACCACCCCCAAGCCGCCCACTCGCCAAAGCACTGTGCTCCTCCCCCTAGCCCCCTTCGTGCCGTCGGTCACGTTATGGCTTTGGCAATTTCTACTATTGCCTTTTGGGCCATTTATCATTTTGGCAAGAATGTTGGGTTGTATTGCGGATGCCAACCCCTCTGCCCCTCAGCAGCAGCTACAGTTGCCTCTAAAACTTTTAGTGCCACTTTAATGTTTCTCACTCAAACAGCACACACACAGATAAACACACACACAAGTGCAAATTGAAAGTCAGTCAAAAAAAAAAAAGAGAAGAAGAAAAAAATGAAATAGAATTTAAAAACGAAAAATATGTGTATAAGCAAAAATTAACAACGAAAAACGTATAACTTGGTCTAACTTGGTATAACTTGGAGCAACAACCAAATGAAAAAAGCCAGAATAAAGAATTATGATTTATGGCTTTCGCATGTTTTTGTGCGCAGGCAGTGGTCTGGTGGGGTGGGGAGTGCCATGATGTGTGTTGTGTTGTGTTCTGTGTTTTGTTGTGTTGTGTGTTATATTGTGGTGGAACTGCTGCCGGTGGTGCTTGGTGGGTTGGGGTGTGAGGTTCAGTTCAGTTCAGTTTGGTTTTTGCTTTTGGTTTTGTTTTTGGTATATGTGTGCTGTTGGTTAAGCTTTGAAAGTGTTTGCCTTTGCCTTTGATGTTCGTTGCAACTTGTTAAGCGAAAATCACTTTTGACATTCGCCACTCGCCGTTCGCCATTCGCCACACACACACACACAGCAAATGCCTTGTTTTCAGTTTCAAATCAGCGACTCTCTCATTTTGACCAAATGCGGCGCACGCGTACAGTAGTCGTCGCCTCCTTCCAACACCCCCCCCCCCCCCCCCACCTCGGCCTGCCACCCCTCCCGTTGCCAATAGGCCAGTCCGGTTGTCCGTTCCTCTAGAATTGACTTTTGAGGTCACGGCAACTGGCTGCACATTGCGCATACGCAGCGTTGTCAGCTGAAACTTTGTGCAGTTGTGGCTTGCGCAAGCGGTTGACAATCGCTTGACTTGTTTCGATTGCTAATCGATAACCGAATCAATGTCGAAGAAGAAGAGCCGACAGCTGGCAAACGGCCCAGCAGGGCAACTGACACCTCGTACTTGGTTTTATTTTCTTTGTTAGCCATTAAAATTCCACAGCGAGTTTTTTTTTCTTAATTTTTTGTTAGCGTTTTCTTGTGTGCTTATCGCCTGGCTCGTTGGCCCGTTGGCTCGTCTCTTGTTGATTTGCTGATGCGTTGGCATTTCTTGATTACAGCATTGTTTGCCCGATCAGTTGGAAATGCAGAGATAGCGCACCGTGCAAGCGATAAATGCACATTGCACGTGAATTCATTTTAAGGGCAAACTTTAGTTGACAATCATCGATTGCTCCATCAACTGCCCATGAAAAAGTATATCCAAATTAATGAATTTTATGATTCTATGATTGCATTTACAGCATGTTATCGATGGAGATTTTTGCTATGATTGTGAAATTGATTCGTCTTTTAGGTCGTTCAATTAATCCATCTAATAATTTGCATTGGTATTTTTTTTTTACCCAAATATATATTTGGTGAGTAAGTTAATAAAAACGTTAAGATGAATTATTCAAAGTATTTTTGTATGTACGCATTTGAAGCAATCTAAAAAAAAAAATCTGAAAACCCAAAAATAAATCAAATAATTATAATAATAATAATATACATATATATTCACAAATATATACATATGTACAGTAACAACAATAAACAATGCAATACAAGTTGCGAAGTGAGTCACATGAACTGGCTAAAAAACCACAACATTTCGTTCAATAATTATTAAACGAATTTATTGTGTCTTCCTCGGAATATAGCAAGAAAAAAACGGCAATGTGAAATGTGCATGAAATAATTCAGTGGCAAATTGTATAACACTCATATGCATACTCATGTTGTTATTATTATTTTATTATTATTTTTTTTAAGTATTACGAGTGCAAAGTGATTTGTTGTGTCCAGCTAAAATAGAGGCAAGCGCCACTTGGGTGCGAGCAGACTGCATATTCATCGGATCGGATCGGCGGGGAATCGTGTGCAATCCCAAAATATAATGCACATGCTTATGATATTTAAACAATTTGTTAAGTATTTAACATTTTTATCATGCTGTCTGTGACTGTGACTGTACCATTGTTGTTGCTGTTGCTGTTGTTGTTTGTTTGCTGTACGTGCCTGGGCTGCACTCCACATTTCACACGATTCGAGCGAACGTACGTCGAAACGAGCGAAAATCGAGAAAAAACGGACAAAAATTACGAAACTGACACAAAACAGCAGATCGCATTTAAAGTGATTTATATATGTGTGCGTATATATCTATGTATATATATATATATATACAGATATATCTATGTATGAGTTTCAAAATACTTTGATGGAGACAGAAGAAGAAAAACAATTGAATCACTTAATGGATGTGTTGTTGTGATATCGGAAACTCTTATAAATATGTATCTATCGATTTTAATCGATCAAATCAAATTTGCGTTTTCCAGTCTGTAAGTGCAAATTATTAACGCATTTCGTATTATACGCACTGCGGATCTCTTAAATGTTTGGGGAAAAGCTCATCATAATATTTAATATGTACTGTATCGATAATAATCGTTTATCGAATATTTTGTGCAGTATATGAAAGCAAATAATTATCGCTTACGTTTTTAGTAAAAAGCTTCTCATAATTGAAGATGTAGTTGCCAACTGTTAAATATGTATCGAATTCAATGCCTTCGAACGGTCAAAAGATGAACAAAGAGTTTGAGTAAGAGGCAGTGAGAGGCAGTGAGAGATAGAGAGAAAGAGAGAAAGAGAGAGCGAGAGAGAGAGACAGATAAAAATAGAGACAGAGATAAAGACTAAAACCAATCACTGGCAGCTTATATAAAAACTTTGCTAGTGTTTCTTTTTCTTTCCTTCTTTTTTGCACTTTGGCCAAAAAGAATTTCTAGACTGTTCTACGTACGTATGTGTGTGTGTGTGTGTGTATTTAGGGAAGGAGAGGTGGGCTCATAAAAATAACTGACATTGTGAGAGACTTGTTGTTGTTGTTCTTGTTGTCCTCAGTTCTCAGTTGGCTTAATTAAAAGCATTGCCAAAGCCAAACAATCGCCAGAGTCCGGGCACGAGCCAAGCGCAAACAGAAGACGTGCAATAGCAAAAGTATCTGTTAGATACAAAATTGCCGCATTAATGGGCCAGTCTGTGGCAACCCTCCGCCACCCTCAAACCGCTCCAACATATAAAGTCAGCTATTTTCTAATTAAGTGTCATTGATTCGGCGTCGACTATTCGCAGACATACCACACAACCCATCCAATACCGCCCCAGCTGGTCTCGCGTGGGCGTGGGCGTGTCTAAAGCTTTCTTATTATTCAGAGCGCCTCGAAATGTACACTTTAATTAAAGCATTTTCAGATAATGTATCTGTTTTTGATTAGCTGCTGCAACTGCGACGGGGCCGCACTTAAAGACAGATGTGATCGGGGCTGGGGCTGGAACTGGGGCTGGGGCTGGGGCTGCATGGGTGGGTTGACAGCGTTATAAAAACTTCCCTATTAACATAAAAGTTTACGAACGGACCATAGAAAGAAGCGTAAGCGCAGTCCCCGCACCGCGAACAGAACTTAAGGGCCCGAGAGAAGCCCGAAGCCCCGAACATTTCCATGGCTGGAGCCGGACCCAAAAATGGGCCGCGTGGCTATTCAATTAATTTATTATTCACTTAAGAGCCGCACGCCGGGCGGGCGGAGAGGACTGTGTGTGGTGGGCAGGTGGGGGGGAAGTGAGGGGAGGCGGGAGGGGGGGAGGGGGGAGGAGGGAGCAGTTCTGTGCTTAGCATGCACATCCACAGAGAACACATAAAAATGTTATAAAAATTAAACGCGCACAAAAACTCCGCAAGAATTTCGCACATTCAACGACGGACCGCCTGCGAGTTGATCGCTGATGGCCGCGCCCTGTGGCAACTACTCCCACCATTTCCCCGTGCCCCTGCATGTTGCCTCGTTGCGACTGGCTGCGACTGGCTGCCTACCCCAATGGGGCACAGTCGTTGTGCCAAAAATGTCCTGTTTTCATGACTTATATTTTTTTTTGGGGAATGGGAACAGAGGAGGGCGGTTGGAAAAATGCCCAGTTCCACTAAGTTATGGCAAACGCGTGGCAGAAGTTGTACAGTTCAAAACATTTCTGTGCACGTTTTCTGCGTTAAATTTACGAACTCAAAGCTAAAAACTTGAGAAAACTGAAAACAGAGCGCAGCGAATTACAGAACAAAAACACAAAAACTCAAAAAAAAAAAAAGAAGAAAAAATTAAATGAAATATGAAATAAATGAAACACATACAGCGGGGTAAGAACAAATTATGAAATGGCAAATTTATGGAAATATGCTTAAATGAGCGAAGCAGGCCATAAGCATTAAGCATTAAGATAAAATGTATATGTATGCGTCGACGCAGCGAACGCACATCCGCAGCGTTGAGGAATGTTATCGATTATCTGGGTTCCACAAGTCAAAATAGTCGAATATGGCTGGAAAGCGACTAAACAGACGACTAAACAAACGCAACTGGAACTAGATTTGTGTGGAAATCGCCGCTATATGTGTGCATATATGTATTCGATTAAATATATTTTCGATAACAGTTTATCAATTTGATATAGAATGGGAATTGTGTAAACGATACGCTCGCCCAACAATAGTAAAAATAGTTGTGAGACTCATTTATTGTGCATTCTTTTTTTTGTATTTTGTTTTGCATACTTTAAGCACATATAGCTTATTACCATTTATCGATAAATTGCACCATAAAATGCAACTTAAATGCATGCGTCAGCAAAGTTCACACAATGTGATAAGCAACACATATATATACATATATATATGCGTCAACGCACCTTAAAATACATATTTACAAAGATTTATATATGTATATATATATATATATATATATATATATTATAACAAAGGTATGACTATCAGATACTTAGCGTCTACATAAGAATGTTTGTGCATACACAGCGAAAAATCGGGGCTTTTAATCGTAGTAAAATTGCTCAAATTGAAAAATTAGCGATTGTTGTAATATTTAATTATACTTTATGGAATCTATTTCTCTTTTCCAATTAACTATATTGAGCGGATACTCATAATGGAATCGTGAGATGTAAAAAATGTGAATGTACGAAATGAGGCTATTAATCATTGTAGATTAACTTTGACTACTATAAAAGTCCATCAAAAGTCCAAACTCTTTTGTGGCTAATAAATATGGTTCGATTAATTAAATAATACTCAAATTGCTTATACACATTTTTTGAAATTATGGATTGTAGTTCAATTTGATTGTTAATATTACTGTTATCAAATGAGTCCGTTTGTCGGGTGAAAATCTATGCTTATTTTTGCATATGAAGGCACTTTCATTTCGCTCAGTGTGCCGTTATCTATTAGCTTGTATAGCTGTAAGTCATATCTGTGTGCAGAACAGGTGTTTTGTATATGTTTATGCGTATCTAGTCGGACATTTAACCCACACACCGTCTACCGTTAGTCACTTACCAGATAAGCGCAGGTGCTCGTGTGTGTGTGTGTGTGTGTGTGTGTGTGTGTGTGTGTGTGTGTGTGTGTGTGTGTGTGTGTGAGTGTGTGTGTGTGTGCGTGTGCCTATTGCAAGGACGTTCACAATCACAACTTTCGTTATACTTTTTTGGCTTTATCATCAGCTTATCAGTTGCTGCTGTGCATGCTCTGTGTTTCTGTGGTTGTTGCTGCTACAGTTTGTTGTTAAAATTGTTATTGTTGCTGCTGCTGGCATGTCAAAAATAAAAAACAAAAACAAAAACAAAACTAAATGAATAAAAAATAAAACAAAAAAACATACACATTTCTTATCTTCAGCAAAATTGTAGTCATTCTCATTAATGTTTTCGTGTTTCTGGGAAAATCTAATTAATTTCGGAGACTTAATACATGTGTGACATCAAAGCGATTTATGTTGATTATAGCCGCCGTCACTAACATTATCAGTGTGCGGTTAGCTTGGCCTGCAATGTTCGCCTTTTAATTTATTGATATTTATGGGTGTGTTGTTTGTGTATGTTGCCTTAACTTTTTTTGGAATTTTATCAAGCAATTGCTTGAGCTGTTCTGTTTTTTTTTTACTATGTGGGCCTTTAGGGATTTTGTGTAAAGACATTTAATACACTTTTCACACCTCGTTTTGTTGTGTGGAATTTGTACGTTTTGAGATACATTCGTATCTGTGTATCTGTGGCTCTCGTAGGGGGCTGTCATTGCCATGCGACAGCTGTCAGCGGCAGCATCAGCAGCAGCAGCATCATCATTATGAGCTATGTCATAATGAGCATCCGTTGCTGCTGCTGATGATGAGCGGAGGCCGTCGACATGATTTTTATGAAGGAATTCGCATTAAAATTGTTTATTGTGTTTATTTATTGCAAACGAGCATCAAGAAACGGCCAAAATGGAAAGAACAACACACACACACACAAACACACACATCTAAATATATGTACATATATATAATATATATATACATAATTAATCTTATGGAAATGCTGTCCGACTGCGACGCTTTGTAAGCGCCTCCAGCTCGGTGGTTTTCTGTGGGTCCAGCAGCAGCAGCAGGCAGCAGTAGCAGCAGCAGCAGCAGCAGCAGGCAGCAGTAGCAGCAGCAGCAGCAGCAGCAGGCAGCAGTAGCAGCAGCAGCAGCAGCAACAGCAGCAACAGAGTTGCTGCCAGCTGCCAGTTGTAAAATAAAATATTGGAAATGTTCTAGGAAATGTTGTGTTCAACTCTGGCATTCAGCATGCACAAGCGAATCGTGCATCTCGTGGCAAAGCGGCCTTTGCTAAATAAACAGCACATTGGCCAAATAATGTTGTTTACACAGCGCACGCGTTCGCAGCCCAGAAAAGAGTGAAACAGAGACAGAGACAGAGAGAGAGAGAGAGAGAGAGATGGAGTGATTGAGGGGGAAAGAGATTATCCAGTGGCATTCTATAGAATTGCGCTGCACAAAGATAAATCGGCTTAATAATATTTGAATTTTGTACAGCAGGAAAACTCATTCATTAATATCAGATACAAATTCCAAGTAGTTGAGATTTTCTCGATCATGGCAAGAGGAAGCTTTGGCTACATGGTAAAAACAACTGGTGGTCTCCATACTTGGAATATCCACATACATATCTGCACCAAAGCCGACATATGCAACACTATGCACTATGCAACATAGCATTTAGTTCAGCTCAGACCGCAACTGAGTAAGTTAATTCAACTAAAGAATAGATTTTGTGGAGTGGATGTTATAATTTTGATCATGGATTTGTGCGTACGATTGTTTAACCTATTTCCACATTGGGCCAACAACAAGCAGGCCAGGCTCATCGGTCTAATCCACTCGAAGTGGCAAGCTGGCAACTGGGAGTGTTCACACATCAGCCATTGTCTCCTGAGAGCAGAAACAGAATTTTGAAAATTTATGCGAATGGGCGCGCCAAAAAACAGAAAACAGAAAGCGGAAAACAGAAAAAAAAAAAAACAAAAAGATAAAGAATGGAGAAAAATAGGAAGGAAAGCAGCACTGTGAAAATATTAATTAGTGTGTGTGCCCCAAATGTGTCCCGAATGTCGCTAGGCGGCAAGCTGAGGACAGCAGCAGCAGGAGGAGGAGCAGGAGGAGGAGCAGGAGGAGGAGCAGGAGCAGGAGCAGAAGGTGTGCGAGTGTGACAGCTGTGTGTGTGTGTTAACTGCAGTTAGGCACGCCTACACTTAACAGTGTGTGTTATAGCCTCCACACACTCACACACACACGCACACACATACGCATGCGTGCACACTCGTATATGGCGAAATGTGAACCGACTTGTCGCTCTGTTACCGCATGTCCTTGACACATATCCCAGTCAGTTTGCTTGGCACGCATAACACAACAGCTCATCTATGTGTGTGTGTGTGTGTGTGTATGTGTTAGCCAACGCCTTGTCAGGCTTCCGCTTGCAGCTTGGCCCTAATCCATTTGAACTTTTTACGCTCGTGCTGTGTGTGTGTGTGTGTGTGTCCTCGCTGCCAACTCTCTGCCAAGGATAATAAAAGAAAATTCTCCTTGTTTATGGGACAGCGCAACTTTTGTGGCTTCCCATTTAACATTGTGCTTGTGTGTGTGTGTGCGTGTGTGTGTGTGTGTCTGGTAATATAATCCTAATGGAATTTACACTGGAAATGCTACAATGTTATGCCAACAATAGTGAGGAAGCATGTAACGTGGCCTTTTGTCATGCGAGGCTATTTTTCACAAAAATTTGCAGTCATTGAATCAAATGTTGCAAATTTATTTCGCTTAAAGTTTTTTGTCAATAAAAAAAAGATGGAAACAAAAACGAAGACATGCAATTTGAGCTGCAATATAAATTGTTTAAATGATGGCTTAAATTACACTGCATTGAATGGGTAATTTGGCTAAAATAAATACACAATGTCGACCTGAAAACGAATACTGATCGAAATGGGAGTTGAGGGTGCAAGTTAAACAAAGGCTAAAGTTTATAAATGAATAAAATTAAAAAAAATTATAGTTTTCATTGTGTGTGACACAGTTTGTTGGGAAGATGAAATCGTGTATATATATAAATATATATATGTATAATAAGAGAATTAACTTGCAGTTTAATCAACAATAGTAAATGGAAATTGAAATTCATAATGTGATTTGTTTAAATACACCCTGAGATAATTTAATAAAATGATTATTGAAATTTAGAGAATTCGTTTGCCCGGAAGCCGTTGCTGATCCGCTTGGACTACGATGGATGCAAAAGTCACCAGTGGAATATGTGTGTAGAAATGAATGTAGAACTTGAGAAGAAACACAAAACACACAGAAGCTCACAGATTTTATATGATTTTTGTTGCTGTTGCTCGTTTTTGGCTGAAGGTCAAGTGCATTAAGGCGAAACGGAAATCAAAATGTTAAATAGATATAAAAATAGTCGAAAAACGAAACGAAAAACCCAAAAACCAAAACGAAAACGAAAACGAAAATGGAAATGGAAACGAGCGCCACAGCGACGACGACGACGACGCCAGCGTTGAACATTTCTATATATTTCAACAAATTTGCTGGCAAGAGTTGGCCATGTCAGGGTGTAAGGGAGGAGTGGAGACATACATATATATATATATACTGTACATATGTATAACATGAAGCGTGCGAGAGCGTAGTAAATTTTATTTTATTTGATTTGATTTTGAAAAAGAAAAGCTGCAGTCGTCGCCTGAAGCGCGTTTATCCCTGTATCGTTATCCTTGAGCCGAACAAAAAGTGTGTGTGTAAGAAAGAGAGAGAGAGAGAGAGAGAGAGAGAGAGAGTGATGAGAAGTGAGAGTGAGAGTGAGAGCGAGCACTTAATTGTGCGTGTCAGGCAGCCACAACATGGACGTGGACATAGACATGGATAGCACCCACACACGAACCCAAACGACGACGACGAACGCTGGATACGCTGGGTGTGTGCTACAGCCAGAGATGTATGGGCGGTGCTTGGGGCTGAGGCAGGGGGAGTGGAGTGGTTGCCAGAGGGGCTGAGCCGAAGAAGTAGACGTAGCGTCGTTAATAAAAGCGGAAATGCTGGCGCCGACATTATCATCTCAGCCCCAAGTTTGCCTCTCTGTATGTGTGTGTGAGTGTGTGAGTGTGTGTGTGTGTGTGTGAGTGTGTGTGTGTGTCTACTCGTGTGTGCGGGCGCAATTATGATAATTGAGCTAGCGAGCGATAGAGAGAACTGCAAATTGGCAGACAGGTTAAATTGCGCGTAACTCGCAAGCGCAGCCAGCAGGCAAATTTTGTGCGCTGAGCGCGTTATTTGATTGATTTGACGCCATTTGGGGCAAATGCCACACACACACACACACACACACACGCACATGCACAGACAGAGACACAAACAGCAGCTGACACAGCAGCTGGCAGCAGCAGGAGTCGCCTGTACAAGGATACTCAACTGGCGCCTCTGTGTCTGCTGGACCCCTCCCAGTTCGCTTGCATTGCAGCCAAACCATTTTGTTTCGGATGCGTGCGTGCTTGCCACACCTTGTGGCTGACGTGCATTGTGTCAGCTGCCCCACATTGATTGCGTGCAGCACCAAATTAGCTGCCTTTGATTGATTTCGTGGCTCGACGCCTCGACGTATACGCGATTTTATTTTGCGCGATTTTCCAGGAAGCTGTGGCTTAGCTGCAATTGGTTGGGGGTAAATCACTAAATTTAGCAAAAAAATAAAAAAAAAGACCATTTGGCAGCATGTTTACATTGTGCAGATAGATATATGCATGGATATAATGGACAACCGGGCAAAACGGGCAATGGCCGAACATGTAAACAGCGGGCAGCGTCATCAACAAATAATATTTGACATGGAATTTGAATGGAAATGAATGCGTTGAATTCAAATTCAAATTCAAATTCACACTTGTTAAATGCATTTAATTTGGCTAATTGACTACAAAATGGCTAATCGAATTCAATTGAACAGAAACTATTCGGCCAACATTTTATATTATTTGTATTTAGGGTGTTAAATGGAAATTGGAATTGGAATCGGAATAGGAAACCCATGTTTGCCAATTGATCGCAATTAGAGACTAATTCAAAGTCTTTTCCTAACTCAAAAACCCTAACTGAAATTATCCCTTAACCAGACATCTTTGTGGAACAATTTGGTATATATTTGAATGAACATGTTTCAGTAAACTTTTATTCCAAATTCGAGTGGGGATGGGAAGACTGGGAAAACAGACGCACATATCTAGATCGACTGGGATGTTGATCGTGTTAAAAAAGGAAAACCTTTCTTTACCCATTTTTATTGAGATTAGCTTATAACTTTAAGGTATAAAATTGACGAACCGACCGAGAGTATTTCGCTGTCAGTTATTATTTATTATTATTTTGTGTTATGCCACTACTTGAAAATCCAGTTAGCAGTAACCGAATACCATGAAAAAGTTGGAAAAAATATCCACTAGCAGAATCGTAACCCAAATTTGTTTTGATTTGACACCCTGTTTATATTAAATTAGATGTGATCACATTTTAATAAGACATCATCACAAAGTTTTGCAGTTCAATATCACTTTAAGCTTTGTTGTTAATCAAATTTTTGTTTTAAATATTTCTATTTTGTATTTCTTATAAGTAAACAACAGATGCCTGCCAACAGCTCAAATAGTTAACATCAATCAAATTAATCGCGTTTAGTTCCATAATTAGTGGGTGTCTGATGAGTCGCTGTTTATCACGCATACATATTGGGCATATTGGGCTTAGTTTGATTTCATTTTCTTTTTTTTTTTGTTTACAGATCTTTGCTGGAACTTTTACTTACCATAAAAGGCACAAGCGGTTGGCTGCAACGAGAAGAAGCAACACATGGAAACGGTTAGTGCTGATTGTCATGGTGTAACAACAAGTTAAAAGCTAAACAGGCACGGTAAACGGTACACGGTACACGGTACATTCGAGTCTTGAGTACATTCGAGTCTTGAGTACATTCGAGTCTTGAGTCTTGAGTGTTGAGTGTATTCACAAAATGTGCCCAGCCAACTAACAGCATTTGTTGTAATCAAATAAAACGAGGCTGTGTGCTTACGCCCATCAATAATTGCAGCTTATGGTCATCCATTATGTGGCTGACCCCCTCCCCCAATACCATTTTTTGAATAGCAGCTACACACACACACCACACAGCCAGCTTATTCCCCACGCTTCCATTGAGTATTTTGGTTATTTGCTGTGTGTAAGACGATTGATGATTATTGATTAAGCGCCTGTCCCCGTACTCCGCTCACCGCCCCCCCCCCCCCTCTCCCCCGTGCGAGCCGACCACTCAGACATCATTCCATGGCGCGCTATTAGCTTAAATTGGCGGACGACCGGCGAATGAATCATCGCGAAAACAGAAGACAAAAAGAAAGAAAACCAAAATGAAGACAAACATAAAAAATAGCAGAAGACAAGACGTGAAAAATATACCAAAAAAAAAAATAACACAAAAAAAAAAAGCAAAAAAAAAAACAAAAAACACAAAGACGCTAAAAACAAACGCGCGTAGGTAGCGCCAATTTTTTAGGCAAACTCACAACAAATTTGCTGGGGGAAGCGTGAAAGAGTGAGAGGAGGCGGGGGGTGCCGTTGGTAGTCCGCTGACTTCTCCCCCTCTTTGGCCAGTCCATCAATTTGGCTTTAATCTTGAAAGCAAACGACGACAAAGACCAAAACGAAAGACGATTTGTTTATTTGGTTTTTCGTGTGTGTATTTTGCAGTCGCTGACTGTATTTCGGTGCTCGGCGTTCAGAATTCGATATTTGCTTTTCGTAAACTTACTGAGAGTTGTTTAACTAAATAATTGAAAGAGCTACCTAATTTGCAACATTTGTGAGGATTACGGCCTTTCGAGTTGCATTGCTGTTTGCGATCTTTAATGGCATTAATTTGTTTGAAATGCCAAAAAACCGTTGAGCGGAAAGCCAGCAGCAGTTAACAAAAAGAAAAAAAAAAAAAATCCAAAAATTACTCATGAAATACAGCAAAAAAAAAAAAATAATAATAATAATAATGTGCAAATAAATGTTGGACGTTTGGTTATTTTGTGCGAATTTTCACAAAATTTTGCATTGAAATGTGCAAAGGCTCAATTAGCTGCAATTAACAGCAAATTTAGTGTGCCTATTTAGAGAGCCACTAAAAAGAGGAGCTCGTAAATCTCGCAAAGACAAGCAGCTGACTTGAAATGCAAGTTGAAACCTGAAAACCGACTTGCATTTAGCCCACATCGAAATGGTAAAACAAGTAGGAATCCTCTATTCACAATCCCAAACTGAGAGGAACCCACAAGTCATCAAGTTAAGACTATGGAAATAACAACGGAGCTGTTATATAAAAGCTGTTCCAATGTGGGTCTTGATTTAAGGCAAAAGTATCAACGGATAATAAATTGATACTAAGTTGCAATAAGCTTTATTTTGTATAGAAATGTATATTCTTTTATAGATTCAAAATCGTTTTCGAAGCTCGTTAAAATGCTGATGGGTTGCAAATAAATCCAGCTGAAGTTTAGTTTTGGATTTAATGAATTTGTGGGCTTAATGAATATTGAAATTGAAGCCAAATTGCATTGAATAAAAATGTGTTGTGTAATTAATGAAATGCAAAATGCTTTACAGCTCATAGTCATCGCCACCGTTTAAAACCCATGGATTTTTTATGCAGCTTTTGCTTTTGCTTTTGTCAATAAAAAATAAGCATTGTACAACGTGTTGCTAATAACTTTTTTACTATATGTACATTCATGTGATACGAATGCACAGAAAGACATCAAATGAAGTCTAGAATGGATGTGACTGTGTTTAACGAGTCTCATTAGCAGTCATAAGATTTATAATACTGTCATCGTAAGTGCCGCGTGTATTTGTACGCTTCTTTTGTTAGATCGCTTGTTTGTTCGTCTGTTTGTTTGTTCGTCTGTTTGTTTGTTAACCCATTGACATAAGATAGCAATTTGTATTTTCAGCCTCAGCCTTGGCACGTAACATGAACAAATGTGTTGATCTACGGCAGGGCTTGCCAGCTCTTGATCGGTCGAGTGATGGACGGCAATATCAGCAATTAACTATCTGGTTTTAGGGTTGCTTTTCTCCGATCACTCGATTGATTCGTTGTACTTGCTGATTTATCTAAAACAGCTTCCTTTGCTCCTAATCAATTCATTGATCCGTAATCGTTGCGTGTTCACTGATATCAAGTAATGTTGTTCTTATTATTATTGTCTCACTCCCTTCCCATATCTATATATTTGTGATCGGTTAGTTTGTAAGGTCGTTTGTGAGCCCATTTATCACTGATGGCCTAAGCTGTTCTTTGGCAAGATTGATGGCACCATGTTTGGCGATCCACACACCAAAAGTTTTGTTGACGCTTCTCTATTCGTTTTGCTATTGAAGCGAGCGAGTAGCAAAACTCCAAATGAGTCGATCAGTTGATCAGTCGATCAGCAGTGTGGATTGCTGATCAATTAGCGCACATCGCATGGCCTTCATCTACTGAGTCTACACATCCAGAATGCGAATTGCCGTGCCACTTGCCACATGGAGTACAGCAACAGGCGCAACAAATACACTGAGGCCCGAGCAAGAGATGTGAAACGAGAAACGATAGATGCCAATTTGAATAACGAAGATGAAGCAAGCTCTGAACTGCCATTCTTTGCAATTAACGAACGACAGCTGCTTCAGCTGCAGCAGGCAGCCGTAAGAAGCAAAACGAAAAATTCCAAAAATAAAACAACAAAAAAAATAAAAATACCTAAGAACCAACAGCAACAACAACAACAACAGCAACAGCAACGTACGGCAAAGGCAACAATTAAACGCACAATGAAACACATTAAAAATTATTTAATTAAGTGATTTTAATTTTCGTTCTACAATTTCTTTTTATTCGACTCTTGTTGTTGATTGTCTAATTTCATTAACCGACGCATTGGGCAGGGGCGAGCTGTGGAGGGGTGTGGAAGTTGCACATATGAATATGGGGAGGCTAAGAGGTTGACCAATCAAGCGCTTGACATAAATTGATTGGCACTGCGCCAGGGGAAATGGGTCCAATGTGAAACATTTGGATCGTAATATCGTTGGATGGTAGTAAGTTCGTCAGGGGCACTGCGGTGTTTTTTTTTTTTCAATTAGAATAGATAATTTGACAATTCAGTTCGACTGCATACTGAGAAGCCGAAGGCAGAGCTGAAAGACGATCCAAAGACGAACACGAAACGACGGCACGAAGGCGCTAACGATTACGATAACGATTACGGTTACGATCACGATTACGATCAAGATTCGTGTGTGATCGTGATCATTGCGTGGGCGTTGCACAAACAAACACACATAAATCACACTTAGAGGGCAAAGTTGTTTGGCTCGAGTTGGAATGAGTGGAATGAATGAAAAGCCCGTAATTGAATAATAATCGTTTAATTAGAGCATAAAGCGGGCCAAAGACTAATTGGCAGCGAGCCTGCGCGCCGCTCTACCTTTGAACGCAACCGAAACCGACCAAACTGCCACAAGCAGAAGAAGAACACGCTCAAAAATTGGCAGCAGCTGTGTGCCAGATCCACATCCACGTCCACGTTCACATTCACATCCACGCAGCTAAAACCTTATTAAGCGAGTTAGTTGGTGGGGCCAGTCAATGGGTTATTTAATGAACACTTTTCGGAACATTTCCATACGAAATGAGACGTCAAAAAGCAAAAGGCGAAATGCTAATGCCCAAATACAAAAAGCCAAAAAAAAAAAAAAAATGTTTTAAAAAAAAATTATAATAATGCGACTTGCGAGAACTACGCATCTGCTATTTTTTAATTTATGGCCAGCAATAATTTCAGTTCGTTTCTGACGTATAATTTTAAAACAATAAACATAACAAAAGCCGGGGCGTGACAACTGGAATGGAAACTGAAATCTAAACAGATACCAGAACATTGTAGATACGAGCACGGGAGAATTAGACAAGCCCCGTACAACTGGCTGGCCCTCAGTTACAACTTGGCCAACTCGGCCAACTCTAATGCTTCCGGTTTAATTAGGCTTAGTCCGCTTTTTGTTTGGTTTGCTTTGCTGTGGTCCACGCACTCCTCAGTTGAAGGTCTGGCCACGTCTGTAAGATCGCGTAAGACCATCCGATCACTGGTTATTATTATGTTTCATATATATACGTGTACATATCTTATATATATACAATTTTATTCGCGTACATATCATAGTATGTGTCGGCGTGTATTGATTGCCTGGCCAAAGTACAGCGCCCATTAAAAAGCCATTACAAAAAAAAAAAAAAAAAATAATGATAATCAAAAAAAAAAGCAAGTTAAGTACATGGCAACTTGTAGTTGGGTAAACGCCGATCAAAACTAAAAAAAAAAACAGGCTAATAAGAATGGTCTGGCCAAGAATGCTTAACAAGCAGATACCCTATCAAAAAGCAGTAATGCACTTATCGCAAGCTGCTTAAAGTTGATAAATAACTTTTATATTTGCCATCAGAGAAATATCAAAATTTCAGAATATTGAAAATTTGAGCGTATTGAATTCGATAAGATATCTTTATTGTTAAGGGGGCGGCCATATTACAGGGTATTGTATGCAAGCGAAAGCACTCGTCTGGCAGCGAACGGGAAGTTCATGTCCAAAAGTTGTATCTAAGTTTGTTGCTGTCCCGTTTTGGATTTCCGCTGCATGTCGACGACATATGCCACACACAAGTGCCCCCTCCCCTTCCGTCTATCCACATTAGCCACGTTTCAACTCCAGCCGCGAGCTGATCACTTAAAGGGTTTTCGGATTGAGCTGTATTTGCCCATTGATAATGAACACCAATTATCGTATTGAACCTTTGTTTGCATTTGGCTGTTGCTGGTGCTGTTGCTGTTGCTTGTGCTTGGCATGCAAACGGCGCCCCAATGCCTAGCCAGACATGCAGTTGGACACACACACACACACAGA
The DNA here is from genome assembly GCA_035043845.1 of Drosophila picticornis. NCBI lineage: Eukaryota > Metazoa > Arthropoda > Insecta > Diptera > Drosophilidae > Drosophila > Drosophila picticornis. The sequence continues at coordinate 12,909,282 of JAWNMR010000492.1, read as the reverse complement.
GCGAGAGGCAAGGAGCGACCCAAATGGGAAGCTTGTGACCAAAAGCCAAGTCGAGTCTATTTGACCGTGACTCAGTTTTGTGAGTAATTGATAAATATTTGTTGATCCGATGCATTTATTTGGTCTTGTCTTCGTCAAGTTTGCGTTTCCCTGTACAGTTTTGACTAATGCAGTGACATGAATGGTATTCCAAAAACACCAAGTGAGTAATCGACTTATCGATGAGAAACTTACAGCGAAACTCTACAAATGGGATGAGTGAGCAGCTGCTATCTACAAGAATTACTTCATCGAACAACTTATCGAGTAAATTGTCATAGAACACCTAAAACCTATTTGCACTTGTAAGCAGTATTCTGATTAAGTTCGAAAGCATCAGTCGCTTATCGGGGCACAATTCAGTCTGACCAAATAACTAGTTTAATGCCAAGCAAACACGTAGGAAGAAATGTTTGCCTCAGTGAAATATGTGTGCCATAAATTTGGGAGCAACACAAATTATATTCGCACTTCGTGCCACCTGCCAGCGGCAACTCGTCTAATGAGTAGTGAGAAAACCAAAAATCGAGCCCAATAAAATGCTATGCGAGATATGTAAATGTATAACAATAAATTTGGTTAAGTGCGTGTTTTACATTTTCCAACACTCTCCCAAACAAAAAAAAAACTTGAAAAAAAAAAACAAAATCAAATCAAATCAAATCAAATAGAAAGATAAAAGCGAGAAATAAAGATGAATACGACGCGAGATTCAAGATCTTTTTTGGCACACTTTGCGCATAAATTTTGGACTCGTCGGGTGTTCGTATATCAATATGTATATTTTGAGATACGTTCGGGCTAAAATGTGTGGGCGTGTTTGACCAGCAACAATGGCAAGGCCAACCGCAGGGGCTTGTGGGGGGGGTTTGCTTGATTGGGGGTAGGTGGTTACAATGGGTGTTCTCAGTTTTTGTGGGGGTGTTCCGTTTTGGCGGCATTCGCTTTGTTGCACAAAATCACACAAATCAGCTCGCTATTATTACTGTAATTGATTGATTGATTAACTCGCACCGCTGTAATTGAAAATTGACCGACGGGCACATGCCCAGCAATCGATACACTGGGTGGAGGAATGTGAATGCGAATATGCGGGGGGGAGGGGCAGGAGGGTGTATCGCTCGCTATGCACTATGATCACTGAGCGTTGTCGTTGCTCAATGTCGACGCTTTTCAGTTGCAAATGAATGCTGACAATGCAACAACACCCACAGACAAACACAGGCAGACACACACACACATACACACACACACGCACACACACCTCCGAGATCTATAGCGATCTATTTGTAATACTAATAATACCCTCGTAAGGGGAGTAAACAGCCGAGGGGGGAGGACACTAACAAATGCACATAATCAAATAAAAAAACGACAAACAAAAGACAATAATTTGCAAATGCAAAGCAAACATTTAACAAATAAAAACTCAGTAAGAGTGGGGGATGAGGGGGTGGGGGCGCAACGGGATAAAAACCGAAAGAAAACAATGTGTGCCTTGTCGTAAAAGTACAACAACAAAAAATATAATAAAAATGTGGTAAAAAGCAAATGAAAAGCACTTGACACTGCGAACAATAACAAATAGCAATCATAAAACAACAAGAACAGCAACAACAACAACAACTTAGAGCAACAACAACAACTTAGAGCAACAACATCAACTTAGAGCAACAGAATATGGAATACGATTGTCAAATGGTTTTGGTATTGCACACATGTTTGTATGTATGTGCAGCAGTATGGAATGGCAAACATGTATGGATGTGTAGGAGCTCTCATATAATCATATAATGTGAGTGGAAGGCACAAGTAGAACGGACCATCAGTTGGAGGCACATGAGCTGCATAATCAAATATTCAAAGATCAAATGATATGCTGTGAATTGAATCGTTTCAATTAAGCTTAACTTTAACAAATTCCAAATGAGTAAGACTCGAATTTGGTAAGCTTGTATATATATATATATATATAGATATATATATATATATAGCTTGTGTGTATATATAGAGAAGTCGTTAATAAATGAAGTTTACAAATTACCAACAATACAAATAATACGTTCAATAAATCAATAGTAAAAGAAATTTGGACTCAGACTCCACTTTACATGCTTCCCCACAAATATCTACTCGTATCGTATAGGATCGTATTGGATCGTATCGTATCGTATTGGATCGTATCGTAAGCAAGCCATTAGCATTAGTATAGCAAAACCGTCGATGGCATATTTGGCAACAGTACAAAATGAAATTCTACGTTATCCAAAACCTTCAGAACAGCTCGAGGAGAGTTCGGTTCGGGTTTGGCGCCCCCCTTTCAAATTGGTATGCGTATGGCAATATGGTTGGCCATATTGATGCCAACCAATGTGTGTATTATGATATTTTAATTAATTTCGAGTTTATTTTCAATAAATTGATTATTGTTTTAAATGAGTTTAGTCTTTTAATTAGCATGCAAAAATATATGAATTTATTGTTTGAATTAAGAAACACAAAATTAACAATTTATGAGATACGGAAAAGCAAATGAAGTAAAAAAAACTAAATATAAAAAATTCTAAACAGCGAAGAAAGAAAAGATAAAAATATATATTTTTTGTTTGGCTGAGGAGAAACTAGTTTTAAACTAATGAATGGCCAACTGGCACGACAGTGTGCGTGAATGGGAAGTTGCAGATACAAAAAGTATCTAAACACACATACACACACACACACATAGATACATGTATATGTTTTAGAATATGGCAAATGAAATGCCAATGAACCACGGAGGCCAAAACGCTCAGCGCTGGATTTTTATTTGTTTTGAATAATTTATGAATGTTTGCCAAATGGCCAAGAGAACAAGCGGGCCCAAACAGCTTTTGACCACAGCCACAGCAATAGTCGCAGCTAGAGAAATGAGTCGACTGTGCGCCAATCAATGTACCATTTGAAAGTCAACCAAAAAGCTAACAAATCTGCAAATGGGCATGGCAGCCAATGAAGAACCGCAGTCAAATGCACTCCCACTCTACAAGCCAACAAACCAACAAGCCAACAAGCCACCCCCCCCCAAACCCTTGGCTAGCACACCTTGTTGCCAATTCGGTCAATGGGCCAGGCGACAAAAACGTCAGAGACATTTTGGGTCGACAGTTGCGTCGTAAATGTGACAAATAGCTGAAGTTTTAGCGCATTATTCTTAGTCAGGCACACAGCAAGTAAGATATTAGCTCCCACACATACACACACACACGCACACGCACACACGCACAGATACATAAAAGCACCCACTGACAACAACAACAACAAACAACAACAACAACGTAAAAGTAACAAAGTGTAACGAAGTTATAAATCCAAAAGTTTGACGCCCACGTCAAGGCCACAGCTAATTTGCATATCCCAACTCAAACTCTGAAACATTCAAACTCTGCACTCGAATGTATTCGTTTGCCACGGAAGGGCTAGGGTTGCCAACAACCAAAATGTTTATTTGATTTACGTACGTATGTTTTAAAGCATGATTGATTTACCAGATTGCAGCTATTCGAAATGCGTTTAAATGCGTTCTGTAGAATCATAAAATTATATCGTATTGAATAATTCTCTTGCTACTACAGATTTTTGATTTAGTCAAGTCTGTACATATTTAAGCGAACTGAAGCCAATTGGTAATATTCGAGAGTTCTTTATAACACTCAGTTGATGCTTACGTTTTTCAATTATGGTTAATAGAGACGTTGGCCAGGGTTTAATAACAAACAAGATCAGCTTTAATTGGTTCACTTTATGGCCACACTTTATCTAATTGCGAAAGCAATTATTTTGATATTTGCTAATGAGAACTGGTTCCAGAGAACAATCCTTTAGTAACAAGTGTTATGACCCAGTGTGAGCCAAGCATACGGCATAAGTCATGTTACCTTTTTTAGCTTCATCCATAAAATATTCATACGAAAATATTTCTCAGAATTGCTCACTTAGCAACTGGAACTGGTTCAGCATAGCACTTAGTGGTTCATTTGGCTTAAGTAATTTTTTTTGGGTTTTTTTGTTTTTTGTTTTTTTTTTTTTGTGATAGTGGCAGGGTTCAGGTGCGAAGTACAAGTCTGCTGGATACAGTACAAGAAGCTTGTACATACATGCCCTGAATAGATACATATATATTATATACATACATATGTATATATGCAGGTATACATAGATGTATGTGTATGCAGTATATGGCGATGTGCGTGTGTAACTAAATACAATGCAAATTTCATTCGTGGCCACGTTTGTTGTTGTTGTTGTTGTTGCTGTTATTTAGTCGAAAATAAAAGACAGCAACAACGAGAAGCATACATTGAAATATATTATCCCACACGCACACACACTCATACATACATAGATATATATATATATATATATATACATATATACGCATGCAAATAATACACCCCCGTGACGCTGCTGCAGCGGCATAATTAATTAGTTGCCATTGGCGCGGTGCGGTACGAAGTCACCCAGTATTCTCTTCTCCCCTCCCCTCACTCCCCGCTCAGTTCGGGGAGCTGCGTCGCTTGTGCTAATGAGCCCATATTGTGCGAAATAAAAAATAAACTGAAACTAAAAACAAACACAAAGTTCAAAACACAAAAAAAAAATATAAAAACAAAAAAAAAAGCTGTTAACAGCACTGGTCAAATCCAGAAAGACAAAGTAAGCTGGCAAAGGGGAGGGAGGGGGGGTGCTGACTGGCGGGAGCAGCAGAGGAAGCAGCAAACGTTGAACACTATTAAAATGGATTCCCGCCGGACTTCCTGGGCATATTATATTACCAGCTGTTGGGCTGTTGATGGACATGACCCAAAAAACCAGCGACAGCAACAGCAGCTGAAATATAAGCACAGCGAGAGCGAGAGAGAGCGAGAGCGAGAGCGAGAGGGAGAGAGAGCGCCAGAAAATGAGAGAGGGAGAAAAGTGACCCATAAAAGACAATGTGCAGCGACAGCGGCGAAAGTAATGGCACAGGAGACAGCCGAAAGACAGGCGAAAGACAGCGAAAGCAAACGAAGCAAAACCGCTGCGAGTTGTTCCTCCTCCTCTTGCGCTGTGTGGAAGCCAAACCTTGGGCCGCGCCCTTACAAGCTACACACACGCACTGGGCCACACACACACACACACACCACACACACACACACACACCTAGGCAGTGGGAGAGTGGTGCATTAATATGATTAGCAGCCAGGACGCAGGAAGCGAGCGAGTGCGAGTGCGAGAGCGAAATGGCTAATGCCATTTCCTGGACACGGACTGCGACGGCGACGGCGACGGCGACTGTGACTGCGACTGCGACGCGGACACGGGAAGGTCATTCCATTGGGCGCTGGCCGATCGCCTGCCAGCAGGCCATATGGCACCACCAGCACCATCGGCACCACCAGCAATGCCACAATGCTGCATCCCACGTGCATGTGCAGGCAGCGACCGAAATACAAGATACAATACACAATATACCAGATACCAGATACCAGATACAAGATACTTAACTAACCAAGTGGCATGTGAATTTTGTGCAGTCGCGTTGGCGTCGCTGCGGAAGTGCAGCTAAAGTAGACGCCAACGCGCAACGGCCAAAAAAAGAACAAATAATCATAAAAAAAAAACAAAAACATATTTAAAAAACGAAATGAGGAAAGCTTGAATCACTGATTTCAACATTGATGGCGACTCTTCAACAAGCTAACGTACTAGTTGCAACTATTTCAGGTAATTAAAGTGACTTTAAACAATCGAATTGCTCACTTTGCCAACGCAAATAAATAGTCCGCTCGCTATAACGAGCCCCCTCACTTTGCTGGGGAGGCGATAAGAATATGAATCACTGTGGCATGGAAACAAACACTGAAAACCCATAGAAGCACAGTAAAACCCATAGATACAAATTGATTGTTTGCCAGATGTTTGGTAGATCGTTTGGTAATCAATCCAAATGCTGCACTAATCAAGCCCAGGTTGAAGTTGAATTCTTGTGGCATAGTCTCATTGACAGTCCAATCAATTTGGCAATCAATCGAGTACAGCCGTTATTCAATAGCGTTAAGAGTTGCCTGCAACACAAGAAGTCGGTGCGGAGCACCTGTTATGCTGGTTATAGCCAAAAGTATTTTTGGGCTTGTCTTGAAAACCTGAACCGTCTGCGGCTGAAAAGATATGTTACTATATAGTTTGGGCTGTATGGCTGTGGACAGAGCTATGCTATGCGCCTAAGCATTTACACAACATTCAATTTCCCTATGCAAATCAAGCCAGCACAAAATAACAACAAATCTTTTTTCTTATTTTATTTTATTTTTATTATTGTTTTTCTTTGTTTTTTTGGCTGGCATTTGCTGCCGTTGCTCTTAGACCTTGAACAAGGTGAAGTTGATTGCTGAGTTGTTGTTGATATTGTTATTGCTTTTATATTTTTTTGAAGTTCAAAGTTAATTTGCGCCAAAGCAACCAAGAAAACCAAACGAAACGAAAAAAAAAAATGAAAAAAACGGGGGGCGCAAGAAAAACGAAACGAATCGTCGACGCCGCATAAACAATGCAAAGATAAAGATACAAAATCCAATTGCTGAAAAATTCACACCTCCGAGCAACTAACGATGAAGAAGAAGAACAACAACAGCAACAACAGCAACAACAGCAACAACAACAACAACCACAACAGCTGAATAACAAGAGACTCATGACTTGGCGCACAACGTGGCGTATGCTTAATGAAAATCAGTTTTGAGCATTCTTTTGCAACGAAGCGTAGCGCGTGGCGCGTGGAGCGTGGAGGGGCAGAAGGACGGCTTGGAGCGATCAATCACAGAGGGCATCACATGAGAACAGCACAAAGAACCAACTTATTTAGAAGTCTTGCGCTTGAGACGGAGTTCGACTTGGAGTGCCAGCACTGGCGGTTTTCACACCCCACAGCCACAGCCACAGATACAAATAGAGATACAGATTCAGATACAAAGGTACGCATACACATACGCAAATAGGTTTGTACAACAAAACAGAAAAAACACTTCCGCGCAGCGGCACAAACAGAAACATTCGAATACCAACAAACTTCAATTTCCATTTGTAAGTTGAAAGAATGTGTGAAAAGAGTTCAACAGGAGCAGAACTGCTGTTTGCCACTCTGCCCAAATGCAATTCTTCGAATAACACAACTTTTGCCCAATATGCGTGCCACGTGTAACTTCAGTTCTGTTCCCCGTTTTTTGTGGCGCCCCCCCCCCCCAAGCATGTTACCAGTTTACCAATTTACCAACAAACCACGCCTAATCGTTGCTTAAAAGTCCGCTGCTATGCAGTATGGCACGACTTGAGCTCCTCCCGCGGCACGCGCCTAACTTGCGGACAGGCTGACGCCAGAATAAAGTTGGTAAAACAGGCGACTGACGTTTACAGGAAAAGATTACCACTGCAGACTATAATTAGCAAATAAATGTTAACAAAATTGCGATCATTTATCAGCTCACACTTGGCCAACAAGCTTCCATAGAACAATACTCAAGAATCCATAAACATAGATCCATCAATTCAACCAGGGCTACAAATGTCGATTGCTCTCTCTCTCTGATGGCTAATTGATCAGCTCCACTCAATATTTAGCCAGTCTCGCCGATCCACTTGTCCAGTCGGATTCGAATTGACTTTGCGTTGCACACTGCACACTCCACTCTTCCCCCAAACTTTTACGTTGCCACAGACGATAATGGACAGTTGGAAGAGATTCTGCCAGCTGTGTCTTGCCTGACCACCCTTGACTTATTTCAAACATTCTCGTGCTGCGCAACGAATGTATCTATGCATCTGACTGTGAGTGTGACGCGACGCAGATACATTTTGTATGTGTTTTTTTGTTTTATTTCTGCAGCTTTTTAGCCAGAGTTGACAAATTGCCGCTGATGCTAACAACAGCAACAAGGCAATCATTTGGCCTTGTCGCTGCATTCTCTCCATGCTAACCGAATGCCCGTAACGATCATCATTTTCCAGCGTACAATTTATTGTCGCGAATTTTTGTTTTTTGTTTTTTTTTTTTTGACAAATTTTCTTTGTTTTTGATAAATAACATATAATGAGGCCTTACTATTTATTGTTGGTTTAATTTGCCTCCATGCTAACAACAACAACAGCAACAACAACAAAAACCATAAGGAAAAATACTGAAACAAAATCACAGTTTTCCCATATTTAAAGCAACCTTCAGTTTGTGTTTTTTTGTTTTCGATTTAGGAAGCCCTGGCGCTGTCTTTCCCCTCTCTGCTGCCCTCTGTGGTTCTGTCTTTCCATTGTTTAATTGTTATATAATTAAGATGCGCGCTATTATTATACATACTTAACTATTTTGGAGCGAACGAGAGCTGTTGTTATTTTTATACTTTTTTTTTAGATGTTTTTTGTTTTTTTATTCTTTTTTCATTTACTGTCTGATTTTATGGCTCAAAAAGCGTAACACCGACAAACACAACCTAAATCTGAAATCAAAAAAATACAAATATATAAAACCAAAGCTGCCGACGGGAGTCGGGCCCTGCCCACCGCAGCGGAAAGTCATTTTTTACTCACACACAAAAACAAAAAAAAAAGCCAAAAAAAACAACAAAAATTAACGACAGCAACACGCACAACAAAAATTTTGGATATCATTACGTTTGGGCATTTGTTATTCGGGTTTTCTAATTGCTGCGCCGGGCACAGCTGTGAGCTGTAAATTGTGAGTTGTTGAGAGCTGTGTAGAGCTCCAAGCGCCGAGCTCCGAGCTTCAAACTCTGCGAATATTCGTATCTACCTGGGAGCTGACGCTTTTGGCTTAGGCTTCGGCTTCGGTGCGACGAGTGCTCGTCTCTTGCTGGAACTTGACTTTATTTTTACAGCCCCGGACGAGGCTCGTTAAAGCACAACACTTGCGTGTGTGTGTGTGTGTGTGTGTTTGAGTGTGTGTGTGTGTGTTTGAGTGTGCGTATGTTTGTGTGTGAAAAAAAAGCGACTGAGTTGTGGGTAGTTGAAGATGTCTACGCTGATAGCGCAGCTGTCAAATGACTGGCTTAAACTGACATTTCTCTGACTGGCTGCAATCCAAGCCAACCAAATCAAAACTCGAGAACAATATGAAACAGCTCTTTGGTAACCCGAATCGCCAAGCAACACTTTACTTTCCTCAATCTTCCAGCAGTGAAAGACTCTTGGTTTGCAACAGTCTTCTTCACATTCTTCGGGTCTCAATACACAGTACCCAGCACAAGTAGTGCGACGGAGTTTATTGGTTGAGTTCGTTTTATAAGCTTGCAGATGGTAATATAATACGGTAAACATGTGTAAATAATAATGTCTTAATTAAACTTAATACATATGCTGACAAAATTCGCATTGGTTCGTGTATATCAAATATGCAGCTTGATTCCACTATAAACATTTCTAACATTCTCGAATGTCAAAGAAGGCAACATGTAATCTACTTTGTTATAATTATTATTTATTTTTTTTATAATTATTATTTCTTTTTTATTATTTATTATTATTTTCAGATTTTAATATACATTTCTTATGCCTATTTATAAAAATAAGTCGCTCAGCCAGTTTATTCAATGGAATCGCCAAATGCGAATAATGCGAATGTGCCAAATGTTGGAAATGGCAACAGTGGAATCTGGTTAATAGAAACAGTCACTCGAAAATTGAGTTTTTGCCTTTCGGTTAGAAAAATTGTACTTTGCAAATATAGCTGTGTAAATAGGTATTCGGGAAAGTTTGCATTTATTTATCTTGCGAGGTAGCTGGTCTCTTTCGTTATGGCTGTGCCTTATTTTTGGGCGTTCAGCAGTGCCACGCCCACACTATATTATAAAAGCGCAGGCAACATGCGGCTTTTTATGACCCACGTTTTTTTTGTTTTCTGATTTTTTTCGGGGTTTCGGGTTATTTTGGTTTTCAGTTTTCGTTGGTCAAATTCGAAGAAGGCGTGAGAAGCGACTAAGCCTCGACAACAAATTCAAGTTCAATTTCAATGGCTGCTGTTGTTGCTGTTGTTGCTGTTGTTGTTGTTGTCATTGTTGCTGTTGTTGTTGGTACGTGCAATGAAAGCAAAAGTTGCGTTTGGACAGTCAAAGCGCAGCGGCGCGTGACGCTAGCGCCAACGTCGACGCCGACTGCAATGCAAATGACCAAACAATGAGGGTTGAAGGGGTTTTTGGGGGGTGGTTTGCATTGCGACATGTCAAAAGAGCGTAATTTATTGAACAGCCGAAAAAAAATAAAACTACGCATAAATAAATAAATAAAAAAAACGATAGACAACAGCAGCAACAACTTTTGCGCGCTTCCTTTACGTTTTTATTATTTGCCCGCCTCATTATTATACTCTTCTTATTTCTCTTTTATATTCAAACAGATATATATATATACATATATATATATATATTTTTTTTTTTGGCAAAATAAATTAGAATTATAGCCAGCAACAGCGAAGAAATGCGTAGATACAGATACAGATAGTACTATGGATAGCGAGCTACAGACACAGATACAGATACATTCACAACGCCAACTCATTTCCAGTTTAGCGCCAAGAAAAGCGCAATAGAAAAAAAGGGACAGACACATAGAGAAAACGAGAAAGAGAGAGAGGGAGAGAGGGAGAGAGAGAGAGAGAGAGAGAGAGAGAGAGAGAGAGGGAGAGAGAGGGGAGAGAGAGGGCGACAAACGACACACATATGGCTGCAATTAAGCAATTTTTGGAGCAGCAACAACAACAACAACAAAAGATGATATATGCGACTCGCTAGACTCACAAATTGGAATCAAGACACGGCGTCAAGAACCAAAAAAAAAAAAAACAGAAACAGAAACAGAATGAAAAATCAACGAAAATTCGGCAATTATAAAAATGAAAAACAAGTAAGAAAATATTAATCTGGCCAATGAGATGCCCTATTTGCCTTCATTCAAACATGGACTAAATCAGCCTTAACTGAGCATTATATAAAGCATACTTAAACAGAGATTTAAATCGCATCCAGTCAGTTTTGACTTACACATGCTTATGGGTTTCCTCTTAACTCATCTTTCTGTTACAGGGTATAAAAAAACAAAAAAAAAAAATAATAATAATACAAAACGCACCAACGAAAATTCGACAATTAAAAAATAAAAGCCGACCCCATATGAATTTTAATTAATTTATTTTTTAATGCATATAGACCAATGTACATGCTTGCGTACATACAGATGTACATACATACACATGTCCCCTCGTAGATACTACATTTGTGTGTATGTATTACACAGATACATATTTAGAATCTGTCTTCTTTTGGCTGCTGCTGTTGTTGCTATTATTATTATTGTTATTATTGTTGCTGGTGTTGTTGCTGTGTTTATTTTCCAACAACAAACACCAAAAACAACAAGAACAACAACAGCTCAACGAATTTAATGTGCTTCAAGGTTAGACGCAACGTTTGAGGCAAAGCAGAAACAACAACAAAGTTAATATAAAATAAAATTTTACAACAAGAACATTCAACTAAATTAAAATCGTGATGAATTTTAAACAATAAGAAAATAAGGTAAGCAACAAACACTTAAAAGTAAAGTAGAAGAGGAATGAGAGCGAAAGAGACAGAGCGTGTGACACGCAGCAACAATAAAAGGAAATACGAGTTAAGAAGAAAGAAACACAATAAAAAAAAAGGCAAAATATGAAGAAAAAAAATACTACAACAATACAAGCCGAAAATCAATACGAACCTTTTCATTTCATTTTTGGCAATACCCTGTACCGACTCAACATTTATGAGCACAATATAATCGCGTCTAGTGTGTGCAACAAACGGAAATAGATTATTACTGGCATATTAGGTATTATTCGTCTACTTTCACAATCCCGTCGATCTCAGAGTCCATTAGGACTGAAACCAGGCAACTTTACAAGCAACTCAACTCTCATCGATATCTAACAATAATTAAAACTAGTTTCGATCCGATGATATTTTGTTACAGTTCTTTTTATGTACAGGGTATCGGCATAGCCTTGCCATTTCGTAGATTGCATTGGACATATAATCATATAATATCAAAAGGAGAGAGCAGTTTTTGAAATTATATTCATTTCAGATATTATTTAAATACAATTTCTACAATTTATAAAAAATAACCGACTAACCGAATTACTGTCATTTGACCAGAGTATTTGAAGTTCGTCTAGACCGCCTTGAATGTAGATTAGTGTGGGCAAAGGGGGTTACTTTTATTGTTATTTTATGGAGCTTTTTGGCTTGCTGGAGCTGACTGGCTTTGCTTTGCTCCGCTTGGCTTTGACAAACGGCGAACCGGTTTTTGGCTTTTGGCCCAGCTCCGTTTCTGTTTCTGTTTCTGTTTCAGCTTCAAATTCTGTTTCTGTTGCTGTTGCCCGGTTTTTAGCATTTTTGGCAAATACTTTTAATGGCTTAAGTAAATCAACTGCACACACACAGACAGAAGGAGAATTTTATTTGAGCATTCGATTTGCAGGTTTTAGTGCCATCCGCTTCTGGGCCAAAGAAAGCGCAAGTGGCTCCAACACAGAACCCAAAAGAATAGGACAATTGGTAATAAATAGGGTTGGAATTCACGTTCACGTTCACGTTCGACTTTTAGTTTTAGTTTCAGTTGTTGTGTGTGTGTGTATTTATTGTGTGTGTGTGTGTGTATGGGAAATATGTCTGGTTGGGTTAATTGCCTAATGAATGGAGCTACAATCGATTCTGTGTCTCGATTGTAGGGGGCACAATGATGCGGGCTCTCCGATAAGGGAAGGGGGCAAAGGAGGGTTAATGGCAAGATTCGATGTGACAGCAATCAAATGAAAAACACAACACAAAAATATCGCCTTTAATTCGTACACGATTTCAGACTTATGAGCTCTAAAACTTATAAATAGCGATAATTACTATCAGCCTCATTTTAATTTGTATCATGATAAATTTTACTTAAAAACTAACTGCAAAGCATTTGCAATGTTTAATATGTGTGGCACATAATATTCCATATTTTTCATGCAATCATTTCAGACTAATAATGAGTTAAATATACATGTGTGTCATAAAAGTTTGTGTTTCTCGTTTGTGCAATCAAAATAACATTCAAGCAGAGTCATGAACTAAGATTATTTTAAGGTATTCAATCATAAGTGCGGAGTGAACTATTCCCTATGTTAATAAAAATCAAAGGCAAACAATAAGTAGGCATAGCTGCCCGATCTTGCATAATAATATTATTTAATAAGACTGAAGACTGTACGGTGTACACACGAATTAGACACTCAGCCCAATAATTATTCCTACACTCTTGTCATAAAATTATTATTAATATTATTTAACAATAATTAAATTAAAAATTATCAAAATGAAAAATGTAATATTCAATTTTGGCAGAGGACAAATACTAATTATAACCAAACACTATTCGTACACATCAAAATCTGTAAAAATACTAATAGAAAAAAACGGTGAAAATGGTTCTTAAAATCGATTGATCTTTATAATGGCAATCTTAATAATGGCTTGTAAATGTTGACAAATACTGATGACCAAGCCAATTTTTTAACGATTAATTTTCACATGACAAACGAACAGTTCTGACGATAACCAAAAATCCCAATTTTATGAAAGTACGCAAATAACAGCTGCTGCTAAAGTATGAGCTGCTGGGTACGAATACTTATTGGACTGACTGTACATGCATCAACAGATGTTCGTATTTCATATAGATAAAGTAGCTGTTGGTTTTGCTAGACTCGTTGTTAGTTGTTGTTTTTCTCTTTACATTTAGCATCTGCATTGCTCATCTACACGTAGTGACATATCCATTTATTCATTATTAGTTTATTTACTTGGCAGCTCGGTGACAATTTCATTGCGCTACAAATATTTCAAGCCAACAAAAATACCAAAAAAAAATAAATAAATAAGTAAGAAGAAGAAAACACCACAAGCGAAGCATCGAAAAGATATTCCAAAATGGGCCTTCATAAAGTTTGACAGTTTTGTGTCGTACGAAATGTTTGACAGGCCCCACAACAAAACTATGGTTGAATGCTGAAATGGATGTAAATATGTGTGAATCAGTATGTATATTTGAAAGCGAATGGACAACTTGAATTGAGATGGGATACGTGGCAAGCGTCTGTGGCCGAAAAGTTCCTTGGATGCCTTCCAGAGCACTTAACTTCATGCGTAATTTATTGTGAATGGAATAGAAAGGACTCATTAACACGCAGTACACACACACACACACACACACACACACATAAGCATATATTTAAATACCAACTTTTTTAGTATATTTGTATTTACGCAATTCGAACTACACGCCAAAAATTGAGAAGCTTGCTTCAACTTCGCGATAATTTGTAATTATTCAATTCTTAATGTTCTATGCAAAAAAAAGTTGAAGATGTTTTGATTTAAATAAGCTTTCATATGCTAAAAGTTGTTCCCAAATGACCAGATATATATACATATATATATATATATATATATACATATATGTATGTGTCTTCGATGTATGTGTGAAATAAAATATAAAATGTACTCGAATAGAAATAAAACACATGTCGTTCACATTCAAAGTTGGGGAAACTTTAAAAATACTGGAAATCATACTGAAAATGAGCATGGAAAAGGGAAGGGAACAGGCATGGGAAATGTTATTGCGACTGGCGCAAATTGGGAAAGGGCTGGCAGGTCGCCGATTCTGGTTCGGGTTCGAGCTCGAGCTGGGTGTCTGCTCTGCAAAGTGTCGCCTCAGTTGTCGGAACATATATATATATATATATATATGTGTATATATAATGTACACACGCACACACAAGCAGTGAGTGTGTTTGGTAGTAACAGTAACTACTGCGTCTTGGGCTTGACTCAAACTGCCAACAATGGAAATCATTCATGGCACTCACACACACACATACACACACATAGAGGGCATAATTTTATGAAAAGAGTTTTGTGGCTCGCCCCTTAACATGTGTGTGTGTGTGCGTGTGTGAATATGAGTACGAGTAACTAGTAGTGGATATGAGTACATATAAGCACTTTAGTAGTCTATACGTACATATGTTTGTGTGTATGCGTGTGTGTGTGTGTGTTGTTACCACTGACACCCTGCGTCCCTGTCACGCATGTTGACAACAATAACAATAACAACAACAACAACAGCAACAGCAGCAACAGAAAGAAAAAGAAGAAGCAGAAGAAGAAGAAGGCAACAGCAATAAACATTGCAGGGTTGAGTTTAGTTTTAGGGTTTTTTCGAGTATGGGGAGAGGGGGAGGGGGGGGTATAGTGGATGGGGTCATTTTCTATGGCATTTTCCGCATTCGCTCGCATAAATCTTAAGCCATAAAATGCGCAGCACTGAGCACTGGGCTCCTTTCTTTTTTCCTTTTCACAAACTGCATATAGATTTGTATGTAACGGTAATAGTAATAGTAATAGTAACAGTAACAGTAATAGTTATAGTAAAAGTAATAGTAAAAGTAGAAGACAGGCTGCAGCTTATCGTCTGCTTGCTGCAGAGGGTGGCTAACAACCCCACAAAAGCAGGGGGTGGTTGCTTTCCTTGACAATGCCACGAAATTTGCGCATTGTTGAAAATGCTCAATAAACTAATGAATTTCAGAAAGCAGGAAAATACACAAAATGAAGGAGGAGCAGCACACAGGGGGAGTCCACAACTTGAAATA
Organism: Drosophila picticornis; assembly: GCA_035043845.1. Taxonomy (NCBI): domain Eukaryota; kingdom Metazoa; phylum Arthropoda; class Insecta; order Diptera; family Drosophilidae; genus Drosophila; species Drosophila picticornis. The sequence continues at coordinate 12,893,495 of JAWNMR010000492.1, read as the reverse complement.
AGCGCAGGGAGGAAGAGTGCTTGGTGGGTGGGGTGGGGTGGGGTGTGGTGGTATGCTAGGACTGGGCGCTGAAAACCAGCCAAAAGCAAAAGCAAGAAGTGCGCAAAGAGGCAAAACACCTGTTAACCTGTGTATATCTGCATCTGTATCTGTATCTGTGTGTGCTCTGTATGTGTGTGTGATGAGTTGGCAAGCAGCGAATCCGTCTAGCTGCTTGTGTGTGTGTGAGCGCCCCCCAGCAATGGCACGAGCCGCAGACAGTTGCCTGCTAGTAATTGCCACAGGCGCCCCCTTTCCATACTCCTCGTGCGCCCCTCTTGCTGCATCCAAGAAGATGGAGCACAAGAAATTGGCAAAAAGAAACAACAACAAAACAAAACACAAGAGAAAAAGTACCGCGTGGCCCATATGCAAAAGGAAAGGGATTTCAAGAATGGATTTTTTCTATATTTGTGCATTGTATATGGAACAGAGCAACTAAATGGGGATGGGGGGTATAAGGGAGTCGTCTGATGAGACGAGGCAGCAGAAGCACTCGACAAGATAAACCAGTTATCCCAATTATTGAACATAATTCCAAGACAATTGCGAGCTTGCAGAAAGAGTATAATATTCAGTCAATATATATATAATGCTAGAGTCAGTAAGTGTTCTAAAATTGCATTTGAAGTTACAGCCAAATACTGAAAATACTATTTCTGACAACGATTCGGTATCCAAAGTGGGGCTTAGATTGAGCCGATTCTGGATGGAATTTAGCTAAAGGCTGGAGTTGAGTTCAAATTTAAATCGAATTGACTGATAGATTGGAAGTATTCGTCAAATCTAACTAAGGCAAAGAACTGGTAGAATCGATTTTCCACTGGGGTTGACTTGGCTAAATGCCCCGCACTGTCAACGCGGTTCCAATGCAATCAACCATTGTCACTGAATAGTTTTGCAAGTGTGTGGAATTTGCATACCCGAACCCGGGACATATGGACGCTATATAATCGGGGCTTTCCTCAACCACATAGCTTTAGATATCACATAAACGTTCCATAATCAGCGGATGAGAGGTTCGGGAGCCTAGGGGTCGCTGTTTAACCCAGAGGTTGGGGCGAGCAATGCGATAAATGCAGCAGCATGTGTATGGAGTCACGTAGTCGTAGGAGCGGGGCCCTATGCGGTACGGTTGCTCACCTGTTGTGCGATGACGATCCGGAAGAGGCACTTGTGGAAGATTATGATTTGTAGACAGAGACGGAGATACACAAGGAGAGAGAGAGATAGAGATAGAGAGAGAGCGAGAGCGCAATTGAATGCGTGTGTTGGTTAAACTGTTGACTGTCTGTTGAGACTGAGTTGGGCTGTTAACCAACACTGCTCGAGGGTCCCAGGGGACTCGTTTGATTTGTGGTAAATAGCACTTGTGGACACTAAAGCGTGACGCTGTTATAAGGCATTTTGGTAGCACTTGAGGGAGTATGTAACACTTCAAAAAAAAAATAGTACGATCTTTGCGATCCAGGCAGATTTATAGGTATATCTGTATATGTGTAAAGATACAGTTGCTATATCGCTATATCTGTTGGAAGCTGCGCCGCGCGCGTTCCACAATAAATGTATATTTATGTATTTGTATATATATATGTTAGAATATATTGAAACACAAACGGAACATACGATATATGTACGACGAGGGTTACTATAACAAATATGATTACGATTACGGTTACGGTTACGGATACGGATACGAGTAGGTGTTGGTATTGTTGTCTGGGTGTTAACGGGCGTAGAAAAACTCAATTCAGTGTTTTTCGGGGGCGCTTTTTGTAAGTGTTTTATTTATTAATTTGTATTTTTTATTTATTTTTTCTTATTTTCAGTTTCAAAGTTGCTCACGCGACGAAACCAACACGTTGAATAAAAGTTCGGGCGAATTTCAAATTCGCTTAAAGCCAATAAGTCAGTCGACGTCGACCGAACAGCGGTGGCGACGCCGGCAGCGGCAGCGCGTTCTAACGCGAGAGCCAAAAGAACAAAACGAAACGGAACGACAGACGAGAGACAGACGACGACGACGACGACGACGAAACGAGCTAAAGCCAAAAGTAAAGGCGCGGCCCGCCCGTTTGTTGTTGTTATTGTTATTGTTATAGTTGCTGCTGCTGTTGTTTGCTGCTGGCGTTCTAAGCTCGGGGCAACAACAATAACCGCCACTATAAAAAATCTAATAAGAACCTCGTCGGCTGTCAACCGCTCGCGCTCGCTCGCTCTCACTCACTTAGTTGCTCGCACGTTAGCATGTTCGTTCGTTCGTCGTTCGTCGTTTCTCGTTCGGGTTTCTTGTGCGCTTGGCTTTGGTGGTGGGCGACGCGCTGAGAAGGCAGCGGGCGGCGTTGCGTTCAAGTCTGGTACACGCAAAGCACTAAAATTCGACGAGGCGACAGTCCGACCGACTGGCCGACTGCTGATCGGAACGCTGAAAAACGGAACAGAGTGCGCACGGCAAACAAATAAACAAACGCAGTCGCAAACATCGACCCAGTGACGGCGGCAACGGCCAACAATAGTCACGAGGGTTGCTCTGGCCCCACAGCGACCCACAGCGAAAGCAGCGGCGACGCCACTGGACAAACGTCAAATGTTAGCTGAGGAATGCCACGGAATTGAAATGTGTAAAAAAAAAAAACAAAAACAAACTAGAAATAAAACAATAAAAAGCTTAAAATGTTGCCGTTTGTTTGGTTTGTATTGGATCAAAAGCTAGCGGACTTTGCATATGTACAAATATACATTTGTCATACAAACATATTTAAGCACATACACACATATATACATAAGTTCAAGTTCATATGTGAAGAGATAAGGTATTAATTATTGATGTATACTAACACTAACATTCCCCAAACACATCCTTCAATACCTTCAATAGTAAGTCAATTATTTGCTTATTTCAAATTCCGACGAATGAATTTGATATTTTAGAGTATTCATATTCAATTTATTTAAATTTCAGATATTCAAGCATTTTTAAAGCACAACAAAAACATATTTCACTTAATAGCACTTAAGCCTGTATAATAAAAGACAAAAAAAAATTTAATAATTAATTTTTAATATTATGGGAAAGCTAAAGTTGCCTTCAATGTACTCGGAAGCGAGTCTTTCTCAAACTGCTCTTCGCAAAACAAAAAAGGTAACATAAAAGTAAAAATGAGTTGCGTGTCAGTGTAAATTTGGGGGTGAAACGAGTTGGCAGTGAAACAAGCATTACCATTACCTTAAAGCTGACTTTAATTTGTAATCATCAAACGGGTCAGGCAAACATCTATTGCAGAACCAAATAAGTGTTGCTAAACCAAATGTTGCACATTCACATACATACAAACATATGTACACACTTAATTGCATACAGATACATGTTTGCAATTGCAAAAACGATAAGGCAATTGAAACATACTGAATTATTGCATAAACAGCAACAGCAACAGCAACAACAACAACAACAAAAGGTAGCACCAGCAGCAGCAGCAGCAAAAACAAGGGAAGCAAGGCAACAAGCAAGCGATTTGAATTGTCGCCAACCTCTGATAAGAGGTAAACGCGCTTATCTGCGTAACAGCAAAACAAGGCAGACGAAGGGACGGCGGCGTCGTTAACGGCCGCATGGGCGAAGTGCCAATGCTGAAAAGAGTGAGCGTCAACTACAAATACACACTCGCACATACACACACACACACACACACGCATACACACACTCACGCACACATGCGTATTTTAAATGATGTGGGGGCAGTCGACAATCAATCAAATGTTCTGATTTATTTCTCAAAGCGCAGCAAAGAACTAAATTTGTGAGTTAATAAAAATGAAAAACACACACGCACATAAGCATGCACATGTGTGTGTGTATGTGTGTATGCATGTATGTATGCTAAGTGGACGTGGACTTTCAGGGGAGGCAGCCGGCGAAGAGCCGGCAACGGCAACAAACACAAAACAGAAGAACAGCATAACAACAACAAAACTGGTGAAAAAAGAAAAAACAAATTAAACAATAACAAAGCGCGCTACTCGTGACTGAGGAGCAAAAGCAAAAGCAAGAGCAGCAACAACAGTAACAACAACAACAGCTAATGACAACCGGCTGTGTTTCGGTTTCGGTTTCGCTGAAATTTCAGTTCCACTGTTCCTACGCTTGTTTGTCCCACTCACGAGACGACGGGCAGTCGACGTGCGGCCTATTTGAAAGTATCCATAATTTAGTCACAACGTTTGTAACACCAAGCAGCAGCAGGCTGCTAGCCAACTGCATTTTAAATTCGCAGCAGTGCACAATAACTCCACAGAGATCTACTTAACACTGTGCACCTACACATTTATTATTTACTCCATAATTATTTCATTTTTTACTCTGCAATATTTATTTTTTATTTGCAGCGCATGCTGTATTCGGTGTGTATAAAGTGCAGAAACTACATTAACACCTCTGTTGCAGTAGCTGCGTCGGCCTCCTCTGCGAATGGATATTAGCAAATTGTGATTAAGAGTTGGTTTATTAGGAGTATCTTTTAGAGACACTTTTAATTATTGTACACATAAGAAAATAAATAACGTTTTCTTCTATATAAATATGTTCATGTTCATAAGCTTAAAATTTTAAACTATATTCTTACTGCAGGCATTGCCGTTAATATTTAAATAACATAAGGAGAAAAAAGAAGAAAATACATAAAATCAAAACGCTATTGATACATATGTTTTCGTTTTCATTGATGCTGCTGCTGCTGTTGCGCTTTTACTCTGCCTCTGCTGCACACGTTAAGTGGGAGAGAAATATAGAGAAATTGGCGCTGCAGCGAACAGACACCGGCGGCAGAGCAACACATTTTGTTTCGCTCATATCTCGTTTCCAGTGTTCCAAGGCCGTCGTTTGACGCGACGACGGGTTCGGCTATCGGTTCGGGTTTGCCAAGTGAATGTTCAGAGTCTATTTTTAGGCAACACATCACGTCATGCCGTTTTGCCATACGCTGGCGATGTCGTGATCGCACCGCTGATTGGCCAGGCGCAACGGACGGAGCAATAAAAGCAATCGGCTAGCGACGACAACGGCAACTACAACTATTAAGGCAGCGAAAAGCACAAAGCACACACAACAAAAACATAACACAAAAAGTTCTATGTCGCCGGCGTCGTTGTCGCTTCGGCTTCTAAAGCGAATTTATATAGGAATAAAATGAACATTATAATCGGCAGCGGCTGTGGCAGCGAGAACAGCAATAACAACAAGTGAATAGCAAAAGCAAAAATATGGAAATTGTGCAGCGACGTCAACGTCAACGTCAACTTCGACGCCGACGCACAAAGCGTGCCAAAACGTAAACAGCCCACAAATTGCAAAGGAGGACGCGACGACCAACAGCGGCTGCTGTTCGCCTGCTAATGCGTTCCCAGTACAAATCATTACACGCACACAAACAGGTGGCACTTTTGTAGCTAGCCAGTCAGCCAAGTCCGTCAGTCAGTCTTTTGTTTGTTTGCTTCTTTGTTTGCTTGTTGGCGTCGCAATCCCTGCCCAAAACGCATTCATATCTGAAAATGTTTCTGTTAATGAAATGCAAAAACGTGTTATGTAAAGAATAACAACAGCAACAAACGACAAGTAATTTTAATAGCAATTGCTTTGCACTTATGCATATCTATGAATATGCATTCAAATGTATGACTCTGTGTGTGTGTGTGTGTGTGTGTGTGTCTGTGTGTGTGTATAATATGCACATGCAAATAAAAATTTATAGATGTGAACTAGCAAAAACCATAAAAAATATGAGCAACATGCGAGGGATTTGTATATATTAAACGAATCATAAATACGCTTAAAAAATACTTTTTGGGAACGGTTAATAATATTCACATTTTGATATATATTTTTCGACTATGCATTTTACTACACATAAGCAAAAGTGAAAAATTAAGCATTTCACACAAGTTCAACTCTTCCTGAATCTAAATGTTGCAATTCATCAACCATATTCAAATAAAAAATTATTCTTCATCTTCACCAAAGAATTACTTTATTCGAGTTCGAGTTACGATCACAGATTTAGCAAGCGGTTCTCCTGACTCAGTTCTCATTACAATGCTTAACTTATTATTACCTATTGACAGAAATGACAAAACGTATTTTGAAGTCGTTAAATCAATATCACAAATGATTGGTAAATTGCCAAAAGTCATCGAAATAGTTGGTTTTTCGCAAGTGCCTGCTGCTTCGGGTAGTGGACATTCCTCACTGGGAGGGTATTAAAGCGTTTGTGGGTCGCCTTTGATGCGCCTAACAGTAGGCAGCACTGACAGCTGCCCCTTGCAGCTTGCACCCCTTGCAGCCCTATCGAATTGTCGCTAAATAGGCGACTATAAATTTTAATGGCTTTTGTTTGTTACTCATAAGCCCGGCACCCTGCATGTTAACCCACCCGACCACCCGACCACCCCCCACCCATACCTCCCCTAACCACTCAGCGTCGCTGGCTCGATCAGTTTGGTTCGGAACGATTCGTTTCGCGTCGCTTCGTTTCAGTTGCACGGCATTGCAATAAATTGTCAGCTTTATTCATCTATCTGTACATGCACACATGTCAGTGCTTATATAATATTTCTATATACATATAGGTATATATATATATATATGTGTGTGTGTGTGTATATGTGTTGTGGATGCGTAGTAAAATGACTTTGTGGTCAATAATTAGTTATAAATTGAAATAGTATCACATAAAATGCAAGCTGAAATTCAAATAATAATAATAATAAATAAGCAGTTATTTTAGATAAGTGCCACATTTGCATATATTGATCTGTTCGATCCCATCCATGCGGATCAAGTTGTGCTGAGATGAAAATGCCTCATTTACCCACAGGTTGCCGTATTGTTAGATGACCGCATCCGGATTCCGGAAATGCCAAATAAACCTATTTAATGCATTGCGATTTCCTGATGGGGGTCTTTCCACAATCGACTAAGACACTATGATGGATCCATGAAATTTCAATTGACTTATCTATGAGTAACTTCTTCGGTATCCAAAACCAAGGCTGAGCCGAAATAAATATTGGTGTCTTTGGATGCCAGGGATATGAATTTATATTTGATGTAAATATATATATAGATATATGTATACTTAGATCATTTAATTAATTTTAGCCTGGCTAAACAAGCTCATTCAATAAGCGTAACCAAGATAAAGCATTGTCTACGTCTCGTTACCGATTTATATATGGATAAATATATATCTATTGGAATGCTAGAATTGTCTAGCCAACTAACAATGGCTGTGACCCAGCCCAGTCCAGTTCCAAGTCGAATCTGACAACAGTGGAGCCCAGCTGGAGAGAACACACACGATGTCGACGTGTTGACAAACAATTTTGTGATGTCAGCTTGATGGGGGTGTTGGGACGGAGGACGGAGGGATTAGGTATGCGCAGTGTGGACAGTGTCAAGCTGCCGAAATTTTTGACAGATCACCGTGTCAACGGTTGTCGTTGTTGTTGCTGCTGCTGTTTTTTGTTATTGTGTGTGTTTGTTGTTGTCGTTTGTCATTTGTTGTTGTCGTTTGTCGTTGAACTGAGCTTGTTGTTTACATTGGAAGCGAATTTGCTGCTTGTTGTTGCTGGTTGTTGCTGGTTGTTGCTGGTTGTTGCTCATGGAACAAAGACAAACAGCGATCACAGTGATCTGCGCTATCAGAGCTACCAAATTGCGCCGTCCTTTAGCCAAAACAAAGCTGTCCAGTTACAGGTTGTTTAAGTTTGGGGCATGCCAAAAGCGATCATAAATAATCCGAGATTCTTTTCATATTTGTTGGTGAATTTCAACTAACGCCAAAGTGATATTTTCACGGCTGTCTGCTTCGGGCCGTTGGCCGCCTGCTTTAGGGTCTGCCATTTTCTTTGGATACCCTACACCCATTCCAAATGGTAAATTAACTGATTGTTCATCTAGGTTACAGCAAGATCTGGGGCTGGCAGACGCTGAATATTGTTTGCCAATCGAATCTCGGATTTATGGGACTTAACGTGAGATGAGTTGTCTCTAAATCTTCGCAAACTTCTAATTAATTATTTAAAAAAATGGGTGAACCCTTGAAAGCTGGCATAAAAACAGTTTTTGTCTTAAGTTTTCCTAACTCACATTTAGTTAGCCTACTCAAAGGCTAATAATTCAGAACTGTGACTATCGCAGATGAAATTCATGTCGTTTATCGATAACAAGAAAACTAAGAGGCCAGGGTATTTATTAGTTAGCACCTGTTACTGTTCTTAGTTAATTTCGTTAAGTGGGTTTTCGTTTTCCGCATGCCAATCGCCAACAAGCAGCTGAAAGGGTGGATTGGGGCAGAGGAGGGGCGGGGGAGGGTTTGTGGGTAGCATGGAGTCAGGGGCAGTATAAGCGATAGAAATTGAAAAGCAATGTTCCACAGATTAACACATTGTCGAGCGATAAGACGACAGACAAGTGGACAAAACGACAAATCGACGAAGCGACAAAGCGACAAACGAGCCATGGCTTTGGGCCATTGTTTGTCAATAGAGTCGCCGCGGGTTGACTCGGGTTAAATGACACAACCGATGGCCAACCTGTCCAAGCCAAGTATTATATTATTGATTATTATATTAGATCTCGTTGAATGCGAATGCGATGCGCGACTAGTCAAATCGAAATCTAAGGTGGGAAACGCATTAATCACAGCGATTAGCTTGTCAGCAAACGAATCTAGTCGCATCCAATTCAAAGCTTGAATTTGTTATGCTAATGTGAACTTATATTAAATATATGCGAGACTAGTTAACAGCACTGATCGGCTTACAAATCAAACAAGCCACAATCCAAAGGTTAACAGCGAAATGAAGACTTCGAGCCATCGAACCATCAAACCATCAAACCATCGTGCGACTCGTCAAGGGTTCATTATGGGATGATGATGTACCATGTGAAAATTGGCACAATGTGCCACATTGTATGCCACAAAGTATATATGGATTCGTTCCTCTTTTCCCCGACACCGTATTCCCCTTCCCCGCCCCCGTCCACGTTCCCTTCCCCTTCACCTCATCTCCATCTCCATGCAGAGATGCACGCGACGTTTTTATGGCACATGCAAAGCCATAAAATGCGAATTGAGTGAAAGAGGGTGAAAGCTATGCGATGACTACGCCAAACTATGTATAGAATATCTATTACAAATAGCCAGGAAATTACGTAGACCACTCAACAACAATGTTGTGTTATAGTGCTTAAAGCGCCACCTGCCGCCGTTTGCATGCAGCTGTCAACTGCAGTTTGGTCGTTCGGTTTATACAAATCGCCTGACTTTCTACTCAGATGGTGCATAGGAAATGCTGACCTATACACAAGTATTTTTATTGCTCAGCTTGCCTATTCGGCGAACTTCCAGATACATGTGTACACACATATATGCAAGAACGCCATGATGCACATTTCCATTATATTGTGACTAAGTTGGACGCATTTCAACTCTTAAAGGTTTCCCTTATACGCTTTTCCAACTTCACACAAAAATCACTCTCTGTTGCATAGCCAACTAAGATCTCAGTCTAAGATATACATACATGAATATATATAAATATATATAGCTATGCTATATGTACCTATTCGATCCACAAATTAAGTTTTACAAAGTCTCTTTTTTCACTGATATTTATCATTTTTAGCTTCATTATATATATAGATTTCTGAGATTCTCAACTCTTTAACTACTCAATTAAATCCCAGATTTGACTTAATTTTTTTTACACGTTGCTTGTACTTGGTTTTTTATTTAAATTGGAACCGCATCTTTATCGATTAGAATTCAGAATCGAGATCGGTATATGAGAATCTGTACTCCAAAGTTGAAGTCTCTTATAGTGTCTGAGATCAATTCAATATATTCAATATACACAATAGGCGAATAGGGCCAGATCGACTCAAGGATATATATACCTTATCGAATCGTAGGTGGTTCCATCCGTCTGCTATATACTTCTTCGCATATAAATGAATATACTCCTGTTATTACCAATTCTTAGGCTATAAAGCAGACCTGAGTCCATCTGCTGATGCTTGAATTAAAAAAAAGCCCAGAAGGATATGTTTCATTTATATTTATATATTTTTTAATATTTTTTGGATTAGATATTATTGTGCCCCAAATTCGTTCCGGTTTCACATCCTGCTTCTGAGACAAATGAATGAAAGACAAATAATGAATGTCTATGCTGAAGAGCTGGGCTTGTTCCTGAGTTCTACTAGATATACACTTTTACTGTCACACGATAACTTTTCGTTCACCGTTTCCGATACACGTCGGATACATAATTACCTCAGGCACTCGTTCGTTTACCTTCTCGCCAATGTCTCTCAAATGCACTCGTTGCTTCTTGTTAGTCGCTGGTATCTTTTGGGGGGTTGCCCGCTGATCGTCTCTCCCCGCTCACTTTTCCGGACTTGTCTGCCATTAAAAACTCATTTGGGGGCATGCAACCTTCCCACTTAATAATGGCTAACTTGCTGTTGTTCTGTTTTCTGTTTTTCTTCAAGCCAGCGTCCCACACACGACCACTGCGATAAGAGCCACTTGCGCCGTTTCATGTGGACGGGGCTGGGAGTGGCCAGGTGCTTGTAGTATCAGCGCCGCAAATTAAATCACTGAACATTCCCATTCATAATGCCAGCCGTTGAGGTTCCATATCGCAATTCAGTGTTGCGCTGCGTTCCCCTTGTTGTGGTTTTTATGATTATGATTATGCGGAAATTTCTAGGAAAAGCGGACATGGAAAGCTCAATCCAACTGACCAAGTGCAATAAATGCGAAAACAGCAATAACAACTCATCTCAATAGCAATGCAAACATTATTGTCTGTGGGCAGCAGCAGCAGCAACACTCCAGTAAAACGCATCCGCCTTGCCCCCCGCTCAAGCTGTATGCCCCACTCGAAAAGAACCAACGGCAGGGCTGCTCTTGGATTACAGTACTTTTGTATACCGCTGTTTGGTTTTCATGGAAAAAAAATGGCGTTGCTTCAACTGGATCGATAACACGAGAAACAAGCTCCAGCTCCTCACCGAGGGAGCCGCCAGAGGAGCCGCCAAGGGCGCATGTCAGCCAGGCAGACAGTCAGTTAGGCAGTCAGCCAGTTAGTCACTCAGTCACTCAGTCAGTTAGTCGCCAGTTTCGTCGCCCTTTATAAACTTCAATTACAGCTTTAGCGCCACGAAAGCCAACAGACAAGCAACAACAACAACAGCAACAACAACAACATCAACAACAACTTCAACTAGAACAAACAACAACATAACGATTTGGGCAAACAGCGCGAACAACTGCAACTGGTGACCCAGTTCCCTTCGTTTTCCTAGATAGATATATATATATATATATTTATATATATATTTATATATATATTTATATATATATTTTTTTAATTTTTTTGGCAAAGCTTTTCTCGCAGCGCGCATTTCCAATTTTTCTTGGTAACAGAGTGGATGCGAGGCACTTAAGTGATGGCTTTGATATGAACTTAGCCAAAGATTAACCCCATCTCAACCCATAGACAAACTGTAATAATATAGTTCATTGGCCAAGCAGTAAGCGAGTGAAGCTGGCCGCTGCTCAAAGAAATCTGCAAAAAGAAATCAACAGGCTTCAAAATAATAAACCCAACAAAAGATAGATCGACTTGGTACCGACTACATCGACTCGGCTAGCAACACTGATGAAGAATCTGGGTAGATCTACATAAGCACGGTGGGTGGGTGCCATCGCTTTCGCTCTCCTTCTGCAACAGCATATAAAACGTGTTAGCTGGAAAACCATATCAAATCGAGTCTATAGTTTGTATATTGTATAATTTGTCCATCTCTACGACTGTTTTGTATAATATTTGATATACTTAATGAATCTTAGCGCTGTCGATTAACGCCTTGAGTCGTTCAATCTGCCGCTAACGAATGTGTGACCACCTTTTGCTTGCCACAACTGTCTGTCTTACTCTAGCGAGCTTATTGGGGTGGGGGATTGCCTGGGACACAACCAAATACGAGGACTACCCCCAAAAGCGTCGAGGTCGGTTTGCAAAGAGCAGACGACTTCGGTTCTACGGTTCTGCACGCAACACGAAAACTTTCTTCAACATTTTTCGTCGCCCGCTTTTACGATACGAAATTACGATTGTATAATAAAGCGGAAGGCGGGAAAACAGGCGGTCAGGCGGACAGGCAGTCGGGAGGGAGGATGTGTGGGATGAAGCAGGAGCTGTCGCTATATCCCCAAGCCAAGTGGGCCGCCATTTTGTGTGCAGACTGCTGGCGCCAGTTTTATGTACTCGAAAAGCAACACGCGTTTCAACTCCGAGGACGACGAGGACGACGACGACGAGGACTGCCGACTGCGGATGTGCCGGCGACGCCAGCGCTGGACTAGGACATAAACTCATTTATTGTGTGGGGCGTAGGTAGTTGGACTGGACAGAGGCGTAGGACTGCACCGAATTGGTGGTCATGGTGTGCGCTGGCTATGGTGTGGACGGGTGGAGGAGTGGGGAGGCGGGGTGCCGTTGGTCGCCAGCCGGGCGTGTGCTACGCAATTAATTCAAACACTCGAAGGACGGCACAGGACATTTCCATTTCCATTTCCATTACTATTCGCTGCGCACCGCCTGTCGCCTTTTCATTAAAGGTAGCAGCAACAGCTACAACAACAGCAGCAACAACATCAGCAACAACTACAACAACAACAGCAAACAGCAACATAAATAAGAAAAACGAAAATAATCCAAATTTTTTTTTTGCTTTTTCATTTTATTGTTTGCCGATTTGCGAGATGTCCAACACCCAACATCGCAAACAATTTGCCCCATCACCTCATCCACCCCCTCCCTAACAACCGCGGAGGGTGGGAGATTTGTGGCGCATATTTGCGTATGTGATTTGGACCTCCTCGGCATGTGGCTAATGGCGTCAAGAAATGCGTGGGATGCCACTTAAAAGCCAAGCAGTCTTAGAACCAACCCCCACCTCGCTGCTCGCCCCCTAGCCTCCTAGCCCATTCACCCAATTTCCCCTCTCTCTGACCATCCGCATACGAAACGGGGTCTCAAGTCCAAGCAGATCGGCCCGTTTGATATTCGCCGATGCACAGACAACGCATAAGACACACATCTCAACACATACATCCGCACATACATATATATATATATATATATATGTATATATATATATTTTATTTATATGTATTTATGTTGGTGTGAGCATGTTTGCCATACAGAGCGAAGCTCTCAACATTTTTTACGTACGCGTTCAAATGTAGCGAGAATTGTACTTGCTGCTTGAAGCAGCTGATAAGGTTCAAATACTTTACGGTCTGCTTACTGTGGTGTAGCAAAGGGGGGAGCGGGAAGGGAGGTGGAGGGTGTCTGCCACAGTTGAGGAGGAGCTGCCTACAAATCTGGGTGCTCTCGGTAACTAGTTGTCCCCCAGTAGTTGCATTACTTCGATTCCTTTCAGTAGAGCTGCAAGCCCCCTTTTTGCGGGGCGACCATGTTCGCATGCGTTGTTTTTGTAACAGCTCTGGAATGTTCTCAATTAAAATGAATCATATCCTCAACCTATAACTGAACTTTAAATTAAATAAAGATTACATTTGTGCACAGGCAGCAACAGCAGGGTCGACAACGACAACAACGATGGTGACTTAAGATGACTGGATTGTAATTACACTAAGAGAAACTCTGACATTTATTAGCCGAGTCTCAATTATAAGAACATAATATCTCGATTTGTGTGTTAGGATTTGTGCATTTTGAGGTTAATTTAATTTACTTACTGCATACCTGATATTTGAGTAACTGGCATAACTAAAAGCTAAATGGGATAACACCAAAAGGCTGAAGATTTGCTGAGGAGGCTTCTAATAAATATTTCGCTTACTCAAATGTACTCAAATGAGCGGGGTAACTAAAAGTTACCTTGGCCAGTGGAAAAATTTAGCAAAAATACGTTAAAGGTACTTGTGTCCCTAGCTGAAAGATAATAGTGCCTAGATAGACAATAATTGTTTAGCTGGCAGATACTTTAGATAACCAAACGAAAGATGTTAGGGTTGAATGAGAGATACTGAACTATCTTGAAGTCAGCCAAGTTATACTGGCAGATACCTATTAGATTAGGCATGGATAATATTCTTTAATTACCAGCGAAAAGCAGCCAAATCTGTCCAGAATCCTATTCAGCAGCTTCTCCCACAACTAGTTGCGCTAAACTGCGCCCAGTCAGTTCTTTTCACACTATTGACTAAGACAATATGTAAATGACGGCTGACTGAGAAAAACCTTACAACTCTGACAGGTTGCTAGAAGCGGAAGTGATAAGTCAGAGGTTGTCCACAGCAAACACAGTCAAGGCGAAACCCATATAAATTACACAAGATTAAGAACGGGATTGGAAACATGGATTGCATGCTGAGTGATAATAGATCCGTGAATCAGTTCGGCTCTGTGCAAATCTAGTCGAAAGCGTTTAATCTATGCAAAAGCTTCAAAAGAAATATGAAAAGAAACACAAACTCAGCAACAGTCAGCTGGAAATGATCTAAACAAGAACGATATGGATTATCATTTATCTGGTATGCGATCCCGACAGACTTAGCTTTAGTGTATGTATCTGTAGACGATGTTATAATATATGTCTTAATATGACTCTGGGCAATTGGACTTGGAATCAGTGGGGACACGGGATTGACTTAAGGGATTGACTGTGACTCAGATATCCATCAGAGGATCATTGTTAAAAATAAGACTGTGAAAATAAACAAGTGTAAACAACAAGCCAACAATTTATGCATGAGTCAGTAATCTAAAATCTACACTACATCTGCGCAATATATATATATATATATATAAGATGTATGCATAGGATCTTATAATACTATATAGTTGAGATAGAGTTATTATAGCCTGACTCACCGACCAGTTGGCTCCACCCATCGCAAAACGTATTGGCCAATGGAATTGACAGCGATCTCTCATGCGTCGCGATCAGCCGACGATGACCGACTATTGACGAGCGTCTGTCGTCTCTGGCCTGTCGCTCGGCTAACGATGTGAAGTCATTTGTTGAAAATAGCAATAATTACTTAATTCAATTAACTAATAAATTCAAAATACTTGCTCGCGATCGCCGCAACAACAATAACTACTTGCAGCAATAAATTATTAGCGTCCCATTGAGATAGCATAACCAAAACAAATGCTCAGTTGTAATTGCTAATTATAACTGAGCATTCGGCCCACAATTAAGTCGCCCACTATTACCTCCTCAGCCCCACCCGCACCCCATCGTTCCCACGACCCTTGTAGCCGTCGGATCTATGGATTCTAGCATTGGTTGTGATACGGATTGGAGCACACGACACTTATCGCTGACCAATGACAGCGACGACGATATTTGCTACGTACAAAGTCCATGTCGATTAGATTGCTGGGTATTAAATCATAATTGTATTTTCTAATAGTTGACTTACCGTTAACTTCGGCATTTTCCATGCTGTGTCATTCCATCGAAATGCCCTTCTCGTCAGACACGCCGTATACTTAATGTTGAGTGCACTCAACATGTGGAATATTAGTAATAATTTGCAGAAAAAAGCAGTCATAGCCAAAACAAAACTTAACTTTTTTGGTCCTTCTTTTATCTAAATTGTTGAATGGGATTTACGAACAAGCAGCTTACAGCTAAGCATACATTTTAGGATTATGCCTTAGGGTGTTCTTTTTGAAGTCCAAGTTCCCTTCTGTGCAGTGCATTGTAAATTGAACATGAACAAAAATCTGCAACAAGTCATTCAGGTGCGCAAACAATCTACAGAAATACTAATAACCAAACTTCGTAGCGATGGTTGAGTTTGAATTCAAGGATTGAATGACGTTGTGCATCGAAGATCCCATAGAGAACTATTCCTTATCAGCATCATTTGTTGAGCCATTTGCCTGTCTGCTTTTATGCAGCTAGTAATAGTTTTGCATCTGTCTCGATGAGTCATGGAATAATCTCGTTATATTTGCTCAGACAGTTTATGTGTCGAGGCTGGACAGATCGAATCACTACACTATAATATTAATATGTATAAAATCAATATACCGATTATTGAGCTCTACATGAATACAGAAGGTTATATCAAAGTCGTGATCGATTTTAGCTCGCACAAAAATGAATAAGGAATTATTTGGTAAACAGATAGTTTGCGGCCTGCGAGTGTATTTAGTCGTCGGAGTGCCTCAGACAGCTTTCTTGCTCAAATTGGTATGGTTTGGCACTCGCTGCCAAAAGTAGTTCGGTATATATTAGTATACTGAAGCAAAATCTAGAAACTTTCTCGTCAGCTAATGGGTTTCGTGTATGTACATGTGAATGTATTTGCACGGTGCAAACACGTTTTGGTAAGCGAAATTTACGTATTGTATAAATTGGTTGCGATATTTCGAGCTTCTAAAACACCCACGCAACAAGATCTGCCTTTAAGGCGATGCAAATGAGTTTTGAGCTTTGTTTTAACGATTTCAAATCGTAAATATGAGGAGAAACAACAATCAGTATTTTGGAAGTGTTTAACAAAAAATCAATTTAACAAATATACATAAAAAATCTAAGCTGATTATTTGTTGTCCGTTTTTTTTCATCTTTTTTTTTTTTTTGGTAATTTTTCGGGTTTTTATCTTTGCTGTGCACATAGAAATTGTTGGAAAGAGAAAAAAATCAGTAAGAAAAGACAAATGATAATTTATATGCAAATTCAAATATTTTGTGATTAAACTGTTTTGGTTTTTTCATTAGCACCACGCCCCCCTCTCCACACGGAATGAGTATTTGGCCGTTGTCAACGGCATCAACGGCAGCAACGGCAACAGTGCCCAGCGGCTGGCATGGTCTTGGCCAAAAGCCGTTGAACAGTTGGCAGCTCTGTTTTTAATTAAGCTCATTTGCATGTGAATGGTCCCTGCTTGGAGGCAGCCCCAAGCCCCCGAGCCCCCCTTCCCCCCACCACCTCTTGCCACACAGCGCAGTACAGTCTCAGGCAATACGGATGATGGTTTTATGTTACTCTAAGCTGAAAGGGGAGCAGTGACAAAGGGGGTGAGGGGTCTGAGGGGCGGGATGGTGGGGACTAAGGTGCGCCGTAGGGGTTGCGGCGAGTCGAAGCGGCCTGGTGGGGCATTGGGAGTGTGTGTGGGGGGGGGGGAGGTGTTGTGTTGTGTGCGTTAAAAAACGAACAGCTTTGAATTTCTAATAAGCCAAGTTATTTGCGCATGAGTCAACGGAGCGTCGTCAATAATATCCATGACACCCGCTTAGTTTGACAAATATTTATAGAAGCATTCGCATATCTGTGCTAGCCAGTGTGTTTGTGTGTCTGTGTGTGTGAACACTTGTTTGATCTTTCAGTTAGTGCGATAGCCAATTGCCAATTCAATTACAATTAAAAAACAAAATAAAAACAAAACAAACAAACAAACAAACTCACTCGGCTTCAAGTGTATGTATCAACTGTATATCCATCGTGTGGTAATCGATGTCTCAACACTCCCTTCAGCCTGACAATTACCAACTAACCCCTACCCCTACATGCCCCTGCCCCTGCCCCTGCCCCACCATCGTACAGCAGCTCTATTCATTTACTCATCAGTCTAGGCTGGCAGCTATTAATAGCTGCCAGCAACTGATTCCCCAGCCAATCAGTCTGCGCTGCCTGTCAGCAGCCTCGTCGCTAGCTTGGTTCGGGCCACTCTGTGACTCTTTAACTATTAACTATTGACTGATGCTGACGCATGCAGCGCGGTGACTGCGCAGTCACAGCAAGATACAACAACATTACTCACAATATGCTAAGAATCTCTGCTCTGCTCAGTCGAAGGTTATCACAGCAAGTGCCCAACCAATGTGACTTTATTAGATGTGGGCGGCTTTGTAATAACGTTTTACTTAGTCAACAGATGACTCCTGATCTCTGCTTGTACCGACTTGGACCGACTTGGACCGATTTGGACCGACTTGGACCGAGTACTGCACAATCTTATCGATCATAAGTTGTGTAAGGCTCATTAAAGTCTTTCCTCTGCCCCATGCATCGGTGTTGCATGTTGCGTGCTTGTTGGCGTACATATGCCGATCTTTGAAGCAGGAATCTGCCTCCCATTTTTGATGACCTTGTTTGTCGTCTAATCGACTTGCGATGTTCGTTATCGATTTCCTAGCCTCCTGGTGAAAGTATCACAATTTAAGTCGTGGGCTTGGACGAGTTCTAAATCTCCAAGTTTCGAAAAAATTACTTGCTTGCGACAGAGCCAATATGCTCTTCTACGTTCAGTAGCAGAGTATACAAATTTAATGCGAATTTCGTAAAAAATACCAAAACAAAACCAGAAAAAACGAAGCGAAATGCCATAGAAAACTTTTTGCAAATTATGCACTGTTCTTTGTCCGTCACACACTCTTCATCTATTTATCTAGCTATCTTTCTCTCTCTCTATCTCTCTCTCCCTCTCTCTCTCTCTCTCTTGCTGTCCATTTTTGGCACATTTGCGGCTCCAGCGAGTCGCGCATTGTGCAGGAATTAGTCAGGAAATTAATTAATCAAAACTTTAGCGAGAGCAACAACAAAACAACAGCAGAAACAACAACAACAACAGTAGCAACAATAACAACAATAACAATGAGTGCCAGCATCGCTGGCAACAATAATAAAAACATGTTGAAGCACACAAATATATTTAGGGGCATGATTGACGTGCAAGTACCCTGTCAAGAGGAAGCTATAAATTTAGAATATTCTAGTCGAAAGTGTCCAATTAAATACTGGTATTAAATGAAAACAAAACCATGTAAAACACTATCAAAGCTCACAGAATAACGCCAAAGAAAATCACTCTACTCTCAAAAATATAATAAATTCTTGCTGCAAGAACAGAGCTTGTCGAAACTTTTCCGGGGCTTCGAGGGTATGAGGAGAGCAGCATATAGCGCAAAAATAAATGACGATGCTCTACAATTTGTTGCCTGTCATTTGTTTATTTTGTATGTGTGCCGCACTCCGCCACCTCCCCCCACCCGTCTCTTCTTCCTATCGAACTGTAGACCATGCCCTGACCCAGGCAGTTTTTTATTATTGTTTAATTTGTTGCGCTTGTTCTTGTTGTTGTCGGAATAGTTCTGGCCTTAGACAAACATACAAACATATATTGTAGCGTATTTGTGTGTCCGCATAGCGGAGAGAACCCTCCCTCTCCCTCCCCTTAGGCGCCACCAGCGCACGCCCAGCGTATTAACGCCAGCCCCCTTTGGCCCTGGGGCTTGACTCGTCAACCTTGAGAGGCGCTTAAAATGTTTTGATTATTATATTAATATTGTTTTTATTTATTTATTTTTGGCAAAATGCGAAGAGGCAGACAGATGGAGATAGAGACAGATAAAGAGAGAGAGAGAGTGAGAGGGAGAGTTGGGGAGGGAGAGGGACATAGCGCATAAATACATTAAACCTCTAATTATAGCTAGAAGCCAGCATGAAATGCGCATAAGATTTAGGAAGAACAGCAAAACAATCTGTCTAAAACCAAATGTCCCGCCACAAATAGAAGAAATAAATAAGATTTACAAGCTTGGCTGATTGGGAGTTGAAGTTGAGATCGAATTGGGTACAGTTGCATCAGCAGTTTGAGTGACAGGTCCATCATTTAAGGACGCAGCGTTGCCACTCGATGCGAATTGGCAGCTGTCAGATGCGCCATATGGAATTTCTTGGCAATGCTGCCAACTTGATAATCGAGCCCATTTAAATGCATTAAACGACTCCTTTGTTGCACTTTCTTGTTGTTGTGCGTGTTCACATATGTGTGTGTGTGTGTGTGTGTGTGTGTGTGTGTGTGTGTGTGTGTGTGTGTGTGTGTGTGTGTGTGTGTGTGTGTGTGTGTGTGTGTGTGTGTGTGCGTGTGTGTTCAGTGGAGCGGCAAAGTCGAAGAAATTGCCAAGGCAAACACAAAGGCACCTACAACCAAAGGGGCTGGGTTGAGGGGGGGGTGGTAGGAGAAAAGCATTTCAATTTTGAGTCACCCGCCGAACTGGAGGAATTGCTGCTTAAGCAGTCGGCCAAGTAGTAGAGCAGTGGAGCACTGGGGTGGGCAGTGGCAGCCGAGGGGGCACTGTTTGTGATTTTGCATTGGACATATGGCAACAGCAGGCAGCAAATTTCTTGTACAAACACAAATTGCAATTTGTAAGAAAACGAAATTGAAAACCTGGGAGAAAAATCATATTTTCTTTCGCGAAGCTCGCATACCCTTGCTCTGGGTATAGTATAAAATATCTCCGACTGCTCCGATCTTATACTAAGAATATAAATATATAAAACATCCTTCGTTTTTGATCCAACTTTGTTCAGTTGTATGTCAGAACGATAAATTGAGAACTCAAAATGTATCATAAGCCATGAGTATATTCGTCGCTTATTCTACAATGAAGAACCTTGAATCTATTGTATTTATTAATTTGAGTTCAAAACTTCAGTTTTTTGACCATGCATTTGGTTTATGCACCCAAATTATTATCTTAGCAAGTAAGGAACGGAAAGGGTGTACAAATTTTGGCACGTTTACAGGTGCAAGACACAGAAGTACAGTAAGTATATATATATGCATATATATGTTTGTATCTATATATATATGCATATTTATATTCATTTGTTGTGTGTGTTTTTGTGGCCAATTTATCGTTGCATTTGCCAACTGGCGGTGAAATTTGTTGCTCGCTTTGATCTTGACGCATTTTTGACACTTTGCGAGGCATTTTGTCGATTTTGCTCGGTTTTGGTTTTTCGGTTTTCGGCTTTTTGACTTATAATTTTTGGCTTTCATTTTATGGGTGAGTTTCTGTGTTGTGCTGTGAATAAGCGGCATATGCCGCGCATTTTTCATTTGTTTGTTTTCTTTTTACTTGAAGAAAAGCGTTTTTTCTTACGTTTCGACGCATTAGTCAGCATGCAACAGCCGCAGCCGCAGCCGCAGCCGCAACCGCAGCCGCAGCCGCATCCACACGCTGCAAGTGTCGGGCGTTGATGGCTCAAAATCGCATTTTATTTTTAGGCAACAGGCATTTGAATAGCGAACAGCAATTCTGTTGAACATATGTTGGACACTCGCGTCTTTTCACACCCTGACATCAATCGCTTAGTCGCTCAAATAGAGAGACAAGTTGTATCACATTTCATTTTATTTCCATGTAAAACTTGTTCGTTAAACTCTGAAACATTAAGCGCCTTAGCATTTTTAAGTGGTTGCGGATCCCATTTGACTTAAACTGTAGATCATTTAGTTAGTTTAGCTTAGTTTCGATTGACATTTTATTGACAGTTTCTACTCCACATCAAATCTTTTATTACACACATCAACATATTTCTGAAAGTCGCCAATGTTTTATAAGCACAAGCCTCGTCTCGTCGGCTAAGCTTAAAGCTTCTCTCAATTTACGTTGAAGTTTGAACTTCAAAGCTTTCAGCTTTGACGGTTCGTAACTTGGCTAAGTGCTACAAACAAGTTTCCTTAATATTCTGATGGGTTTTTAAGAAGCTACACTTTTAAATGTTTCCTTCTCTTTGCGGCTAAATATGTAATTTTTATTAAATGAAGTCTATACATGTATTTCAGCGTTATTATTATTATTATTGTACATGTCATGTGCCCTTGAATCTAAGTTTTCAGTTTGCGCTAAGAGCACATTTGAATTATGGCACGCAACCAGATCGGTTCAATTTATAATGCTACAGATTAGCGACACACGGCCGCATCCGACATGCGACTCCCCCGTACACATCTCTTCTGTCCACCACAACCGTACACCCTGGCAGCTGGCCAAAGAGGTCCAGGCCCACGCAATTGGCTTGGCGCACGCACACATCTGTGTCACAGGAGAGCCAAAGAGGCATATATATAAATATATATATATATATATATATTTTTATTTGAGTTAATAAAGTGCGTCACCAGCGCGGAAGTCTTCAATGTCCCTTGGGAGGAGGGGGTGGTGTCTATCGCGGCAACGCATTGTTTTGATTTATGCGCTATTTTGCCAAAGTCAACAAATGAAAATGGCACTCAGCTTTTGAAGTCTTAATATGTTATTTACTTATTTTGGTTTTTTTTTCTTCTTTCTCGGCTAGTGTTTTCAAGGCTGCTAAAAATTAAAAATCATGACAAACGCAAAGTAAAATTAGCCAAAGAGAAATATAAATAATTGAGAATGTTTCAGTCGGGCGTAGCCGACTGCGGAATACCTTGACAGCTGGTTGCAAATAGCCTTCTTGCGGCGTTGCGAGTTTGGCGGCAGCTTCTTTCCATGCCTCAACAATTCAATAATTAATAATGACCCCATTAAATTTTTTAACTCTAGCTTTAAAACTGCAAAGCATAGAAGTGTGGGCTGAAGGTCCTTCCAAGATAATATTAGAAAGACATTCGCAGAGATACCATTCAGTAATATATCCTTTATATATTTAGTTTTTGCGATTAACGCCGCATTTATATGTAAATGCAAATTGGCCTAGATTTTTTGTTTTTGCTATCAATACTTACAATCTGTGGAAGGTGTTTGTGATACATGATATATATACATGGTTTTTATCGATGTGTAATTATTGATTAAGTCGATTTCTTAGCTCTCAAGTGGACGTAGCAGCCCAAATGCAGCAAGTATTAGAAGATAAACAAAAAAAAAAACATTTGTTTCTCGTTTCATTTGGCACCGAGAGTCTAGAATTTTAAATTCGACGACTTTTCTCGGCTTCCTGCGAAGAATTTTATTTTAATATCCCCTAGGCAATGTATGTTTTCATACACTGGCACGCTCATTTTGTAATATTATGAACAAACGGCGCGTGGCGTTAGGGGTTTGTTTTTCCATTGGCGAAGTGTGAAGGGGGAGGGGAGGGGGAGGAGAGGGGAGAATTTGTGAATGCTGTCGGGGCTAGTAAAGTGTAAAAACACGAACACTTGCGCGTCCAACCAAGAAGGAGGGATATAAAGAATAGTAATTAACTTACATTTGCCACCGTTCTTCGACACTAAACTTTAAGAATCGAAAATCTATAGTCGTGGGGGGTATTTGAACCCGTGCCTGTGGACTCTTTGCATAGACACCACACACTTAACGCTGTACGCCAACTGGGTCCCCAATTACTATAATATTAACACTCCAGAACATTTAGACGGGCCGCACTGCTTTGCAAACCCCGGTTCAATCCCGGAAAACTCGATCGCGTTTTAATTTAATTTTTTTTATTTTTCCATTATCTAATTTTGTTTTCATTTTTTAATAAATATTTCCGCAGAACAAGGATCTCAAGCGATTTTTTTTTATTTATTGAGCATTTAAATAATTGCTGCTATCGCCACCTATGTATCATATGGGCAAACACCAAAAACGCATTACATTGACAGCGCCATCTACAGCACTAGCACTGTAAAGTATAGTTGGTGATGCCAGAGTTTTTAAATGATAATGACCCAAAGAGGGCGCAGCTTAACTGTTATACAAATGCAAGCCGTTAAATTCAAAGTCAATATTTAAATTTTTGCTCATTCGTAAAAATCGAAATCCTAAAAGAAAATTATAAACTGCACAGAGGATTCGGATGTTAGCTAGGATGTAGCCGCCTAAAAAAAATCGTCAGGACAAGACAAAGGTCCACTCGATTTTATATCTTCTTGTGCAATTTTGAGTGCAGAATTTTTTGTCGGTTCCTGGAAATGTTTCACTGCAAATCGATGGAACTTTTTTATGTGGTCCCCAACAAAGATGTCCTTCAATTTGGAAGAGCCAGCCCTATCACTTGTGAAAATATCATTCAAAGAGCGAACAAAAAACCAGAGACAATAATATTTGTAATTAAGTTGTATTTATATCGTATGTTTGCGATTTTATTTTATCTAACTTCCATATATATTTATGTTTATTTGTGTTTTGTATATTTGCATTTTGTTCATGTGGTTGTGGTTGTTTATTACTTGCTATTACACAATTTGTGTGTGTGTGTGGTTTTTTAATGTTTCCCCAATTCGATTCGAGTCATATGTTCGAATAAGCTTACAAAGAAGTTATGAGAGAAATAAATGTGTGTGTGAGTGTTCCCTTGCAGAGGGTTTTTATAAATTGAGCGTGACTAGTGTCCTGGTGTCTTAGCATCTGAATTTGTGTGCATTTGATATCTGTTTGAATAATTGAAATAATTGAATCGTTGCAGATAGATTCGCTCGCAAAAGTATTTGTACATCTTATTTGACTGGAATCGTCAGAAATGATTCAAAGTGAGAGAAAAACATGATTTTAAAACTAAACGTGAAACTGGATACTGCGGCTTAGTGTTAGTATTAGCAACTTAACTAGTAGGAATCACTGGGCTAGAATAATCAGCATGTGAGATAATCGCAATGGGTGTCTGCAAGGGTATTTAAAGTTCGGCAAGGCCGAAGCTGCACTTATTTTTGCTTAAAAATTGTGTTTGAAATTGAATTGCGGCTGCGAAAAGAATGCAGTATAAATTGTGTGTGTGGGTGTGTGTGTGTGTGTGTGTGTGTGTGTGTGTGTGTGTGTGTGTGTGTGTGTATATATGTATATACATGATCTATACAGAACTGTGGATGACAATGCATAAGGTCAATAATCGATAATTACTAATTATGTGAATTATGAGTACATTTTGGGTACAACAGTAAGATTACAGAAAAAAAAATTTTAAAATACACAAAAAAAATTGTTGTCTTAAAACGATAAAAAGCCTTTTTGTTTTACTTCCTTTTTGTTTTGTTCTGGTGCTTTTGCAATAGAATTAAAAACTAAATTAAATCACATACAGCATATTTTGTTTTTTTCTTCTTTTTTTCCTTTAGCAGCATACTATTAAGATTGATCTTTTGTTTAATAATTTAATATATACATTATACCAAAAAAATAAAAAAAAAATTAAATATACATATTTATATGCTGTCGGGGCTGGTAAAGTGTAAAAACATGAACACTTGCGCGTCCAATCAAGAAGGAGGGATATAAAGAATAGTAATTAACTTACATTTGCCACCGTTCTTCGACACTAAACTTTAAGAATCGAAAATCTATAGTCGTGGGGGGTATTTGAACCCGTGCCTGTGGACTTTTTGCATAGACACCACGCACTTAACGCTGTACGCCAACTGGGTCCCCAATTACTATAATATTAACACTCCAGAACATTTAGACGGGCCGCACTGCTTTGCAAACCCCGGTTCAATCCCGGAAAACTCGATCGCGTTTTAATTTAATTTTTTTTATTTTTCCATTATCTAATTTTGTTTTCATTTTTTAATAAATATTTCCGCAGAACAAGGATCTCAAGCGATTTTTTTTATTTATTGAGCATTTAAATAATTGCTGCTATCGCCACCTATGTATCATATGGGCAAACACCAAAAACGCATTACATTGACAGCGCCATCTACAGCACTAGCACTGTAAAGTATAGTTGGTGATGCCAGAGTTTTTAAATGATAATGACCCAAAGAGGGCGCAGCTTAACTGTTATACAAATGCAAGCCGTTAAATTCAAAGTCAATATTTAAATTTTTGCTCATTCGTAAAAATCGAAATCCTAAAAGAAAATTATAAACTGCACAGAGGATTCGGATGTTAGCTAGGATGTAGCCGCCTAAAAAAAAAATCGTCAGGACAAGACAAAGGTCCACTCGATTTTATGTCTTCTTGTGCAATTTTGAGTGCAGAATTTTTTGTCGGTTCCTGGAAATGTTTCACTGCAAATCGATGGAACTTTTTTATGTGGTCCCCAACAAAGATGTCCTTCAATTTGGAAGAGCCAGCCCTATCACTTGTGAAAATATCATTCAAAGAGCGAACAAAAAACCAGAGACAATAATATTTGTAATTAAGTTGTATTTATATCGTATGTTTGCGATTTTATTTTATCTAACTTCCATATATATTTATGTTTATTTGTGTTTTGTATATTTGCATTTTGTTCATGTGGTTGTGGTTGTTTATTACTTGCTATTACACAATTTGTGTGTGTGTGTGTGTGGTTTTTTAATGTTTCCCCAATTCGATTCGAGTCATATGTTCGAATAAGCTTACAAAGAAGTTATGAGAGAAATAAATGTGTGTGTGTGTGTGAGTGTGTATCTGTGTGTGCATCATATATAAAGTCTACAATTGATTTCTCATTTTGTTCTTGAATCAGTTACAGATGTTGTCTTTCATTTTGGATTGCATTATTTGCCTGTGTGTGTGTGTGTGTGAGTGTTCCCTTGCAGAGGGTTTTTATAAATTGAGCGTGACTAGTTTCCTGGTGTCTTAGCATCTGAATTTGTGTGCATTTGATATCTGTTTGAATAATTGAAATAATTGAATCGTTGCAGATAGATTCGCTCGCAAAAGTATTTGTACATCTTATTTGACTGGAATCGTCAGAAATGATTCAAAGTGAGAGAAAAACATGATTTTACAACTAAACGTGAAACTGGATACTGCGGCTTAGTGTTAGTATTAGCAACTTAACTAGTAGGAATCACTGGGCTAGAATAATCAGCATGTGAGATAATCGCAATGGGTGTCTGCAAGGGTATTTAAAGTTCGGCAAGGCCGAAGCTGCACTTATTTTTGCTTAAAAATTGTGTTTAAAATTGAATTGCGGCTGCGAAAAGAATGCAGTATAAATTGTGTGTGTGGGTGTGTGTGTGTGTGTGTGTGTGTGTGTGTGTATATGTATATACATGATCTATACAGAACTGTGGATGACAATGCATAAGATCAATAATCGATAATTACTAATTATGTGAATTATGAGTACATTTTGGGTACAACAGTAAGATTACAGAAAAAAAAATTTTAAAATACACAAAAAAAATTGTTGTCTTAAAACGATAAAAAGCCTTTTTGTTTTACTTCCTTTTTGTTTTGTTCTGGTGCTTTTGCAATAGAATTAAAAACTAAATTAAATCACATACAGCATATTTTGTTTTTTTCTTCTTTTTTTCCTTTAGCAGCATACTATTAAGATTGATCTTTTGTTTAATAATTTAATATATACATTATACCAAAAAAAAAAAAAAAAATTAAATATACATATTTATATGCTGTCGGGGCTGGTAAAGTGTAAAAACATGAACACTTGCGCGTCTCCAACCAAGAAGGAGGGATATAAAGAAGAGTAATTAACTTACATTTGCCACCGTTCTTCGACACTAAACTTTAAGAATTGAAAATCTATAGTCGTGGGGGGTATTTGAACCCGTGCCTGTGGACTTTTTTTTGCATAGACACCACACACTTAACGCTGTACGCCAACTGGGTCCCCAATTACTATAATATTAACACTCCAGAACATTTAGACGGGCCGCACTGCTTTGCAAACCCCGGTTCAATCCCGGAAAACTCGATCGCGTTTTAATTTAATTTTTTTTATTTTTCCATTATCTAATTTTGTTTTCATTTTTTAATAAATATTTCCGCAGAACAAGGATCTCAAGCGATTTTTTTTTATTTATTGAGCATTTAAATAATTGCTGCTATCGCCACCTATGTATCATATGGGCAAACACCAAAAACGCATTACATTGACAGCGCCATCTACAGCACTAGCACTGTAAAGTATAGTTGGTGATGCCAGAGTTTTTAAATGATAGTGACCCAAAGAGGGCGCAGCTTAACTGTTATACAAATGCAAGCCGTTAAATTCAAAGTCAATATTTAAATTTTTGCTCATTCGTAAAAATCGAAATCCTAAAAGAAAATTATAAACTGCACAGAGGATTCGGATGTTAGCTAGGATGTAGCCGCCTAAAAAAAAAATCGTCAGGACAAGACAAAGGTCCACTCGATTTTATGTCTTCTTGTGCAATTTTGAGTGCAGAATTTTTTGTCGGTTCCTGGAAATGTTTCACTGCAAATCGATGGAACTTTTTTATGTGGTCCCCAACAAAGATGTCCTTCAATTTGGAAGAGCCAGCCCTATCACTTGTGAAAATATCATTCAAAGAGCGAACAAAAAACCAGAGACAATAATATTTGTAATTAAGTTGTATTTATATCGTATGTTTGCGATTTTATTTTATCTAACTTCCATATATATTTATGTTTATTTGTGTTTTGTATATTTGCATTTTGTTCATGTGGTTGTGGTTGTTTATTACTTGCTATTACACAATTTGTGTGTGTGTGTGGTTTTTTAATGTTTCCCCAATTCGATTCGAGTCATATGTTCGAATAAGCTTACAAAGAAGTTATGAGAGAAATAAATGTGTGTGTGTGTGTGAGTGTGTATCTGTGTGTGCATCATATATAAAGTCTACAATTGATTTCTCATTTTGTTCTTGAATCAGTTACAGATGTTGTCTTTCATTTTGGATTGCATTATTTGCCTGTGTGTGTGTGTGTGTGAGTGTTCCCTTGCAGAGGGTTTTTATAAATTGAGCGTGACTAGTGTCCTGGTGTCTTAGCATCTGAATTTGTGTGCATTTGATATCTGTTTGAATAATTGAAATAATTGAATCGTTGCAGATAGATTCGCTCGCAAAAGTATTTGTACATCTTATTTGACTGGAATCGTCAGAAATGATTCAAAGTGAGAGAAAAACATGATTTTAAAACTAAACGTGAAACTGGATACTGCGGCTTAGTGTTAGTATTAGCAACTTAACTAGTAGGAATCACTGGGCTAGAATAATCAGCATGTGAGATAATCGCAATGGGTGTCTGCAAGGGTATTTAAAGTTCGGCAAGGCCGAAGCTGCACTTATTTTTGCTTAAAAATTGTGTTTGAAATTGAATTGCGGCTGCGAAAAGAATGCAGTATAAATTGTGTGTGTGGGTGTGTGTGTGTGTGTGTGTGTGTGTGTGTGTGTGTGTATATATGTATATACATGATCTATACAGAACTGTGGATGACAATGCATAAGGTCAATAATCGATAATTACTAATTATGTGAATTATGAGTACATTTTGGGTACAACAGTAAGATTACAGAAAAAAAAATTTTAAAATACACAAAAAAAATTGTTGTCTTAAAACGATAAAAAGCCTTTTTGTTTTACTTCCTTTTTGTTTTGTTCTGGTGCTTTTGCAATAGAATTAAAAACTAAATTAAATCACATACAGCATATTTTGTTTTTTTCTTCTTTTTTTCCTTTAGCAGCATACTATTAAGATTGATCTTTTGTTTAATAATTTAATATATACATTATACCAAAAAAAAAAAAAAAAAATTAAATATACATATTTATATGCTGTCGGGGCTGGTAAAGTGTAAAAACATGAACACTTGCGCGTCCAATCAAGAAGGAGGGATATAAAGAATAGTAATTAACTTACATTTGCCACCGTTCTTCGACACTAAACTTTAAGAATCGAAAATCTATAGTCGTGGGGGGTATTTGAACCCGTGCCTGTGGACTTTTTGCATAGACACCACACACTTAACGCTGTACGCCAACTGGGTCCCCAACTACTATAATATTAACACTCCAGAACATTTAGACGGGCCGCACTGCTTTGCAAACCCCGGTTCAATCCCGGAAAACTCGATCGCGTTTTAATTTAATTTTTTTTATTTTTCCATTATCTAATTTTGTTTTCATTTTTTAATAAATATTTCCGCAGAACAAGGATCTCAAGCGATTTTTTTTATTTATTGAGCATTTAAATAATTGCTGCTATCGCCACCTATGTATCATATGGGCAAACACCAAAAACGCATTACATTGACAGCGCCATCTACAGCACTAGCACTGTAAAGTATAGTTGGTGATGCCAGAGTTTTTAAATGATAATGACCCAAAGAGGGCGCAGCTTAACTGTTATACAAATGCAAGCCGTTAAATTCAAAGTCAATATTTAAATTTTTGCTCATTCGTAAAAATCGAAATCCTAAAAGAAAATTATAAACTGCACAGAGGATTCGGATGTTAGCTAGGATGTAGCCGCCTAAAAAAAAATCGTCAGGACAAGACAAAGGTCCACTCGATTTTATATCTTCTTGTGCAATTTTGAGTGCAGAATTTTTTGTCGGTTCCTGGAAATGTTTCACTGCAAATCGATGGAACTTTTTTATGTGGTCCCCAACAAAGATGTCCTTCAATTTGGAAGAGCCAGCCCTATCACTTGTGAAAATATCATTCAAAGAGCGAACAAAAAACCAGAGACAATAATATTTGTAATTAAGTTGTATTTATATCGTATGTTTGCGATTTTATTTTATCTAACTTCCATATATATTTATGTTTATTTGTGTTTTGTATATTTGCATTTTGTTCATGTGGTTGTGGTTGTTTATTACTTGCTATTACACAATTTGTGTGTGTGTGTGGTTTTTTAATGTTTCCCCAATTCGATTCGAGTCATATGTTCGAATAAGCTTACAAAGAAGTTATGAGAGAAATAAATGTGTGTGTGAGTGTTCCCTTGCAGAGGGTTTTTATAAATTGAGCGTGACTAGTGTCCTGGTGTCTTAGCATCTGAATTTGTGTGCATTTGATATCTGTTTGAATAATTGAAATAATTGAATCGTTGCAGATAGATTCGCTCGCAAAAGTATTTGTACATCTTATTTGACTGGAATCGTCAGAAATGATTCAAAGTGAGAGAAAAACATGATTTTAAAACTAAACGTGAAACTGGATACTGCGGCTTAGTGTTAGTATTAGCAACTTAACTAGTAGGAATCACTGGGCTAGAATAATCAGCATGTGAGATAATCGCAATGGGTGTCTGCAAGGGTATTTAAAGTTCGGCAAGGCCGAAGCTGCACTTATTTTTGCTTAAAAATTGTGTTTGAAATTGAATTGCGGCTGCGAAAAGAATGCAGTATAAATTGTGTGTGTGGGTGTGTGTGTGTGTGTGTGTGTGTGTGTATATGTATATACATGATCTATACAGAACTGTGGATGACAATGCATAAGATCAATAATCGATAATTACTAATTATGTGAATTATGAGTACATTTTGGGTACAACAGTAAGATTACAGAAAAAAAAATTTTAAAATACACAAAAAAAATTGTTGTCTTAAAACGATAAAAAGCCTTTTTGTTTTACTTCCTTTTTGTTTTGTTCTGGTGCTTTTGCAATAGAATTAAAAACTAAATTAAATCACATACAGCATATTTTGTTTTTTTCTTCTTTTTTTCCTTTAGCAGCATACTATTAAGATTGATCTTTTGTTTAATAATTTAATATATACATTATACCAAAAAAAAAAAAAAAAAATTAAATATACATATTTATATGCTGTCGGGGCTGGTAAAGTGTAAAAACATGAACACTTGCGCGTCTCCAACCAAGAAGGAGGGATATAAAGAAGAGTAATTAACTTACATTTGCCACCGTTCTTCGACACTAAACTTTAAGTATCGAAAATCTATAGTCGTGGGGGGTATTTGAACCCGTGCCTGTGGACTTTTTTTTGCATAGACACCACACACTTAACGCTGTACGCCAACTGGGTCCCCAATTACTATAATATTAACACTCCAGAACATTTAGACGGGCCGCACTGCTTTGCAAACCCCGGTTCAATCCCGGAAAACTCGATCGCGTTTTAATTTAATTTTTTTTATTTTTCCATTATCTAATTTTGTTTTCATTTTTTAATAAATATTTCCGCAGAACAAGGATCTCAAGCGATTTTTTTTTATTTATTGAGCATTTAAATAATTGCTGCTATCGCCACCTATGTATCATATGGGCAAACACCAAAAACGCATTACATTGACAGCGCCATCTACAGCACTAGCACTGTAAAGTATAGTTGGTGATGCCAGAGTTTTTAAATGATAGTGACCCAAAGAGGGCGCAGCTTAACTGTTATACAAATGCAAGCCGTTAAATTCAAAGTCAATATTTAAATTTTTGCTCATTCGTAAAAATCGAAATCCTAAAAGAAAATTATAAACTGCACAGAGGATTCGGATGTTAGCTAGGATGTAGCCGCCTAAAAAAAAAATCGTCAGGACAAGACAAAGGTCCACTCGATTTTATGTCTTCTTGTGCAATTTTGAGTGCAGAATTTTTTGTCGGTTCCTGGAAATGTTTCACTGCAAATCGATGGAACTTTTTTATGTGGTCCCCAACAAAGATGTCCTTCAATTTGGAAGAGCCAGCCCTATCACTTGTGAAAATATCATTCAAAGAGCGAACAAAAAACCAGAGACAATAATATTTGTAATTAAGTTGTATTTATATCGTATGTTTGCGATTTTATTTTATCTAACTTCCATATATATTTATGTTTATTTGTGTTTTGTATATTTGCATTTTGTTCATGTGGTTGTGGTTGTTTATTACTTGCTATTACACAATTTGTGTGTGTGTGTGGTTTTTTAATGTTTCCCCAATTCGATTCGAGTCATATGTTCGAATAAGCTTACAAAGAAGTTATGAGAGAAATAAATGTGTGTGTGTGTGTGAGTGTGTATCTGTGTGTGCATCATATATAAAGTCTACAATTGATTTCTCATTTTGTTCTTGAATCAGTTACAGATGTTGTCTTTCATTTTGGATTGCATTATTTGCCTGTGTGTGTGTGTGTGTGAGTGTTCCCTTGCAGAGGGTTTTTATAAATTGAGCGTGACTAGTGTCCTGGTGTCTTAGCATCTGAATTTGTGTGCATTTGATATCTGTTTGAATAATTGAAATAATTGAATCGTTGCAGATAGATTCGCTCGCAAAAGTATTTGTACATCTTATTTGACTGGAATCGTCAGAAATGATTCAAAGTGAGAGAAAAACATGATTTTAAAACTAAACGTGAAACTGGATACTGCGGCTTAGTGTTAGTATTAGCAACTTAACTAGTAGGAATCACTGGGCTAGAATAATCAGCATGTGAGATAATCGCAATGGGTGTCTGCAAGGGTATTTAAAGTTCGGCAAGGCCGAAGCTGCACTTATTTTTGCTTAAAAATTGTGTTTGAAATTGAATTGCGGCTGCGAAAAGAATGCAGTATAAATTGTGTGTGTGGGTGTGTGTGTGTGTGTGTGTGTGTGTGTGTGTGTGTGTGTATATATGTATATACATGATCTATACAGAACTGTGGATGACAATGCATAAGGTCAATAATCGATAATTACTAATTATGTGAATTATGAGTACATTTTGGGTACAACAGTAAGATTACAGAAAAAAAAATTTTAAAATACACAAAAAAAATTGTTGTCTTAAAACGATAAAAAGCCTTTTTGTTTTACTTCCTTTTTGTTTTGTTCTGGTGCTTTTGCAATAGAATTAAAAACTAAATTAAATCACATACAGCATATTTTGTTTTTTTCTTCTTTTTTTCCTTTAGCAGCATACTATTAAGATTGATCTTTTGTTTAATAATTTAATATATACATTATACCAAAAAAAAAAAAAAAAAATTAAATATACATATTTATATGCTGTCGGGGCTGGTAAAGTGTAAAAACATGAACACTTGCGCGTCCAATCAAGAAGGAGGGATATAAAGAATAGTAATTAACTTACATTTGCCACCGTTCTTCGACACTAAACTTTAAGAATCGAAAATCTATAGTCGTGGGGGGTATTTGAACCCGTGCCTGTGGACTTTTTGCATAGACACCACACACTTAATGCTGTACGCCAACTGGGTCCCCAACTACTATAATATTAACACTCCAGAACATTTAGACGGGCCGCACTGCTTTGCAAACCCCGGTTCAATCCCGGAAAACTCGATCGCGTTTTAATTTAATTTTTTTTATTTTTCCATTATCTAATTTTGTTTTCATTTTTTAATAAATATTTCCGCAGAACAAGGATCTCAAGCGATTTTTTTTATTTATTGAGCATTTAAATAATTGCTGCTATCGCCACCTATGTATCATATGGGCAAACACCAAAAACGCATTACATTGACAGCGCCATCTACAGCACTAGCACTGTAAAGTATAGTTGGTGATGCCAGAGTTTTTAAATGATAATGACCCAAAGAGGGCGCAGCTTAACTGTTATACAAATGCAAGCCGTTAAATTCAAAGTCAATATTTAAATTTTTGCTCATTCGTAAAAATCGAAATCCTAAAAGAAAATTATAAACTGCACAGAGGATTCGGATGTTAGCTAGGATGTAGCCGCCTAAAAAAAAATCGTCAGGACAAGACAAAGGTCCACTCGATTTTATATCTTCTTGTGCAATTTTGAGTGCAGAATTTTTTGTCGGTTCCTGGAAATGTTTCACTGCAAATCGATGGAACTTTTTTATGTGGTCCCCAACAAAGATGTCCTTCAATTTGGAAGAGCCAGCCCTATCACTTGTGAAAATATCATTCAAAGAGCGAACAAAAAACCAGAGACAATAATATTTGTAATTAAGTTGTATTTATATCGTATGTTTGCGATTTTATTTTATCTAACTTCCATATATATTTATGTTTATTTGTGTTTTGTATATTTGCATTTTGTTCATGTGGTTGTGGTTGTTTATTACTTGCTATTACACAATTTGTGTGTGTGTGTGGTTTTTTAATGTTTCCCCAATTCGATTCGAGTCATATGTTCGAATAAGCTTACAAAGAAGTTATGAGAGAAATAAATGTGTGTGTGTGTGTGAGTGTGTATCTGTGTGTGCATCATATATAAAGTCTACAATTGATTTCTCATTTTGTTCTTGAATCAGTTACAGATGTTGTCTTTCATTTTGGATTGCATTATTTGCCTGTGTGTGTGTGTGTGTGAGTGTTCCCTTGCAGAGGGTTTTTATAAATTGAGCGTGACTAGTGTCCTGGTGTCTTAGCATCTGAATTTGTGTGCATTTGATATCTGTTTGAATAATTGAAATAATTGAATCGTTGCAGATAGATTCGCTCGCAAAAGTATTTGTACATCTTATTTGACTGGAATCGTCAGAAATGATTCAAAGTGAGAGAAAAACATGATTTTAAAACTAAACGTGAAACTGGATACTGCGGCTTAGTGTTAGTATTAGCAACTTAACTAGTAGGAATCACTGGGCTAGAATAATCAGCATGTGAGATAATCGCAATGGGTGTCTGCAAGGGTATTTAAAGTTCGGCAAGGCCGAAGCTGCACTTATTTTTGCTTAAAAATTGTGTTTGAAATTGAATTGCGGCTGCGAAAAGAATGCAGTATAAATTGTGTGTGTGGGTGTGTGTGTGTGTGTGTGTGTGTGTGTATATGTATATACATGATCTATACAGAACTGTGGATGACAATGCATAAGATCAATAATCGATAATTACTAATTATGTGAATTATGAGTACATTTTGGGTACAACAGTAAGATTACAGAAAAAAAAATTTTAAAATACACAAAAAAAATTGTTGTCTTAAAACGATAAAAAGCCTTTTTGTTTTACTTCCTTTTTGTTTTGTTCTGGTGCTTTTGCAATAGAATTAAAAACTAAATTAAATCACATACAGCATATTTTGTTTTTTTCTTCTTTTTTTCCTTTAGCAGCATACTATTAAGATTGATCTTTTGTTTAATAATTTAATATATACATTATACCAAAAAAAAAAAAAAAAATTAAATATACATATTTATATGCTGTCGGGGCTGGTAAAGTGTAAAAACATGAACACTTGCGCGTCTCCAACCAAGAAGGAGGGATATAAAGAAGAGTAATTAACTTACATTTGCCACCGTTCTTCGACACTAAACTTTAAGAATCGAAAATCTATAGTCGTGGGGGGTATTTGAACCCGTGCCTGTGGACTTTTTGCATAGACACCACACACTTAATGCTGTACGCCAACTGGGTCCCCAACTACTATAATATTAACACTCCAGAACATTTAGACGGGCCGCACTGCTTTGCAAACCCCGGTTCAATCCCGGAAAACTCGATCGCGTTTTAATTTAATTTTTTTTATTTTTCCATTATCTAATTTTGTTTTCATTTTTTAATAAATATTTCCGCAGAACAAGGATCTCAAGCGATTTTTTTTTATTTATTGAGCATTTAAATAATTGCTGCTATCGCCACCTATGTATCATATGGGCAAACACCAAAAACGCATTACATTGACAGCGCCATCTACAGCACTAGCACTGTAAAGTATAGTTGGTGATGCCAGAGTTTTTAAATGATAGTGACCCAAAGAGGGCGCAGCTTAACTGTTATACAAATGCAAGCCGTTAAATTCAAAGTCAATATTTAAATTTTTGCTCATTCGTAAAAATCGAAATCCTAAAAGAAAATTATAAACTGCACAGAGGATTCGGATGTTAGCTAGGATGTAGCCGCCTAAAAAAAAAATCGTCAGGACAAGACAAAGGTCCACTCGATTTTATGTCTTCTTGTGCAATTTTGAGTGCAGAATTTTTTGTCGGTTCCTGGAAATGTTTCACTGCAAATCGATGGAACTTTTTTATGTGGTCCCCAACAAAGATGTCCTTCAATTTGGAAGAGCCAGCCCTATCACTTGTGAAAATATCATTCAAAGAGCGAACAAAAAACCAGAGACAATAATATTTGTAATTAAGTTGTATTTATATCGTATGTTTGCGATTTTATTTTATCTAACTTCCATATATATTTATGTTTATTTGTGTTTTGTATATTTGCATTTTGTTCATGTGGTTGTGGTTGTTTATTACTTGCTATTACACAATTTGTGTGTGTGTGTGGTTTTTTAATGTTTCCCCAATTCGATTCGAGTCATATGTTCGAATAAGCTTACAAAGAAGTTATGAGAGAAATAAATGTGTGTGTGTGTGTGAGTGTGTATCTGTGTGTGCATCATATATAAAGTCTACAATTGATTTCTCATTTTGTTCTTGAATCAGTTACAGATGTTGTCTTTCATTTTGGATTGCATTATTTGCCTGTGTGTGTGTGTGTGTGAGTGTTCCCTTGCAGAGGGTTTTTATAAATTGAGCGTGACTAGTGTCCTGGTGTCTTAGCATCTGAATTTGTGTGCATTTGATATCTGTTTGAATAATTGAAATAATTGAATCGTTGCAGATAGATTCGCTCGCAAAAGTATTTGTACATCTTATTTGACTGGAATCGTCAGAAATGATTCAAAGTGAGAGAAAAACATGATTTTAAAACTAAACGTGAAACTGGATACTGCGGCTTAGTGTTAGTATTAGCAACTTAACTAGTAGGAATCACTGGGCTAGAATAATCAGCATGTGAGATAATCGCAATGGGTGTCTGCAAGGGTATTTAAAGTTCGGCAAGGCCGAAGCTGCACTTATTTTTGCTTAAAAATTGTGTTTGAAATTGAATTGCGGCTGCGAAAAGAATGCAGTATAAATTGTGTGTGTGGGTGTGTGTGTGTGTGTGTGTGTGTGTGTGTGTGTGTGTATATATGTATATACATGATCTATACAGAACTGTGGATGACAATGCATAAGGTCAATAATCGATAATTACTAATTATGTGAATTATGAGTACATTTTGGGTACAACAGTAAGATTACAGAAAAAAAAATTTTAAAATACACAAAAAAAATTGTTGTCTTAAAACGATAAAAAGCCTTTTTGTTTTACTTCCTTTTTGTTTTGTTCTGGTGCTTTTGCAATAGAATTAAAAACTAAATTAAATCACATACAGCATATTTTGTTTTTTTCTTCTTTTTTTCCTTTAGCAGCATACTATTAAGATTGATCTTTTGTTTAATAATTTAATATATACATTATACCAAAAAAAAAAAAAAAAAATTAAATATACATATTTATATGCTGTCGGGGCTGGTAAAGTGTAAAAACATGAACACTTGCGCGTCCAATCAAGAAGGAGGGATATAAAGAATAGTAATTAACTTACATTTGCCACCGTTCTTCGACACTAAACTTTAAGAATCGAAAATCTATAGTCGTGGGGGGTATTTGAACCCGTGCCTGTGGACTTTTTGCATAGACACCACACACTTAATGCTGTACGCCAACTGGGTCCCCAACTACTATAATATTAACACTCCAGAACATTTAGACGGGCCGCACTGCTTTGCAAACCCCGGTTCAATCCCGGAAAACTCGATCGCGTTTTAATTTAATTTTTTTTATTTTTCCATTATCTAATTTTGTTTTCATTTTTTAATAAATATTTCCGCAGAACAAGGATCTCAAGCGATTTTTTTTATTTATTGAGCATTTAAATAATTGCTGCTATCGCCACCTATGTATCATATGGGCAAACACCAAAAACGCATTACATTGACAGCGCCATCTACAGCACTAGCACTGTAAAGTATAGTTGGTGATGCCAGAGTTTTTAAATGATAATGACCCAAAGAGGGCGCAGCTTAACTGTTATACAAATGCAAGCCGTTAAATTCAAAGTCAATATTTAAATTTTTGCTCATTCGTAAAAATCGAAATCCTAAAAGAAAATTATAAACTGCACAGAGGATTCGGATGTTAGCTAGGATGTAGCCGCCTAAAAAAAAATCGTCAGGACAAGACAAAGGTCCACTCGATTTTATATCTTCTTGTGCAATTTTGAGTGCAGAATTTTTTGTCGGTTCCTGGAAATGTTTCACTGCAAATCGATGGAACTTTTTTATGTGGTCCCCAACAAAGATGTCCTTCAATTTGGAAGAGCCAGCCCTATCACTTGTGAAAATATCATTCAAAGAGCGAACAAAAAACCAGAGACAATAATATTTGTAATTAAGTTGTATTTATATCGTATGTTTGCGATTTTATTTTATCTAACTTCCATATATATTTATGTTTATTTGTGTTTTGTATATTTGCATTTTGTTCATGTGGTTGTGGTTGTTTATTACTTGCTATTACACAATTTGTGTGTGTGTGTGGTTTTTTAATGTTTCCCCAATTCGATTCGAGTCATATGTTCGAATAAGCTTACAAAGAAGTTATGAGAGAAATAAATGTGTGTGTGTGTGTGAGTGTGTATCTGTGTGTGCATCATATATAAAGTCTACAATTGATTTCTCATTTTGTTCTTGAATCAGTTACAGATGTTGTCTTTCATTTTGGATTGCATTATTTGCCTGTGTGTGTGTGTGTGTGAGTGTTCCCTTGCAGAGGGTTTTTATAAATTGAGCGTGACTAGTGTCCTGGTGTCTTAGCATCTGAATTTGTGTGCATTTGATATCTGTTTGAATAATTGAAATAATTGAATCGTTGCAGATAGATTCGCTCGCAAAAGTATTTGTACATCTTATTTGACTGGAATCGTCAGAAATGATTCAAAGTGAGAGAAAAACATGATTTTAAAACTAAACGTGAAACTGGATACTGCGGCTTAGTGTTAGTATTAGCAACTTAACTAGTAGGAATCACTGGGCTAGAATAATCAGCATGTGAGATAATCGCAATGGGTGTCTGCAAGGGTATTTAAAGTTCGGCAAGGCCGAAGCTGCACTTATTTTTGCTTAAAAATTGTGTTTGAAATTGAATTGCGGCTGCGAAAAGAATGCAGTATAAATTGTGTGTGTGGGTGTGTGTGTGTGTGTGTGTGTGTGTGTATATGTATATACATGATCTATACAGAACTGTGGATGACAATGCATAAGATCAATAATCGATAATTACTAATTATGTGAATTATGAGTACATTTTGGGTACAACAGTAAGATTACAGAAAAAAAAATTTTAAAATACACAAAAAAAATTGTTGTCTTAAAACGATAAAAAGCCTTTTTGTTTTACTTCCTTTTTGTTTTGTTCTGGTGCTTTTGCAATAGAATTAAAAACTAAATTAAATCACATACAGCATATTTTGTTTTTTTCTTCTTTTTTTCCTTTAGCAGCATACTATTAAGATTGATCTTTTGTTTAATAATTTAATATATACATTATACCAAAAAAAAAAAAAAAAATTAAATATACATATTTATATGCTGTCGGGGCTGGTAAAGTGTAAAAACATGAACACTTGCGCGTCTCCAACCAAGAAGGAGGGATATAAAGAAGAGTAATTAACTTACATTTGCCACCGTTCTTCGACACTAAACTTTAAGTATCGAAAATCTATAGTCGTGGGGGGTATTTGAACCCGTGCCTGTGGACTTTTTGCATAGACACCACACACTTAACGCTGTACGCCAACTGGGTCCCCAATTACTATAATATTAACACTCCAGAACATTTAGACGGGCCGCACTGCTTTGCAAACCCCGGTTCAATCCCGGAAAACTCGATCGCGTTTTAATTTAATTTTTTTTATTTTTCCATTATCTAATTTTGTTTTCATTTTTTAATAAATATTTCCGCAGAACAAGGATCTCAAGCGATTTTTTTTTATTTATTGAGCATTTAAATAATTGCTGCTATCGCCACCTATGTATCATATGGGCAAACACCAAAAACGCATTACATTGACAGCGCCATCTACAGCACTAGCACTGTAAAGTATAGTTGGTGATGTCAGAGTTTTTTAATGATAGTGACCCAAAGAGGGCGCAGCTTAACTGTTATACAAATGCAAGCCGTTAAATTCAAAGTCAATATTTAAATTTTTGCTCATTCGTAAAAATCGAAATCCTAAAAGAAAATTATAAACTGCACAGAGGATTCGGATGTTAGCTAGGATGTAGCCGCCTAAAAAAAAATCGTCAGGACAAGACAAAGGTCCACTCGATTTTATATCTTCTTGTGCAATTTTGAGTGCAGAATTTTTTGTCGGTTCCTGGAAATGTTTCACTGCAAATCGATGGAACTTTTTTATGTGGTCCCCAACAAAGATGTCCTTCAATTTGGAAGAGCCAGCCCTATCACTTGTGAAAATATCATTCAAAGAGCGAACAAAAAACCAGAGACAATAATATTTGTAATTAAGTTGTATTTATATCGTATGTTTGCGATTTTATTTTATCTAACTTCCATATATATTTATGTTTATTTGTGTTTTGTATATTTGCATTTTGTTCATGTGGTTGTGGTTGTTTATTACTTGCTATTACACAATTTGTGTGTGTGTGTGGTTTTTTAATGTTTCCCCAATTCGATTCGAGTCATATGTTCGAATAAGCTTACAAAGAAGTTATGAGAGAAATAAATGTGTGTGTGTGTGTGAGTGTGTATCTGTGTGTGCATCATATATAAAGTCTACAATTGATTTCTCATTTTGTTCTTGAATCAGTTACAGATGTTGTCTTTCATTTTGGATTGCATTATTTGCCTGTGTGTGTGTGTGTGTGAGTGTTCCCTTGCAGAGGGTTTTTATAAATTGAGCGTGACTAGTGTCCTGGTGTCTTAGCATCTGAATTTGTGTGCATTTGATATCTGTTTGAATAATTGAAATAATTGAATCGTTGCAGATAGATTCGCTCGCAAAAGTATTTGTACATCTTATTTGACTGGAATCGTCAGAAATGATTCAAAGTGAGAGAAAAACATGATTTTAAAACTAAACGTGAAACTGGATACTGCGGCTTAGTGTTAGTATTAGCAACTTAACTAGTAGGAATCACTGGGCTAGAATAATCAGCATGTGAGATAATCGCAATGGGTGTCTGCAAGGGTATTTAAAGTTCGGCAAGGCCGAAGCTGCACTTATTTTTGCTTAAAAATTGTGTTTGAAATTGAATTGCGGCTGCGAAAAGAATGCAGTATAAATTGTGTGTGTGGGTGTGTGTGTGTGTGTGTGTGTGTGTGTATATGTATATACATGATCTATACAGAACTGTGGATGACAATGCATAAGATCAATAATCGATAATTACTAATTATGTGAATTATGAGTACATTTTGGGTACAACAGTAAGATTACAGAAAAAAAATTTTAAGATACACAAAAAAAATTGTTATCTTAAAACGATAAAAAGCCTTTTTGTTTTACTTCCTTTTTGTTTTGTTCTGGTGCTTTTGCAATAGAATTAAAAACTAAATTAAATCACATACAGCATATTTTGTTTTTTTCTTCTTTTTTTCCTTTAGCAGCTTACGATTAAGTTTGATCTTTTGTTTAATAATTTAATATATACATTATACCAAAAAAAAAAAAAAAATTAAATATACATATTTATATTATTGTGTATATTGTATGCGCGTGGTGTGTGTGTGTGTGTGTTTTGTGTGTGTTTTGTTTTTTATTATATTTGTTTTAGTTGTTTTTTTTTTGGGTGCCTTAAGTATATGAAAAAAATTGTCGTCGAGTTAAATATTTAATTAATTTATTAGAATTATGCTTAGAAATGTATCATTGCCGAGTTGTG
Organism: Drosophila picticornis; assembly: GCA_035043845.1. NCBI lineage: Eukaryota > Metazoa > Arthropoda > Insecta > Diptera > Drosophilidae > Drosophila > Drosophila picticornis. The sequence continues at coordinate 12,851,269 of JAWNMR010000492.1, read as the reverse complement.
GACAGCCCGCTCGCCCTCCTTCCCCCATTCCTCGCCTCCCCCTCGCTGCCTGCGACCAAGCTCAATAAATATATGTATATATTTATATATATCTGTGTCTCTATGTGTGTGTGCGTGTGTGTGTGTGTGTGTGTGTGTCGGCGTGTGTTTCTGCGCATGCCAGACTCGTTTAGAACAACACATCGATGTACATGTTTCATCTGGTGGTGGTGGTGGTGCTGCTGCTGCCATCAGCAGCGCCTGCGCTCGCCTGCTCCTGCTTGACCTTGAGCAGCAGCTGCTGGTGCGTCAGGGCCTGCGCCTGCGCCGCCTCCTCCTCGTCGTCGTCGTCGCAAATGTCGATTTCGCCATCGCCGTCGACATCGGCATCGTCTGCGGTGTCTGCCTCGATATCTGCATTGATCAGATCGGCATCCGGATCGGCATCGATGTCACCATCGACATCCGCATCGCAATCCTTGTCCATGTCCTCGTCCTCGTCATTGTCCTCCTCCGGCTCGGAATCGATAACGGCGACGGCAGCAACAGCGGCCGCTGCGGCAGCATTGCGTGCGTTCGCAGCGGCTGCAACAGCGGCGGCGGCAGCGGCAGCGGCCACAGCTGCCTCGGCATAGCCAGCGGTGGTGCCATGGTGGTGCAAGTGCATCGCATGCTGCACTGCCGCCGCCTGCTGCTGCTGCTGCTGCTGACGTCGCTCGACTGCAGCCTGCTGCTCAGCCAACTGCTGCTGCTGCTGTTGTTGCTGTTGCTGCTGTTGCTGTTGTTGCTGCTGCTGCTGCTGTAGCTGCTGCAGGTGGTGCAGATGCTGCTGCTGGTTGTACGGGTGGTGCTGGTGGTGGTGTGCCTGCTGCTGCTGTCCGCCCGTCGCCGCTCCCCCCTGCTGATGATGATGGTGATGGTGATGATGATGCTGCATGCCCGCATGCATTGCCGCAGCAGCGGCAGCGGCAGCCGCGGCATCCCCATGATGATGATGCGCTGCAGCAGCGGCAGCGGCGGCCGCGTTCGCCGCCGCAATGTGCGCATGGGCATGGGCTTGGGCGTGGGCATGGGCGTGGGCATGGGCGGCAGCGTGGGCAGCGTGCTTGCTCTGCTTGCCGCTGGCAGCTGACGGCGGCGGAGGGGCATCGAAGAGGAGACGCGAGATCGAGAAGCTCGAGATGGGCGAGTTGTGTGTGCTGCCCGCCGAGTAGGAGGTGTTTGTGTCATCCGAGGTGGGCGTCTCTCTGTCGCTCTCATCGCTCTTCAGCAGCTCGGCGGCCTCCAGGGACTTCTTGTGCATGCCGAGCAGCCACGGCGCCACAGACTCGTCCTCCTTGGCCGACTTGATGATTGTCTCCGGCAGCGGCAGCGAGTGCCGCACCATTGCCCCATATAATCCGTACTCGGCCATCTTGGTGCTGTGGCCCCAGCACTTCTCCGTCTTGCGCCACTTGGCCCGGCGATTCTGGTACCACACCTGCAACGAGTCACAGTGCAAATGCCACGATTAATACTCTGACAACATTATTGCGTAGAGCTGTTCTCTGCCCGAGTCTCATTTGCACAGGTGGACAAACCGATTATTGCTACACAATTACAATTAAATACTTCAATGAAATCCCTTATCCCATCCAGCTTCGACTGCTGTTCACAATTGTCATCTGTCTGCGTTTATTTGCTCCGATCTCTGAGTAAACACTTGTGATGAGGTCTATCGCATCATTTAATGCATTTGGTTGTTGGATTTCGACACTTTTGCAGGAGCTTAGTTAAATGCCATAAATGTAACGTGTCGCCAGTAAAGTAGAGCAAACAGAGAAATGTGGGTTGAGACCCAGTATCGAGGACATGGTTAGGCAGCCGTTCGACAGACACCATCGTGGGGCTGTCTCAAGAAGTGGCAAGCGTGGCAGAGCAGCGCATTGCCCGCTAAGCAAACAGCAACAATTTCATTAGTGCAAATGCGATAATTACGCATAAATAGCATGAAAAGAAAAAAAATGGGCTAAAGCGAAATTGGCAGATAAGGATAAGGGTCCAAGGATGTGTGTGTGGGCGTGTGCAGCACAGCAAAGCGGACAAAACTAATTAAATTAAATGCCACAAAAAAACAGCAACAGCAACAACAGCAACGAAGAAGCAGAAGGAGAAGGAGTAGTTTGTTTTTGGGAACTGCTCTCGCTGCCGTCTGAGCTGGCTTAGCCGATTTAGCCGCTTTAGCTGGAACGGCACTTGTCACGCGACCCGCGCAGACAGTGGCTGTTTGAGCAATGCCAAGCAAGGCCAAGCCCCGCCTCTGCCACGCCCCAGCCGCCTTGCCCTGGCTTTCTAAATCCACACAAGTTGTCAGGTTGTGAGTGGCGAGTGCCACGCGCTGATTTTCGAGTACTTATTAGTGGCACAAAATGTTGCAAGCAGCTTTTCTTTCTTGTCGTGCATTAAACGGTCAATTTTCAATTTCACAGACAACTTGCAAAGTGGGTGCGCTTCCTCCGAGGGGTGGGGTGGGGTGGTGTGGGGTGGGGTCTGGCTTTGGGCTTTGTCCCAGGAGACAACTTAATCTGCTGTTGTGAAAAGTTCAGGCTTTCCCAGGGTTGTTGCTGCTCCTTCACTGAGATTCGGTCTCTTGGCTTGCGGAGCATGCACATGTGCCGCAATTCTCTGCGGACCATAAAAATAGAAGTCGGCGGCGGTCGCATTAAATTCTGGCTTGCCACGCGGCCAGGAGAGGGTGTGAGGGGTGTGGTGTGTGGTGTTGTTGGTTGTTGCTTGTTGGTGTGATGTCAACATTTGCATTTACAGTTGTTTAGCCATGTTGTTGTTTGCCATGTTGCACTTGAGATCGCAAAAATAGAGGCAAACACGGAGCGAGACAAAGGACGAGGGGGTTGCTGAGGGGCGGGGACCAGCAGCAGAAAACATGGCAAATTAAATCTACTTGAGTTGACAACACTTAACATCAGACAAACACCCCCCACCCCCGGTACAAGCAGCAAGGCAGCAAGGCAACGAGGCAACGAGGCAATGTGGGCGGGGTTGGACTCAATCAGTGTTGCTAATGCGTTGATAAATGACTTTTTAAAGTGCGCCTAGTTCTCAGTGCTCAGTGTTGTTAGGCATGTTTTGCATTATTTTGTTGTTGTTGTTGTGGTTGTTGTTCTTGTTGTTGCACGTTGGCTCATGGGCGATGGTGGGGGGTCAACGCTTGAATGCGGCATGGTTTCACAAATGCTAGCAAGTGCGGCACGCGCAAGACTTTTATTTATCATTTGCTAACCAGTTTCATGCCCGATGCCCTATGAAAAAAAGACTGAACAAAAAGGATATTTTCGAAAACATTTACTTTCGTCAATCTGCAATCTACAATCCTCAATCAATCCCATAAAGTCGATGAAGACTTGAAAATAGCGAAACAATTCGAGTCGAACTCGAACTGCTTTCGGGTGTCGCAGCGTTGCAATCATCTGGGGTCTGTCCAGCGATCTGGCAACCTATCTACAAATCAAGTGCAGAGTATCTGCTGGCCGTATACAACTGTTGTTGAGCGCACTTCAAGTTATTATTTCACTTGTTTTTTGTTTTGTTTTTATGCGTGTGTTTTTCAATGATGTGCAAAGCGCACTAAATATGCAAATAGCAATTTGTGTAATGCTTTTGTTTCATAGCCATAACCTCTTTTGTTTAAATGTTAATTACATAATTATGCATTATCATTGTTAACAGTATTACATATATATATATATATGTGTGTGTGTGTGTGTGTGTCTGTGTGTGTATTAACAGCTCATTAAAAACGGAGCAACTGCCTTGCGAAACAGGGAATTGCTGTTGCTGTTGCTGCTGCTGTTGGGGAGGGGTGCGCAGTGCAAAGTGTATAATTAATGTGCAAGCGCCGCTGAGCAGTAACAATTATGCAAAAAAAAAAAAAATGAGAGAGAGAAAAACGAAGAATAATGCAAAGCATTTGTTACACTTTTGCCAGTTGGATGGGAAGGGAATGAAGAGTAAATATTTGCAGAGCGGCTGACGAAAGCAAACAGAAATCACATCGAGCCTTGCAGTTTCAGTTTCAGTTTCAGCAAACTGCTATCGAACATCGAGCAAGAGACCAACAACGGGCATCATAAATCTTTCAAAATATTCAATTTATATATATATATATATTTATGTATGTGTATCGATTCAGCAACGAAAAGTTCCTTGAGTCTTCTGACATCAAATGAGTCTTGGGTTAGAAATGCATCCTAATTGATTACAACAAGCCATTTGTTTTTTGTTCGTTTTTTTTTTTTTTTTTGCTGTTGACGGCTTTTGAAAAACGTATTAAAGTATTGGTGCTTGAGCTGAAATAATGCGATTTCCTTTGAGAATTTCCTATTGTGACTCGATGGGGCAATTGCAACAGGCGGTGGAGTGCACAACGAAATGCGTTTTTAATGCATTCGCACATTTTTTGCATTCTTTTGTATTTCAAAGTATTTTTTTTTTTTTTTGGTTTTTGTGGTTTTTTTTTTTTTTCTGGAATGTTGTGCTTTTTGAGTAGTGTACTCAAAAATGTGGACAAGAGCAAGCATGCTTAAATTAGCAGAGCAACAATGAGGCACCGCCGGCGCAGGACTAAGTCAAAGCCTGAGAGCCAATTCCTGTGTGAGCAAAACAATGCCTGCTGTCCAGCTGTCTGTCTGTCTGTCTGACTGTCTGACTGTGTGGCTGTGTGGCTGTGTGGCTGTCTGACAGTCCGACAGTCTGGCTGTGTGACTGCCCGGGTGTCCTGCATCTGTCATCCTTGTTACGCAAGCAAACACACAAAACGTTGCACAGGCGACAAACAAGGCGCAGCTCGGCTCATTAGCAAGCGCGGGCCAAAGCGATCTCGACGCTTTTGTCTCCTATCAAATGCGTTGACTTCTGACAGCAGCTAAAAATTGGTCGATTCTGAGCAATTTTCGGCTGATTGTTCTGAAACACTCTGCCGGCCATTGCAAGGCAGGGAGCGCAACAGACTGAGTGGGACAGGGAGAGGGAGAGAGTGAGAGAGAGAGACATAAACTGTCAGTTTGCATACGTGTGAGTGCGAGAGAGGGAGAGAGAGAGGGAGAGCGAGCCAAAGAGAGAGAGAGAGAGAGAGAGAGAGAGAAAGCAGAAAACATGTTTCGGCCCGGCCATATTTCTTTGTTCTTTGTAGCTACGTGCAAAAACGAGCTGACAGCATCGCAGAAAAACAACGAAAACAACAAGCACAGGGGCGAAAATGCACACACACACACACGCACACATACACACAGGCACAACACATACAAAATGGAATGCAATTAAAAACGGCAGGCAAAAAAACAAAAACAAAAACAAAAACAATCAACGAGAGCAAACGCAGAGAGCGAAGCAAACTTTTAATGGTGGCTTCGATTTGCTGTTGTTGCTGTTGCCACTGCTGGTGCTGCACCAGTTGTCTGCATGTATTTGCATGGCTGCCATTGTCGTTGTTATTGCTGCTGCTGCTGCTGCTGCCCCCTTGTGTGTCTGCCCCTTCAAATTGCACTCATCGTCAGTCGCAATCCGCATTCGCATTCGCATCCTTGCTCTTGCCGTTGTTGTCGTGCTGTTGCTAATGATTGCCTCAGCCATACTCACCTCCCCTACCCGCCCCACCCCGTGCCCCTAGCAGCAGTAGCAGCAGCAGCAGCAGTCACTCAACAGCAACTCCCATTGCCATTGCCGAACGGCTTTTTCAAGCTGTGCGCAGACTGCGCCATATTTGCACTTAATTGAAATGCGTGTGTGCCTGTGTGTGTGTGTGTGTGTGTGTGTGTGTGTGCATGTGTGTGTGTGTGAGTGAGTGTGTGCGTGTGTGACATTCTCCCATGCTCGTGTTACTTGAGCGTATTACGCTTTTTTTAAGCCAATTGTGCTTGTTAATTTGATTTGCGCACAAACACACTTACATGTTCACACACACACACACACACACACGCACACACACACACACACACGCACACACACACACACTCATTCTCGTGCATTCACTTGCACTCACATATCCCTCACGCTCTGGCTAAAAAAGTGAACGTCAGCCATTTGGCCACTGACTTGTTGTGCTTTCATTTGACGCTGTCTGAGTTTGTTCCCTTTCCCTTTCTCCTCACCCCTTCCCCTTCCCCCTCCCCATCCCCCTGCCACCCTCATCAGTTCATTGCAGTAACTGTCTGAAATTCCTTTTATCATTGCCCTGCTCTACTGCGAACCCACAACGCCCTCCCCAGCAGTCCCTTAAGTGGGCGTCACAAGTCGCAGCAAAAGCTAAATTCATTACCACCCCTACCCCCACACCCTACCCCCCTCCCTTATCCACTTACCCCACACAACCCTCCTCGCTGCGTGGCGCATGTTGTGGGCGCCATCTTGCCACTTCTCAAGTAGCCAAAATGAAATGTGCATAGGACAGTGTTGATCTCGTGGAACTGGCTTTGATGTTATCCAATTCGAATGCATTCATTGCCATGGCCAACATTGACTACATCGATAACATTGGCAATATTGTGAAACTATTATTGTTGTTAAATAAATACTGAAATCTACACTAATTATTTTGTTTTTGTTTTGGTTTTTGTTTTTCATCTTTATCAATATTTTCCAACAACTTTAATTGTCCTCAAAATCGATGTTTGTCAAACGAAAAATGAGTTGAACCAAGTACCGATCTTATAGAGATATATATATATAATATATATATAAACATACATAAGTGTTGCATAATTACAAAAAAGTGTGCCCCATTTGCTCGACAAAAAGAAACATAGATGCAACATTTCGCCTGTTAGGGGCGTATGGGGGGATAAACCCTTGTGGGCCTCTCGTGAATCTGCGAGTTGAGTTTTGAAAAGGGGCGGCAAACCCTTTGAAAGGCTGGCATTGACCCAGCTGCAGCTGATTGCATGTGCTGCATGTGCTGCAAGTGTTGCAAGTCAATGCCTGGCCTGGGCCAAGCATTGAGATTTGGATGGGGACTGGCATTGGGATTGGGTTTGGGATTGGTATTGACATTGAGATGATGCAATCCCTGACGTGAGGTGATCGTTGTTGCCGCTGTAGCAATTTGCGAATTTTTGGAGTGTCGGCGAGTGCCGCTTGCCACGTTTTCTAACTTCATTTGGAGTTGAGTTGTTGCTGCTGCTGCCTGCTGTTGTTGGCCGTGTTGTCGCCCAGAGTGTGTGGCACTCGTAATTATGTAATCAGTGTGCCACCTCATTGTGTGTGTGTGCTCGTCGTGTGTGGCAACACTTGCCAAGTGCCGCAACTCAACCAACAGCGAGCAATCAGAAACATCGCGAATCGAAGCTGCCACCGCTTTTGATTTCTCTTCGGCGTAGCCCCATAAAAAACGGTCGCCAACTTAACGAGCGCCCATAAAAAATGGACACGTGTAAACGGTCTGCATGCAGTGCGACGTGTTGTCGAGTTGCAAGTGTCGCAAATCTGCAACTCTGCAAATCTGCAAATCTCACCTGAATGCGATCCTCGGCTAGACCCGTTTTCATCGACAGCAGCTCGCGGGCGCTGACATCCGGATAGTGGGCCTCCTTGAAGGCCTTCTCCAGCTCCTCCAGCTGGCTGCTGGTGAATATGGTGCGTCCATGTCTGCGCTTGTTCTTCTTCTTGCCGCCGGGACCAGTGCCACCGGGACCGACCAAAACATCACCGCCATGGCCGGTTAGCAGGCCATTCGGATTGGCTGCGGCGCCAGCGCCGGCGCCAAGGAATGCCGCCTCGTGCGCATGATGCACATGTCCGTGCACATGGGCGTGCGCATGGTGCGCTGCGTGGGCGTGGTGTGCATGGTGAACGGCTGCGGCGGCAGCGGCATGATGATGGGCCGCCGCAGCCGCTGCCGCCGCATGCTGATGGGCGGCGAGTGCGGCATGATGATGAGCCGTCGGCTGACCAACGCTCTGCTGCTGCTGCTGCTGCTGCTGTGCTGTGTGTTGCACGTGAGCCAGGGCTGCGGCAGATGAAGAGGACGAGCTGGCCGTGGGGGAGCACCGACTGGCTGTTGAACCTCCACCTGCACCTGCACTTGCACCCGCGCCGGCACCGGAACCGGAGCCAGCGTTATTGTTATTGTTGCTGTGATTGTTGTTGCTGCCGCCAATGCTGGCGGCATTCGTTGTAGCAGCTGCCTGTCCGTTGCTGCCAGCTGTTGGCGAGCTGAGCAGTGCGCCGGCGTCTGCAGCAGCGCCTGCTCCCTTGCTGGGCGACTGCTCATCGCCGCTGGCATTGGCCAGGCTGCTCGCATAGTCCTGACCACGTGCGGCCGCTTGCTCTGAAAGCGAGAGAGAGACAGAGAGAGAAGGGTTTGTTTGATTAGATTGAGAAGAGCATATTGAACTTAATTGTGCTGCAGAAACTGAGCGATCGGAGCTAAGAAAAGCTCCTTCTACGCCTGAATATCAAGTTTGCTTTAGTTATTACGATTTTCCATAGTAACGTGGACGTTAACAGAAGAGCCCAGAGTCAATCACCATCAATCATTAATACTATTGTCGAAAAACATAAGTAACCAATGTAGAACATTGTTGGGTTTTTATTTATTTTTTTATTGGTTGTGAAGTGCGGTGCTTAGTTACACGCATGCTGCATGCCTCTTGAGGCATTTGCTCAACACGCTTGTTTAACACATGTTCTAACCGCTCGCACATGAAAGAAATCGACACATCTCGAAGCGATTCGACCCGATCCCAATCACACTCACAATCCAATTCCAAATCCAAATCCCATTTCCCTTAAATGGCTGACAATAGAGCATGTCAGACAGACGAGCTCATCCTGGCTCGCTTCATAGGAAACTCAGCGTATGTTTGGCGAAAACCTGGCGCCCCTCACTCCGCCCCTGGGCACCCCTGCTACCCCTGTGCACCTAGATTTTTCGCACACGATTACCGACAGCTGAGCATTTTTCCATGCTCGCCTGCCTTTCATTCAACAGCGCGCAGATTTTGACAAGTTGCCAGGACTTATTCAAATGTCAGCGAAGGGTTAAGCGCACGTTATTCTTCTTCGTCCTTTTGCCGGTGCCGTTCTAGTTCCAGTTCCACTTTGTGCATGTCTTGCCTTCTCAGAAAATTGCCACAAAATATTTTCTTTAGCCACTTTTGTTTGGCTTTTCTTCAGAGACCCGAGCTCGTCAAGGAATTCGTGGGGAACTGCAACCGGGTCTAGGAAATCAGCAAGATGATTTTGGTTTTCGTGAGTCTGTGTGTGTTTGTGTATATATATGTATATATACATAGTGTGTGTGTTATGTTTCGTGTGCGCTTTGTTTTGACAATTAGGGTGTTAGGGTGTTAAGTGGTTTAGCCCTTTTTTGGTTCTTTCGTTCTCGTTCGGTTTAGGTCTCAAATTAAACGGGAATCGGCTTAGGCGTGTCGCACGGGGCGTTCTATTGTGATTATATAGTAAAAATATATACATATATATAGGTGTGTGCGTGTTTGCACAAGCTGATGATGATAACAATGATGGTCTCACTTTTCACCATAAGTGAAATTAGTTTCCGGGCCACTCAGTCAATCAGCTGCGGACTGTGACTTGTCCACATTGTGGCTTTGCGAAGGGGTTAATACTACCAAAGCTATATTGAATTCTAGAAGCTCTCACTTCTCCAATAATTATGAGCTTGAAAGAAAAGAATAAACTTAACTAGAGAGCATATAACTTTAGACTAACGATAAACTGAGCTACTCATCCCGTTCAGGTTAGGTTCAGGGTCTAAGGCGAGTGGAGTGGTAGCTTGATAGCAATGCAAAGAAGAATCGAATCGGTATGTTCATATCTATACTCTATATATATACTTAATCAAAGTGTTACTTTTAGAGTAAACAGATTAAGCAAGATTAGAAGAAAAATGATTTTAAACTACTTGGCAAAAGCACAACAGCGTCAAGACTGAATACTGGAAAAGAAGGGGAGGGGAGGGGCAAATAGAGTATTTGTTCAAAAATCAACTTTCTATCATTTAATATGTACGCTCAACGAGCACAGCATCTCAATAACTTCTCCAATGTGTAGAAAGTTACATTAAAAATCGATTGAGCGAAACCAGACGCTGAGTACAAATCGATAGGCAAAAAGCAAAGCTACAAAATGAAAAACTAGTATTCAAATCTAAAATAGATAAACTAAACTGTGCACTTGTTGCCACAAAAAATGTGAAGAAAAAAACCATAATAACCCTCAACTGGGCCTCGGGGCCAGTCACGATGCGAGAACTTTGCTCACTTTACGCTGCTGCTGATTCTATTTGTTGTTGCTCTTGTTGCTGTTGCTGCTGTTGTTGCCGTTGTTGCCGTTGTTGCCGTTGTTGCTGTTGCTCTTGTCATGTGGCTGTGATTGTTTTTATTGCCTGGCTACTTTGGCGGGCATAATTAGACACACATCAATTAACAATTAGCTAACGACAGCTGTCCAATGTCCAGCTTGCCTCGCACACTTATAAATAGAAATAATAGCAAAACCTCCGCCCACTTGTTGAAGCAGGGAGGAGAAGGTGAGGGGCAGGCAGCACGCACGGTTAGCCACTTTGGTCGAGCTATCGATGTCGATGTTGATTTTAACGTCGGCTGCTGGTGCCTCTCTCTCTGTCTCCCTCTCCCTCCCGCTCTCTCCCTCTCTTTCTCTCTCTAACACTCGTTGTTGGTCTTGCTTTTTGTCCGGTCTGGTCTGGACCTTGTTTCTCTGTCTCTTTCGCCCTCCCTCTTTGTCTGTGTCTGTCTTTCTCTCTCTAGCAGCTCCGACAGTCGTTTTGGCTACTAATTTCATTTGCTGTGCTCGGATGGAGTTGAACCGGGTCGGGCTGGTTGCCGCCTGCTCGATGAGTCGGGGCCATGAGTTGCTTGATTTTCTGTCATGCGATATTTTGTGGTTTGCCTATGGAATGCCACTTCCACTTCCACTGTCGCCGACGATGCCCCACCGCCTTCCTGCCCTTCTGGCCTTTGCTTTGCCCTTGTGCATTGATTTCATTTCGTTTTATGTCCAGCTTCAATTCACTCATTTCCCGTTGTTTCCAGGTTCATTTTCCGCCTAAATGAATTTGATATTGGAGTCGGCATCTTTTCTGCTTTTACGACTGTAATCTATACCCTGCTGCAATCGCACTCCCTCCTCCTTGGTCCTTGGCCCACGGCCCTTGGTGCTGCTGACCACTTCAGTGGCTCTTTTGTGCGTTTATTAATTGTTCAATTAAGCAATTTTCCTGCCGTAACTGGCTTTGTCTGATTCGGTTATCGATATCTTTGTGCTGCTTAATGAGTTTACATTAAATGGCTGTGGTGGGCGGGGGGAGTGAAAACAAAGGCGGAGAGGGCCTTGTGGATTGGCAGTCTCTGATGGGATAATTTGCCAATTTGTTGGGCGACAGTGGGAAATGCAATCGGTAGCTGCTTCGATAAGTGTATCGATCTTTTTCTTTATCAAATGTTCGATTAGTGCGAAAAAAAAGTTGCTCCAATGCTAAATACCGCAACAACTTTTCAATAGTTTCAACAATTTCGTTATATTGCGTTTGAAATGATTGCAATCGAAAAATCTTTGGTGTCGACTCAATCGATAACATTTCCATACAACACATGTTGTATAAGTTTATCGTCTTAACTCGCCATTACATTTAAGAGTGGCATTACTGATGCCTTGCGTGATGCCTAACTTGCATTTGTTAGTCTGAAGTGCTGCAATAAATGCCAGCCAGCCGTGGCAACAAACACCTCCCGTTATTTCTTAAGCAACCCCCCCCATCCCATCCGGCTCTAGCTCCAGTTCTTCCCTTTTCCCTTCCAAGAATGCGACAAAGCTGCGCCTAGTTGCGAGACATTTGAAGAGACGAAATTTAAAATTACCAATAAAGTCAAATTGAAATTGCCAGACATATTAATATAAGACACGGCCCGCAAGGAAAACAGGGCTAGCAGACGGCTGTGTGTCGAGTGGAGTGTTGGGGAAAACTTCTCGCTTGTAGCAATGCGTAGGCAAGACGATTTAGCGAATGAGTCGCGCGGGTGCCACCAACGCAAAATAGAGCAATAGAGAGAGAGAGAGAGAGAGAGAGAGAGAGAGAGAGAGAGCGAGAGACAGCGAGAGAGAGAGAGAGAGAGAATGGGTAAAAAGTAAAATAAAAGGCGCCATAAAAAAAAGCGGTCGCCTTGTGCCAAAGTTTCTCTTCGCAATTCTCTGTGGCATGCTCTCAGCGATAATTTTGCTTTTAATTTTATTTCACTGAAAACCGTTGAGGAGTAGCTGGGCTCGGGAGATAGAGGTGGAGGTGGAGGTGCAGGTGGAGGTGGAGGCTGCGCGAGCAGCGAGGCAAAGTGGTAGCGATGGAAATTTCTGTTGACAGGAAATACACTCGAAATTGGCAATTTTGCATTTACGTTAATAATACTCGAGCGTATTGACTACTTACACTTACACACCGAACGCAACGGACAGCAGAGGGAGAGGGTGGTGCGAATTGTAGAGGTGGCTGTGGAGGTGACTGTCGGTGTGGATGTGAATGTGGATGTGGCTGTGGGATAGGGGCGTTGCCAACCATCTGTCTAGGCAAAATGGGGCCACATTTGGAGCTGTTTCAGTTTCCGCATCATCTTCTGCTGCTGCTGCTGCTGCGTATTTATTTGCGCCAACGCAACTTGGCTTTCAAGAGGGGGGGTTGGTGGAGGGCTAGGGACTCTTTTGTGGGTGGCAACTGGGAGCTAAGTGTTGCTGAGCCAATATGACGCGCAATTATTTGTAATGGAGACGTAAATAAGTTGAAGAAGCTAAGTGGCAAAAGCGAAAAGTGGGCAAACTCAAATGTTTTTCAGGGGGTGGTGCCTCTACCCATTTCCAATAGGTGTGGCGGTGTGGGGGGCAGCAAGGGGTGTTGGGCACGGCAGCATTGCGTCTGGCGGGTGGTTAAGTTGTTAGTTGTTACACAATCCAAAATCTTCTTTACAGACTGCCTTTTTTTTGGGGGTTGCTTTCCCTGGGCATGTGTTTTTTGGTTGGTGGTTGCTGCCTGCCTGCCTGCCTGGCTGCCTGCCTTATTGGGGATGGCTGCTGCTGTTGCTGCTGCGGGAGACAATTTTTTGGGCTTAGACTGCTGCCGCTGCCCGCACGCGTCTCATCCACCCGCCCCCCACCCGCTGTTAGCTCCTTAACGCGATTTGCGCTCAGTGTTTTTTTTTTGTTTTTTTGTAATAAATACGAAAAAGCGGCAGACAGGCGAGGGAGTGAGGAGCGAGAAGGCGGGCAGCATTCCCCTTGTTTTATTCAAGATGGCGGCCAAATGTCGTAAGACACAGCGTGTGTAAGATGGAGAAACCGAGAGTTGGGCGAAATTAAATTTGCTTTTAGCCAACTCCTCGGGAGCCCTCATCTAGGCTGCTAGCAAGCTGTTGCTGTTGCCATGCTTAAGGGCTATTTTTTGTGAATATTCCGGATCGACGAATTTGGGCAAGAATAGATGATAGCTAAGCTGCTGCCGATCGTTGTTTGATGTTGGATGAACAACTTGTTGTCCTTAAATTAACCAGGGTTGTTATTCCCGTTGTTTCTTTAAGAAAATGTAATGAATTCTCCAAATGCGTTGAGAGCTGTTTATTGCCGGTCTGAATGTAGTTCAAGATATACAGATACAGATATAGATATATATATATGGATATATATAGATAAAGAAGAACTGGCTCAGGTGCCACTTAATTTGCATTATTTGCAATTTCCAATTTCTGTTTGCTGTCTGCAGTCTGCTGTGTTAGATTATTAGATTACCCTCTAGCTGCCATGAACACCAAGATGTACAAAATAGCTTCTTCATTGCAGTTTATATTTGCCATTGTAGCTGCCACTCAGATAACAACAACAGCAGTAACAACAACAATTTAAATGGCAGCAATCAAACAACTGTTTGCTGCTACTGGCGGGGGTGGCGGGCTTAGGTGCTTTGGGTGATGGCTGGGAGGGGTAGTTGGGGTGTTTTTGGGGGGGTGGGGGAAATGCGACGTTATGGGGCCGCGAGCTACACTTTTCCCGGGGTTTTGTGTTACGCTTATTTTCCAATTTCACTTCTTGCCATTGTCGTTGTTATTGTTATTGTTGTTGCTTGTTGTTGCTGCTTGTTGCCTGTACAAAGATTTTTCGCTTGCCATTGATTTTCTGCTGTGCTTAAATTTGCTTACAGTTAACATACAACCCTCTCCCCGCACCCCGCAGCCCACTCCTCGTGTCCCATCCCACTTGACCAAACTTGGCTTATTGTTGTTGCTGTTGTAGATCTTATTGTTGCTGTTGTTGTTGTTGTTTTGTGTGTGTGTTTTCGTCTTGCTCGCGTTTTTTTAACCATTTTGCGATTTGCTTTGAGCGCTGACTGCGACTGCGACGCAGACGCCGACTGCGTTGCCAGCTGCGCTGAGGCAGTGAAGCTTGAATGAAATAATTGGGTAGTTAGTGAGCTTTTTTCTTTTTTTCTTTCTTTTCTTTTTTTTTTTTTTTTTGTTGTCCCTTTTCCCTTTTGTCGCTTGAAATTTTTCTTCATCTTTGCATTCTTTGGCTATTCAATAATTTATGTGCCCGCGCTCTTAAGCCTTAGAGAACAGAGAGCGATAGAGATGGCGGTGGAGATGGAGGTGGAGGTGAAGGTGGAGAGGGAAGAGGAGGGGGGAGAGGAAGAAGGAGGAGAAGGAGAAAGACGCTTGCAGCCGCTGGCAGCATTACATTATGCAGGGCGAGTCTGGCCTGACAGGTGCTTTTGCAGCCTCAAAAACAATTTTCTCATTTTCCAATTTCGCCTTTTATAATTAGACGTTATTTTGCGTTCAATTGTGTTCTTGTTGTTGTTGTTCTTGTTGCTGTTGTTGTTGTTGGGCTGAGTGGTAATCGGCATTGGCAGTTGTAATAAGTGGGCGTTGAGGCTGACTCCGACTTCTCGAAGCCGGATTGCCTCGCTTCAAGAGCTTGTCGTGGTACACATGAACAATCGATAAATATTTCGAGCTTATCGATTTCTTGGCTTGCTTCGAATGGATTCAAACTGCAGCCAAATTGAAAGCAATTACAGTTTGTGGCTGGACGACTGATTTGTATCCTTTTTTTCTGGTTTCATATTTGCATAATCGATAACACCATCTGTACTTCAGCTTACCTCAAGTATGTATATATGTATGTATATACATATATATATTTAAACATTTATGGACCATTTTCAAGCTGAATACGTACGTGCTCTCCATCTGCAGTTTCGTCTATATCTTAACAGTTAAAGTGGACACGTTGAGCCCGCAACGAATCACAAACCAGGCCAAATTGTGTATTTACCTTGTGTAAAATTCATTTGGCTATAAAATTGCTTGCACAGGGTCCCTTTCACGTCCCTGCCGCTGGCCCTGTGCCTGTGTCACACTCGTGGTGTGGCAGCAAACGTGCCATTCAAATGGGCAACTAACTTGCAACAAGCAACAACCCTTTTTTGCGGTCTTGTCCATTTCGGGGGCACAACGTTTTACAACACTACCAAATGGTGGTACGAAAATAGCGGTAAATATAAAAATGCACACACAGACACACAAACACACACACACACACACTCACTATTCACATGGGTGTTTAATGTGTCAGTTGTGTGTTTGTGTGTGTTCAAATATTTATTAACCCATCAACACATGCGGAAGTTTTTCGGCCATTTCGTTACACATAACATTTAGACCCAGAGACCAGCCCCAGTCCCAGTCCCGGACCCAGTCCCTAACACAGACAGGGCCAGGGCCCTGCCCCTGGTTGTGTGTGTGTTTTTGGTGGTAACAAATTCGTGTAGCGTTGCAAATTGCTGTCAACAGGGAAATTAATAAAAAGTCAAACGCTTTTTAAAGGCCTCATACCCGTTCCAGAGTAATCGGGTATTCGGTAACTGGCAACTGGCAACTGGCAACTGGCAACTGGCAACTGGTAACTGGTAACTGGTAACTGGTAACTGGTAACTGGTAACTGGTAACTGGTACTGGTTACTCGGTTAAGTGTGCTCAAGATCGCAATATAAATTTCGCTTGCCAAATAAAATAAAGTTTTTAGATCTATGCACGAGGGGGAAGCCGATGATGAGGCAAGGGAAGCGATGGCTGCTGTGCGTGGCCATAAAATAGATTAACACGTTTAATATTCAATTTGCGCGTGCAACTTGCTGTAAAAATGTCAATGTGTGCTCAGTGTGAGTCCCTGTTTCCCTTCCGAGGCACACCAACATCATCGTCATCCTGGGGTAGCTACTCGGCACTGTTTCCGGCTGTGCTCCACGCATTTTCATTACCCGCCATTTGATGCGATTAACGGCATTCCAAGTGTCAAGTTAGCCGGGGTAATTGCGAAAATAAGAACTTGCGGTGGACCCTGAGTGGATAGAACAAACCCACAACTGATCTATGCGAGTTTGAATGCATTCGTTTTGATTGAAGGCTCTTACGTTGTTCATATTTTAAGTATTCACTCAGCAACTGCTGCTTTCATTTGATCGATTTCGTATTCAAAATCTAAATCGATCATTTAATGCGCCTTTGCCTTTAGTAGGATTCCTAAGCAGTCAAGAGTGGCGCTCATTTTGGTGGCAATGATGAAAAGCACATCTTCGCGTCAAGTTAAGGCCGTGTGTCCATTTGTTTGGGCACTTTCCAAAAAAAAAAGAAGGAAAGAAAGAAAAAAACAGGCACTTGGCCAAAGGCTTTTAAATGCAAATCATGCAGAAAGCGTTTTGTGGCTTTCAGCGTCTTTTGCGCACATCGCCGATTGCAGATCGAGTCTCCCGGCAAAGACTGGGAACAAAGCCACTTAAAAGGTAACTCTGACTAGCCTTGTACCTATAGTTAGATGATGCTTCGAGTAGAGGGGGACAGCGAGGGAGACAGATCGAGTGAGCGAGAAAGAAAAGGGAAATCTCAGGCAGTTGTTTACACGCTGCTGCGGCCTCGCTCTCGAGTGCTTCCTAGAAAATGATGACGACGAATCTGCAGTTGGCTGCCGTCTGAAGTGCCTTTGCTGCCTTTGGCTGATCATGCAGCAGGCAAGGCCTGGATGCGGGCTGCGGGGTGCGGGGCTGTACACAATTGTTGGGAACAGCGCCAGCGATAAACGCAGTCGGTCTATAGCTCTTGTGGCTCCTTTCCACGCTTGCCACTTGTTGTCATCAATTTGGCTTTGGGTCTTTCACTCGCCACGAATGCTCCTCCGCTGATACCCAAGCCCAATCCCAGTGCCCAATTCCAATCCCAGTGCCCAAATGTGACTGCTGTTTATGCAGCAGTTGAGGTCGAGCCACTTGCGTGCTCTGTGCTCGGTTTCGGGGAAAATTCTCTTCTCATTTGTTGACGTTTCGGTTGTTTGCTTTGGTTTGGTTCGGTTCGGTTCGGGTTTTCGTGAAAACTGAACTTGTAGTTTTCTAATTAAAAAATGATTATGAAAATAATAGACTAAGTGCTGCTATCCCTCCCTCCCTCGATAATTCTTACCCTCCACATTTTCGAGCCGTTTTCATTTCGTTTTCTCATTTCTCGTGCTTCTCATTTTCGGTCGACTCATTGTCACATAATTAACACTTGATATAGCAATTTTCTACACCAATTTCCACATTAGTCAACCAAAATGTGCGAAAAACTATCGAATTACCTTTGTCCGAGAGCTGGCAGGAAATGCGCACTCACTCTTCCTCTCCCTCTCTCTCTCTCTCTCTCTCTCTCTCTCTCTCTCTCTCTCTCTCTCTTCTCATATATCTCCCTCTGGCTTTTGCTTTCCTTCGGCCTTTATTCGATCGGTTCGGAAGTGCTGCACTATCACAAGTATCTTAAGCCGACCTCCTCCTTCTTCTGCCTGATGCCAATCGCAAATTTTGATTTAGAATTTGAGGATATTTTTTGTTCTGTTTTATTTCTTTTTTTTTCCTTTCTTGTTGGCAAAATTGGAGCGATTGATTTTCATGCGGTTCTTTTCTCTATTTTTTATGTGAACACGCGTGGCAGATGTAAGACTACAAAAAAATTGAGGTAATTGAGGGAATCGATTTAATAACTGGGATAAAGCAAACATTTCAATGGACAAATCTATTGAGGACATTAAGGATTGTATTCGAACGGCCCAACAATTGTAATAAGTAATTTAATGACATCACCAGTAAAACACTCATAGGATGGGAGTATTTGATAATCATGGAATACTTAAATATATACATAAATGTGTAGTTTGACATAGTTAAAAATAACTTGAATTGGAATAGCATAAGATGGGGTTGGGGAGACAGGTATAAGTTATGGACTATAAGGAAATACAAACATCCATAAATGTGTTTTAGGAAAACCAAATAGAAGATCAGATGGCTCGTGTAAATAGATGTGCAGTAAAGGAAATGATAGGAAGCAAGCATGGAAAAGAAGACTTGGACTTGGACGATTTGTGTCTATGTAAAATATGCTTTTGGCAAATCATGTTGAACACTGAACACGCATGGTGGTTTTTAAAAGCAACCCAATTAAAAAACCAATTAGTGCGCAATTATTTGCTATTAAGACAAATACATTTTACACTTTAGCTGACAAAGTGACCAATGACTAAGGCCAAACAATAAGCAGAAGCAGCAACAGCAACAGCAGCAGAAACAGCAATAATAATAGTAATAACAACAGCAACAACAACAGCGACGACGTAGACAAAGGCAATGAAATGGGCAACAACAAGTGAGACTCAGGCTGTTGGCCATTTACAACTGCCACATTGCCCTTTTTGCCCCGCAAATGTGTGAAAAATAGTTGCGGCCATTACATAAACAACAACAACAACAACAACAACAACTGCAGCGAGCGTGGGACAAGTGCTGCCAGCTGACAGCGATCCTCAGTTGAAGAGCCGAAACCCAAACACAAGTCTCTTGGCCTGACTTTGAGAAGCAACAACAAAAAGTAAAAAGAAAGAAAGAAAAAAAACTGGAAGCAGAAATAACAACAACATTGACGCAGCACAGAGGACACACAGGTCGCACACAGGACTCGCACTTGCATGCCATGACTTTCAAGTAAATATTTATTAAAATAAGAAACCGAACGAAGAGGAGAAAGTATGCTATGTGGCACGGTGGGAGCAGCAGCAGCAGCAACAGCAGCAGCAGCAGCAGCAACTCCTTATTGTGCCCGCCAGCATTGAGTCGAAGTCCTGCCCGAGTTGTGTCCTGCCAGTTCAGCTGCTCAATGGCCACTCAAATTAAGGATAACAACGTGGCAGCCACCAGCCACCAGCCACCAGCAAAGTAGCAATTTTACAGTAAAAGGATATGCTACTGCAACCCCAGCTCCTCCTTGCTCCCTCTGCTCCCTTAGCTCCTTGTGATGCTGCTGCTACTGCTGCTGCTACTGCTGCTGCTGTTGCGGTTAACCACTCGAGTCGATTTATTTTGTACACAACTAGCGGCGCTGCTGCTGCTGCTGCTATTGCTGCTGCTATGGCCATTGTGCAGTTCATAGAAAAGGAAAAGACGTTGCCTTTTTTACGGCTCAACTTGGCCCGCAGCAATAGCAACAACAACAACAACAACACAAACAAGAGAGTAAAAACTCTGTTGTGCAAACAGACAAAATGTGGCCCTAGAGCAAATAGCAGCTAAAGCAGGCTAAGGCTTAAAGGGGCAGCAAAGGCAGTAGCAGCAGCAGCAGCAGCAGGCGCTGCAGGAGACTGCGGAAAGGTCAACAGTGAAGGCAGCAACAACCACAGCCACAACTACAACTACAACTACAACTACAACTACAACTACAATGGCTACAAAGGAGGCAGAAGAACCAGCCACAACAACAGCTGTAAAGTGTGAAAATTTAACAAATTAAGTGTGTGTATTAGTGTGTGTGAGTGTCACAGTATGTGTGTGTGTGTCTGTGTGTGTGTGTGTGTTAGAATAGGCAGCAACACAAACATTTGCGGAGGCAAGCGAAAGAGATGGCAGCAGAAAGAATAGTGTAATAGGCAATAACTGTGTGTGTGTGTGTGTGGGCGTGACCACCAAGGCAAATAAGCTAACAAATGCCATGAGCCAAGAAGTCGACAATAAAGAATAAAAGTAAAATGCATAACATTGACCAACATATTAAACAGAAGCAGAAGGCAGCCGAGAGCTACTCAAGTTAAAGCTAAACAGAAAGAGAGAGTCAGAGAGAGAGGGAGAGAGAGAGAGAGAGATTGGCCAAGTTATTGTGCTAATTCTCAATTCCAATTTCTTAAATATACAAATTGTAATTCTAATATGCTTTGGCATTTAATGTTTGCAATAATATTTAATTTAAGTTATTCCAGCAGTAGAATAAATCATGAGTTGTGCACAGAAACTAAGTTTTATGAATGACAATTTCTAAATAATTCTCATTTTTGAATGTTCTTCTTTTAAGTGATTACAGCAAATTAATGCCAGATTGATCAGCGGCAAGCATTTATTGCAACAACTCATGAATATCTCAAGACTTTTGTTACAATTTTGTTTTCTGGATATGTAATAAAAACGTTGAATGACCTAAAGTCCAACAGTACTTAAAAGAAACCAAGCTTTGTCGTATAAGAAGGGAATCGGTTCTAGAATCGTGCAAGAAAAAAAAAACTTCTTCATGAATTGTGCACAGAAACTAAGTTTTATGAATGACAATTTCTAAATAATTCTCATTTTTGAATGTTCTTCTTTTAAGTGATTACAGCAAATTAATGCCAGATTGATCAGCGGCAAGCATTTATTGCAACAACTCATGAATATCTCAAGACTTTTGTTACAATTTTGTTTTCTGGATATGTAATAAAAACGTTGAATGACCTAAAGTCCAACAGTACTTAAAAGAAACCAAGCTTTGTCGTATAAGAAGGGAATCGGTTCTAGAATCGTGCTAGAAAAAAAAACTACTTCTCTTCCTTGCCATAGCAACTAGCTGCTGATTCAAGGCTTTTATCGCATGGCTAACTGGATTAGAATTTCGAATTGCATTCAAATTGGAATAGCAATTGCAATTGCGATTGCATAATTATTTGAGCTGTGAACAGTTATGTGCTTAATTAGCGTTACACACACTCACACACACACACACACACATCAAATTCATCGATTGAAGTGTGTGTGAAATTTCACACTTCTCGTGATGAGCCACTTAACGTTTCTCTCTCTCCCTGTGTGTGCGTGTGTGTGTGTGTGTGTTATTAATAAGCTGCTGCTGCTGCTGCTGTTGACGTTGACGTTGGTGTTGATGTTGGTACCCTAGCTAACCACAACCTCCCTCCCCCCGCCGCTAACCTAAACAACAACCACCTTCACGACTTGTGTTTAATTTGTCGTTTTATTGTTTTAATTTTGCCTGCCCAGCGAGGCGAACAAACAAAACACAGCCTGCGTTGCCAACGTGTCTGCCCCTGGCAACCCCTTTTCGAGTGAGGCGCTTCAGCTTCAGCTTCGGCTTCAGCTCTGGCTTATTAGTTGCGCCTTGTGGCCTTCTGGCCCTCTGGCTGCAAGTTGCCAGTTGGTTGCATTCGCTGTGTGTGTGCTGTGCATCTACCTGCTGCAGTTGTGTTGCCACCATTTAAATTCATTCAAAGCGATTTGTAGCAATTCTATATTTAACACTAACAAAATCCTTGCTTAACCAAAAAATAAAAATAAAAATAAATTAACTAAAATGTTCAGCAGTCAACAGCCCAGCAGCGAACCATTGAATGATCCCTCGTCATTACTGAATGCATTCTGTATGCACACAATAAAATGTACTCTATATTTTATATAATAAAAATATATATTTATATATATATAAATATATATATATAAATATGTATATATATCTATAAATACAAGTGCATTGCAAACTATATCGTCGTGTATGCCTCGCATGGAAAAGTTTTGACAACGCATACTTTGTGCATTACAAAGCAGTGCAACTTGTGAGTTGATTACTTTACTCATGGGAAATTAATATGCCTGCAAAGTATAGATTACATATCGAATTGCTAATGCAACTCGGATTATTCGCTTGCTCGCTCACTCGCTCACTCGATCACTCTTTCTTTCCCTGTCACTCATTTACTCTCTTTACGTCTTTCTCTTCAATCACGCGCAGTATTTGTTTTTTTTTTTATATTTTGCCTAATTAGCCAGAGGCAAGTGCAACTTGCAGTTAACGGAGAGACTTGGACTCACCTGCAAACTGTGCGCCGAAATGCTGCTGGAAATGGCCGCGAAACTCGTGCGGCGTACTAAAGCCGGGCGGCAGAAAGCCTCGCAGATAGGCGGCCGCTGCCAGCGTCGTCATGTGATGATGATGGGCGGCGGCAGCGTTCGCTGGATCGGCGGCAGCCGCATAGCCGGCGGCAGCATAGAAATTTGCCGGATTGAAAACGGGCAGCTGGCAGTGGGCGGCGGCGGCAGCGGCAGCCGCTGCAGCAGCAGCCGACAAACGTGTGACATCCGGTGAAATTGAGCGCGAATCGCGAATCGATGATGAGGACGATGGTTGCTGCTGTTGCTGCTGCTGATGATGCTCCTGCAGTTGCAGTTGCAGCTGCAACTGTTGGGCGCTGCTCACCGCCGACTGTTGCGGCGTGTTCGCATTGCGCGGGGGCGGCGTCGCTGCCGGCGAGAGGGGCGCCTCTGTGCTGCTGGGCGTGGCAGCTGAAGCAGCCTGTGTTGATTGCTGCTGCTGTTGTTGTTGCTGTTGCTGTTGCTGCTGTTGCTGTTGTTGTTGTTGTTGTTGCTGTTGTTGTTGCTGTTGATAGGCACCGACTCCGACGCTGACGCCGAGGCCGAGGATCTCCTGTATGGCAAACGGTGTTCGCATTTTGGTCGCCTGCATTTTGCCGTCGGGAACGTTTGCTGAAGCTTTCGCAGAAAGTTCGATCAGTTAAACGATGTTTATTGCACTTGTTCAAAGCTAACGGTTCTCATAGCTCACACGATAAAAAAAAAAATTAAGAAGAAGAAGAAGGAGAGCAGCACACAGACACACACACACAGCGACACTGATTTAGTCACTCGCACATAGACAACAATAAGCAATAAGCAATGAACAGTAAGCGGTAAGAAACTGAGCGCAGTCCCAACTCGATTCGAATTCGAAATGTGTGTGATGAACTAACTGTCTTCCTTTAAAGCACCACACGAGGAGCGTCAGCAGCGCTTAAGCTCAGCGTACACATGTATATATATATATATGTACTTTCGCGCGAGTGTGTGAGTGTGTGTGTTCGTCTGTGTGTCTAATTCTTGATGTATTGTGTGTGTGGGTGCTGACCGCTTGCGTTCGGCGTGGGCAACGTACGAAAACGAACTGAAACCAAAGCGCGCGCTGCACGCGAGCAAAAGCGTCACGTTAGCGTCAACGTCAACGTCGCTGCCGGCGTCAGCTGCGTCGCTAACGCCAACGCCAACGCACCCGTTTCACGTTTGCTGGTCTATTTCGTGCACGCCTTGCGTTCTGCTTGCTTTCTGCCGTCACCGGGGTAGCTTTAGCTGCTTCGCACGCCAACTGTCGACTGATGCTGTCGCTGGCTGCGGCGACTGCGACAAGCCGTCTTTGCTGCTGCTGCTGCTCTGTCGTTTGCTACGCCATCTTTGCGTGCCAGCGAGATGGCGCTATGTCAAAGCGCATGCCATCTCACTTTTACATACGCACATCTACATTGCCCTTCCAATTGTAGGGGTAATGTGAGCAGTTCACTGCGTGCTATCCTGCACACACTCACGCCCAACGTATCTTGCTATTGCGCTCTACACTGGAAGGCTCACCGACACTGTGTATAGCGTACGTGTGAGCTGAGTGACTGTGTGAGTGTTAATTATGCGGACGATTGCGGCCTTTGCTGAGCGCGCTGCGTGCTCAGTTTCAGTTTATTCTGCGCCGCCAATTTGGCGGGCCGCACAGCGACGGCCTCCATGTGTGTGCATGTGTGCTTGTGTGTGTGTGTTTCTGTGTGTGTGTGTGTGTATGCCTGCGATTTACGTGATTCCATCAACATTTTTTTTGGCATTTTTGTTTTTGTTTATAATATTATGCGACATGCAACTATTGCTGATCGATAATTCGTTAACTGCCATCTATCTAATTGCAAGCTTTTGTTGTTGCCTTTTTTCTTTTTTTGTTAACTGCGAAACATGCCACATGTAATTTGTGTGTGTGGCACAAACCTGATCAAATGCCCAACAATTAAACGTCATCAGCATTGTGAGGCAAGCTTTGGAAAATATCATACAATGCTTTAGGTGGCAACTTAACCATTTGACAACCCTAAAAGTTATCGAAAAAAAGTTGGGATATTTGTACAAATGCAGCTTATTTTTATAAAAATGAATTTAGGAATGAATAACTATTTTGTAAGCGAAATGTGGTATGAGTTGAGTAGCCAATGTAAAGCAAATCATCAAATCTGAAAATGTGTAGTTTTTTAATTCTATTTTTACATGCATGCATATTGTGCATTTATGTTTGATATGTTGCATGCCGCACTCTCTTCACATTTTCCCTCTCTCCATTTTCACTCTCTGCATTTGGCTCATGGATTCATCGACTTGGCTGTTCAAATGCCTCACAGTTCCCGTTGCCCTGTTGCACGCATTGTTGTTGCAAGTTGCGTCAAGTCAGCTTAACCCCCTCCCCCATTGAAATCGATCAGCAGCTGCCTGTCTGCATCACTTCCATCTGTGCTTCAGGCTGTGCTGCAGCAGTTGTGATTAATTAGTCGCATTGCATAACAATTGCATAATCAATAAGCCACATTTCAATTAACTGCTTGGCTTGCAATTAGGCTTCTGTTGCTCACACACACACACGCACACACACACGCACACACACACGCACACACACACACACACACACACAGGCCTGCAGTTGTCGCTTGGCGTTTTTGGAGCCCAAAGCAGCGTATAATTAGCACACTTTGACACGTCTCTCCCTTTCCCTCCGCCCTCTTCGCTCCTTCCTCGTCCCTCTTTCGTCTTTCGTCTTCCGTCTCACTCCAACTGTCGCTCTCATTGGCAGCGCCAGCCTCCATTTGTGGGAAAGTTAAACGCTTGCATTTCCA
Organism: Drosophila picticornis; assembly: GCA_035043845.1. Classification (NCBI taxonomy): domain Eukaryota; kingdom Metazoa; phylum Arthropoda; class Insecta; order Diptera; family Drosophilidae; genus Drosophila; species Drosophila picticornis. The sequence continues at coordinate 12,826,207 of JAWNMR010000492.1, read as the reverse complement.
ATCGCGTTAATTGCATTTATCACACTCAACAACGTTGCACAAATGCAATTTTATTTAAAATTGTTACTTGTTTTTTGTTGCTGTTGTTTTTTTGTCTTTTCTCTTTTTTTTTTTTGTCAATGCGGTTACATTAATTACACGTTTTTTGCACATGCTTGCATTGCTGCCATTCAATTCTGTAACTGAGCATGCAATATTTACATGGATACATACACGCACACGCACACATATACACATATACACACGTACACACATACACACATACGATGCACATATGTACGGCTGAGTAGCAGGGGAGAGGCTTTCATCTTTTTAGCCATCAGTTCCATTAGGAAGACAGCACTTCAAGCGGCTTCTTTTGCACTTCTTCGCTGTTGCCAAGTGCATTTATGCATTGTGATTTTCAACTTGCGAATAAAGTTAAATGTTAAGTGCAACAGTCAGCGTAATACCAAATACCATAAAAGAGTTTAGTTTGTTTTTGTGCTGTCGGTTTATATTGGGATATTTGTTGCTTTGCAAACTGATTTTTCATTATGCAATTTGAGAGTTCTGGCAACTGACTCTTCTTGCAACTTGGTCTTTTATTAGATGTTGTCAGTATGACAACTGCAAACAACACTTTTTGGAGATTTCTCTTCTAATCATTGCGATCCCAGTTAAACACTTACTTTTATTATGTGTCTGCTTCTAAAATGAAATGCGTAACTTTCGTGGGAATTCCGAACTCTTTGATCCGAACTGACCATTTCCTTATAAAATTCCTGCTTCATTTTTTCTGTCTTACTTCATTTGGCTTTCATTTTGATTTCCCATTTTGTTTTGTATTTTCTAAGTTTTGAGTTTATTGTTCGAAGTTTCTTTGCAGTTATGTGCCCAATTAGGGCAGTGAACTGCAATTTACACACACACTACACACACATACCCGGCTCCTTTGGCCTTTCTCTCTCCTAATCTCTTTCTCTAGCCACCCTGGCAGCATTGTGATCACGAATTTCAATTTCCGTTCCACAGGTCCTCAAGGACCTGTGCGCCGAATCGTATTATTTCATATTTATAATGTAATCTGCACTTCAGGCTCAAAGAGACGTCGCATAAATCACAAAGGCCACTTGCTCGGCACTCCTCCCCCTTCCCCCCTTGTCGCCCAGTGTGTGACTATTATTATAATATACACAACAATACATACTTACACACCATACATACACACACACACATTTGTGCATGCAGATTGAGAAAACAGCGCCCACTTCATAGGTACGCCAAAGGACTGTGGTCTAAAAGCCTTTTGACTCGTCCTTTTCGCGACTCGCTGCCTTTTTCGTCGTTGCTGTTGCTGTGGCTGTGGCTGTTGCTGTTGCTGTTGCTCTTGTTCTGTTGCTTTTGTGTTGTTTGATGTTTGGCATCCACTCGAAATGCATTTAAAAAGTTTAAACGCATTCGGGACACTTGAGGCGGATTTCATTGCTGTCGACATTCGCAAGCGAATGCAAGCTCGAATTAAATTTATTTTCAATATGTTCATATTTGATTGATCCTTTGATCCTTTGATCCGCCGATGGGCGTTCCACTCGCACTTGCAGTCGCAGTCGCAGTCGCAGTCTTTGCCCTTCGCCCTTTGCTCGCCAGTCGTTTTTAATTGACTCTGCTCATTCTCTCCTCTTGCTTCATTCGTCACTCGTTGTTGACTAATCCGATAGGCTTTGTCTGCTTGTTCTCTCGTCACACGTTACTCGCTACTCGCTGCTTGCCGCTTGTCGCCAATTTCGCTGCATTTCCATGCTCTTTGCGCTTTTCCAATTGTGGCTGTCATTAGACTAAAAGCATATTTGCAATTGTTGGCCAATTAATTAGGATGTCATCGCTTTGACATCTGTCAGTTTTGGGCCTTTTACAATTGTTTTTGCTCACTTTGTGCACTGTTCCCAGGGGACTGCAACTGGTTTTCAATTGCAGTTCGATGGTTCGGTTTGGCTTGGTGTGGCTTGCACCACTCGCATATTAGCCAAACACATGCCTGTCTTTTCAACTTGGCCGCATTTCGATTACTTTTATTACCCACAACGAGCCCGCTGCTTTTGTTGTTGCTTAGCCATAAGGTGTTCAACGGATTCGCGCCTTTGTTTTTGTGTTTTTTGCTGACTTATTGTTTTGGTTTTGGAACAGGCCTACAACATCTCGGGCTAATGGGCATAATCATCTCCCAGTGCATTGTCATTCACCTAATGGTTAAAGATGAGGTTCAACTCCCCCAAGGCAGTGGCATTAGTACATTATACAAACTCAAGATTGGGGATAGACAGACTAGCACAATTAGGCAATTGAGCGGTTTCTTAGCCCATATTTCCATTTTGGGATTAGTTATTATGTTTTTGTAAAATCCAACATAAGTCGGACACTTCTAGTCGAACTGTTTAAGACAAATTCGTCTTCGAATCAACGCGATAAAATGTTGCTTTTAATTTATATTTAGTAATCATCCTCAGCGATATCAGCGTATTTCTATTCATTTCGTATGTTGCCGCATATTTCAGCACTCCTTTTGGAAATTGAAATCACACTCAAATTTAAGCTCAATTTTTATGAATGTTCCATATCCGATCTGGGTCAATTATGTGCCAAGGTAAATCATATATAAATGTAAAATTGTGGCATTTACTGCTATCGGAAAATGAATGAAATTGATCTGGGATATATATATATATATATATGTATATATATATATACATATAAATAGAACTGTTATATACATTTGCACACAGCCATTCTCTTTGAGTGGGTTCAGAGTACTGCATTACAAAAGTAAAACTTGAATCTATTAAACAAGTTTTACGTGTAGCTTCTGGTGATTAAATTTAGTTTCAAAAATATTGTAATATAATATAAATATATAAATAATTCTTCAAGCAACGGAAAATATAATGTTATCCATTTGCAATTTACTTCTTTCTATTGCTCACCTTGCTTACTTTTCTAGTTCTCATTATACATTCCTGATCGGTATTTGTTGGGCAATCTTGTTGAACCTTGGCATAAATCCTATGTTAATCCTATAAATACTAAATCGTAAAGATACAATAGGATTGACCTATGACAATTTAACTGTAATAAATTAAATAAATAGAATAGAATTTACTTCAAACGTATTTTAAAATGTCCCATAACGAATTGAATTTTTAAATGAAATCTTCGCTGTGGCTAAGATGGGCTTTTTTCTTTCTTGATGCAAAATCAACTCTATTCTTGAAACAAAGAGTGGAAAATTGAACGAATAATATTTTATTTGCAGTTTTAATGCTTAATTCGACTGTGGCTGCCCAAAAGAAGTGGCCATTATCAGCCTCAACTTCTGCTGCTGATTCAGACGCTTGAACCTTGGCCACATATGAACCCGGAACGCTGCGTGCAAATTGGAAATGAGCGCAAAACTGCAGACTGAGTTCAAGCGGCTCACGAGGGGCGAGGGGTGGGGGGAGGGGGTTAGTTAAATAAATGGTAACAAAGGAGTTTTGAGTGGCACAAGAAGCTGGACTGGAATGCCACACACTGTGCGGGGTTTGCTTGTTTCGTTCTGCTTCACACTCTGCCTGCTGGTCTTTCTCTTCTTTGCCACCCCCCCCCCCCCCCTCTTCCACTAATAAACCTCCACTATATGCCCCATTCTATGCCCCAACTGGCCCGCGCTGGCCACGATGTCAGGCTGCATTTGGTTCGCAATGGGCGATGGCTGCGTTGCTTTGAGCCACTTGGAAATCGTTAATTTCATAATTACATGTTTCATGCACAAACTCCGAGTATATGGCCCAAAATGGGCGACACCAGAGCGGGCTTGTTCTGAATGTGTGTGTGTGTGTGAGTTAGTGTGTGTGTGAGTCCGTGTGTGAGTCCGTGTGTGTGTGTGTGTGAGTGTAAGTGGCACATAAGTGGCAGCCAGCCAGAAAGCCAACACCATTTTGGCCATAATTTAGTTTTGCTCGTCCATTAGCAAGCACAGGCCACCACAGCAACAGCAGCGGCAACAGCAATAACAATAACAACAACAAAAAGTGTAAGAGGAAAAACAGCAACAGCAACAGCAATGGCAACAACAACAACAACAACAACGTTGAAGACGGCTGCCTTTGTTGCAATGCCACTCAGCGAGAAATCAGCACCAGCCACAGCAACGACAAAGACCCAAGTGGCCTCGACTGTGGTGGGGCAAAGCAGGACGCGAGAGAGCCAGTGACGGGGAGAGACTGGAGTGTGTGTGTGTGTGTGCGACAAGAGGAGCTGAACAGCGACTGGGGCAGAATAAGGACGAGTGGATAATTATTAATAATTATCGCATTGACGTGTTTTCGTTTTCGTTTTCAGTTTTATTTATTTTGTTGTGTTTGTGTGTGTGTGTGTGTGTGTGTGTGTGTGTGTGTGAGTGATGAGTGTGCACGTGTGTGCGTGTGTGTGTGTGTGTGTGTAATGGTGGTTGTGTGCCGTTGCTCCGCTTGACTTGCCCGCTGCGTTGTAGCCTAAGTGGTTTATATAATTGGTCAACTTCTGCTGTGGCTCCCGCTCCTTCGCCTTCTTCTCACTTCTCACACGGGCTGTGTGAGTCCTTACCCCACCCCTCGTCCTCTGCTCCTCTGCTGCTTGTAATTGTGTATTTCTGTGATTTCTTTGCTTAAGGGTTGCATTTTTCAATTCGGGGCTGCTCCTGTTAAATATGTGTTTCATGACTCTTGAATATTGAGAAGATTCTTATCCAATTATAATTATACAATTATAAAAATTCCTAAATTATGTGTGCAATGAACAAGTATATAGAAAATCCCAATGCTCTAATTCATATGTGAGAAATGAAGCAAGGCTTAGCAGGATTGACGACTGACAAATTGAATTCAAGTCTGATCAAATCTTCTTATTAAAATGACAATTTTCGTAAATGGCAAGTGAATATATCTGTTTGAAACTTTGCTGTCATATTACCTTTATCAGCTTTATCCTAATCATATAATTTCCCGACTCTCACCCATGGCCATTTAGCACAAACTCCTAACTCAAAGAGTCGTCCCTGTGTCCCTGTGTCCCTGTCTCCCACACTCTCCCGTCTCTTATTTATTCATAAATATGAAATAAGATAAAAGCATATTCTGCAGTCTTAGATGCTTCCCTCCCCCATCACTTATCCGCTGAGCTCATTAAGCATTAGTCGTATTAAGCGCATTTTTTCAATTACATCCATGTCCCGCATTGAAATCTGCGGCGCATTGAAAAACATTTAAATGGAATTCAAAACGCGCTTAATTCAAAATTAATCTCAAAAACCAAATGAATTGCTACATGAAAAGCGCTTTTAGTGTATGTGTGTGTGTGTTTGGGGATGGGGGTGGGGGTGGGGATAGGGGAGGGGTGGGGCGTTGTTGGCTGTTGGCTGCTGTATATAATTATGGGGTTGTCTTCTTTGTTGCCGGGCAGCCATTGCGCCTAAATGAGCAGCTACAGCACTTCAAAAGCGTCAAGCAATGGGTTGCCGGCTGGGGGGGAGACTTCCCCCCTACGCTAGGGGAGAAAGCTTCTTTCTGTCTATTCACTTTCTGTTTACGTGGCTTTTTATTGACCAAGCCAAGTTTGCGGGTTTGCTCCTCAAAGGGGTTGGGGGTAGGTGTACAGATGCAAAAGTCAAAGAAAATTTATTTATAATTCCTTTTTTTTGGTTTATTTTGAATTCATGTTTCGGATTAAATTTCTTAATTGTGCAGCTTGGAACGATGTGGGCACAGCGACCGCCAGATGGCGCTGTCTCAATTATGCCATTTCAGAATTTTTCAATTAAAATACAGCCATACAAACAGACACACGGACACAGGCCGCACTCGCACACATGAACAACAAATGCAATGGTCAAAGCTGTCAATGTTTTTCTTTTATATATATATGTTTTTTTAAATTGTTTCCCTTCTTCCCATTCAAGGATTAGCGGACAGCAGCTGAGCGGTATCACGATACTGTCACAACTTTGCACATGTGCCACAAAATAATACATCAAAAAAGTCAGGGCACGGAACACAAAAAAAAAAAAAAAAATGAAGGAAATAAGAACAAATGAAATGAAATAAACTTCGCGACAATTTTTATTATCTTGCACACCATTTGTAAAAGGACTCTGTGCACAATATTTATGGCAGCTGTTTATGGCAAACGTTTACCGCGTTTCGCTAGATGGCGCCACTGCAGCATACACAGTACGCGACGGCAGCCGAAAGCTGAAAGCTTTTCCTTCGAGCTGACTGAACGTTGAGCTTTGAAGGAGCTGCCATAATAGAATCGCCTGAAAAGCTTTTCGGGTGTGCGAGAGTTTTGGCTGGAAGTTCGATATTATAGCCATCAACACTGTAAAGTGTGTAACGCATTGGAGAAGATGTCCTTAACCTTACAAACTACAAACATATGATTGATACTTGGTCATGCCCGTCTGCTTATATGCAAAGTAGTAAGACTGCTAAAGCTGCAGACAGTATTCATATAGATATATATCGGAACCGGACGGATCGAATTGGATTAATACCTAATATGTTGCTATTGGCTATTGGCAAAAGCAGTGTGTTAAACTGAAACCGAAACCGGAATCGGCACCGTATGTTTATCAACTTACCAAGCTTGGAATCGCAATCAGAACCTAGACTCAATATTTTTTAAAGATCAAAATAAATATAATCGATTCTGTGACTTAAGTAGATACATATGTGTATGCGTCGGTGCTCAAACTGGTATAAGGCTGCGTATGTTCCAAACTAACTCCTAACGTCTCCGGGATCCCATTCGGATATGACTAGATCGACTCGGCTCTTGATTAATAAATACCATAGGGAGTCGTGGATGCTTCCCTTTGCTTGTAAAGTACTGTTTGTAAGTCTTCTTTTAATCAATTTTTAATTCAAGACTGAACAGTCCACCTACTGACACCTTAATCTTATTATAAGTTTTAAATACCGACCGAACTATATGATAAATATGTCCGATATGATATTTTTTTTACAGAGTATTTCGAAGTCAACTATGCCCACTTGGGCCGTTTTCACTCATTTATTTTTAATTTCTGAATTCCAACATAAAATTCAAGTTATCAAAAGGTAACCGGATACTGTAAAAAAGTAACATCAGAATCTTGACCGGAATTTGTATACTTTGCGAAGTACAATCGGAATCGGAACTTAAATTTGAATTGGCTTGGCATCTTGGTCTAAAAATGTATGGCTTGGCCTACAAATTTCAATTTCAATTTATTAACACGGTTAACTCTTTGATTGTGGTTTATTTCTAGATTAGTGCTGCAAGCAGTTCTGGGATAAGTCTATTCGAAGTATGATTAGAAGAGAGGTAAAAAACAAAAGAAATCATCATTCTACAACTCATCTCCAATTCCAAAAGAAATGCTGCTGATGCTGATCAAGAATATAAATGAAATAAATTTGTACAATTTCATTGGCCCCTTTTTAGGCATATTACATTGATACGGAGCATAGAAGTAAGTAAATTTGGGTATATTTTGATAATAAATACTGATAATGCAATAAGCGACTAATAAATCCAATAATTGTTACCAAGGAAGAGAAATCACAAATATTGATTGATTGCAAGTTTATAGATTATTTTTAAATATATTTTAAGAGGCTATAGCTGAAATGCTCCAAGTTATCTAACATTTGCACCTTCTCTTTATATACATAAATTTTAGCTACTCCAAACTTATCCAAATTTATTCAAGGAAAGCGTTTGGATGGCATCAAGGATGACGAGCAATAAAATGGCCAAAAATTCATTGTGGGTGGCTGACTGATGGCTGATGATGCCATCATTGGATGTATGCGTGACAGATGGCACCACTACAACTGTTGCACACACACACACACACACATACACACACACAAGTGAGTGTATCCTTTGGCGCCGCATTGCAAATGAATGGCACAGAAACTGATTGAATCAACTTTATTTCAAAATGATGCCACTTAAGCGATGTGTGTCTGTGAAAGTGTGTGTGTGTGTGTGTGTGCACACTAGGCAACAGTTTTGCATGTGGCAGCACTGAGTGTGCGTGCGTGGGTGTGTGTGTGTGCTGCACAGAGACACGTAACTGAATTTTGTAGCATACTTTTTGACATGTGCCAACCAAATAAACTTGATAACAAGCAATTTCGCACGTCTCTCTGGGGGCGTGAAGCGTGCCATCAAGCAACAACCGTTAGTTTGCCCGAGTTGCAGGCTTGTCAGCGATGAGAAATTGGATGGGGATCATGATGGGCCATGAGCTTGATAATGATGAGCCGCTGCATGCTGCCTACGTAAATGGCATGCCACACAATTTTGTCAGTCAAAATCGCACAAATCAATAGGATGCCACAACTCCAGCTTCATCTCGAGCCCCCCGCTCCCACAACGAGTGCTGTTTTGACTTATCATTAGTTTAATTGGTGGCATGATGCCAGTCGTGCTGCTGTAGCAAACTCGCCGCTTTTCGCATCCCGCATCTACTCAAATTGTATGCCATTTAATTGGATGTTGCTCAATGCCAGCGGCGCAGCAGGTTGCACCTTAAGGGTGGTGACGGGGGCCGCGGATGGTACACTTTAGTTGGGTTGTTTATTTTGACATTTGACACAATTTGTTAGCAGAAACAAAAAAACACACACACACCTACAAGTATATATATATATACACACACACCCCTTGGAATAGCAGCAGCAACCCTCGAGGCGCTTCGGCTACAGCTTTGACTTTTAATTTGTCACTTATTTGTTCATGTCTCATCAAATTTCAACGCCATCCCCCCTCCTTCTGTAGATGCTGTTGTTGTTGTGTTTGTTGTGTTTGTTGTATTTGTTGTATTTGTTGTTGTGCTCATTAACGCCTTTTAAGCCGCGCAGACAAGAAATTATTCCAATTTGTTGACGTCGCTTGACCAACTTAATGAAAGTGTCAACTTCAACAAGCCTCAAATTGTTTTTATTTTTACTTATTAATAATAATAACATTATTAACAACAACAACAACAACAACAGAAACATCGTGATGATTTCCTGCCCAGGCAACTCAACTCTATTGATTGCTTCATCAGCACCGCTCCTCCGCCTGCCTCGCCCCACGCCACGATACAAAAAGCATTTTCTTATGCGGCTTTGCTGATTTGATTGATTGGAAAAATGATTCAATCATGCGGCACATTTTGCCATTATTTCGTTTATCTCGATTATTTGGTATTATCACATTTACTTCGGCATTATTTCGACATGGCCACCAAATAATGGATATTAAGTGGGGACATTTGACACACACAGTCAGCAGACAGTTTGCCACATCAAATGGACGGCCATAGATATCACAGGTAGCGGGCGGTGGCATGTGGCAAGTGCGGCAAGAGGCATTCTGACAGCAGAGCAATTGTGCACCAAGTAAGTTTTGATTGACAAGTTAGGCACTTTATGGTTGTTGATGATTGGCATTGACACATGTAACAACAACAACCGTGGGTAGGCCGACAGAAGAGCATCTATTATTCAATAAAAAACATTAAACTTAAACCAATGTTATCAATGCCATCGATATAAAAGTCGAAATACGCATCTGATCGCTAAACGCATGCTTAAATTGATCACGTTATCAATCCTTACCATCAATATGACTGTATGCTAAAGGGGAAATCAGATTCGAACAAGGCTGAATGCCATACTAAAGTTATTTCTAACATTGAATAATTCATCTGTCGATTGTCAAAACAAAATGAAACTGCTGCTCTTCAAGGTTGTTTGTGTGCGAAAAAGGATTGCAGGACTTGATTCGCAGAAGGGCACATTCGGGAAAAAGATAAGCGAGAACCTATTTAGACAATTGCTGTCAAAACATTTGGTAATTGATACGAGCACGAAGTCGGAGGAGGATAAACTGTTCTTTGGTTGAGGGGGGGGGGGGAAAAGGAAACGCGTCAAGTTGATTAAATTGCGTGCAGAGCAACAAGGCCGAGCGGCCCGGCTGGATAATGACAATGGGGGAGTCAAAGGGATGACTGCGGATTGCCCGTGTCATGAATGCTGATCGGGATATCAATTACAAAAGGAAGTGCGACTGGAGCCAGCCTCCAACTACGGCGAATCTAGCAAAACCCAACCGGCAGCTCCGATTCCAATTTTCAAAACCAATTCAATTGCCGCTTCCTGACGCAAATGTCATTCGTCCAGAGCAAGGACAAAGCGTTGCTGCTGCTGCTGTTGCTGCTGTTGCTGCTGTTGTTGTTGTTGTTGGTTTTAATTACGTCAAGTGACTCGCTGCCTGCCAGCCACAATAATCAAAATGGATATCAAATGCGCCATCTTGAAATTGCAGCAGCCGCGATGCCAACAAAGGGGTTCGCATCCCCCCGCCCTTGTTTTCCCTACCTTACCCCTGCCCCATTCAATTCACAGCTCTAATTTCAAGTGACATTTTGCGTGTTTTGACAGCTCGTTTGATGTGCAACGCGCAATTAGAGAGCGCAACCAGCCAGTCAACCCAGCAGACCTGTTACCCACAAATTCCTCAGTTCCTTGGAGTCCGTCGAAACGGCTGTGGCATTCAGACCAATTCCTTGGCCAAAATGGCGGTCTCGTTAAATTTCGATTAAGTGTCTGTGCTTCTTTTTGTTTTTTTTTTGGAGCCACCTTGATCCATTAATTCGCTTGCAATAAGCAACCGCCATCAGCACCTCAATCAGAACGAACAAAAGGGAACCAAACGCGGACCTCAATTCAAATTTAAATCCGAACTCGTTTTCCACTCCAATCGGTTCGGATAATATCCCCCCGCAACCTCCCACATGACCCCACCCTTTGTGAGCGCATTATGCAATCATTATATTTTTATGCCTATTAACGTTAAATACACCAATGAATATTTGCATAAATTTGCGCAGGTGATTTGAGCACCGAAGCGTGCCACAAAAGAGGAATCCAAAAAGATTCGTCTGATTTATTCCATTGCTCAGTCGCCCATACGCAATGAGTTTGTAATGATTCACAAGTATGATTCAATACGTAATTCAAATCACAGCAAGATTTATGCAAAATAGTTGCCAACAAGTCGAAATGTTCAAGTTGCTTGGCTAAAGCGCAGCTGAACTTGTCTTTCAGATTGCTGCTTATTATTCAAGATAATCAAGATTCAACTGAGCTTCGAAATATAATGAGAGATCTGGAATATAATTTCACATAGGAAATAAACAAACGAGAAGCGGTCTAAGAAATCTAACAAAAAATAACCTCGGATCTTAGTTTTTAAAATGAAATAAATAATTTTATATTTAGACAGCTTTCTATATTATTAGTTGATTGCATTAAATTGATTCAGGAATTGTGGCAACTCTATGTCTTATTCTACAACTTTATTATATATGAGCTTCGAAATATAACGAGAGATTTGGAATATAATTTCACATAGGAAATAAACAAACGAGAAGCGGTCTAAGAAATATAACAAAAAATAACCTCGGGTCTTAGTTTTTAAAACGAAATACAAAATTTTATATTTAGACAGCTTTCTATATTATTAGTTGATTCAGGAATTGTGGCAACTCTGCCTTATTCTTGCACTTGTTCTCTAAATCTAAATATTGTGCATAACACTTTAAAAACAATTTGCGATTCAGTTTTTATTGATAATAGCATAGTTACAAGTTGATGTACGCAGAAGACCGATTGTCTCTTAAGATGCGACCCGAACTATAGATCGATCTGTAGAAGGACACTTAAAGTTACACACAATTTAGTTGGCCAACTCCCTTAATGTGGACTCTCGCTTCCATTGACTTGAGTTGAGTTGCGTTGAGTAAATGATGTAATCGGTAACTTGTGTCTTTGGGCTCAACTGGCTGCACAACAGCTGCATCTTTTTGGATTCTCTTGTATATTCGGGTTGGGTGCTGTCCTATTCCACACTCACTTCACATCACATCCTGCCCAATGTGCAGCTCAATTTGTGCCTTTGCTCGTAATTTGCTCATTTATTCTTGTACACTCCATTTGGCACTCCATTTTCACATTTATCCGACACTTGGCGCAAATTGAATTCTGCGCCGAAGACAAACCGATGGACGAGGTGGAATTCAATTGCAGTTCATATGAGCATTTACTTGGAATTGAATTGCTTTCAAATGAATCCGATGGCAAGAAATAAAGTAGAGACAAAAAACAAATAAAAGGGGGAAAGAGGAAAAGAGAGAAGGAGCGAAAAACGGATATCATTATGATTATCATTATGATAGTCAATGTCTTTAATCTTAATTTTGTCGGCTCGGGCGCTAATTGCGCTAATTGCTTCGCGCTCTTTGGTGTCGGGCGAAAAGTCAGCCATGAAATTTTAATGACTGGTAAATTGATATGCCTTTTGAGTGAGGACAACTGAGGACGACGAGCAAAGTGTGAAGGAAGAAGGGCGGGAGTGTGACATGCAAATGAAGGCGAACTTAATGCCTTGTCAACCCACTAAAGGCAAACAACACAGATTTCTTATTAAGTATCAAAGGAGAACTAAGCAACTGAACAACTGAGCAGCGCGTGGGCGCTGAGATAAAAAAAAGAAAAAAGAAAAAAAAAAGAAAAAAGAGGAAAAAAAAGAGAACGGTGGAAAAAACACAAAAGAAATAGGGGTAGGGAAATGGTGAGGGGGTAGCGCACGTCAAAAGATTATGACAATTTTCCCACCACAAATGAGCGCTAAATCTGACAGCCGACAGGGCGACGAGGCGAAAGGAGCAGCCGCAGGACCCGGAGCCCATTGTTAGCTATGGAGTGTGTGTTGACAAGGATTAAGGACATCAGCGCGACAGAACGGCGGCACAAGAAAATTCCATGGAAAACTGCCGAGCAACACAGCTCGAGAAAATGCACAAAATTTGTAAAAAGCCAACACAAGCAACAAAAAAATAAAATAGAAGGAATAAATAGAGGAACAGACAACAGCAGAGTGGAGAGCGGAGAGCAGAAAGTAGAGAATAAATGTAATCAATGTAACGAGAAAATAGCGAAAATTATGATTGATGTCGATTGTTTGATTGGGTCGCCAGACGCGCGCGACTCAATGGGCTAGGGAAACGGGAGGGCGGAAGGGAGGTAGCGAAAAGGTCAAAATGGCGTCGCTTAAGTACAGGAAGTGGCAATCAGGCTGGGTAACAGCATAGGGAGTTATTGATTGAACCAAGTGAATAGCGCGAATCTAGCTCAATGAGCAGCAGCCATTGCTGTTTCCAAGTGACTATAACAATCGGATGTGGCTTAAATATATTAATTATTTTATTAAGTATGCCTTATGTTATTACTTATATTATAAGTATTTTGCCTACACGCATTTTTTTCTCTACCAGAAATATTTATTCTTACTTAATTAATTAATTTAATTACAGTTTGAATAGTACGAGTAAATGTAAATGTAAATGAAACTGGTCGCATTTTAAGAAACTTGTAAGCTGTAATTCTGCAAGGACTGTAAAGTTGCTACCATCGCACTTAATTTGCATTAGCTGAGATATGAGAAGTTGCTTGGATAGGCACTTCAGTTGCAGTAATGCCACCTGGGGCGTTACCACTCTAGCGGACCGAGGAGCAGAAGGGTCGTCTCGGCAAGCAACCCTTTAGACCCCATTAGAAATCATTTAGGCAACAATTCTTATAATTTCAACAAGGTCCTCAATGCCCAGCAAGCTCAGATTTCGCATTTTGCATTTCGCCGGTCTCGTTAAGGGTTAAAACTCACAGCGACGGGGGGCGTGCCAAGCGCCATTCATGCTGGCTGCAGCAACCACAGGGCATGTGGAGGAAAGGGGAAAGTGCGAGTGTCGAGTGGAGGGCAACGCATGCAGCCATCACGGCCTGCAGCACCTTTTGATCGAATTAAGACACAGCATGGCGTCGAAATATGGCCAACTTGCTCCGGATGCCCCACAACCCTCTCCCCGTTTGGTGATGCTGCACTTGCCGCACCACCTAGCCAGGCCCCCGCCCTTTGACAGCCCCTCGACCCGTGCTCGAGTGCAGTTTATTGTTTGATTTGACTGTAAAGAAGTCAAAAATAAAAAAAGGGCGTCAGCGAGTTTTGTGCACTTCTTGGCCGGGCCCAAAAGGCGCCATTGTTGCTGCTCTTGTGGGCGGTCGTCAAGGGGCCCTTTGAAATGCAAATGCAAACTCTCAATTCCAAACGCAGGTCCAAAATTCAAATTCAAATTAAAAGTAAAAGAAAATCGTCCGCCATCATGGCAACTGTTTGTGCAACGCCACTCAACCGCCGCTTAATTTATTCTTGCCTGCACTTCTTTCTTTTATCTTATACCCTATACCAAAATGCATGGCCAACGAGTGTCATTAACTTGCTGATAAATGTGCAGAAAAACAGCAAGAAGCCTTAAACCATTGCCTAGTATTAACTTTAAAATTTATTCAGTTAAATGTTTCCATTACCATTTCATTACTACAACTCACCAAACTCAGAGTCCATAAGAGCTATTTAGGAACATTCGGGTTGCATATGATGTATATAATTTTTAGTTAACGCTTTTACTTCTCGGCCTAATCGATAATTAAATATCGTAGTAAATGCTCCTATTTTAGCAGACCATAACATTTCCGTTTACAACATTTATATTCGAGTTTTTCTTCTCTTGCTGTAGGCATTATAATATTTATATGAAGACATCGCCTCGACCCTATAAATTATATATATTCTTGATCAGCATCACTTGCCGAGTTAATGTGTAGTCTTAAAGCTATTTTGATGAAACTCGACTTTTATCCTTCTTGAAATATCTTCTTGATAGAGCCACAACATGCAAGGCTTTTTTTGGAACCGGACGAATCCGATCACTATGGATGCCATAGGATTGATGGATCGGTTTTTTATGTTTAGTTGTCGAGTTGACTCCGGCTTGAAAGGGTATGCAATATGCGACGTGCTTACGATGGCATTTCTGTCTTGTTTTCTTTTTGCAATGGATGCCGCCCAATTCCCAGTGATGTCGCATTCACATTCGCATCCGCATCCGCATCAGCATTCACATAATTTGTAGACTTCAAAAGAGATTGGTTCATGGCTGATGGCTCATGCATATAAAATGCTTAAGCGATGCGTCTTTTGCCACTCGCCTTTGTAATTGTGCAACTTTCTTCAGTCTGCACCACAAAACCAGCCAGCCGACGATATTAAAAGATATGAGTGACGAATGAAAAGTTTTTCGCTTCACCGCCAAGCTTAAATGAAAAGTTGACTCAATGCAAACGAGCAGACCATTAAGATGCCCATTCCCGCCCCCAAAAGCCCAAAGTGCACATGAGCCCCCAACGCAGCCACACCTGCAGCAGCCAGAACGATGGATCAACTTGCAACGAGCTGGCGCAGCCTTCTATCAACTGAACTGCAAGTGAAGCAGAGAATCTTAAGACTATCTATAATTATTTAATCAATTAAGCAATATCTATAATAAAGGGTGTGAAGTCTGATTGCCCAATTCAAAATTGATTTATTGTACCCTGATACTGAAGTATCATTTTATGTTGTCCGATTGTCCGTCCGTCTGTTCGTCTGTAAAAACTCAACTTAGTGCGATACTCTTAGAAATAGAGACTTGAACCGTGGAACATATACTGATCTGTGTCCACGTCAGAGAAAGTGCAAAAATTTGAGTCTTACGTCCACTAAGAGTCCAGGAAACCGATAAAATCGAAAATCGCAAGTCGATAGAGCCACAAATCTCCCACAATTTTAAGGCTACAGTCACCAAATTTGTTCTGGAGGTTCTTGGCGATGTCTTTCAAAGATCGGTCGATTAATACCAAGCCCACCTCCATCGTCCTCAGAAATCTGAAACGCACTTTTGTTGCACAATTTGAAAGGTTTGTTCAACAAATTTTGAATGTATGTTTCCCCTAATAGATCGATAACAAATCGATAAGAACACATGTCTCATACAATTTGAAAGCTAAAATTACCAAATTCAAAAGGTATATTGCAAGTAACACACTTCAAGAACACGGAAATACAATTTTAGATCACTCTCACTCCCGCCCCCAAAAACGATTACAACCCATATCTCCCGCAATTTTAGAGGTACAGTTCCAAACTTGGAACTTAGCTTACTATGATAGTCCTCCAATATTTCTTTCGACCTACCGCAATTTTAAAGGCAAGCTTGGCTAACTTCAAATATCGGTATATATTGGCAACACTCAGCATATTCTGTGGCCCTGTTATCAGATGACTTATTGTGATCAGAGCATTTCGCTGTCGGTTACGCCCGACATCAACATTCTTTCGCACTTTTATTTATTATGATTTATTCATTATTTCTTTTTAATGGTAAGCATCTCTGAAAATAGATAACTATCAAGAGCTCCATTAATTTATCCATTTTATTAAAATTATTCAACATTATGTGTGCCACTACTTAGACAATTAGAGAATTTGAACGAACATTACCAACTCGCTGAATTCAACTGAAGTAAAACTTAAACTGTTTATACACTACAGTGAAACACTGGTAAGGCTCATTCTGATTCAGATGTTAAGATCATCAAATTTATAAGTAGTTCAGAATGGAATGAAAGGGTTATTTTATTAATGGCACCTGGTTTTTACAAGTGAAAAATAAATTGGTAAACTGTGGAATAAGATGCAGAAGGGACTGGGCACGTGAGGGTCCTGAGCGGCTGCCTCAAGTTGGGGATGTGTCAAAAGAATGTAGTCTCAAAGTAAAATGCAAAATAATTGTTTATGGTGTTTTAGCAATTTGTTTTGAAAATGGTGGATAAGGCGAATGTCTGTGAAATGCAAACATATAACAATTATAGCAAGCCAAGTTGAAAGGCATCCAAATGCAACAGGACTCAGGAGCGGGAGGAAGCACTGTGCAAACGCCGCTTGCACATTATGCAAAAGCAGCCAAGGATATCCGCATGGGTATGGGGCACGGGGCAGCACGAGGGTCTGGTGTGGCTTCTCATTATAGAGCCACCCGAGTGATATTCATATACACATACGGCGGTCGTTATCCTTAATTTATAAAAGTGTGCGCCGCAGCTGCAGTGCGTTTGAGTTCTTCTGCTCCTAGAGTCCTCATCGTCGTTGTTGTCATCTTGTGAATATGCATGAAACTGGAAGAATTTAAATTTCCGCTATACACTCATATGACGTCCTCCCATCCACCCACTTCTCTCACGCCCCCTCTGCGGCAGTCATAATGAAATGTAACCGAATAACGAACCAACCAAGCGCAACCGCCAACTCACCAGCTCCCCGTACCCCAGCTTAGTCAGAATCGTCTCTATGGTTCCATTTTCTTTTCTCTCGGCTGTCATCCTTTGTGGCAGGCAGCGTCAGCGACTGCTTTATAATTTGCATTTGCATTAATATGCTCCAAGGATCCGTATGAATAACACAAATCACTGCTCCGACTTTCTTTACCTTTGTGGACATCCTCAAGTCCGTTTTCTACAGCTCGTAGGCAAACTTTCACTCCCCTCTTTCCAAAATAGTGTCGTGCATTTACCAGACCTGACAGCTTTTCACATACTTAAAAGATTTAAAGGCAAGTCAGACAGCTGATAAAATATTTAAACCTTTTTTCCACTAACATCGTTCTGGCAAAGTTAAGGTTACCAAAATAATGGATTTGGGAAACCCTCTTTCCACATCTGAAATCGCCAATCGCTCAAACGGATAGGATTCTTGGTAGACGGACGTGGCTATTCCGACTGACCTGTTGATGCTAATCAAGAAAATATATAATTCATGGGGTTAGACAATGGTGTAGATTAGATTAATACTGCATTTCAATTTGGATTCGGAATTTTTTCTCGATCAATTCTTTCAACACAGCCTTGGGAAACATTAGTTCGATGATGATTATCTTTGACAACACAAAGTGAGCTGAACCGAATGCAATTTGTTTAATGACTTAATGAAGAATATTTTTTTAAATGCTAAAGTTTAATTTGAAAGTCATTTTTTAACTGCAAAATAATATTATATTGCGTATTTAAATAACAGCATTTGATGAAAATCCAAACCATTTTTGTCTAAACTTTTGTGTGACTTGAGAAATGTGGCAAGTTTTTAGTTTGTTGCAATTGGTTGATAAGACATTAGCCGAGAGTGGCACATTAGGAATAGTGTGGGCTAGTTGAAGTGTGCTATTGGTTGTCTGCGATTAGAGTGGGCTTTGTGTGTGAGCTGGGCACAGTCTTTGTGCCAGACGACATGCCAAGAGGATGCCCTTGCCCAGAAACTATCAGCAGCAGCTGGCGAGGACCTGTGAATGGGCCATGAATTAGTTCTTTTGCTGCCAATATAATGCTGCCAGTGGCCGAAACTTCGGCGCAGGAGAGCTGCAACCACCGGCAAGGACAAACGTTAACAAAATCAGCCTTCGCCTCCCCTTTCGCAAGGGTGTGCAAATCGAGTAATCACCGTTTTAATAAATGCTCAGCCCTGAGCAAGAGGACAATTTTATAATGGCTTCCTCCTCGTGCCAAGCCATGGTGAATGGACAGGAAGGACACAGAGTACGAGGCGCGAATGAGACAGCAAGCATTTGCTGTTCGACGCCAGTGCGAGCGAGAGAGCGCGAGGGCTGAGCGCAAATGCAATTCATAAAATGAAAATGAATGAATGAATGCTGAGAAAAAAGACGCGAGAGAGCGAGCGAGCGAGCGAGAGCTGTAGCTCAGATAGAGCAAGAGCGAGAGAGAGAGCGCAAGAGGGAGCAAGAGAGAGCAAGAGAGTACTTAGATTAGGCTGACAGGCAGCGTGAGCGAGAGCAAACAAATTAACTGGGAGGGGCATGCGACACACACACACAGACACACACACACACACACACACAGACACACATTCGCATACATTCGCATAGCCGTGAAAGGAAAAAGTCCTATCAAGGATGATTGCAAAAATCAGCAGAGACTATGAACAAAGCGGTCTGAAAAAATGAATATATAGGTAGCTGAGTGAAGTGGGGTGTGGGCGTAGTTGGCGTACGGCAGCTGGGGTTGCTGCCTGTTTAGCCGCAAGGCCACTCACTGCTGCTGCAGAAGAAGCAGCAGCAGAAACAACCACCAGACGCCATACGTGGGTGCAAAAGTGACAGCCACAGCGCCATCTCAACAGCTCCCGCTGTCCCCCGCTCAAAATACCACTAGCCCCCGCCTAACCACCCCTCCGCTGCAGGTCCTGGTCTCGCTGGCAGTGCTGACCCTGATTGGGTTTTGGTTGGTTGGCTGGCTGGCTGCCTCGACTGCTGTTGCTGTTGCTGCTTTGACTGGACTGGGCGCCATCGAAACGGATATTAGATTGGAAATATTGACGGCATATAATGATGCTCCTGCTTGGGATTCCGCTAGGGATTGGGCCTAGCATTCAGGTACTCTTCCTCTCCATAACTCTGGTAAACAGTAATCGCGGCTTGAACTCAATTCAATTTCAATTGCAGTCAAATCGAATCAAATCACATCACATCGAATCAACAATTATCCATGCATGTGTGTGTGATCGTGTGGGTTGATTTTATGCACTCTTAATGAGGCATATCACAATCAGTTTTAATGAGGCATCTCTGCGGTCTGCATGCAATTAGCATAAGCTAAGGGCCCGGGAAACACAGCGCAAAAGGGCGAAAGAGCGGAAGACTGGAGTTGATTGGTGATTGCTCTGTTAACATCGACTTCGATAGACAATATTGGAATTTGTCAAAAGTAATAGTTTTATATGGAATTAGTTCAAGTTACAATGCCAACAATTAACAAATAGGAATTTTCTAGTCGAGAGAGATACCCTGAACACAGCTCTAAAGTATATTAAGTTGATTAAAACACATGCTAAAGTTAGATTGCCCAATTTCTTTTTAAAAGCCCCACTGAAAGGTGGAGTTTCATGGCAATCTTCCTTCCAAGTATGAAAACTGTACTTCTTAAATTGCGGGACATGTGGGCTTTTCCTGTTGTTGGAGACGGGAGTGGGCGTGGCTCAGATTTTTGAAGGGTTAGACCCTAGCAAATGTATCATCCAAATTTGGTAACTCTATCTTTCAAATTGTGGTCTCTTCGATTATCATTAACAAGTGTATCGGTTTTCTGGAGGCGAAGTGGGCGTTGCCATCCAATTATTTATCGATCTCTTAGGGGAGTTACGAGTAACATGCTTTCAAAATTTGATAAATCTATCTTACATATGGCATATGCTGATCTTTCAAGGACATCGCCAACAACCGACTAGCCAAATTTGGTAACTGTGGACACAGACCAGTATATGTTTCAAGGTTTAAGTCTAAGTATCTCTAAGAGTATCGTACTAAGTTGAGTTTATACAGATGAATCGATCGACAGACAGCATGATGCACATTGCACAAAACTAATATACTATGATACTTTCGATATGGAAATAATATGAATTCAATTTGATGTGAATAATAATAATCAAACTTTGAATAACCAACCAACAACATTCGACTAACCAACTATTTAATATAAAAGCGCAAATTATTTAAAATTGATTGAACATTTATATGTTGAGGGAACCATCCGGATATGAGCTGATAATTATGGCATAAGCCTTGGGCTAATTGGTCACACTGAGCAGGCAAAAGGCACACGAAAATGCCAAAATAAACGCCAACCAACAATTGACCGACACAGTTCGAAATGAACTCTCAATGAAAAAGAAAATCGCAGTAATCTCTAGTGACAGTTAACGAGTAGAAAATGCTTCTAAGCAACGATATTCAAACACAAATCGCATCGCCAAACTGTGTATTCCCCATTCCACCGAATTCTGTGGCATTGAGTTGCCGCTTCATTTGCTTTGCTGATTTCGAGGTTTTATATTTTTATGGCATTTTCATTTTAATTTTGTGGAAAATTTGCGACATTTTTTTCCTTGCCCCATCTTGAGCGCAAGAGTCAGTTGATTATGGCGTTGTGGGAATTGAGTTTGGGAATTATGATGCGTGAAATACGTATGCATGTGTATATGTATCTATGTGTGTGTGGATGTATGTATGTACATAAATAAGTGTAAGTGTGTGTGGCTAAAGAGGAAGCTGTGACTCGCATCCATATGCAAATCTCGTTAGATGTTGGATTCGTCGTTAGCGTCTCTCGAAGGCAACCAAACGGGAGAGAAAGGTACAAATTGAATTTTGCAACTTGGTGGCAAATACTTTTGCACAATGACATATTAATTTCAAATGTATAAAGTGCTCCAGCTAAGGTTTGATCCACACTCACCCAGCGCCCATTCGCACCCATTCGAAGTGCACTTGAGCCGCGACTATGGCAGCAACTACGGTTTCTGTCGATGAGTACGGTCTTTAGTTACGGCTAACGAGTTGCAGGCCAAGTCCGAAACTGTGAGGAACTCGGGGTGGCTTACTCATTCATTATACGACGATTCGCAGTATTATGGCCTCGTTTGGAGTGCCACGGATTGCTAGGCAAGGGGACTCTTTTGATTTTCACCCGCGGCTACATTGAGCACTCATCAAATTTTTTTTTTTTTTTTTCTTCGAAAATTTGCATTAAGTGAAGTAGTCATCAGTTATCAGGATCAGCATCAGCATCGGCATCAGCATCAAAATCATCATCATTCACATCCACATCTTCCGTACACCCTTTACACGGCACCATTCCTATCCACAATCATATTCAGGCAACGCAGCAAATTTGAAATTTGAATTCAATGGGCGGTCGCTCGGGTTCGGTGCTCAACTAACAAGCAACCAACCAGCGCGACGTATATCACAAGTTAAGCCAAGGGTAAAGGGGAAAGACAGGGCACAGAAGGTTGAGATTGGGGATTGGGGATTGGGGGTACTGCTGACAACAGTTGCAGCATTGTTTGCGCGATAAAACTCAAAACTCAACCTCATTTAGACTCGAAATATGCCAACCGTTCGTCGTGCTCGGCTCTTGACATAATGGAGATAACAACAGCGGCAAGGGGAGAAGAGCCGAATGCAGCGAGGAGTCTCTAAGCAGGCTAGGCAAGCCAAGGCAAGGCAAGGGGCTGGGCAAGGGGCTGTTCGCAACGCTTCAGTTGCTGTTAGTTTGAACGCAAAATCAGCGACATTATAATCGTCCTCATTAACGCTACGCCGACCTCGTCCTCACCGTCCTTCTTGTCACTGAGCTGCGTTAATATCCTGGCAAAACCTAACCTACCTCGTCAACTCATCAACGTCATTAGCGAAAAGCAATGTAAAGGAAAAAAATCACAAAAATATTCAATGGGTCTGGCAAACAAGACTTGAGCTATACCCTCAACCGAGAAGTGTAACTGAAGCGAGCGAAAATAAGTTGAAAATCAAAATTCTCTCTTCAAATTTATGTGAAGGGAGAGGTGAAGAAAGATAGAGAGAGAGAGAGAGGGAGAGAGAGAGAGAGAGAGAGAAAGAGATCCTCACAGAGAGAGAGAGAGGAAACAATATTTAAATCAATGATAAAGAAAGTTAAAGATTAGCAGATCTTCTTTTAAGCTCAAGTATACAATCAGTAGGAAAAAATATTAAATGAGTAGAAATCATATTTTTATTGCTATCTGAAGAATGATTTGAAAGATTTTTGGGGAAATCGATGGAGCCAGAGATTAATCGAAATAAACTTGAGACCAAATATTCAAAATGTTCTATAATTCAGCAACTTTAGCAGCATTGCATTAATATTAGATTATTTTTACAAAAACTGTTTAAACGTGTTTTATTATTGATAGCACATCACATTATATATTTGAATAGTTTAAAGCAATGTTGTGACTTAGTAGTAGTCAATTTTATGCATATCGCACTAAATTGCTGCAAAACTCCAAGCTATTGAGGGTCTGCGTAGAGTACCAGCGATAAATCAAAGCAGAGCACGTTGAGTTTGCAATTGATAACACACTTCACTGGGTAGCTGCCTGGAAAACCCAATACCCAACCGAATCAACTCCACGCCCACCAGATGGGCGACCATATAACCCAGCAATAACCGAAGCTGTATCCAAGCAATGCCCATTCAACCATGCAGACAATTGCACAGACTCTGTCACCCACTCAGGCAGTCAGTCAGTCAGTGAGTCAGTTAGTCTGTTAGTGAGTTAGTCAGTCTGTTCAGAAACGCAATTTTCTATTGGCAGGCGAATCGGTGGGCTACTGTTGGGTAGGAAATGCGGGCGCAGGATGCGAGTCCTGATGGCAGTTGCAGAGCGCTTCAAAATGAAGCGAAATATTTTCTTATATTATAATTTTCCATTTTTTTCCTCTCTTTTTTTTTCTTTGTATAGCTCTTAAGTGCATTTTGCAAGGGGTTGTGTAAATTATGCAGTTTAATTCATTATTCGCTCGTGGCACCTACCCCTTCGGGCACAGGCCAAAAGCCAAAAGCCACCCACTCTGGCTGCAGCCATGCGCTCACTGTTTTGATTCGCTTTGGGTGCCCCCTTTTGTTGCTGCTCCTGTTGTTCTTGTTGTTGCTGCTGGTGCTCAAATTTCGCTAATGGCTGCCTGCCAGGACGGCCGCAGCCTCCTTTTGACAACCTTCTCTCAGCTCTTGTTGTCCTCGTTGTGGGTTGCTCGTGCCTCGGTAAGGGGCTGGGCCCAGGAAGTCATTATGGTGCGCAACTGCAATGATGAATTACAGTCACTTTTTTCCTATGCCTGTTGTTGTTGTTGTTGTTCGCCTTGCTGTTCTTGTCAATAATTTAGTTATCTAGAAATTTTCTAATTTTCGAATATTAAACTCATTAAATCGTCTATGGAAACTGTTCAGTAATTCTGTAATTTGTAAATCTTCTGTTGATATTGACACTGATCATTTAAACATATTGCATATTTTGATAAGCCAATTGATTATAAACCAATTCTTAACAAACTAATTAAAAATCAAAAGCATTTTTGGAATATGATTGTATTTCCAGGCTTTGGCTTCTCAATTTTTTTTTATGTATTCTTGCTGTGTCCATTTTACACTGAACTCACAATAAAAAACACCTTGGAAAGAACTGAAACCCATTTTCCACTTTCAGCATTTATTATATTCTCGAATATCTACAGAATGTAAGCTTGTTGCCTGTACATTTTCCCATAAGGAACATTCAACATTCATAAAGTTTCAAAATGTTTAAGAAATTGAATTTTATATCGATTTTATGAAAAGTATGGCAATATTGGTATTTCAAGAAAGTTAAATTCTAATCTAATTTTTATTTTGTAATTTACTATAATTTAATACTGAAAGCCATAAGGAAATTATGTCTTTTACTATTTTCAAATTTGTATCTGATTCTGCAAGACGAATTTAAATAAGCCGATTTATTTTATTTTTATTTAGTTTGACTTAAATCAAGCAGTAGTTTTGCCACGAAGCGTGTGATATTTGTGGTTCTGTCGTGTTGCAATTAAATGGTCCAAGATGAGAAAGTTAAATTTACAATTTTCGCAGACCAATCGATCGATATCTCTCTATAACGACTCAGCCGTTGATGAGATCAAAAGTTTGTGTACTTTATGGGATCGGAGTTGCTTCTTCCTGGCTGTTACATACACATGCACATTTTTCTGGGAAAAAAAGAAGCAGAATTCCAATTCCAAGAGCAATATCAACAGGCAAATAGTCAACATCGCAAATAGAAATTCGTTTAGTTGCAACTTGCAACACACTGGGGCAACTTTCAAGGATGCTGTCAGCAGCTGCAGCCGTCTGTCCACAATAGAGTGTATTGTTATTATGATTTCACAATAAATATGGCGCAAGCAGCGAACTTGCACCTGAGCAGTCAGGAAACGGAGGGGAGTGCAAGGGGTGCGGGTGTGCGGGTGTGCTGGTTGCGACTAGGGGGCAAGTGCGTAAATCGTAAATCGTTGCCAGACATCAGACGTCAGTTAAAAGTTGATTCGATTTAATAACTTCTGTCAAACACACACGTCTAACGGCAAATCGCAAGACGCGTCGTTATACCCTGTAGCGCCAAAGCAGTCTGCATTGGGCATTTTGTGTGGCGTAAAATACGCAAGTTGAATGACTCAAAGAATTGAGTAACTATTCAATTTGACTTAAGCTTCTAATACAAAGATGTGGATTTTTGTATCTATATTTTATTCTGCGAACAGCTTCAAATGCAGACTGAAAATCTACGGAGTATCTGTGTGACGCATACTCGCCTCATTTCAACTGCTTGCTGGCACTTGCGAGCTGCATTTAACTTGACTTCAGCAGTTCGAGTGCTGCCAATATTTGCCATGTTTAGTTGCTGTGGCAACAACTTATTTATGATGAGGACTGCAACACGGGGGACCCGGAGGGGACCACAGTGGCACAAGAGGTCGCTGGGCTGTGTTGCCATTGTCGAGCAAATAGCTTTAGCTGTAAACTTGTCAAATGCAACTGAAATACATTCGAGCGATTTTATGAGGCGGCAATCGAAAATTTCGAATCCATTGCTTAGCTGTTAAGTCGCGTGTATTTGCTAACCAACAAAGGGGCACAGAGGCGGGTGAGCGGGTACAACTTGCCACAGCAACCTGTTGCTTGGAAATTTTCTAGTAATTTACTTTTATTTACTTATGCTCTCTATTTACTTTGATAAGTTGATAAACAAAATTAAAGAAAACAAAATCTAACAATAAATATATATTCCGATTTAAGACGGACAATTAAACTTTCGCTGTGCATGTCTGCCTCAGCCGAAGCGGACTATTTTATCTTATTTCTGCCGGAGGAACTTGCAGTCGAAAGAGGTGTTAAGGAATGACAAAGATATGGCAGCTGGTCTTAAATGGCTATATTTATGTTTAAGTTTCGCCATATTTTTACTATTCATCTATAGCCATGTGAACAGCCATGTGCAACATAGAACTACAGCTGAAACGAGAGGAACTTGCCTCTAAGGTGTCGGGGATGGGATGATTTAAATGATGATAAACCAATAATATCCCCGCAGCGCTTGCATTCGCATAAGCCCGCTTGATCAACACACACTTCGTAAATAATTATAATTATCATTGTTACGCAGATGATAATCACCCTCATTGCCATTGGCTTTGCTCAGCCGTCGTGTTGTGCCACTTCAGGGGCAACCTGTCAAAAATTTCGAATTGGTTGACATGTTTGCCATAGTTATGCTTCCCCCTTTTCTGCTTCATGCTTGTGCTGTCAGTAGTCTGTTTGCCTGCGTGTTGATGCGCAATGTTTGCACTTCATCCTTTTGTCAGTCGCCTGTCGTCGATGGCGATAAAAGGCCATTGTATCATTGAGATACGCACAGGAAAATGTCTGAGTGTGCGTGAAATACGCACAGGACAATGTGTCTGTGAAATACGTAGAGGCGCTACTTTATTTGGCGACAGATGTTGCATTTGTTGTTCCACTCTCATTTCTAACAATATTTCTCAGCATTACTAAGTTTTTTAGGCAAATTCGAGGAACAGCCAGAAAACAAGACGATAAAAAAAAAACACTCGATCCTTCTCCTTGTGGCCCTTCATGTTTTATCCTCGTTGCGTATCTGTGGAAAATGAAATACTGCTCAGCCAGGTGCAAGACACGAAGCTGTCTACGAATAGTGGGAAGAAGTTTGGCTGCGGGTCGACGGACCACTTTTTTGCGGCATAAGCTATAATTTTCCATTTGCCATTTGCATGGCTAAGGAGAGTGATAAAACTGGGCAAGGTAACTCGCCTTCAGTGGAACCCCTCCCCCCATCATACGCTCCTTTTCAAATCGGCTTGAGACTTGTTGCAATTCAGCATCGTTTGTGCCTCTTTGTGTGCTCCGATATTAATTCATTTACAGATTTTCTGTATTTTGTATAAATTGCAGTTAAGCAATTTTCATTCGGATGTTCACAAATATTTAGCCAAACGTCTTTCAGCTCAAACAAGGCTGTCTGTCAGCTCTGCGCTCAGCTCTTCATTACATCCGTAAATATGTTTTGAATGCAGACAAAGTGAAGATTTCATTCAACTGAGAAGAATAACAAATTTAAGTTGAGAGATTATTGAAAATAGATTTATCGATAAGCCTATCGAGATACTTAGCAATGCCGAGTTGAGTCTAATTGAATCTTGTTGTATAAAGAAAAATAAAAATATTAAAAAAAATCCATGTTTATAATTCCGATCAATTGATTGCCACTCGATTTGCCTGGGTCTTAATGCAGCTTAAGCTGAGCTTATTAAAAATGCTTTGTTGTAAATATAAAATAAATAACATTAATGACAAAGTTATCGATAATCTATAAGACTTAATCCTTCATTGTTCTCGTTTATTTATTTAAGTGGTTCATTAGATAAACTCGATTCACTTACTATTAACTCACAACAATATTATTTTGCGTCAGTTACATCACCACTCCCCACTTATCCCCTCGTTGGCCCCCTTGTGCCTGTTCAGCGTACGCTTGACTGCAAATAAATCTTGAGTCCAGCCTTGGGCCATGCAAGAGGTCGCCCCTTTTGGGCGAGTGGGAAAGGGGGGCTTTGTAGACGACGGATTAGAAGCTGGCCGAAATGTCAACACACAAACAGGACGTAGCAGCCTGTTTACAGTGGACAGACAACTATAACAAGAACAACAACAGCGATAACAAAAGCATCACGACAACAGAAATAGCAAAATGAAGAAGGGTGAGAAGAACAAGAACAACAACAACAGCAACAACAACAACAACAACTTGGCAGATTGTCAAGTGGAGTCCAAAGCTTTTAGCTTAAATACACTTTGGGCCAACCACTTAAACAAACTAACTGAGGCTGGCAGAGCGTTGCGAAGGCGGCGCAAGGGCGGGGCTCTGTCGTCGACTGGCCACTGTCCGTGACACATCTGCAATTGTTGTTGTTGTTGTTGTTGTTGTTTTTGTTGTTGCTATTGTTAGTGCTGTGCCCTCTGGTCAAAATGTAATTGAATTTATCGTTTTGCTTGTGCCATGTGTATCGAGAAAATTGCTAAATGCAATTCAACAACACAAAAAATCATGCGAAATTAAGCAGTGTCTCGGGCCACGCCCACAGCACTGATAAATTATTTAAATCGAATCATTTACCAGATTAAAAAAGGCGTTTAATCTCCCCACAGTCTTAAAGTAACCCATGACGCATACGCAGCGTTCGCATCCAAATTGCCAGGCAGGCGCAATGGCAACACACATACATACACGTACACACACTCACATATGCATAAGCATAAGAGTTCCCTCTCCCGTTGGTGCCTGTGTGTATGTGTGAGTTTCATCAACCCTTTTTGAGCGCGCAGAAAAGCTCCGTTGACACTTGAAAGCTGTCCTTGCCTGCAAACTTTTATCAGCGTGGCGAGCTCAGAGCTTAGCCAGGACTTGAACCCGCTGCAACGAAATTTCGTAAAGTTTCCGCTGCATCCGAGCGAACTTGAGATCGGTTCTCCTCCAAACACATATGAGTAACTTCTTAAATGCATCTGTAGCAATACATTGAAAATGTAGTACGGGAAGCTTATCGACTGAAATTTGCAACATTCTTTTTGACGCCAATATTGCAAAAATTGCACAACAGCAATTTATTGACAGAATTATTACTTTGGACTTTTAGTTAATACAATATATTTTAGATTAATTTAAATATTTTAAACTAATCAACGGTGTCAATTAACATATTTTCTACTAACTTAACTTAATTTTATATAAACTTTGTTTTCTTTTTTTTTACAAGGTACTTTCAGAATTTGATGAATTATTTATTTAAAAAACAAGTTCCCCCAAATAACATTCAAATTAATTATATTTGCAGAATTTGTAAACATGTTTATAGCTGATGCAAACAGCGGTTGGTTTATTGAAATACGGTTAATTTAATAAAAGGTGGATTATATTAACTGGTAAACAAATTTAAATACTTCTTATGAATCAAAATGAAACAACAAATCGTAGTTCTGATGATCACGCACAGAATTTATGATTATTTGATGGACTATCAAAAACCAGATGAATTCTTTTATTTACGATATTTCTATAGTTAGCTAGTTAGTTAGTTATTAATTATTTTTTGGCTAAAGATGGTTTTGGTAGCTTAGCCATTGTGTATGGGAAATGGGTGTGGGGCATTGCACAGAAGCTGAAAGATGCATTGAAGTGCAGCAGCCACTTCAAAGTGCAAATGTGAGTCATTCAGCCATTAAAATCGGGCGTTAAATGCACTTCAAAGTGGGTTCCAAATGTCGAACTCTGGGGCTTAACAATTTAAGAGCCGCTTGATTACTTATTTAGCATTTTTCCAATTTCCCCCCACGACCCAACAATTGTAATTGTCTATTGTAAATGCAGACGGCACACGGCACTCGGCACTTGCCACTTGCCATTTTGGCTTCTAATTGCAATCCGCAAATTGTAGAACGCCAGGACAGTCAGGAGAGTCAGGACAGTAAGGAGATGCAGCAGAGGAGCTAAAGCCAAAACGGTTGCATGGGATCAACATTGGCTATGTGAACGGCCTATTATGCAATCAGCGAACGCGCCTCCTCATTTAAATCAGTAGATGGATGAATGAATAATGAATATGAATGATGAATATTCCTTTCTTTATTTTTGTTGTTTTCACGCCACTTGCGCATTATTTAAATTTTGTAATTTTGAATGAAAGAAAGAAAAAACACCAAGGAAAAAAGTGTATAAAACAAACAAACAAAGGCCTGGGCTCTCTATTCAAAATTGCTATATGGAAATGGAAATGGGCATGGAAATGGAAATGGAATTGGAATGGAACAGTCGTCGTCGACGCTGCCCGCAAATCCTTTTATGATAATTTCTCAAGAGTGTCGTCCTTTGATCAGGCAAGTGCCCTGCGTGCAGAAAAAACTCATTCAAGCATGAATGTGAATATGATTTTCAACCACACACACACATAAACACCCAACACGTATTCACGCTGCATACTCACTGCTCATAAGGATTTAATAATTCGTTAAGCGAAATTAAAATTGCCATAAGGCAGTTGGCCCACAATGGGCAGAAAACCGTTAATTGCGCTTCAAAATATATAGAAAGCTATTTTGCGTACAATCGCAGATTTTGGTCACCAATCGACTGATTGTTGGCTACATAAAATATGAATCATTTCATTTTTAGCTTGGCTCTTGGCAAGCTTTTGGATGGTCACTTTTCAGATGTTCTCTAAAAAAAACTTTGCTTAGGTTTGCTTATTTAGTAAATCGATGATAAGCAACTTTTAAGGAATAAAACATGAACAATAATTAATTAAATTGGCTACTTTGTTTCTAAGACGCGGCTAGCAACTTAAATTGAAAATATGTCTTCCCGCTGCGTGTGCAATTTATATATATTTTAACAATCAATCGCTTTCTTTTTCACTTACTAACTGATAAAATACATATTTTCCCGATTCCTCACATAAAGTAGAGTTTCTGGTTAGAAAATGTTCGGCTCAGTGTCGTCCACTGTAGTTGGCACCTGCATTGTGCATTACATTCTGAGAAGGACAGGAGAATCAGTGCAGCAGCAGCAGATCTGTGAGTCTTGCTCCTTCTACCAACGCCCACCAACGGCAACAAGCCCCTCACCCCCTAAGCACTCAGTTGCTGGTAACTGCAACTCGTTTGTTCGTTTTTAGCTCAATTTTCGTTAGCACTGGGGCTCGGTAGCGTTTCCAGGGGAAATCATTGCAATTAAAGCGTAATTGTTTTTACGCATTTGTCCAGTGGCAGCCCGCCCTTTTCTATACCCCTCGCGGCCACGTTGCTTAGCTTGGCTCGTGTCTTTTCAAGTAGAGGCGGGTGTCAAACGGCAGAAAGGACGAAAAAAAAAACGCAAAACAGCCCGCCAGAAATTAATTTACAACATTCATAATGTCTGCACCTCCGCTGCTTCCTTTGCTGCTGCTGCTGATGCTGCCTCTTCTTCTTGTTGTACATGCGCTTAATTTCCGCATTCGGTGGGTGTGGCGCTGAAGGACAACAAGCTAACCGCCCGCCTGCGAGGCATGTCCTGATGAGCGGCGAATACGAATCCGCGAATTCATTTGCATAATTTTTAATACTCCATTTCGGTGCAGGTGCGTCGGCGTCGTCGCTAACGAGATGCGTGTGTTGGTTTGTCTTCATGTGTGTGTGTGTGTGTGCGTGTGTGTGTATGGCCTCATTATTATATTTCGCCGACTCGACGAGCACACACTCGCAGTTGCTGCCACCCACCTCTTGCCTACCACTGCCTCCTGCCCCATGCACTTTATCCGTTTACATTTTTCAACTTTTTCTATTTTTTTTTTTTTTTCATTTTTCCTTTTTTCTGCATATTAATGCGGGCAACTTTTAACTCGTTTGCCCCGCACTGCCGCGCCTTGCTGTGCCGTGCCACACCACGCAGAACAGTCGTCGCATCCAAATTAATGTTAAAATATGTTGATTTCCTTTGAGAGGCGCGGGAGCGCAGTTTGCAACCCATTTGGAAAATATTTCTAATGAATGCCCCACATGCCACATGCCCCATGCCCCATTCAAGAATTTGTTGCCTACCAATTACGCTGCATTTTATGACCAAATTGTCAAGTCGAGCAAGAAGAAACTAAAGAACTGCCCCCTCTTACCATGAACTGTGAATGCTTCAGAATCCTTTCATATCTTCATATCTTCATTCATTCATCATTGGAACCATCTAAGCGGCATTCAAATCCCATTGATACCAGCAGAAAAAATCGGTTTTTATTTTGTGCAAGAAATAGATGAAAATGCCAACTTAAAAAATACACATTTTTTTTGGATGAAAGGCAAGCAAAAAAATATATTTTACTGATGCTGTCAAAATTCTATGTGTGAACACTGATTATATATTATTTTATATATATATACATTTGTAAATATGTCTAAAGTAAATAGCATCCTGAGAACTTTCTAATTTCAAATGAATTTAACAATGGATTATTCATATTTTTGATAATTGGCTTTTTAATTTAGTCTGCAAGTCAATGTGTGATTTGAATTGGGTAACTATATTGATGCATATAGAACGATGTAAAGTCGTTTGAGCAACTCTGACTGCATCCAGCGTTGCTATATTAGATCAAATCATATCGTATCATATCGTATAATGGTATCAGCGATTGCTATAATCACCCACGTTATGCATATTTTGTAGACTGGTTTTATTTTCTGGCTTTCCAAAATTGAAATTGAAGTAAAAGATCTCTCAATTTGTAGATTTCACAATGGATTTTCATGTGTTTCTCGGTTTTCGGCTCAGGTGGGTGTGGCTGAGTGCCCAAGAGTCGCGGCTCGATGACCACAAAAAATTTTTAATTTGAAGCCACTTGAAAGCAATTTTTGCGGCTCGTTTTGACTTGTTCAAAAAAGAATGAAAACCAAGGTGGACCAAAAAAAAAAAAAAAAGAAAAGAATAACAATAAAATGGAGAAAAGAAAGGTGAAAAACTGTTGTAATTGTTTTTACAGCGGCAGCGAGTGTGTGTGAAAGTGTGTGTGCTGCTGCTGGCTCATAATTGGTTCTGTCTGCTAAATGAACCATTTACCAATTAAACGCGATTGCCAGGAAGCTGCTGTTGTTGTTGCTGCCACATGTGCCCGTGAAAATGTGGAAATGTGGAAACGGGGAATTGTAGAGCTGTCGGCCTGACTCTACAGCAGCTCGTTAACGGCTTGTTAGGCGAAACGCTTTAGTCACGCTTAAGAACAAACCGAACCAGAAACCCGCACCTCCTCCACACCTCCTGAACCACTTGTCTCTTTGGCAAATGTTGGATTGTTGGGTTCGCCATGAAAAAACAACGCCAACTTCTTCTATAAACTGTGTGTGTGTGTGTGTGATGTGTGTGTGGTGTGTGTGTGGTGTGTGTGTGCTGGAAACAACAAAATAAAGCATAAAAACCTGCGGAGCCATGGATCTGGCTCAGGCTCTGGCTCTGACTCTGGCTCTGACTCTGGCACCTGTATTCGGTGTTCCATAGTGCCTCGTCTCGGGCCATGTCAAGTTGCGCCTGGTGGCTCCTGCTGCTCTTTTTGTAAACGTGAAAATGCTCAAGTGCCTTATCGACAGGCGTCGCTCTTCACGCCTGCTGCCTTAATGGATGGAGTATCTAGTACTCGTATCTTGTATCTTGTATCTTGTATCTTGCATCTTGTATCTTGTACCTTGCATCGCTCAGCCGGCTGTAGATTGACGTTAATCATGCAATTAATTGGGCTGTGAGAGTGACTGTCGATAAGTGCACAAGAAACGCCAGATGAATGGCACCAAGGCAATAGACAAAGTAAGCTGGGCAAACAGAGAGTGGGAGAGAGAAAGAGGGACAGAGAGAGAGACAGAGAGAGAGAGAGAGAGAGAAAGATGAGAAGGCTTTGGCTTATTACTATTAATAACAGGGAGTACAACACCTGGAAACAAATTAAAGTACTTATATCATATTAAGGAGGGCAGCTGAAAGAAGCGCAACAAGAACTGTATTCAACTACATTAAAATCTTAATAAAATATCCACTTTCTATTTGGAATTCGATTTCATCTCCTTTCCGAAATTTACTAACTTATTGACGGATAAATCAAATCCAATAAAATGACATAAAACACTTGAATCTCCTGCAAACTGTTTGAAAATAAATTAAAAAAATCTGGCATTCAAATGGTTTGTGTTTGAAACATTTTCATTTTAAGCTGCGCATTGTTTTGGATTCTATTTAAATAGCATTCAGTTGCAGGTGGAATCCCCATCGATGCAGAGATTAGACCAATAATACTGAATATGGTTATTTGATTTAATTGTAATGTTTGTGTCTGTCCACAACGGAGAGTCGAGGAGAGTCTGGTAAACTATTATTCTCAAACCAGATATTCTTGTGGCACATCAACAGCTTAACTAATTAGGCACAAAAGGATTGTATTGCATCCAAATTTCATTTCTCAGGCTTCCAATGGTTGCAGCTGCAGAGTGCAGCCCCTTAGAGATGTCAATTGCCCACTTCAGGCACAGCTTCAGTTTCAGTTTCCTATCCTCATTCGCATCCTCATCGCCCGCCTCATTCTTGTGCTTATCATTGTTTGTGGTAGCCGTGCAACTGTTGTTCTTGTTGTGGCCGGTGTTGTTTTTGTGGCTGCCACTTAACGCTGACCATTTGGTAGCTGTTAACCAGATTCAGTTCAGTGTTCACACCACTGCTAATCTCGTTCTGGCCAATGTCCTCTTGGACCGCAGCCCAACGATCTATTTATTTACATTGCCACTTCCCGGCAGAGGCGGTCTGGGGGATTAGGCAGGAAAAGGCAAGGGCGCAAATCCTGTGTGTTGGCTATGTTGGTTGTGTTGGCTGTGTTGGGCGTGGCATGGCAAAAATCATTAGAACACCTTGAGTTCAGTGTTTGCTCTGCAAATAATATAATTACAAGTAATTGACGGCCCCTGAAGAAGAAAATGATGATGTTGACGGTGAAGATGATCTCATTTGGAGAGAGCCCTGCTCATAATGAACAGACTGGAATGTGTCCTGTGTCCCTGTGTCCTGTGTCCCTGTGCGCTGGTTCACCTTCGTCTGCCTGTTGTTCACACATCCAGCTGACAACTGTTGTGTAAATATTTTGACAGAAGAATGCCAAAAATCTTCCTTGTTCTTCTTTTCTTTACCTTTTTTTTTGCAAAACAAACGACTGCGCAGGAAGAACGAATCCAATGGATCAACAGCAGCCACAGCAACAGCAACAGCAGCAGCAGCAGCCACATCCCGACTACCCCGAATGACTCATTCATACAGGAAGTCAAAACAGATCGACCAACGAATCATTATCTTCAAGCAGTTGATGATCACTGTGAGAAAACATTTGCAATTAAATAAAAGTTTTGATCGTTGAGGCATTTAATGTGAAACACTCGAGAATATCAATATCGAAAAATTTGAGCAAAAGTTTTTAGTAATAGCAGAAAGAAGTCAAAATTTTAAGTTTTGTCAATTTATAAACATTAAATTAAGACAGAAGATTATTCCCTCGTCTCAAATTATTTTAATGTTTAAGAAAAACAGTCAAATCATTCTTTTTCTACTTCCGAAAGATTTATAATCGTTGAAGCCAAATTCAGAGAGAGAGAGAACGTCCCATTAGATATAAGATATTTTAATAATGGCAGTAATATGAAATTTTTAATATATGTTTTCCACAGCGCTCTTCAGCATATTAGAATGTCTGCCAAATGATATTGAACTATGCCAACTCTTAAGGAATTTCTTCTAAGATTATCTTAACTTGCACGTAAACCGAATCTCCGGCTCCGGCTCCATCTCCGTCTCCGTCTCCGGCTTTTGTTGCACTCTTTCACTTAGCGACAATTGGAGCATTGCACACACACATTTGCATTTATGAAGGGCCCACAGACACACACAGACACACACTTAGGCAGCATTTGCATGAAAAGACAACTAAAATAGAAATTAAGAGAAATGCAAGAGAATACAAAACAAAGTGCAGCCTCACACGAGAGACGGAAATGAAAAGAAATTATATAGCATAGAGGCAAATATGGCATACACACACATATATATATATATATATATATATATATATACATATATAAGTGCATAGATGAGTGTCTCTGTGTGGGTGTGTGGGTGTTTAGACAAGTAATATACACATAATGAAAAAGTACTTCATTAAAAATCAACAGCAACAGCGACAACAACAACTTCAAGTGTGTGTTGATTTCCATATAAAGCAACTGAGCAAAAAACTGAGGAAATGCTAAGTACACGTAATGTAAAGGGATTTGAGGAGTGAGAAAGGGGGTGGATAGGGGATAGGGGGACAGTGGGACAGGGGGACAGGGGGTGTTGGGCTTGGACCATGGCTTGTATAATGCGTCAGAGCAGCGCCATTGTTGCAGCAAATGAGGTAAAAGGGGAGGGCGGGGGAAAAGAGTGGAATGGAGGTAGCTGGGAAAACTGTGGATGGAATTGGTTGGTGGTAGCCTTAGGGTACTAGGAGGGTTGGCGGCGTACTAAGGGTTTTGGGGGGTGCCAGGAATCAGAGCATTGTGTGCCGCTTTGACTCAGAATTAAAATTAAAAATGTGTAAATGAAAAAATGAATAAATATGTAGAAGGCAGCTTGTGGCAGTTGTTGTTGTTGCTGTTGCT
The DNA here is from genome assembly GCA_035043845.1 of Drosophila picticornis. Taxonomy (NCBI): domain Eukaryota; kingdom Metazoa; phylum Arthropoda; class Insecta; order Diptera; family Drosophilidae; genus Drosophila; species Drosophila picticornis. The sequence goes on along the minus strand of JAWNMR010000492.1, from coordinate 12,790,088 downwards.
GTTGTTGTTGTTGAAATGCTATGCAAAAACACATAATTGCTACATTTCGTATTAAGCAGTTTATGCCACTCCCCCCACACCTCATGCCCCACATCCCACATCCCACATCCCATGCCCAATGGCCCGATACCCCACCCACATCCCCATCCCTTCGACCGTGGATTACTTTGGCGCTCGGCGCCGCCGGCAAATGGCAACAATTGAAATACGTCTTTGATCTTTCATTTGGAAATTCATTTGCAGCACTTCGTTTTGGTTGTTGTCAACTTATTTGTTTGTTGTGATTTGTTGTTCATATTTGGGGAAAACGAGGCGAACAATTCCTGGGGGTGCTAACAAAAAGTGCCAGTCACTAAAAGATGTGTAGAACAAACCATTTGTCTTATTTTCATTGGCTGGATTTCAAAATGGAATCCATTTGCCGAGAAATAATATGAGATTTGCAAAAATAAAATAAGGATTTCTTAGCTTTAGCCAAAATATAAATATAAATAAATGTTTGCTTCTAATTACATTTTTATACCATTGACAGTATTACCCATAAAAATCGATGTGTCTCGCACGAGCATAATAATTTAAAGGCCCTAAATCCTTTGACCTACGATTCAAAATAAGTCTTCAGAATAAGGATGTGTCATCCTTGCATTGTCCTTTTATTTTCATTCAGTAAATATACGCAATCGCATGCTCCCTGAACTATTCTAGATCATTCCACAGTTGAATACTATTCGAATGAAACTGATAAATATGATTATTCATAAATTATTCTCATTACTCAAGTTACACGATTTTCGTATTAATTATTGATCTGTGCCAAGCATTGAGAGAAATGTCTTCAGATGCCGGGAATTGCTCGAGTGTGCAAATAAACTTGCATTAAATGCTGCTTTTAATCACTGCAACGAACGAACTATCTGGTGTGGCAGGTTTGTCTAACTGTGAAACTGACTGCAACTGTATAATCAGACCATTGCATAATTTTTGGCGCACACACTGCAATTATGATTTATGGCTGGCAGAGCCTGCAGTCGCAATCGCAATTGCAGCTTATAATTATGCAAAGTCTGCGACAACAGCAACCACTTCTCGCGCTCAGTCCCCCAGTAACCCCACCCCCCTCCCATTCCCCGCCTTCCCTCCCCAGAGCAAGCACACCCTTCGCTTAGACACCGCCCCGCTCCAGCTTACACCATAAAAAACTTACAAGAAATAATTGAAAATTGCACAATTCACACAAGTGGGAAACAGGACGCAGCCCACTCCCCATCCCACCACCACCCACCCCCTTCTCCCTCTGTCCCCTAGTCCTGTGTTAGCTCGCTCCCACTAGTTTGCTTCTTTCTTCTTTTCCTTCTTTTTTATTTTGGGTTTGCCAGCAGTCCAACAACCACCGCAATTAACCAGACATATAACAGAAGCCACACAACCACAAACTGCCACGCCTTTTCACATAGGAATCACACATCCTTTCCGTCACTCGCATTTAGTCCTGTACCCTGTAAATACAGCAAAAGTTGGCAGAGATAGCCGTCAATTTAAGCATTTCTTAAAAATGGTCAGAAATTAGAGATGCTTCCCCAGAATATAAATGCAACGAAACCCGTTCAGATACATCGTAATATTACCTTAAATTACCAGGATGTCTAATTTGGGTTCCGATTTCTATTCTGGTACGTAAAATATAAGAATTGCAGTGAAGATTTCGGGTATTTTTTCAACATTCCTATTCAAATTTGAATAACAATGAAATTAAGTGAGAGCCTCGCAGTCGGGCGGAACTGACACTGACTGCGAAATACTCTGACATATGATAATGATCTACGAAATCGATCATTGCGCAACTTTCCTTTTTTCCATAAACAATAAATAATATTAATTCTGATTCAACTTGGGTTTCAAGTCAATTTTGAATTTAATTCATACACATTCATTTGGCCGCCCAACAACACGATAATTTATTGCTACTGTGCAGGGTATCTCGTAGTTGGGCTGCTGAACTGTTTCCAGATACATACGTTTATGAATATATATATACATATGCATTTTTATATGCACATTAATATATACTTTTTTAATTCTGCCGCATTTTGCAAACAATTCTTTTTTTCTTAGGTTTTCTCCTTTTTTTCGAAACGCCAACGCCCTGGCCCCAGGGGCAGAAAAAACACACATCAGTGTGAGTGAGTGTGTGTGGTGTGTGTGTGGTGTGTGTGTGTATGCCTATGTTTATGTTGTTGCTGGTTTGAGTGCGATTATTATGATCATGATTATTATGCACAAATTGCAAAATTCCGCGGCATGCAGCCATCTCACATGTGTGTGTGTGTGTGTGAGTATCCTTGTTGTCGCAGACAACGCGCAGCAGCCACAAATTGCTGCGGTTTTCAGCCTGCATTTTCCCATTGTCACACAAAATGGCGTGAGGCAACACCGCACACCACTCGACTCCACCCAGCCATCCACATGTGAGCCTTGCAGCAGGTTGTAGGCAAAAAGGTAGCGCAAGGTGGTTGGCTATGGGGAATTAGGATGGATGGGACCGCCGAGATGGCCTGGTAGGCGTGTCGCTTTGTTCTACTCACTTGTCGTATTTGCATAATTGAAATGAAAATTCACACCCAACAGCAGCAGCAGCAGCAGCAGCAGCAACAGCAGCAACAGCAGCAGCAGCAACAACAGCAACAGCAGCAACCTTTGCGAGTGTGCGCTGTGTGTTGGGGCTAAATCAGCCTCATCATTATCATTATCATTATCAGTGCAGAGAGGGAGCATACCGGCTGGGAGGGGCACGTCAGTAGTGGCAAAGGCAGCTTCATTTACACCACAAATTCCGCACAAGGTCCGCAGTGAAGTGGAAATGCAGCAGGTGTGGGAGAGGGGGGGGGGGGGGGGAAGGAGCAGAGCGTGCAGGACGAAGGCAACCAGCAACCAGCAGGCTGCAACCGGCGACAGTTGACAACTCTGCGCATTGCGAGTAGTTTTCTCCCCTTGAGCCCGCAAATGCGTTTCGACTCGACAGATTCTCATTTGCTCATATCACAACACAAAATCATCCGCATCCACACACATTTTTACACACACCCGCAAAATCAGAGTGTTTATTAAAGAACATTTCTATTCCAATTTAAAATCAATTATAAATAGATTAAAAAAAAAAAAGTATTTGTTTATTTAACAAAACCACAGTTCTGCATTAATATTGAATAATAACTAATTAAATCGACTTTATATTTAATTGTTGTTTAAGCACATCTTTGATAATTTCTTACTGGTAATTGCCAAATCATTAATTACCATTATCAATTACCATTAAATATACAATCAGAATTCACATGAAAATAAGTCAAAGAAAACTGTTTGGAGCATGTCGGATATGTTTTGCTGAAGATATCGCATAAAAGAGCCAATTAAACGCAGTTCATTTAAATTGACACTTCAAATTGTGCTGCTTTGCTTTGCACTGTTTACAATATAATTTTAATTGGTCTTAAAGTGTTTGCTGCACATTTGCAGACAGCTGTTTGTGTGCTCAATTTCTTGTTGCTGTTGTTGCAACCTCATTTGTTAATTGCTGTGTAAGTTTTCGAAGCTTTAAAATGCATCTAATTCAAAATATATTAATTGTTTTCTTGCTGGTCTGAAAGAGACGCAATAGAAACGCTTCTTAGACGGCTTTTGTTTTGGCCAACATTTTGAATATTCATTTCATTTACATTTCGCATTTTACTTGACTTTGCGAATAATAATAATAGGAATAATAAATTAATTAATCAATTAACTAAATTTTAATTGAATTTTCTAACAATCAATTGCCTTTCTTGCAAGACAAACTGTTTTAATAATAAAAATAAGCAAAAGTAAAAGTAAAGCGTAAGTAGAGCTTTGCAATTAGCTGCAGTTCTTGTTATGACCCTTGACCTTTGTTGCACATCTGTCCAACACCTGCTGAGCGAAAAAAAAAAAACAATAAACAAAATGCAGGCAATTATTATGAACTTAACAAAAACAATAAACAAAAAACAAGCGCAGCCGAAGAAGACAGATTTGGATGAGAGAAACCGGGAACTGGCTGGAGAACCTGGAAGGCGAGATTGGATTGGAAAACCACCCACTGGGGGCGTGATTTGGCAAGCCTACCGAAAAGCAGTTGGGCCCGAACCTGTCCGTCGGCCTTTTCTTTCGAATTTTTTCAATTTCTCATTTTGTTGTGCATTTCTGATTAAATTCTGTGTTTGGTCGCCCCGCAATCAAGGACTGAGGACCTGGCAGCAGGAGGAGTTCCTGTCAAACCTTTGCCCTTCTGCATATGCAGATTGTTTTGTTTGTTGTGATTTTTGTGAACTGCAGCTTAATTTCTTTTTTCTTTTTTTTTTTCCTTCAGTTTTTTTTTCACAGCGAAAAGCAATCAATTTGCATATTTTACACCACTCGGAAATTTCAAAGTGACAAAGAGCGGGACAAAGTTGAGGGCACAGAACTGAAGTGCAGTGGTTTTATACTCCCAGTAAGGGTTAATGTAAAAGTTACGTAACCAACTCATGGGACTGCTGTATTCAGCTTAATACTTAGTAACTATCACTGAAAGATGAAGTCACTTTGAGTTGCTGTTCAAAATAAAGAGCTTAAATGGAACTTTGAGAATATCAATCAGCAAATCGTTGGGCATATTCTTTAGCTCTGTTCGCCCTGAATTTTGGAAAAGAATCATCATTTATATATTTTATATCCCACATTCCATATAGCTCTAGAGCAGTTTGTGAATAGAGCTTACAGGCTTAAGATCATCAACTAAGAGTTAAACATTTAAGGACTGACTTGAAATCTGAACTCACAAATGCTACTCTGATGAATTCTGATATAATTACTTTATCGCCTCTCAAGCATACAAATATCCTAGTTTTATGTATAAATCCTTTCACAGTTTATTTGAATTTGTCGCATTCTTCTATTTCCATACATTTCTCACTTTAGTTGGGGATCTTTCTTAGTGTTAAGCTCCTTCCTATAAATGCTTTCATCTTTTCCATTTTAGCTTATTCCAATAATTGGTAACTATTCTCATTATGTATTTTATTGTTATGTTTGCATTTTCAAAACAATTCGGCTTGCACAATGTATGCAAATCTTTGCACATTATGTCCGTCAATGGCCCATTAGCAAAAAAAGAAAAAATGAAACGCTCAGCGAACTTTGCACAGAAGCTGGGCCAACCCTCAAGCTCAAGCTGCAAGTACCTAGTCAACCCCCTCCTCGCCACCTCCCTTCCTCCCCTCCGCCCCTCAGCCACTCTTCGACCAGTTGCCGTTCACAGCTTGAAAGCGCTATAATCAAATTTGCGTCATGTCGCATACTTCAAAAATGTTGATTTGTAAATTAACAAATAAAATGCCACAAAAAAATATATTTCAATGGGCAACAAAAGATACACAGAGCGAAAGACAGCGAAAGGGAAAGGGAGGGACAGAGAGAGAGAGAGAGAGAGAGAGAGAGAGAGAGAGAGAGAGAGAGAGAGAGAGAGAGAGAGAGAGAGAGAGAGACGGAAGTAGAGCGAGAGATGCGAGCTGAATAAAACTCAAGTAATGATGGCAGCCGGAAACGCCTGCAATTTGCCACAATTGAAAGTGGCTGCCGCTGGCGGGCGCCTCCTCCTCCTCCTGCTACTGCCTCAACCTTGTGCAACCTCAAGTTTCTGCTGCTGCTGCTGACTGACTGATGCCTCTGCCCTACCGCCCCCTGGCCCTGCAATTGCTGTGGCAATTGTTCCACTCTGCCTGCCATGTTTTTTATGGCTGCCTTTTGAGCTGCGCCCCTTTTTTGGTTGGCCATTGCTGCTGCTGCTGCAACCGCCACCGACTACCCTGCCTCTGCCTCTGCCTCTACATCAGCCACTCCCCCCGCTGACAGCTGCGTCTCATCTAATTGAAGTTGCTGCTGCTGCTGCTGCTTTGCATAACTCGCCGCTTGCAGCGCGCTCCCTGGGCGGGCACATTATTTGATTAACCCACGGCGCGAAACTTCCATCATCATCAGCGGACCGTAGCTACCTCCTCACGCCACTCCCGCCCCCCTTCTTCTCATTTATCCACTTCTACCCCCTACTCCCCACCCCTCTTCAATTGCACTGTCCGCTGTCGCGCACTTCTCCTGTTACACTTCAATTGTAATTCAAGAGCGTCAAAGCGGCCATTTTCCCTGTGCGAGTGTGTATGTGTGTGTGTGCGTGTGTGTGTGTGTGCGTGTGTGCGTGTGTGCGTGTGTTATGGTGTATTAGTGTTTTTGTCTGCTGCTCAACTAATTTTTCACACCCCTGCGCCCAATGGCGCAATGTTGCACTCCCACCCCGAGGCTGCCACTTTTATTTGCTACTCTCCTTTGCTGCTGCCTATTTTCTAATTTGCCACCTCGCCCCATCCCCAACCCCTCCCCCTCCCTTCCCACCTTAACTACATCTCTGGTTTGCTCTCAAGTGTCTCCGCTCTGAACAGAACTAAACTGAACTGGCCGCCGGTTTGAACTGTCCCTTCAAATTGGTTCCTCGTCATTGTATTAAGCACACACACTTCAGCCACTTCGGTAGCTCACACACACACACACACACACACACACACATGCACACACTTAGATAGGGGCAAAGAGAACCCTTGTCAGCTCTACATCACACTCAAGTGTTTTCAGATGATAAATCATTTTTAGCCCCCCGAAACAATTTGATTATAGTCCACAAAATTGGTGCAGATAATCCTATTAACATACTATCCAACGGCCTTTATAATGCTGAGTAAAGAAATATCAGTTGTAATCGAGGAGCCGAATATGAAATTCCCTTGCATATGTACAATATAATTATATACAATCTATGCAAATGAAAGTGCAGGCACTGCAAAGGGAAGAGAAGAGTTTTGCGTTAAATAATTCAATTTACTAAGAAATTGTTCAATCACTGAGCAACTCATCTAATCAGGAATTGTCGAGTTTCATAAAAATATGAATTTAGAATGCTGTCTTTTAGTATTTGATGTCTTGGAATATGGTTGTTTAGTTTCAGGAAGCAGAAAGCTTAAATCTGCTAATTGGCTGTTAATTGAAAACTATGCAAAGTTTTAATTAACTTTGGCACACGGAACCGTTAGTCGAGACACAAACCAACCGCAAAATTAGCCATAAACGACTCAGTGGCGCCATCTGTGCGCCCGGATACAAAATAAAGGACCAACCTTTCAGTTCACTTTCTAAATTAATAAAACATATTTGTATTAGAATAATATTAATAAAATGAAAGTTAGAACTGCTCGAATATGAGAAGGGCTATAGACAAACAGCGCCTTAGGCCATTCGGCCACGCTACCCTTAAGATATAAGGTGTCTTTTAACCAACAATTTTATTATCGCTTAACAACCAAAAACATGTAAAAACAAGCAATAAAATTGCGAATAAATTATAAAAAACAACAATATTAATTTAAGTAAGATCTGCAGTCCCATATCATAAGAATTAAGCTACATTTAACAACAAGCTTAATTCAAGATTCTGCTTTCTCTACTTGTGACACATTTTATACATGTTTGAAGAATATATTCTTGTTTTAAAATGTTTTCAATTTTGAAATCATTGAGCTCTTCGACTTAGACTCTCTCACCGAACAAACCTGCTCTTGATTCTATCGCACAGATCGTTAAAAAACAATCCATAATACGTTGAACTCCAATTCAATAACCTTTGCGAATGGCAAAATTAATTTTCTCACGTTCAATTAAATGATTGGAAAATCAAATCTCGATTTAATTGCCGAGCATCAATTAACGGCTAATACAAAATGTCCTCAACGCTCACATTTGTACAGTAACTGAAATGTGAATACCCTTCAACGTTGGAGCTTGTTAACTACTTGTTGTAGTTTGCCTTTAAGCAACTATTTTCGAATTACAATTTCAATTATTCACATATATACATGACAGTGAAAAACTTTTGTAAGAAAAAACTAATTTGATATATATTGTGTTTCGAGTTATTATGTTCTAATTCCGATTGCGATACGAAAAGTATTTAAATTCTGGTAGAAATTGCGATATTTGTTTAATACTTTTTTATAGTATTCGGTTTCGTATTGATATTAAGTGATTTTTACGCAATGCTTCAATACAAAAAGGTGAAAAAAAATAAATGAAAACTAATACCAGCTAATAGGAGATGGCAAGGAGCCTTCTTGCATGATCAACAAGAGATATAAATATTTTGTACAGTTCGTCGGTATTTTAATTTTATTATGAAACTAAGATCTGTTATATTTATTTATTTATCTGTTAAATAATAATAATAATAAAATATTCTTGATCACCACGAACAACAAGCTGAGTCGATCCAGCCTTGTCAGTCTGTCTTTCTGTCCGAATTAACAAAGGGATCCCAGAGACTATAAGAGCTACGGGCTTCCAATTGGGAATATAGGTTATCTTTTATGTCGGTAGAAATTTTAAAAAAATTATAATTACCCTTAAATCGCCGCGAAGTGTAGAAAGCCAAATAGAAACTTTTTGTGTATAGTGTATAGTGTATAGTGTATAGTGTATAGTGTATAGTGTATAGTGTATAGTGTATAGTGTATAGTGTATAGTGTATAGTGTATAGTGTATAGTGTATAGTGTATAGTGTATAGTGTATAGTGTATAGTGTATAGTGTATAGTGTATAGTGTATAGTGTATAGTGTATAGTGTATAGTGTATAGTGTATAGTGTATAGTGTATAGTGTGTAGTGTGTAGTGTATAGTGTATAGTGTATAGTGTATAGTGTATAGTGTATAGTGTATAGTGTATAGTGTATAGTGTATAGTGTATAGTGTATAGTGTATAGTGTATAGTGTATAGTGTATAGTGTATAGTGTATAGTGTATAGTGTATAGTGTATAGTGTATAGTGTATAGTGTATAGTGTATAGTGTATAGTGTATAGTGTATAGTGTATAGTGTATAGTGTATAGTGTATAGTGTATAGTGTATAGTGTATAGTGTATAGTGTATAGTGTATAGTGTATAGTGTATAGTGTATAGTGTATAGTGTATAGTGTATAGTGTATAGTGTATAGTGTATAGTGTATAGTGTATAGTGTATAGTGTATAGTGTATAGTGTATAGTGTATAGTGTATAGTTTATAGTGTATAGTGTATAGTGTATAGGGCATAAGGCGCTTTGAAACTTTGATGCTGCCTAGTTGTGAACATTATTTGATTGATTATTCAATTATTAATGTTTTCGCCCATTGCCGTTTAACGTGCTTATGTATTATGTATTATTATCATTATGATTATTATTAAGCTGCCATTGTGCGGCAATTAAAGTTTCAACTAATCATTAGACAACAACAATAACAGTAATAACAACAATTGTGTGACAATAATATCGTTTTGTTGTTGCTATTATTATTATTGTTATTGCTATTGTTATTATTGCTGTCGTATTTTTTGGTGATGGCCAACACTAAAATGGCCGGCAGCTGGGTTTGAAGATCCAAGAGATGCGTTCATTATATGCTCATATGTCCGACAGCGAAACAACTTAATTACACAACAATAGAAACAACAACAACAACAACAACAATAAACAACATTTGAACAATGGCATTTTGGCAAGTTTTACAACGGCTCTTCAGTTTTTGTTTTTTGTTTTTTGTGTGTTTGACAGCTCTTCTTTTTTGGGCCTTTGGTACTTTTGAAGCTATTGCCCAAAAATAAAAAAAGCAAAAAACAACAAAGAAATAAATCTAACTGAACCTTAATTGTTCATAATTAAGTTTGTCGAATTGGGATTGAAAATGGGATTGTGTGCGTGCCGTGTGTACTCCTAATCGTTAAGTAAATAAATCTCGACACATAATTGACAGTCGCAACACTTTTTTGGGTAATCCGAAACTCGAAACTCAAAACTCAAAGCTCAAAACTCGAACTCAAAGTCGAACTCCTTCTGCGAGGTTTTTATTTGTTTTCTGTTTGGTTTTTTGTCTTTTGGGCAACTTTCGCACTCGACGCGAGCCACTTGAGAGTTAAAGCGATAATTAAATCATTTGTCGGCTTGTCAACTACCAGAAATCGAACAAATTGAGTCACCCTGTATCTGTGCACAAACAAAACTAAATAAGAACAGATGAACCGAATCAAAAAATTCAGCAGCTTTCTCAGGTCTGTGCATGTTGTGTGCTGTGAGAATCACACGTCAAAATATTTGGAAAACAAAGCTGCAAGTTGAAGGACAAACAGCTAAAGGACATATCTGCAGGTATGTCCCTATGTACATATCTACATACATCCATATGTATGTATTTACTTATGTATGCGCTGCTTGTGTCCAAGACTGTAGCCAAATGATCGCCAGCTGAAAGATTCGTATGCCAAATACGGCTGAACTATGCCAGCATATTAAATTACCAGGTATCATCATTATGCCCATAATGATCATTACTATACTCGCTACGCTCTTTATGCTCATTATGCCCATTACTAAGCGCTTAGACGAAACACAATATTTATTTTGACAGGACAAGATTTAGATTAAATGGTTTTGTTTTTTTTTTATTATCATTATTATTATTGGCATTGTCTTGCAGGCAGCAGTAATTGCAAGTTAATTAACAATAAAAATCAATGAAATGGGAAAATTCGCATTAAAAATGCTCACAGCGTGAATCATGCCCCCAGTTCTCCATTCCATTTCCATTTCCATTCCCAACCTGCGCAAGAGTAAAAATATCAAATTACATCAATCCGCATTCTTTTGCTACGCAATTGCGATGCGATCACTCACTCTAACCTTCTGCTTCTGCTTCTGCTTCAGGCACAATAAATGCATCCAACTGAGCACAAGCCATCTCTCTCTCTCTCTCGCGCTCTCTCCCTCACTCGCTCTTTCTCTCTCACGCTCGCACTCATACATTAAAAACTCTAAACGTCTCCAGACTGCGTGGCAACTGTGAACGCAGACAAAGAGACGACGACGATGCCGACGATGAAGGCGACGGCGAAGTAGTCGTGAGAGCGCGTAAATACACACTACTTAACTACCCAGCAGCGAACTAGTTAATGACTAGCGAATGACTTTATCATTACCGAATGCATTCTGTCTGCACACAATTTAATTATTTACCTATTAACGCTCTTGGCCTCAATTTGTTTTCCTGAATGCTTCACAATAAACTATAAACGATATATATATAAATATTTGTAAAACTACATATCAATTTTATCGTAAAGCATTCCTTTTTCGATCCGTTGCCGTACAACGCATAGAAAGCTTTTGGCAACGCATACTTTTTGCTTTACTCTATAAAAAAAGTAAAATGAAATTTCGGATTACGAATTGAATTCGTAATGGGGTCTTTTCGCTGCTGGGTACTCAACAACTTATTGCTGTTGGTATTTTTAGGCTTTGGCATTTCAATTGTTTTACGGACTTGCGGCAGACAAACTCTCGCGTGGGCTGCCGTTTCATCAGTTGCTCTTGCCGCCTCCTCTTGCATGCCACGCGTGGGCGTGAGAAAAACCGTTGCAGGTGAGTGGAGTGCGATCAAAGAGCACAGAGCAAAGCACAAGAGCGCAGTTATTTGGCAAGTGCTTTTAGTTCTCGTCGCTTTCCAGACTTTCTTTGGGCAAATTGAAAGCTCATCTATAAAATTAGTTTCCTTATTTGTTTTTTGATCTGGTTTTGAAAAAGATTTTAATCTTGTAATTTGTACTACAAATTAAACATAATTTTTGTACAGTTAAAAAATATATATTATGTATAAGTTGACCATATATCTATGATTAGAAATGTTTTTGACTTTGGCGCATAACTTTTCCGCTTTTCTAGCTGTTTTTTTCGCAACGCGCTGTGTAAATTGTAAATGCCAATTTTGGGCATTTTTAATGCGACATTTTAATTAGACTGCTTTTTTAGTGGCACGGCTGCTGTCTCATTGTTTGCCTTTCGCGCCCAAAACAAATCTCACAGCAACAACAACAACACATAAGCAAACAGATAAAAAAGAAACAAAAAACAACAACTGCTGAGCATAGTTTTTACAACTCTAAGTGAGTCTCGGCTTGTTTTTAGGGCTATAAATTGGCGTCCTTCATTCAACGAGTGCAACGCAAAGCAACGCAGAGCCAATCCCCACCCCTCTCCCCCCTCCCATCCAACAGCCTTACAGAAAGCAGCAGGCAGCAAGCAGCGAGTGTCTCTAACAATACAAAATGGGCACTACACACACACAAGCAAAGACCCACCACTACACGTGCAATTCGCGGCACGCATACTAACGCAACGATATAGAACGACTGGAAGGCTTCCAGCGTACTGGAAGTGTTGCGTGCGTTAGAGCCGTTCAGCTAGCCTGTCACCGGTGCACATCAGCTGTGCCGCTCTCGCACGCACACATCATGTGTTATGCACATGCGCCATATTGGGATCTCACGTTGCGCTGTGAAGGGGAAATTTGCTGCTGGCAAGCGTTTGCTCTTTGTATGCTCAGCGCGTGTGTGTGCGAGCAGTGCAGCTAGCGCAACGGCAGCGGCCGACTGACGCCGCCCCTCAATGCTGGCGTCGATTTACCGTTGCGTGGCAGCGACGCCGACAGCGCAGCAGCGTCGCTGCGACAGAGACGACGACGACGAAGCCAGCGAGGACAAAGTCAGGCAACAAAATCCCGTTGCCGTTGGCCGTTGCCGTTGCCGTTGCCCGTGCAAGTTGCCGTTGCCGTTGCCGTTTGCTGTTACCGTTGGATGAGAGACTTTCTGGCCAAGTCACAACCACCAAAGCTGGGGCAGGCATCGACGTAGACGACGGCGACGACGACGACAACAACGACGACGACGACGACGACGATGGCTATGGCGATGGCGATGACGATGATGACGACGACAAAACTCCAGCTGCACATTAAGTCAGGCAACAGTTTAACGTGGAAATTATTGCGAATTTGTTGTCTGCTTTTGCGACAGGCGACAGGCGCGACAAAAAGCGCGTGGCAAACGCACGCGACCGTATTTTCACCAAGTTGCAGCAGCGCTAACAAAAATAACGCAAATATCGCCAACAACAACAACAATAATAATTTTTTTAGTGTTCTGTATTCTGTTAAGTGCAGTTATTCTTACCGGCCAACAACCACACACGCACACACACACATACGCACACGCACATCGATAATTGCGAGTAAACAAGCAGCCGGCACATTAGCCAAGCAGCGAGAAAGGAATAGCATGCCATGCGAGCGAGAGCGAGGGAGCTAGAGAGAGGGAATCAAAAATAAAAAATCAAAACCACACGCAAATAATAACAATAATAAAAAACAACAAAAAAAACTAGCTAACTTTTTACTCAAATGATTCTGCGAAAAGAGTTGGGGAAACAGTTCGAAAAAAACAAAAAATACGTTTTAAACGCTTACGCTTACGCTTTCGAACTCGAACTCAAACTCAAATTCGAATGCGTTCTAATTTTTAATAACTGATTAAGAGAGTCGCTCTCTCTCTCTTCGCGCGAGAGAGCAGATAACAATAGCGTTGGCAGCAGCAGCAGTAATTAGGCAATTTCGAACTAAACTTCAGTTCACTTTCAATAAGCAATTAAGAGCGAGCGAGCGAGCGAGAGAGAGAGAGAGAGAGCGAGGGAGCGAGATAGCGCGATGCCGCAGCGTTCGCCGTTTGCTATACAAGAGCTGCTCGGCCTGGCCGTTGTGGCAGCTACATCAGCAGCAGCAACAACAACTACAGCAGCAACAACTGCTGCTGCTGCTGCTGCTGCAATAACCACTACAGCGGCAACAACATTAGCTGGTTCAGAGGCGCCAACCGATTTGACAACACCAACACAGGCAACAATAACAACAACAACAACAAATGTGGCAGCAGCAAGCACTGCGCACTACAACAACAACAACAGCAGCAGCGCAGATGCAACAACAGCAGCGGCAACAGTCAGCTTGGCGGCAATTGAGCCACAACAACAACAACAACAACAATTTAGAGATCACCGGCAACAACAACAGCAACAACAAGAGCAACAACAACAACTAACAATGGCTGCTGCCTCGCGAATGGCGTACTTTAATGCACATGCAGCGGTGGCCGCTGCCTTTATGCCCCATCAGCTGGCTGCTGCAGTGCATCATCATCATCATCATCCGCATCCACATTCGCATCCACATCCGCATTCGCATCACCCTCATCCGCACCACCATCAACATCCACATTCGCATCCGCATCCGCATTCGCATCATGCGCAACAACAGCAACAACAACAACAGCAGCCACCGCCGCCGTCGGCCATGCAAATGCCACCGCACCACCCGCTGCTGCATGCTGCACAAGGTAAGCCAATCCCCCCACTCCCCACCTCCCACTAGCCCCAACCAGCCACCACACACAATTATCGCTACAGTTACAGTTACAGTTGCATTCACAGTTAGCTTAAGAGTTGAGTGCAACGCAATTAGCAATCGGCAACTGTGTTTTTGTCACCTCGCTCAATGAGTGCGAACAGAGCGACAAACATAGACAGCAACGGGAACAGAGACAAAGCGTATCGAAACGAGACGAAACGAAAAGAAACGAAACGAGAGCCGCTTAGTTTGCATAAAAAATAAATTAATCAACGAGCCATCGACAAGCCCAGCAAGCACACACACACACACACATAGACACACACACGGCAACAGTGAGTAGGGCTCAAGCAACAGCTTCGACTTCGGCTTTGACGTCGGCTTCGGCTTTTAAGGCACTTCACTCCACCTCCACTCAAGTTGAGCTGCTAATTGCAATGGCAATTGCTAAACTCCAATGCATGTGTAAGTGTATATACATATATATGTATATGTATGTGTGTGAGTGAGTGTGCAAGAGCATTGACAACAGTGGAGCAGAAAATTGAACATTTATTTTCTTAAAATTCGTTTTATTAACGTGGCTTTCCCTTCCAAATTCTACATTCCAATATGGATTTTGATAGGCGACTTACAACTTTTTGAAATGAAAACAAATCGTTTGCATGAAAAAATTAAATGAATATGCTTGAAAATAGGGTTTTCACCCACGTCGATAAAACGACTAAAAATTTATATTTATAAATTTTATAAAGTTTGCTTCACTGTAGAAAATGATTTTGTCTGCGGATCAGAGACAGAAAAAATCATTTGCGTGAAGCGAGCAGCAAGAGAGAGAGAGAAATAGAGAGAGAGAGAGAGAGAGAGATAGAGTGCGCGAGCTTGAGTCGAGCAAGTAGCAAGTGGCAATATCACCGCAGCGAGACGGGCAACAACAGCAACAACCAAAACAACAAACAGCAGCAAACAGCGACTGAAGCTCGCACAACAATTGACTCACACACACACGCACACACTCACACATCCACAAACACACAAACCGACAGATAATCTGGCTGCTTGAAGTGCCATCTGTTATTGTTATTATTGTTATTATTATTTTAATTAGCGTTAAAATGTCATCGTCATCACTCGCATTGTTGTTACTGTTTCACTGTGCCAAATTGTTGCCAGCCTAAATTGAAGCTTCGCTTTACTCCCTCCCACTCACACTCTCTCTCTACCACTCTCTCTCTCTCTCTCTCGCAAAAGTTCAATTTGAAGTTTTGTTTGTAAAGAACTTCCGGGCGATATTTCTTTTGCATTGCTTGCTTTCTCTTTTCTTTCTGCATTGTTGTTATTATTTGGTTTGGTTTGCTTCATTTATTAATTGTACACATACATGTGTATTTACATATGTATTTACATATTCATAAATATATACACACATACAAACGTATGTGTATTTATTTATCGCATATTTTGTCTACTCTGCGCCTCTGTTCGTGTAATTTGTTTAATAAATGTGAGAAAGAACTTTTGGCACAGCTTTTGCCGTTGGTTACTGGTTACTGGTTACTGGTTACTGGTTACTGTTATTGTTGGCGCTTTTTACTCGCGTCATCTTATTTAATTTTGCATATTGTTGTTGCCGCCGTTGCTGCTACGTTCTACGTTTGCCTTCTTTTTTCTGTTTGTCTCTCGCTGATTCTGTACAATTTTGTTGATTTTTCCCATTTGCCCCTTTCGCCAATTAAAGTCGCGTCAAGTTTGGGGCCAAAAGCCCAAGCGGATTTCCTGCTGCACAGCCACCCAGTCAACACCAGTGGCGCCTCCCCGCACCCGAACCCCTCCTCGTCCCATCCAACCCGCCTCCCCCCACTCACCCAAAAAACGGTCACACTCAGCCAGGCCATTAAGTGCCTTTGATCTTTTACATAGAGACAAATAGACAGACAGACGAGGAGAAACAAAAGCCCCAATCGGAAAATTGAAAAATTGGAAAATTACATACATAAATATGTCCATGTGCTTATGCAAATACATGGATTCATTTGTGCACCAAAATAGTGTTTGTGTTTTTTTTTATTTAATTGACAATTTTCACTTCGCTATTTGCTGTGACATTTGTTTTGATGTGTATAAAACCACGACACACACACAGACACACACCCATTTATAGCGGTCTTTTAACATTGAAGGCGCCACCTGGTGGCATTGACAGGGACAAGTCCCTGCACACACACACATAAATATGTTTCAATATGTTTCCAACGTAAATTAACCATTTAGAACTATTTAAAATGCTTGTGAAATTTGACAAAAATGTTGACGGCTTCCGCAAATTATTTTTCACAATCTCGTAAAAAAAACCACGACGAAAAAAAATGGTTGAAATTCAATCGAGATGAATACATAAATGTTATAAAATTATAACTATAATAATAATAATAATAATAATAATAATAATAATAATAATAATAATAATAATAATAATAATAATAATAATAATAATAATAATAATAATTATTATAATCAGAATTCTAAATAACACAAGAAAATGAGATACATTAAAATGCCAAATAAATTGGATTTTCAATTAGGACCAGAATGTCATCAGCCATGAAAATTAGTTAGCTCGATAAACTTCAATTTTGAGTTGTTCCCTAATCAATATGCAAAAATTAGTGAAAATATTTGTAAACATCGGACAAATATATCAAAATATACATAATGAGATTGAGGTGTCAGCAGGTTGACAAGGGACTGTTAATTCTTAAATTAAAAATGGGTCGAAAGGATTATATCCTTTGAAGTAGCGCAAAAGTACGTGAAAGGCATCAACGACCCCATATATATATATATATATATATATATATATATATATATATATATATATATATATATTCTGAATCAGTAGCCGAGTCTATTTGTTCGTCTGTAAGAGCAAGGGCCTTCAAACTAGGAATATATGTTTCCGGATAGCAGCTTGAAGACAGATTACCCTAAGTATTGGAAACGACTAAAATTATGTTCCGCTACTGTCTTTTCGGGACAAATAACATCAGTTCCGGTTCTGATTCCGAACTTAAATCTGATTCCAATTCCAATTCCGGTTTGACACCCCGATTGAATACACTATGAGGCATGTTTAGATAGATAATAGATATAGCCGTGCAGTGTTGCAATAATTTGAACACACATAATTATCGGGGGACTGCTGCTAATTGCTGCGTGTCAGTGGTTGAGTGAGACAAACGCCTTTTCCGTCCATCAGGCGGCATCAGGCGTTGCTGCGACTGCCTTTTGATATTTGAGACAGTTTGCTAATAGCCTCTGCTTCTGGCTGCTACCCCCACCCACCCACTGGCCACTGCACTGCACGCCCCTCCTCCACGCTGTAAGATGTTTGTTGTTTGTGGGCCGATAGAAATATTCTTAATTGTGTGCGTGCTCAATGTGTGCGGTCTGGTGTCTCTATATAGGCTACAGCTATATAGACACCAGACCCTGGGACGACATACTTGCTGTGACTTTGCTTTGATTTTGCGTTGACGTAAATTCAGAAAAAAAATCAAAGATCGAGTAAGAAAAGCAACAACAACAACAGCAACACACAACAAAGTACACAAACAACACACAAAATTTCATCGTTTTCGCGCCCTCCACTGAGGCGTGTGAGCGAACTGCCTACCCGCCCCCTGCCGCCCGCCCCGTGCCGGGTCCGGGTCCAGTCAAGTGCCCCAAACGCGTTGCCCGCCCGCCCGCTGGCGCTTGCCTCGACTTGCCTCGACTTGCCTCGACTCGCCTCGCCTTGCTGCATGCCACTTGTGTGCATTGTCTGAGGTGTGAACATTTTTATGACGACGTTGCCAACACGAGTGCAATTGTTGTTGTTGCTGCTGCTGCTGCTGCTGCTGCTGCACTTTAGTCGTCGACCTCGAACGTCCTATCCACCCTCCGCCCCCCAACGTACTCAGGCCGTCACAGTTTGTCGCTTTGATTTTTGTGAATTTCTTTTTGCAGCAAATTTAAAAGTCAATTAAAGCAACTTGACAAACGAATCTGAGTGCCACTCAATAGGTTAATTTGCTGTGTGTGAGTGTTTTTGTATGTGTGTGTGCGAGTGTGTGTGTGTGCTTGTGCTAGTATGTGCAGCCCTAAAAGTTGAGTCACGTTTGACATTAAACAGAATTAGCCGCAATTCAATTTAATAAATGTACAAAATTCACAAATAATTACAAATCTCCCTAATAATAATAAATTTAATAATAGCAGATAATTATGCATGTATATACAGATACCGAACGTATACAGATACACAGATACATATATGCTTTAAGTATACACTCGGAAAAGGAATTGCCCTAAATTTTAGCAAATCGCACTGAAAACTAGAAATTTTTTTGTGTTTTTAGCATAAATTCGTAAATAAACGACAAAAAAAGTTAAATGATTGGAAAGCTTTTTTTCACTTTTCAGAACTAGTTTCCATAGTTACAAAATTCAAGTTTCTAAGAGAAAACTCTTTGTGAATTTATGAAAATAGTAAGAGTTTTGCTGCTGTCAGAATTGGAGACCAAATTGCTCAGTTGAACGGCAACCAAGTTGAGAGAAATAAATTAAGTGAATTTGAGTAGCTATTTGAGGTCTTAAAGTACTTATGGTTTATAATATGAGTATGAGTAAACCAGCAAGCTACTATTAAATTAGACATGTTTTTTTAACAACGTTTAGAAATTGTCCCTGGAATACAAAAAAGAAGAACGCAGATTATTTTAAAGACAGAATCTTTCGGATTAGAAGTATACTTTCCCTGTGGCGCCAGAAGTATGTTTTTCTAAGTGTAATAATAGCAGTTAATTGTGAATTTGTGTATATATGCCATATGTATATGTACACACATATATATAGCAGATAATCATATGCTAGATTATATGCTACGTCACATGGTAATCAGCGGGGCAATCGTGCCCAAAAGCACAGCCAACAGATACGGCGCACAGACACAGACACAGACACAGATACAGATACAGATACAGATGGAGGCACACGGCTATTGAGATACAGATACATTTCTGTAGCTATAGGTAGACAGCTTGAGTTTGACGCTGCGCTAATTTTATAGCGCAAATAAACACGATTTGGCACTTGAGCTTCTTTGTGCATCTCTTTGGTTGCTTCGCTTCTTCAGCCGTTTTGAACTCACTTTGAATGTACTCACTTTTTGTAGTTTTTTTTTTCTATTTTTTTGTGTGCTGTCTTCAATTTGTTTTGATTTATTTGGTGGCTATTTTTATCGGCTTTCACTGTTTGCCGTCGATGACTGCTAATTATGCAGCGCATTTTCATTCATATTCATGCGAGTATTCATTTGAAGTGACCACTCAGCGATTTGAGCAAGATACAGCAAATACATAGTGTGCATATATATATGTGTATATATATATATATATATGTAGTTACAGAGCTGTTTGGTAAGTAAGTGTATTCACTTGATATTCGGAGTACTCGGAGTCAATCATTTGTAAATCATTTAATATTTTAGTTACTTCCGCATCGCATGGACTTGAAAAACTTGTTGTCGTACACACTTTCACCGAAGTGAATACACTCAATTGCATAATTGAATATTTACTTCGTCAAATTCATTTACAGGACAAAAACACTTATTCATTGATATGATTCGCAATTAAAGGAAAACTATAAGTGAATCATTTGGTTACCACAAAAAGTAAAGACTTGGATAAATGCATAAAATACATATTTTACGTACTATTCATTTAATCCATAAGGTTTGCCTATTACTATTTATTCATTACTTTCAATACACTTCTTTAGAGGGTGATAAGGGACACAGATGGGCATATTTTATGGCTTATGAATATATATCAAACATAAATGCCTCCGATGGAAACTGCCTTTGTGCTTAAAAAAAAACCCCACATTAAATTCACACTTATCAATTGACCCACACAAATTAACTTGAAACTTACTCACTCCACCGATAACATTGAGTTATGTGAGTGTATTCACAGTTTATACATACATTCAAAAAGGGCAAAAGCTCAATTTTATTTGCAAACTTGACAAACAGATTCACAGCACATAGTAATGACTCATTGGGACTGTAGACTAGTTGATGGTATGAATGAATTCAATTCGAGTACTCGAAGCGCATAACCACCTACCCATCAAGCTTGTGGGACATTGACACGATGCATTAATGGGTTTTTATTGATATATTTTTATCAGTATTATTGTAATATATTTAAAATTCGATCAATTGCCAGAATTTAACGAGTTTCCCCATAAGCGAACGCACTGATATCAAATTCACATCATTATCACTTGACTGCGAAGTATTCATTTCAAATTTATTCACTCCACTAATAACATAAACTTAAATTAATGTTTTTACAACATTTTTGTTTTTTTGCTATTTTTTTTGTTGTTGCACATTTAGCAAACAGATTCGCAGCAAATAGTCATGACTCATTGCGATTGCAGACCAGTTGATGGGATGAATGCATTCAAGTCGAGTACTCAAAACACGTACCCACCGCCAGCTGCCATTCACTTGTGCCGCACCGCGCAAACACTTGAAGAATTTGCTGCTTGTTGTTGTTGTTGTTATTTTGTAGACACTGAAGCGGCTACTTTGCATGCCCCACGGCCAGCTCCTACCCGTGTCAGAGAGAGAGAGAGTGAGAGAGAGAGAGAGAGAGAGAGAGAGAGAGAGAAGGCGACAGATCACGACGCGACTTTTTAGGGGCCGCTTGGGGCACACTTTGTGTGGTCGTGCGATTAGAAAAATGTGATGCAAGTTTTCTCTACAAATCAACAAAAGCTCAAAAGCCTGGCGCAGAAAGTAAGGGCAGCTTCAGCGAGTGTGCTGAGTGTGCTGAGTGTGGTGGGGCTTGGAAGAGGGGCAAGTCGGTCTGTGTCGACCCATATCAGCTATTGTTTAGCGTTAATCAGTTTATAAATACTTCGTCACTTGCATTTCTATAGAGCTGCGCGTTTCCACTCACACACACACACATGTATGTATATATATATGTATATATATATATATATATGAATACATACATCTGTGTATACGTTTCTGAATATACTCACAATTCTTTACACAAATTTTGCGCAGTATCGAATTTCTCAATTTATAGAATTCTTGTTAAATCAGCAACGGCAACAGGGGCTGCTGCTGCTGCTGCTGCTGCTGATTGCCGTTGACATGCCACAAAGGAGTTCAGTAGGTGGGGGAGGGGACGGTTGGGATTTTAGGGGCTTGGTAACGAGGCGAAAGCTAATAAATGTAGTTTTCAGTTTGATGTGTGCTGATTGTTGACGGCCTCCGCTCATTCACATCATGTAGCGCGAGCCGGGTAGGAGGACTGAGCTTGCACACAAACACACTCACACACACACTCTCTCACACACACACACACACACACACACACACACTCGCTCGAGTTGTGCGCATATTGTTTTTGCCGCATTTTTCGAAATGCGTCAGCATCATCAACATTGCCGCACAACAATTGAAAGGCAACCCCCTCTTAAGTCCCGCTCCACCCCCTCCACCCCCCTCCCATTCTCCACCTCTGGCATGCCCTGCACAACCCCAGCCACGCTGCTCTGTCCGCTAAAGCGACCGCAAACGAACGCCTTGAAACAATGAAACATCGAGCAGAAATTAGCGGGGTTGTCTGTCAAATTTGATTTTGCTTTGATATGTCACTTGGAGGCTCCGAGACTGAGCTGAGCTGAGCAGAGCTGAGCTGAGCCACTCAATTTGCATTTCTGACGCTGGTCTTGAATTCATTTGCGGCCTGCAACATGCAGAGTGGTGAGCAGTGGTAGTGGCAGTGCTACGGCAAAGAAGAATTAAGGCACGGTCAGGGTCAGGTCGCACCGGTCGACTGTATTTATAACGCTAATAAATGCAACGACTGATGTGCAAAATTACACACATACATGCATGCATACATACATATGTGAGACACATTTGCCCTCGAAGTGTGAGTGCTGTGGAGCCACTTCTTGTGCCACTGTATTCGTGTGGAGAACAGCGAACAGTGGTTCAATTGAATGTGCCCGGAAAGCAAAAATACATCAACATTAACAACATTCACTTCGGGTTGAAGCGATAAGCATGTTTTGAATATTTCGACTTTAGATACTTTGATGAGTGAACGATCGATAGACTTATCGATAAGTACAGTAATGATCGGATAAATAATCAGATATAATCGTATATCTGCACATCCCTTTATGTGCTAATAGCGACTCAAAGTGATTGTGGCTGTTGTCGATATCGCTAGACACTCTTTATTTAATGCATCACAATATTATTGATATTCTCTCTCTCTGTCTCCATTTCTCCATTTCTCTCTCTCTCACTCTCTCACTTACTCTCTCTCTCTCTCTCTCTCTCTCTCTTCCCCGCAGGATTTCCACAGCTGAAGAACTTTGCCGGCACTGGAACATGTTTACCTGGTAAGCTAAATGTGACCCTTACAAGTTTGTACAAGAATTAAAGTGGTCGCCCAAAGGTAGGCAATAATCAGGCTCAAATGCAATCCTTGCAAGCTTAACCACAGCCAAAGAGTTTGTGCCTTGCCCGACAGAGGGCAGCACTCGCTCTCTCGCCTCTCGATCTCTCTCTCTCTATATATATATATATATGTGTGTTAATATATATATCTGTGTGCACGCTAATTAATGGGCATTCCGGCGCTTCATTTCGAATCGGTTACTCGATGCTCGGCGGGCTGTAAAAGGTCCTGGCAAACACATAAATTTCCCAAATTGCTAATAAAATAAACAATTTAGCTTAAAACAAGCAACTGAAATGTAAAAAACACAACACATGTGTGTGTTTGAGTGTGTTGTTTGAATGTGAATGCCGGCAAAAGTCAACTAATGAAATTTTCATTTCATTTTGTTGCATTCGCAACGGGCAATAAATATTTTCAACATACGCTTTTATACGCAATTTACACGCGCATTCATCTCCTCGTCACACATCCTCTCACTACATGGACTCAAGGACATGTGTGTGCCTGTGTGTGTGCGTTACTTAACCCTTTTGGCACACACATGCCCGAAAAACAAAAAAAAAAAAAAAGAAGCCAAAGAAATGAGAGGCGCACATAAACTTGTCTAATAAGAGACAGAAAAACCAATTGAAAGGGTGTTGCGCCCGCATAGCAAGTATCATTTGTGATGGTGAGGGGTGGGGTTGGGGTGTGGGTGTGGGTGAGAGGTTTGGTAGTGTTCAGTGCAAATTGAATTGTTTGCCCTAACATTAACCAAGAACTGGTACATTTTCTCTATGGAAAGGCAGTGTCGATTCGGGTCTGATCCAATCGACAATCGCAACTTGGACTCAGAGTGTCAGAAGCAGTAAGCCCTGCTTTTCAGCCAAAATTGTGCTTTGCTTAAGCATTATTAAAAAAGGATTTGCACTAGTATTATTTAAAAAAAGTTACATTTACAATTACACTTGCAGTTTATCTGAGAGCCAGCAATCGTTGTTTATATTAATCATTTATTGTTCATTTGTTGTTTGCTGACTTTTTTCATAATTGCAATTAATTTCTTAATTCGAATATATTTAGAATCCCGTCGGGATTCGTCTTTATAAAGACATTCACATTCTTTCCGTCAGCTGTGGAGTCTTCATCCAATAAATACAACTTGAAACTGCAAACACACTTAAAACAATACGCAGAAAAAGAAAAACCTGAGAATTATTCTTTATATGTGTAGTATTCCCATCGTTTAGTTCAAGCATCTTTTTCTATAAGTGAGCTTCTTTTAATTCTGCAGAGTTAGAATGCTTATCTCTCAAGTAATCATCTGCATCTATTTAATATAAACTTTAGGCATTTATTGATCCTGCAGCCTGCAGGAGAAAGCTTTCCACAAAAATTTCCTTTTTCGAAAGTTTTATTTGCAATGGAGGATTAGGTTTTTGTTCTGTGTGGAAATATTTACAATGATCAACTATATTTTGCTTTGGCCAGCTTAAGTTTCAGTTACTGCTGTTGTTGCTGCTGTCTTAGCCTAGTTAATTGCCTTTTTGTTGAGCTCGCACTTGGGTCTAATCTCTAATCTCTGGGCAACACGAACTTGGCCACTTGGCAGCGCATTCTTGGCTATTCTGTTTTTATGAAGGCCTCAAGTGCGCTGCTGAAGTATTTTAGTAGCAGCCACTCGACGCTTGCATTCTCCACTTGCAGCAGCAGCAGCTGTAGCAGCAGCAATAAGAAGAACAACAGCAACAACAAGAATAACAATAATAAAGAAAAGCAGCCACTTTTGCTCCATTTGCGAGCGGATAGCACGACGAGCTCCACAAGTGGGGCAATTTCCCTTGACTCGACTCGACTCGACTCGAGTTGCGCAATCCAGCAACCGGCCCAAGCAGAACCCAGATCCGAGAACCCAAGAATCCAGTGCCCAGAATTCCCAGTTGCGACCCCCACTTGCACTGCTTTTGCTCCACAGTGCTCTCCCCCCCGCCGCTCTTTCTTTTTCTTTTTTTTTTTTGTGTTGCAGCCTCTTGTTGCTTTGTCTTGTCTGCCTGATGGTGCACTTGTCCCGGCTAAGATTTTAATTGGCATTTTTTCTTATTTTGCTGCGCAGCCACGCTTCGGGCGGAGGGGCAGTGAATGGGATTCCAGCCCTTAACCCTTGCTGTCTGCTCACAGCTCGCCATTGCCATGGAGCGTGTCTAAGTTTTATTTGCTGGCCATGGCGAACGCATCTGCCTGCCCCCGCAAGGCTGCTTAATTGAAACAAACACACAACCCACACACAGAGCACATGTGTGGAACCAATCGCATTTGGCTTCGCACCAGTTGAGTGAATCTTTGAATTGCCTCCGAGCTGAGCGGGGGAAAGACGGATGACAGAAAGAGGCATTCGTGCTGCCAACCTGTACAGTAATAATACTTTTATGTTTTCACAAACTGAACCCTGCAACATTGTTGCATAATTCAATATTAAATTATTCAAAATCCTTTTTGATATTACGAAATCGATTCTTTCGTTGCACATTTCTATTGTTCTTCGGATTTGAGGTCGATTTACTACAGCAGAAACACTCTCACTCGCTTCGCAACTCTGCTTTGTGTGGCATGCGGCGCAAACATTCATTTTTGCATTTTTGCTTTGGATGCATTACGTAATTTAATTAAGAGTCTGAATGGAAATTTGAATTGGTTGGCTCGGTAGCCAATGCGTAGAAGGCCAACAGTGTTTTTAGTGAACAACGTTTGCCAATCCTAAAGCTTCCCCTTCCACCTCCCCCTTTCGAAACTCCGCCCCTCGTCCAGTGGTCGGTCCAATGTCCGAATGTTCACCGCATTCGTGTTATTTCCTGCACAATTTACCGTTGCAAGATTTCACTAACCCCGAAACCTGAGCCACACTGCACACCCGCACTGCAGCCACCCAACAGAAGCAACGCAAATGTAACACACTCATTTGGCGACTGGTAAAAAATGAAAGAGCAAAAAGTTTAGTGCAAAAATTGCGCTCCCCGTTGTTGTTTTAGTTGATGTTGTCGTTGTTGTTGCAAAATGGTTTGCACTTAAAGTTCGTTGTGTTCGCTGAGCCGGTGAAGCGGAAAGGTGGTAGCTGAAAGGGGGGCACCGACGGGGAAGCGAAAAGAGGAATGAGGGAAGAGGGGAGAGCGGAGAGGGGAGATGGAGCCAACAGCAATCACGCTAACCAACTTTGACACAAAGCTCTGGCTAAAACGCTCCAGCCGAGGGGCATGCTCCAGTGGTGGTCGGGGGACTGAGGTGAGGTGTAGCACAGAACAGGTCATGGGGCAGGGTGGTGAAGTGTAGGGGTGCATAACAATGGCCGACGACGACGTGGTGAAGAAGACAAAGTCACACGGCAAGCAAGGAATCTAATTAACAATTTTCCATTGAGTGCGCAAATTACGACGAACACCCAAACGACGGCAACACCAGACAGCTTCGAAGAGGATACAGTCGTATGACGTGTTGTGGCGGGATCGGGGCTTGGGGCAACTGAAGGGTGCAGCTTCTAAAACTGGGTAGCTTTGTACAGTAGCAATTAGGGAACAAGCGCTCAGAATGACGTCAGACAATTAATTTAATATACATATAATAAATAATATATATATATATATATATCTATAGTTTCTACAGCAGAATCGGAACCGCAGGCTTGCCGATTGAAATTCAGAATCGATATCGGAATCAAATTTTCTTTGAATCCTAAATATCGGAACTGTTCGGGATACAACATAAAACAATGGCAATCCTAGTCACGACAAAGATAACTGACACTGGCAGACCTCAGTTTACCTGCTTTGTTTTAAAATAACCTTAAGAAACCCACAAAGTTTGATAAAACTTTATCACCAAATTTTCAAAAAATTAAGATTCCTCTACGTAACCGAATACGGACCAAAAGCTGAAAAAAAACACAGGAATCTCTAACGTAATTCGTAATCTTTTTGAACCAGAATTGGTATGGGGACCAAGAAATGCATTAATCGAATTCGGATTACTTCCGATAAAAATGATAAGGCTACAAAATTAACACCAACGTCTGTCAAAGAGCAGGCTCAGAATGACTAACAACAAATTGCAACAACATAAAATAATTGACTTTTTCTTGAAAAGTGACGACGTTGCTTCCACTTGCAAAGTGATTTTGACGAGATATGATCTAATACCAAAATCACCAATGAAACGTTTCAAAATAGTATTGGATTTGATTAAATGTTAAGACTAATAAATCAAAAAATATGGTTCGACTTATTCGAGAACCGGTAACATAACCACAATTTGTATAATAGCTTCATATTTCGTTGCGTGCACCGATGTTGCAGTTAACACGATGTTTAGCAGGGACCTGGACCCAGCGCTAATCGAGGGCTACCTGCACAAGCGTTTCGTTTAGCACTGCCTTTCAACGTACTTCTTTTAGCCAACCCTAACTTTTTGTTGCTTTTATGCTTTCTTTTTTTTTGGTGTTTTCGTTTTTTGATTTCTCAAGCAAATAATTCAATTTAATTTCTAATTAGTACAAAAAGAGAGCTAGCAAAACGTCAGCAAATGCAAATGCGAACACAGCAGTCTGTGAGAGAGTGAGATGGACAAAGTGACTTTGGCAGTAACCACACAAAAACACACACGCACACACAAGCTCACACACACTCACACACTCACACACACTCACAAACACTTGCACAAAAACGCAGCCACTTTGACGCTAATGCAAATTGCGATTCCCCCCGAAACGGGTCTGAATATGTTGACGACTGCTCTGTCGCTTTCGCAGTCGCAGTCGCAGTCGTCGTTGCTGCTACTGCTGCTGATGCTGGCGACGCAACCAACAACTCAGCCACTTTATTAGCGTATTTTGCCATGCAACTGTTTATGCGGCACACACACGCACACACACACACACAGTCTCACTCACACAGATAGGATGTAGACTCACACATGAGCCACGAATTAGTCATTTTGTTGGTTACTTGATGCATGTCTCTTCTACGCCTCCTCTCTCCCCATGCAGCCAGCACTGACAATAAACGCACACACACACACACACACACACACACACACACGAAGACTTTGCGAAGCCCGAACAAAAATGGCGCTCGAGCAGGGACACCGCATCAGCAACAGCATCAACATCAGCATCAGCATCACCATCAGCATCCAAAGGCGCCCAAGCTGGAAGCGAGCAGTCAACGTTGGGCGACATTTTTTATGCGCTTTTGAGCAAATTAGATTTCCTAATTAAATTTTCTAGTGAAATGCGCATAAATTTCATAAAATTCACTTCGTCCTCCGCCCTAACGTCCAATCCCCCCTCTCAGCTCTGCTGCCTCTCATTTTCTCTCCCATCCACAACTCACTCGCTTTCAGTGTTGTCGCCTTTCATTTGCTGCGACATTTTTCGCTCTGGAATTTTCGTATCGTCGTCTGCTTAAAGTAATTAACTAAGAAAATTTTAATTGCTAATATGTTGTGATGCATGTGCGTGTGTGTGTGTGTACGGGGGTGTGTGTGTGTGGGTGTGTCTCTGTGTATGTTAGTATGCATGTTGGCATGTCCTCTGTTTGTGTGTGTGTGTGTGGCATTGGCCGCCCTCGACTTTTATGTTGGCAAAACTTTCAATAATAAAGCTGTGTGTGCTTTGTGTGTGATTGTGTGTGTGTGCGTGTGTGTGTGCGTGTTTCCTGTGTGCCCACGTATGCGTGAGCTCATTAAAAGTGCGCTGGCGCAAGTGGCAACCTACAAAAACAAAATTAATGTTGCCTACTTTTGTGCGCACAGAATTAACTAATTTCGCACATTTGCTCATCATCATAATTGTGTAATTAGATTTATACAACACATAAACACAGTGTTGATTAGCGTCAAGCTATCATATACTATTTCTTGCACCAGTTCAACCTCAAATGAATTCAAATTGAACTCAACATAAAGCCGAATATGGAATTTAATTGGAAAACAGATTATGTTAATAATGATCGTTATCAGTAAATTGAAGTTGGATACGAATAGAATGTTTACCGATTGTGCAAGATTAAAAGGTAAGAGTAATTTAAGCATTTATTATACTTACTTAACGAGCACTCAAATATGAAAAGTAAGTGGCTTAAAAAGTTTAAAATTTAATTGAACCTTCTGCGTATATGCGTAATTGAACGTATACAACACAATACACCTTTAATGCTGTTATTGTCTTTGGTTATTTGGTAAATTGCCTTTGCCGCATTTCGATTGTAATTCAAGACGTCCAAATCGCATTCATTACACGATTCCACAAACAAAATGCGACTCTTTTTTACGCATATTTAGTGGAAAATATGCGTCGACTTGCTCTGGCCTCTCCCAACTGAATAAAGCCAAAGAAAACAAGTAAGAATGCTGCATTCGAGTGAGCTCGACTACGCTATACCCTACGGTAAATATATTAAATATACTATATATATACTTTGTGGGATCGGAGATGCTTCCTTCTGCCTGTTACATACTTTTGCACAAAGCCATTATACACTTTTTATAAAAGTAAAGATAAGTAAGAAGAGCAACAACAATAGATGAGAAGGATACACGTCAGCGCTTCACTTGAACAACTCGACAGCGACAGCGACAACAGCAGCGAAAATAATATATATATATAAATATATTTATATATATATGCCTCAACTTAATTTTCATATCGAATTTCAATGCGAATTGGTTTGGTAGACTGGCACATGAGTATGCGGCATGTCTGCTGCTGCTGCTTCTTCTTTTTGTTGTTGTTATGTTGTTGTTCCTCTTGTTTTTGTACTTTCCCAAAAACTGTGAGTGCCGCTGACAAAACGATGCTGTTGTTGCTGTGTTTCCCCCCTCTCTCTCTCACACTGTCTCTGTCTCTCTTGTTTGCCATGCACACTCCTGGGATCCGTGGATTTCGCTGTATTCGCTTTGCTGTTCGAAAATTAGTTTTCCGGGTGCTTCAGTCTTCGATTTGCCTATTGAAAGGCAGCTTCAGTTTGCTTTGCCGGCTTCAGCCAAGTGGCGTGTTTCTTTTTTCCGCGCTGATCAGCGACGAAAGACGAGATTCGATCCTCCTCCTTGCGCCTGTGAGCACTTGGCGCTGGCAAACAACTAAAAAAACAATATTAACAACAACCTCCATGTGGGTCTGTCAACGCTCATCATTATTGCCGCCGTCATCGGCGTCCCATCCTCATCGGAATCCTCAAACACTCGGCAGCCGCTTTCACTTTCCCCCATATTTGAGCGGGTCATGATAATGTCAAGTGGAGTTTTCCTTGAAAGAGCAGAGAGAAGAAAAAAAAAAAGGAAGTGAGAAACTAGATACAATTATTAAATATTTAAAATAACAGACAACCCCAGCTGATTGCCAGACCAGTCAGTGGAAAGAACAACAAAAGAGCAACATCAGCAACAACAAACTAAATATAACACAGAACCACTTAAAGTCGCGCTTCAGCGCCGACTACAACTTGACATGTGCTTGATTCGGCTGAGCATTGCGGCTAGGTGGCTGTACGACGGTGGGGGGTTGGGGGGGAGGGGATGGCAGTGTGGTAAGGTTTCCATTGTGTAGGTCATGGGAGCACCGTTGAAAATGCTGCGAACCAATTTTGATAAGGAAGTGCCGACAGAGAGAAACGAAAACTGCTTGTTGCCAGTCGGTTTAAACTAAATTGAATTGCAGTTGGACTTGAACAGCACAAAAACATGAATCGAAAACGATATTACACATTGCTCCAGTCATACGCCGTATTCGAGCTTGTTATCGGAGTAGTAAATGGCACATGCCGCGCACTGACTTTAAATTGATTGAAAAAATGAAGTGACCACAAGTGAAATTGAAAACGGCTGCAGTAAGTATTTAGTTGGGCAGGTGTTGGCTTAATTAAAAGCGTAATAAGTCTGTGCGTAATCAGACACACTGAAGTATTATGACACTGACAGTTTTTCAAATAAAATTCATTTTCGTTAATTGCATTAATCAAGCCTCACAGTAAATGTTGGTAAATGCATTTTGATGTCCGATTTTTCTGTGTAATTTATACGTTATTCGTTTTTTATGTGCTTCGTTGTTGTTTTCTAAAAATTACCATTCACACATCAACAAGAATTACTGTTCAGATGTGAACACATTCAACATGGGTAAAAGGTGCGTAACGGGTAAGAAAATATAATAAACAGAAGCATCTCCGACTCCATAAATTATATACACATACTCCTGATTAGAATCAACAGCCGATTCGAGAGAGAAAAGTGCGTCTGTCTAAACTCGGGGATCGCACAGACTACAAGAGACATTTATGCTTTCGTATACCCTTCGCATATCAAGATTTGTTAATTATTGCGAATATCGATTTGAATCGATTTCCGATAGCTGTAAAATTTATTTAAAATGCAATGACGAAATCTAAAATCTGCTGTTGTAGTTTCTCCATCAATAGTAATTTATTTATTAATTATTTATGACATTGTCAGAAATACAGATACAAGATACATTCTATTTTTTTATTTGCAGGCTCATTGGCTGCCAAGGACTTTGGCATGGATGGCTTGAACGGTTTTGGTGTTGGCCCTGGTGTTAGCCAAAATAGCAAGAAGAAGAAAAAGAAGCGTCGCCACAGCCGCACAATCTTTACAAGCTATCAGCTCGAGAAGCTGGAGGAAGCCTTCAAAGAGGCGCATTATCCCGATGTCTATGCTCGCGAGATGCTGTCACTGAAAACGGAACTGCCCGAGGATCGCATACAGGTGAGTCACACACTGAACTGACGGAGCACACAGATGAATGTGTGTGCACAGACGAATGTTGAATGAGGCATGAGGCATCAGGCATCAGTATGGGGTAATTGGATATTATGCCCATTGTTCTCGTCAGTGCCAGCAAACGGATTGCTCTGCGGATCTATCCTTAATGAATTAACAAACTAATTACATCCGCCTTTCAGTTTCTTCGGAAGGTGTTACCTGTTGGCAAAACAGAACAACAACGTCAGCAGCAAACACATTTGAAACCAGACGATGTAGAGCATGTCGGGAAAGGGGGGTAGTTCTTGGGGGGAGGGTAGGCATACGGAATTTGCATTTCCTTTCTGTCTCATTGTCTTTGTTTGGATTTCTGTGCGCTGATTTTTCACACCTTCATTGTGTATGCAGGCACATCTTCATCATTGTTATTATCAGTCCTGGTCCTTCTTAATCTTTGCGTCTCAGTTGCTGCATTCCCAATAAGCAATTCAACTCAGGAGCAGCTCAAGTGCAGCTCCAACAGCCGCTCAAAATAACTGCATGCGTTGAGTCCTGTCCCTGCAAGAGTTCCTTGTGCAAAACTCAATGGGCAAAGCATTGGTCCACAGCCACGTCAGCGTGCTGCCTTTTGGTAGAAAGGGGAAGAACGGAGGATTGCGGTGGGGCTACAGAAGAAAAAAATCAGCCACGTTTGCGAATTTATAATTAAGCATTTTAATGGCCGTTATTGTTCTAGCCAAATGTCAGCAGCAGCAGCAGTGCGAGCGAGACAGAGCACACCACCGGCTGAGAGAAAAAGGGAGAGTGTAATTGCAAATGTGTGTGTGCCTGTGTGTATGTGTGTGTGTGTGTGCTTTTATCGAGTGAACTTGAACGCCACCAAATTACCACCCTTAAAAAGCTCACGAATTTCATGCGCTCTCTTTTTCTCTCACTCTCGCATTGTGTTTGATT